>JAVUPR010000455.1:1090000-2290000 GCA_036785695.1 Gentiana straminea
ACCGTAGACCCGATACTCTCGATTAACTTCAAGTGAAAGCAAATACAAGAAAAAACTAGACCTTAGTATTACTACATGTTCCATTAGTAACATCCCTTCGAGAGGTTACTACGTATTTTGTTTTGCTTATATTTTATCTTTCCGGATTCGAAATGACCAAAAATAGTGGTATTTGCTAGCAACAACAGAATGGGGGCAGTCAATCAATATAGATTGATCCGAAATATGATTCAAATCCAATATAGTACCTATGGGTACAAAGGATTAGTCACAAGTCATACATAATCAATGGATTCATGAGAAAGTAAAATCCCTCAACGGTGTATTGTGACTAATAGAGGGATCAAATGGTATAGTTCATTTGTTGGTAGCTTGGAGGAATAAAAGCACGACTCTTGCTTTTCAATTGGCTGTTTGTATTTGATCCTTCTAGTATCAATTAGAATCACGAAGGATCACCTAAATATAGTAGGTGTATATTCACGGTAAATGAGTATAAACAAAAATATATTCTTTTATTACAAAATATTTGCTATTACGCCCCCTCAAGCTGGACAACCGGAGGAGATACCGAGCTTGACCAGCAATGACTGAAAGGCACGCTTCTCCAAAGGTTTGGTGAGAAGATCCGCAAGTTGATCCTGGGAGGACACATGAGTGACGCGAAGTTTACCCTCCTTGACTTGCTCCCTGATAAAGTGGAAATCAATGGACACGTGCTTCATACGAGAGCGAAAAACCGGATTGGCACTAAGGTAAGTAACCCTAAGATTATCGCAATAAATCACCAGAGGGGTAGGTTGATAATGGCCAACATCATGGAGAACAAATGTGATCCAATTAAGTTCAGCGCCAGTGTTGGCAACATACTTATATTCTGCCTCAGTCTATACGCGAGCAACAGATGTATGCTTTTTGGAGCTCCAAGAGATGAGATTACGCCCAAGGTACACAACATAAGCACAAGTGGATGAGTAATTAATGCGATTACCACACCAATCCGCATAAGAGAAGGCATGGAGTGTGAAGGGAGAGTGGCGATAAAGCTGAAGACCGAGATCAATGGTCCAACTAGATATCACAAAAGACGCTTAGCGAAAGACCAGTGAGTAGTCGTGGAGCATGCATAAATTGCATCAACTTGTTGACTGCAATGGAGATGTCGGGGCGAGTGAATTGCAAATACTGAAGGCTGCCAATGAGATACCGATAAACAGAAGGATCCAAAAGCTAGAGGATCACCCGGGACTTGCACCAAAGAAGATATGTTAGTTTGCATGGGAGTGAAACAAGGCTTGGCCTCAAGCATATTGGTCTTTGCAAGAATGTCATAGAACCTTAATCTATGTATCTTATATTGATGTCAAAATTTTCACAAACCATAACCAATGTTTTATCTCATCACATTGAACCCTCGTCTATGTATTTTTTATTATTTTGACATTTTCGTACATTCAATTTTGATCGTTGATCATGTGACACTTTAAACTAAACATTAAAAAAAATATATGAGGGGTTAAAGAGTAAAGATGAAACATTGGTGAATAAGTGCAAACTTCGAGAAACAAAATGAACCAAAAACGTTTTATCCCTTACTGCAATACCCGGCAATAAAATTGTAAGGGTATTAATGTCTTTCATGAATAAGTTTCACTTGATTAAGTTATTATCGTAATTAAGGAGTTTTCATTGAGAAAAAAAAAAAACTCTACCTAAATCAGTCTTTAAGTAAGCAAACTACTCCCCAAACCATACGTTACACAAGTCAGTGTCACTCTCACCCCTAATCCCAAACGCCACAACTTCACATTGAAAGGAGGATGGGGATATCGCTTTATGATGTTTCGTTTAGGACAATGATGGAGGCACAGAATATTTGCACAGAATGTGTACACAGAATCATTTTAAACCATATCTTTTAATTTCAAAAAATAAAAAGAGAAAAAAAAAAAAAAAACAAAAAATTTCAGACCACACAAGCAAATATTCAGGGGACGTGTGTGGATGAATGGGAGTGTCTTTTGTTTCGTTTATTAGACAAAAACTTATCAATGTGTTCCGTACACACAATCATTTTAAACCATACATTTTACCTTATTTGTTAAAAAATAAGTAGTAATAGCACGTAAAATGTCGTAACGCCCATAAAATGTCGTAACATCCAATGAAAAGTAGTAACGATCTAAAAACAAGTAGTAACAACCCTTATTTGTTAAAAAATAAGTAGTAACAGCCCGTAAAATGTCGTAACGGAATAACATCCCGTAACATTAAAATGTCGTAACATCCATAAACAAGTGGTAACAGCCTAAAAAGAAGTAGTAACAACCCGTAAAATGTCGTAAAATCCAATAAACGAGTAGTAACAACCCATAAAATAGATAAAGTACATCAAAAAATGTAGTAACGTTACAAAATTAATAATAACAACCCTAAACCCAAAATTTTTTACAACAACAAAAAAAAAAAAAAAAAAAAAAAAACGGGATCCTGCAGTAAACCCTAAACCATGGCCGCCGGTGCAACCACCTCCAGTCCGTCCACCGTCAAGCAGCAAACCTCCTTCTCCAAGCAGCAAACCTCCTTTTCCAAGCACCAATCGTTCAAATCGTCAATTTCAATAAAAAAATCAGCCTTCCCTTCCGGCTAACCATCCACTGATGCGTCAATTCCAGTCACCCTTCCCTCTTCTTTGCTGCTGATAATTGATGGCGGCGGCGGCGGCAGCTGAACGATTCGGGGAGATAAAATGGCCGAACGATTCATGGCGACGATTCGAGAACGATTCACCCCCGCCTTCGATGGCCGGACAAATAAAAGATGGTGACGCCGACGAGCTCCATTGCTAGAACGGCGATGCCGATCGCCGGTCTCTTGTGGTGTTTTGAATACCATCGTCGCCACGAAGATGAATGCTTTGTTGGTTTTTTTTTTTTTTTTTTTTTTTTTTTTTTTGGAATGAGGGTTTTTTATTTTATAGATATATAGGAAAAGGGTATTTTGGTAATGTTAATTAGGTTTTGTCCTTTCTAATCATCCATTTACTTGTAGCCTAATAAAAATATTAGATTGTCCTTTTGGACAAAAACCTATATATTTTAAATCATTTTTGTTTCGTTTATTAGACAAAAACTTATCAATGTGTTCAACAAAGGATAAATTAAGTTTAGGTAATAAATTTATCTTACCTCAGTTGGCCTTATGTTCCAACTTATATGTGTTGTATGACCTAGGAACATAATATTATTTTAAGACGAATTTTGTTTATATTTTTAAAGAAAGATGGAAAGAAAATACAAAATGTGAATCAACCCACCTTAACAAAGTGTTGAAAATCTTCTGCATGCTAATTGCAATTTGAAGATGTTGAATAATTGTCAATGTAAATCCCTCTCTTTTTTTTCTTTTTTTTAAAAAAAAATTCAAACACGCACCACCTAAAAACCTATCCAATATCTAATATGTAATCAAGTTATAAATACCGAATTAAGGTTGAACATGACTTAGGAACACTTGAGCTTAGTTTTTAGTGAACCTAGCTCCTCAATAAACTTGAACAAGAGCAATTCAAGCAAGATACAACCAAAGAAGTCGTTTCCGCACAAATCGACCCGAATGAAGTCGTTTCTGCACAAAACGACCTCCACAGGGTCAAATGTAACACAATCGACTTATCAAATCCTTTCCCTTTTGAGGTAAATGTCAGAGATAAACATTATACAAGAGAAAATAATTGAAGGAAAATTTATGTTTCTATTCTTCAGAACCACGTTTATACATGCAGTAGCTTATTGACAAGCTAGACTCAGAAATACAAAACAGAGGTCCCTAACCCATACAACTCTATGTTTACTTTATCTAAACACAACACGATAACACGACAATGTTAGAACACGACTGCCACGTTGCTACACGACTAACAGCAACCCTATTACATGAATATTAATGTTTAACAAGAAAAAAGGACATAAAAACCCAGTAACCTTAATTAGACTCATCCGCTTGTTCACCCAATGTGCTTTTAAGACTCATGAATCTGATCCTGAAATATGATTCTCTCCGCTCCCAAATGCTCCAAGTAAACTCAAAATGATCGAGCGTGGTCATTCTACATGCTCTCTACCTATGTGGTTGTACATGTTTTTTTGGCATACATCAATAAAACGAAACACTATACATAAGCTTTCGGCGGCGTTGTCTCTCAAAGTTTAGGATCAAGCTATCGATCGATTCCTCCCAGCTTTCAACGGCTTCAAGCTGCACACAAAAGTTGAGCATGTAAATCAAGCGAGTGAATGAATAAAACATTGACCAAAAGAAAACATGTACATGTAACATGATAAACAAAATACAGAAATAGCATCAAGGGTTCAGCCATCAAACAAAATAAATACCAATTAGTGACAGCGCCAAAATATAATGTTGAAAAAAGACGATAGCTTTTGAAGCCTCTATTGCGCAAGTTCAGGTTTTGAACTGAGTTATGGAAGATTTTTGTATGGAATCGGGTCAAAGGATTAAATTTTGACAAATCTCGTATTTCTTTTCCGAGAATACTTCCAAGCAGCTTATCACGTCCATCACCAGCATAGTCAACATTTCACCTACAATGAATCTTGGCAAATATTGGGGTTCCCTGTTTGGCATATGATAGAATCTTAAATCGCCATTTTGATTTTCTCATACGGAAGATGCATAAGAAACTCAATGGATGGAAGTCAGAATGCCTATCTAAAGCGTCCAAAAGGCTCATAGTTCAAACAGCAGTGTCCACCCTTGTTTTTTACTTCACACAGTTGGTACGTGTACCCACCAAAATTCTTGACGACATCGAACGCATTAGCAGAAGAATTTATTGGGGTGATGACACTACCAACCCATTGCATGCGTTGAGCTGGGATACAATCTGCACTCCTAAGAGTGACGGAGGGCTTGATATTAGAAGGCTTAAGGATGTTAATAAAGCGCTTCTTGCTAAGCTGGGTCGGAGATTCTTGACTGATCCGCATGCCCTTTGGGCTCGTGTTCTGCATGATAAGGTGTGGGGGTTTCCTATCCGGAAAATCGAAATACTACAGAGCTTCCCCCACTTGGAGGAGTATTTTATGTGCGAAAAAATTTCTGATGGAGGGCGTGTTCTGGGATAATGTCAAAAGTAAATGGGATCTAGAAGCATTCACCTAATGGCATCTTTTCAGTCCAGTCCAGTTAGACATTTTACAGGCTGCTGGAGGTACCTCCTCTTCCCGGTTTTGGGATTGTATTTAGAAAATTCCGGGTTCCCCACGGCTGAATCTCACACTCTTGGAGTCCAGACATGGTAAGTTGAAGATGAATGATATGCTACACCATAGAATTTCGGATATCAGCCCCTTTTGCGAGTTTTGAAAGGCTAACAAGGAAACCAATCTCCATTGCTTACAGGATTGTGATTGGATCAAAGATGCTTGGAAGAAACTTGTGCCTCAACGTTGGCACTCTAGTTTTTTTGCCTTTCCAAGAATTGAGAGTTGGATCGACTTTAACTTGTGTCCCAATGCCAAATTGAGAGTAGTAAAACCATGATGGTTGCTTTTGCGTGTAAATACTTGTTTTGATTATACATATATACTAAATATCCCACTCTCACTAAAAAAAAGAGACAATAGCTTTGAAGGGATGAGGGGCCAAGGGAAGGGGGCTGGAGCTTTGCTTCTATAACTAAGCAAATGAAGATTAGCACAGAAAGACAACTTGCTCCCCATCAATACAAGTGTCAAAGTGAAGCAAAAGGGGCATTTATGAGATTTTATTTATTTGATAGAAAAAGCCTTGCTATCATTGGAAAACAAAAGATTTTAACACCTACCACTTTCAACTCAAACTGAGTAAAGGAACATAATCTACAAGTTCTTTTCCAGATAATACTCATGCCTAAAAAGCAATGAAAGATGAATTGCATCAAAATGATTACCTCTTGGCATAGATTTAAAGCAAGCTGTGCTCCAGTAGCTGCCTCCTCATGATTATCTTTCACTTCCAAGTTAATCACTAGAACTGGCTTCATCTCAACATGATTCCTGTTGTGGAGATCTGACACGCCCATTTTGAAGAATAAAAGGAAAAATAAATATCAAAAGAAGCAAGTCTACAGCATTTATAAGAGTATAAAGGGTACCTTTCTAATTTAAATAACTGTAACAACGAAAAGATAAACGAATCCCCAGGAAGGGGTTCAGCACTATTTAGGCCTAATATATCCCACGTGTTTAAAACAGAGTTGTTAAAAGCGCCTAGGTGTAAGGCAATGGGGTAGCACCCCAAGGTGCAGCAGGGTTGTAGAAATGGGAAGGCAAACACCTTCCTCGCTTAATCAGTGATGTTTAGTTCAGTTTTTAAGTCATAATTTTTAACAGATTGGGCTACTGGTATTTAATTAACGATGCAGTCATGGTAGAGAAATGTAGCTACTGCAATTTGAGCTGCACATGTCTATGATTCACTAATTGGATACAGACAATGGCTTCCATCTAGTGTCTATAGATGGACTCGTCATTGCTAACCCTCATACGCCGACATATGGAGCAATGATAGGTGATACTTTGGATTGATATCCAACAAAGCGTATTGATTGTTGGCCTTGAATGCTGTTTCTAGTCCCATGATGGTCATTGGAAGGAGGATTTAACTGCCAAATGCAATATTCAGCAATGACTGCATTGCATTGTGCTGTCTAAGTTGGTGTCGCCTGTGGCATGAGAAGGCGGCGCTTTTTTGGCTCTGGGACAACAGGCAACTTCTTGTCGCCTCGGCATCTCATATCGCGTTCATAACTCTGATTTACATTACAAACACTTATAATATATATACATATATAGAGAAAGAGGGGGTGGAGCGAGAGGCATTTTTATCAAAACTTCTACCTAGACTTGTCAGATATCTTAAACACAAGAGATGAAGAGGAAGACGAGAACCAGCATAAGTAAAATTCATTCATGTCAAACGTCAAAAAAAGTGGATACTATTAATGAGTCAATTATATAGGGCTGAAGGAAATACTTTCATCAACTCATTATACTATCGTCATGCAAGATCTCATATTGCAAGAATGGAATGAGTTTGACGGAATGAAACTGACGTGATTTCATTCTTGCGTTTTGCACGCAATGGAATGAAATGGACGAGATTCTACATTGAATCAGTGGCGGACCCAGGAAATTTTTCCAGTGGGTGCCAAATTAAAAAAAAAGGTGGAAAAATAACTCAAAAGCCAAGATTCGAACCTGTGACCTAAAGATAGGTAATAAAACTTCTAACCAACGAGCTAAATAGATATTTTGACTAGATATTTACGAAATAATATACATACAGGCTTTAATATTACTAGAGGGGTATATTAGTAACTTCGTCTGGAAATTGAGGTGGGGTCCATGCACCCCACCCCTATAAGGCTGGGTCCGCCCCTGCATTGAATAACAGGTGACACCAAGGTTGACGGTGGCAAGTTGTGATGGCAAGTGGCAAGAGGTGGCAGATGGTGGTAGCCAAGGGGTGCGAGGGTGGGTGGTGGCAGATGCAGTGGCAGTGGCGGGGTGGGTAGTGGGAGCAAGGTGGGTGGTGAGGGGTGCGGAGACAGTAGGTAGTGAAGGGTGTGGTGTGGTGGCGGAGGGTGGGTGGCGACGAGGGTAGGCAGGTGGTGGTGGGCAGGTGTCATGGGTGGTTGGCAGGGTGGGTGGTGGCAAGACATGCAGAGGCCGATGGTCATGCCGGGATGGCGGTGGCAGGGTGGCAGCGGTGTGAGTGGTGATAGATCTTTTATCTATAGGTTGTATTTCAACATGTAATTCCATTCCATCCATCCATCCACTCAATCCAATTTTTGATTTTCACTGGAATGAAATTTCATTATATTTTTCATATCCAAAAGCGCCAAAATGAAGAAATGGAAAGAAAAAGACATTCTATTTCATTCCATTTATGTAATACAAACATGACATGAGTATAGAAGCCTAGATACTGACTAAGAATTCAGACGTAGGAATTCTAAAGTGCATCTAAATAAGATTACCTTCAAACAGTGGTATGGAAATGTCTAGGGGAAGAGGATGTCCTAGAATCAATTAGTCATGAATATTTTTATATTTTAAACACCATGTGAACACCTGCTCTGCGGAGAAAAAGTGCACTGGTACTGGAATGCAGTAACAAGTGAAGAACAAAAATGTGTACATGCACTAAGTTAAGTACATGAGCCACACTATGAAACTTTTGGACAAGTGAGAGAAAGAATGCTTCAGCAAGACACACGCATTTATGAAGCATCAATTAGAGTCTTATGTGTCTGGGACATGAACTTATTCATGCCAAGAAGGCGGATATCACAAAAAGAAACATCTGAAAAAAGATGACATAGCTAGGGTTCTTAGAGAATCCTATGAAGGACTTGAAATGGAAAGGCGTAAGAGTTTCATAAACAAAAGCAACAAAACAAAATGTACAAAGCTATGGAAAAGCTTAACCAGTTCAAGCAGTAGCACTAGTACTCGTATAATGCATAGCAGCACACTAAAGAAAGACAGAAATATGCAAAATATGCCAACCTTCAAGAACCATGTCAAAAACTTTTTCTTCAAAGGTAAGAACAACGTCAAACAGTCCATCATTAGCATTATCTTGCCACCGCTGGGGTGCAGATTTTACACCAAAATTTCTTCTAAGCATTGGCAATATCCCGTTTCGCTTATATCTGTAATAATAATTCACAAACCAAGACCATCATTAACACCACACAAAACATACACCTCATCACAATACATAAAAAGACCAAACATCTGAAAAATGTAATGTAATTCAAACATATTCATTGAGTATTAACATCCTTTTTAACACTAAATAGATCACAATACTGCACACTCATTATTTTCTTGCGATACAAACCTGCTTATCTACCTTAACATTGAAAGAAAAAAAAAAAAACCCTTTACTTCACCAGACCAATAATACTGATACATGCATAAAAATAAGAGAAATCGATTTTCAATCTTTTTTGTACGAATGTAATGGCTCAATACATATTCAAAACGACAATAGGAGGGGTAAAAAAAAAAAAAAAAAAAAATTCTTTCAGGCAATAATTGATGAAATTAATAAATTAAAGGGAGCCAATTACACAAAAGTATCCTCCCTGCCCAGAGTTGGGGACAATTTAGGCATACTCAGATATATTATTCATCAACTTAAATCAACTCTTGTTAATAATAAAATCAAGTAAAAATTTTTAAGAAGAGAACTCACAGCTCGGGGTCTTTGCGGCGGAGATCATCAAACATATGCTTGTATGGAGTGCCGAAATCGTAGACATTTGGTTCTCTGACAGAAGGACCAGGGAGCTTAACGTGTTGACCAGTGCCGTAAGAATGCACGTCGAAGTGCTCCTTCTTGAGCAGTGCGTGAGCCTCCATGCTTCGATTCTGATTCGAAGAGCACACCATCGCGTACTTCATCCTCAATCGATCGGCGGTAAGTTGTTAACGCCGGAGAGCTTTTGAGGTTTCAGCGATATTTTGGTCAGCAGATGACGATTGCAATTGTTTTTCTCCCGCAAAAAAGGGATTTTTTTTTTCTTAAACAAAAAAAGGGATATTATTAACAAGGCCTTACAACAATAATTACACGAGAAATATGTTTTAATCCATTATTATTATAGGGGAATTTATTGGTTTATAATCATGTCTAGTTTAGTTACAACAAAAACAAATTTAATTGTTATGATTTATTTTGTTCGTAGGTTGACACTAACACATCTTTTTATAAAAAACAAATATTCATGGTCGCCTTTTTCGATCATCTTCCTCCATTTAATTGTTATAATCTATTTTTCCCTTCGGAGTTTATGAGTGGTATATTTACATATACATAATTGACCGATAAACAAATCTAAATCACACAGTTTGAATTCAGTTCAAAAATAAAAGGTCTACGGTTTGTTACATGGGTGTACTCCGCCCGCATATGGCGGGTCCACCCAATAACTTCCCTCTCTTCCTCCCTTCTTCGTCGTCATCGTCGTTTTTGTTTTCACAGTTCTATTGGACCGGATGATTTATGTCTTCAATCAGTACGTTATCTCATCATAATTGAAGTTCTTGGTGAAACCGAACGAGTAAAATTTTATGATGGGTGAATAGCCCCAATTGTCATAATATGAAAGGCTTTCTGAATGGCTTGTGTTGTTAACGAACAGAGCCGTTTATGGATAAGCTTGCATTCGAGTCATTAGTGTTTTTTGATCGTGTGGTTATTTAGCTTAACGAGTCGAGCTCAAAGATGAATGTAGGCTTGTTTGCTAAATTAATGAACACGAGCTTGGTTCGCGAACGTTCGATTATGTTCGCGAATCTGCTTATATAAATAAAGCAATTTACAATAACCCTAACTCAAAAGATGATAAGTCGTTTATTAATCTATTAGAGATTATAGAATGATTTTATATAATATTTAGAAATTCCTGTAATTCTTTTTGTTGTATGATATATGTAATATTGATCTACAATATGTTATTTTTGGATTTGCACTTCGTATTTTATATCTTAACGAACCGAAATCGCATCGAACTCGAGTCGGAAGGCAAAATTATATTTAACGAGACGAACTCAAATAATTCATCTTTCAAACGAACCAGCTGAATGGTTCCTTAAATGTTATTCTTAATGCTCTGCTCATAAATGCTGAGTGATGAGAAAGTAGCGATATATGTTGCGTATATTTTATGGTTTATATGGAAGACCGGGTGTAATGCCTTTTTTAAGTAGGGTGATATCCATGTCTCAAAGGTTGTAAATCAAGTTGCCAGCATAGCTAACGAAATGCAGGATCAGTATTCCAGTGATAGGAGTGTGCAACAAATCTCGTGGCCAGTAACATGGACAAATCCTGAACATGGAAAGGTTAAAGTGAATTCTGACGCCTCACTTGTAAAGAGTTAGTTGTCAGTGAGTTGTATTATACACAACAACGAAGGATTAATTACAACAGCTTCTTTTACCTCATTGGCAGCTGCAACAATGCTTTATGGGGAGAGACTTCAGCATTATTGTTAGGAAATCACTAGTTTAACGCAGCGGAATTTAAAATTTGATTTCCTTTTCTAGATCGTTCTTCGTTTAATATAATAAACACGTTAAGTAGTTTGACGGTTATACCTTTAGATGATCTATAAGATCATCGCTTTGACCGCCAACGGAGAGTAGTTCAATGCGCAAGCCGTCCACGCGTCCGGCCTCTATCGCTAATCCACACGAACCCCTTGCCGGAATCCTCCTTGGATTGCTATATCAGAAAAACTCCTAGACCGGACCTTTTCTTCCCTCACAAACTCACTATGGAAGGCTCTATTTTACACAAGAATTATGAACTCTTGGATTGTGATGTACAAAAAGCTTGACACCCACCTCCTATATATAGTGGTTGGGGCGCCCCATATGGTGTGGAGGAGAAGAAAACTTTTTTCCAATAAAATAAGGAAAATCAACTAGATTGATTTATCTCTTTAATTATAATTTATTTTGCCAATATCTTATATTGACTATAATTGTCTTATTACCATAAATCTATTTTTCCAAAATCAATTAATATCTTATATTAATATTATGGTAATCTTATTAATTAAAGTGCACAATCCAAGTGTATCTTACACACTCAAGAATGGCGCCCCATTAGTCAACTAATTGACTTCCGGAATATTCTTTAATTAATATAATTTGTATATAATTAATATCTTGTATTTTATTTATTCATAATAAATACCACCATATTAATTTACCACTATAACATTTATAGTCTAGAGATAAACTTTCCTTATTTGGTTATCAACTATAACCGCATTTTAATCCGACTCGATGTTCATATGTGTGTGACCCGATAGGCTTCCGAATATGTTGGCCGTAGACACAAAGTGCAATTTACTAAAATGCCCTTCATACCTAACGATCACGGGATAGCGTCTAGCAACACACCGTGACCCCCAATTATCGGAAGAGTCAAAAGCAATGACTACTACCTTTTATGAAACGATTACCGTGTAACTTACAATCCTATCGCTATAATAATATCCATACGATCGTATCTCGAGTGTCAATACATTAACGATCGTATCTTATAATCTGGATATCATGCTCTCTCGGAATAACACATTTACTCCCACTTTGCAAAGATTCTCGAGAGCTAGGCATTCCTTATAAGAAGGCCATTTCGGATATTCGATCTCAATCATAGGATACGCGATTCTCGGACGACCAATCATGTATACTCCGCATGCTTCAATATCATACCCAATCACTACCGCATGATCTCCCCGTGGTTAGGAGAAATCTCAATAGTGTCAAAGCATGACAATTCACACCGTGATGCCATGAAGACTACGGTCAAAATGATAATTACACAACCGCCACATAGTGTGACACTTAATGTAAGTGGGTCAGTCTAACGTACACATTCTCTAATACACGTCCACGTACAGTCCAAGTGTCTCTACACTTCGATAGACGAGATTTATCCCTACCTTCTAAAAGATAGAAGACATCCAATACGTGCTAGTCTGATTATACTATCAATGTCCCATTTGATAATATATAAGACTAGAGACATTTAAGTACCAACCTTGTTATAGTGATTAGAGATCTCATCAACCATAATCACTATCATGGTTTCTCTATCACAGATTGATACTAGGGACGTTACTATATATATACAACAAATAATATGAAGATAAACAATATATAATAACATAAGTGCTTTTATTAATCATAATAAAGTTATTACATGAACTAAATAGACTGTAAACGACCCGACCCGGTCGGATCCGGTCCAACCCGATTGGGTTTAGGACACCTTTCCAACAATTATATCATTCCCTTATAGTGGATGTGGCTCATGAATGTCACCATTGCATTTTGCAGGAGATTGCTTATTGTTGATCCAATGACTTACATCCAGTAATTTTATGGTGGTCCTGGATCAAATTATTAGACCACCATGTCATCAGTTTGAAATCATATGATTGGTTACTTGTTTTTACACAATCGTCCACCAAAAATCTCTTATTTTCTATTGGTTTGACATATAATGTAGGATTTGGTCTTGGAACATAGTAAAATTTGTGACTTATATCACCCGCTAAGGATCTGTGTGAGTTATGAAGAATTATGACGGCTAGTGAATAGTTTTTCACTCTGTTTTGTTCTATTTTTTTACCTTTGTCAAAAAATCTTGAAATGTGTCCCCTCGTCTTTTATTTTAAAAAAATCTTTACTTTCTTTTAAAGATTAGTGAAGTCCGTCACCCTATAATGTAATTGATTTTTGCGCTATTGATAACGCTTTGTAAAATTCATGTTTCTAAAAAAGAATTACTCGAGTAGAAGAATAATTGGAATTCGATCGTACTGTTTTAGTTTCAGCTGAATCTTAGAGAGCGGCTATGTGATCACGTGTAAGTCACTAACGTCGATATTACTAGCAAAAATACTAGGTACATCGTAGTATAGTAAATGCGAGTCAAGGTTGATTCCACAGAGACAATGCAACTATAAGTATAAACGATTCTAACCTAATTAAGAAACAACATAGAGGCGGTCATGGACCAACAATAAACAGAAAACAAACTTGGTATTCCTCCCCCTCTTCTCACCGATCTACTAACTTGGATTAGTTAATCATTATGTTTACTTCCCCTTATAATTCCTTAAATTAATCGAGCGAGCTTTCGTTTTAATTATCATTATCAGCTACGGGTGCAACTCCTACTCCTATCTACTCCGACAATGGTAGTAGACAATCTATACGCAAGCTACCCTCCTTAATTGGTCCGTAATAGCCCATATGCATAAAGAACTAGAATTGCCGATATCGAGCTCTAACTCATACCGCTAACCCGCCTAGACAGCTGTCGACATTGATCAGCACGTTCCTAGGGTCCATTCAAGACTATGTCCAAACTTAGCACTTCACTATTCGTATTCCATGCCAGTTTACGATTACAATAAGGAGATTGGTCAGATCTAACCTACTATTAATTAAACATGTTGATCAACGTAGCTGTAATGAATCCCAGTTTTAGGTTTTCGAAATAATGCCTCGGTAACCGGTATAGACCGCCGGTTTACCGGGGTAAGCTTTTCCTATTCCAGGATCTACATTGCTCAATTACGATTATTCCAAGTAAATTATGGGGTCTTTAAACATGCAGATTAACTAAAACACATAAATACGAACTGATCTACCTATTAAAGACAAAAAGGAACGTTCAAAGCTTATACCTTCAACAATGGAGATCTAGCTCGATCTACTCAAGCTAGAGATGGTGGAGGAAGGGAGAAAACTAGAAATAACTCCTCAAAAGCTTGGAATAACTTTATTTGATCAAATTGTATAATATAATTGAATACTTATGAGAACTTATACAATAATCTGTAAATGCGGCCTTATATAGCTAGATACAATGACCGGCTTATGACTCTCTAAAACCCTAACCGACCTAGATAATGCGGCATAATTAATTTCGTGTCCAACAAGTCCTTGGTTTACCGGCCCTAGCCCTCGGTAAACCGGGCCGACTTTTCTTCTTTTTCTTCAGCAGACTTCTTCTTGGACTTCAATCACTTGGCCCAATATACTCCTTTTGATCCATATGTTCTCCAATGCTTCAGATTCGATACATCCTATAAAACACGCAAAACGAGACAAAACAGTACCAAATCTTCGGGAAAATAGCATAGATGCAGAATTACGATCCTAGAAACATACACATAGCATTTAACACATATTCCACACAATAACGAGCCTATCTATCCTCTCTTGAGCAAAATTCGGGGTGAATAAGGGTATAATTATTGGTACCATTTAGAGCGTTATCACTATGTTCCCCTTGTATAAAATAAGGGAATGGTTAAAATTTTAATCGCAACCGTTGAGATCATGTAATATGATATACCGAACCGAATACGGTCCATCGGACCCGTAAAAGACCCGATACAACGGTCACATCTCAGCTCTCGATCTTCATCACCGCCAGCTTACCTGGCCGTAAGTCGAGCAACAGGTCACTCAGCTAGCATGCCCTGCGCATATCCAAGCCTGGGGGCTGAGCACGCTGCCTCCCAGTCCCCAGTCCGAATAACCGGACCGTGCCCGCAATTTCAAGCGAACATGATCCATACTTGACGTTAGCGAGGACAAGACTACCATTTGGCCAGGAGAACAACATTGCGACCAGCGAGCTCATGTGTCCGACTCTTGATTATCATTGTGATTGTACTTAATTATGTCACATTGTACTTAATTACATCTTGTCACAATTAGCCTAAGCGCCATTAGTGATCCACCTATAAATAGGGGCACATTGTAAATCATTATCCATCCAAGAATTAATATAAGCATACTAGACTCTGGCAATTTGTCGACTAACTTGTTGCCATTTCTAGCATTGTGCCCGACGCCGAAAACTTCATCTATTTCATAATAACCACCACCTTTCACCGGAGAAATCACACCTAAATAGCCAGATATCCACATATAAACACCGTTACCGCCACCGTGATATTTCCGACTATATCATAATATTTTCTTCAACCGTTGAATTAACTTTTAACCACAAGATCTTGTTATATTTCAGCCATAATTTGAAAGTGATATTTCGTAGTAAAGGGTGACTTTAATGTGGTACAATTATTATATATCACTAACCAAACAATTGACTAGAAACGAGAAAATCCGTAGAACAAAAAGAACCTCGATGTGGATTGATTTAAAGGTAAAAACGGTTTTTTACAAAACTTTTGATCGTTTATCAAATAATTGAATCCACCAATCAACCAACCAACCCCAACTAGATTGCGTGCTAAAGATACGATTTTTAGTTGGTCAAATCACGAATTCGATTAAATCTCTTTAATCAATTTCTAGGGTTTCGTTTTCTTTCTCAAGCAAAACTAAACTAGCATGCATAACACGATCATGAGATTGGCAATACCTACTCAACTAATCATGAACAATCTCTTGAATCACAATTAATTGCATCAATTGAAAAGATCAAAGCTTGAATCAATACTCTCATATAAATTCAATCAAAAAAGCCAGTTCCATCGATCTCTCGATTCAATAAAACATAAACAATATAACAATATCCAATTGATGAAAAATCATAAATTTAACTCACTAAGATATAGCTAAAAATCCTCTAGTTGGTATGGTTGTTGATTGGTTTCCTCCGTTGTCCCACCGCGATATGCTTAGCCAACAATCATATTGGTGAGCATGATTGTTGGAATGGAGGAGTTCATCTCCTTGAGTTTGCTCTTAGAATACCCGTAATTCGATTTTTTTATGATGCGGTCGATCTCTTTTTTAGGGTATAGGATCAGTCGGCCGAAGGACGCCCGTCGGTTTGTTGGACGCCCCCAAGGATCTTGACTTTGTTCCGGACGTCCGTCCACTTTGCGTCCGATCAAATTTCCTCTCCGGACGCTCGTCCATATATTCGACGCCCGTCACAGGACCTTTCTTCTTTGAATCGATTTCGGACGCCCGTCCGGTGCTTTAAACGCCCGTCCACCGACGGATGCAATGGACGCCGGTTCATCCATGTAAACCTTCATGCCAATCTCAAACTTGCATCTTTCTCCTTCCTTTAATCTTCAATCAAACACCCTAGCTCATTTCACAACATGCAAGCATACCTACAAGGCGATAGAAACGAGCAAAGTGTAAAATCGTACATAAATAGATAAAAACCACATAAATAGCTCGATTTTCACACTTTAATAAATTCTAAACCCATTCTTCCAATTTATACTTTTAGCAAGTGATTTTCTATAATAAAAAAAACACTAAAACACGGAAGATATTGTTACGGAATAACTCGATATAAACCACAAAATTAGTTGTAAACAATGTGGTGGTCGGGTATCCTAGTAGTTCTCTCTTGTACTTCGACCGACCTCGATAATTTACCGATTTCGGCGACGACGGTTAACTCGTGACCGACCTTGGTGGTCGAGTCTCTCTTGTACTTGTCTTACCGTACACAAGGCTCCGAGCCTTTGGCGGCTCGGCTATTCTCCTTGATCTCTGCAGGACATTTCAACTAGTCCTGATCGAGCTAACTATAATCAATCTCTTATTTCTTACGTACTATATTAACAGTTAACTATGGAAAGATTCTTGACCCATAAAGACTTCAATCTCTATCCCTTAATACAAATATTCAAATACCATAATTATCTCCTAAAATCAAGGAGATCAACTAATCATAATCTTTTCCTTAGGGAACACGTTAATCAGTGTCCATCATAGACATGTCATACACTAGCTCTAGGGCACAAGCCCTCTATATAAACTATCTCTAAGGAACTACGAAGACTTGATTCCTATTCAATCATTGGATACGTAGGCAGCTTGATCATCATCAAGTGTAGTCTAAAATATTCCAAATCACCCCCTCGTTTTATTGTTCTTTATATTTTGGGAGTTTTTTTGACTATCGCCAAGAGAAAGAACCCTACGGTTGAAGGAGACGATTTTTGGATCGTCAATTGGCGCTAGAAGGAGGGTCTCTTTCTTATGAATAATTTGTCTGTGGAATCTGCTTAAAGATGAAGAACGTGAACACTATCTTCGGTAAGTATGGCGGCTAGGTCCTGATACAAGAAGATGATCGATGCTCCGGGACCTCACCGCCCTAGAAAAGGCGACGACTTCCCAAATAGGTGGCTTACAACAATGGAGACCATATCCCCTTGATAATTAACAACTATGGCCTCATGATCGAAGCCTTGGTGGACCTAGATCTGGTAAGGCGCATTTGTATTGACACCGGAAGTGCGGTTAGTATTTTCTACCATTCTACTTTACTTTTGATGCACTTAAATAGCTTTGAATTAGTCCCAACAACAACCCATTTGTTCGGCTTTGCCGATTCACCGGTGTATCCCGAGGGTACCATCGTCCTCCCGCCCACCTTTGGCCAACCTTCTCTGGGCCGAACTCTCCTGGTTGAGTAAGTGGTGGTTAAGGCACCTTCCCCTTATAACATAGTATTGGGGTGCCCTCCGTTGATTAATTTACGAGCCGTCGTGTCGCTCGCGCATAATAGCCTAAGATTCTTGGCTGATGGGGGCCTCGTAGAGATCGTGGGCAACACAGATCTGGTGAAAAGCTGCCTCACATCCAAAACAAATGAAGACATCAGATCTGCACCAATTCCCATCAAAGAACTACTGCCCGAAGGCGAGGAAACCTGGTCCTCAGACGATAAAACAGAAGAAATTTGTCTGTGGGAAGATTGAGATGACCGAAATATTGCCGTAGGATTGTGGATCCCCGATTTACATAAGAAATAACTTGTAGCCTTGCTGAAGGAATTCAAGGATGTGTTCGCCTGGACTACAGAAGAGATGCCTGGTCTATCCCCAGCCTTAGTTATGCATCAGCTAAATGTCGATCCGAGCCGGAAGCCTGTTCGCCAGAAGAAAAGGCATTTTACACAAGAATGAATGGATGCCGTTAAGAAGGAAGTAACTAAGCTGCTCCAGGCCAACATCATTCGAGAGGTGAATTACCCAGACTGGCTGGCCAACCCCGTCTTAGTAAAGAAACCGGACGGCAATTGGAGGATGGGCGTAGATTTTACTGACCTTAACCAAGCTTGCCCTAAGGATTGTTACCCCTTACCTAATATAGACCGAATGGTGGATTCTACCATAGGCTTTGGAGTTTTCGGTTTCCTAGATGCCTATAGGGGTTACCATCAGATTTTCATGGACCCACGGGATGCCGAAAAGACCTCATTCATCACCGAGTTTGGGACTTACTGTTATAAAACTATGCCGTTCGGCCTCAAAAATGCTGGAGCAACCTATCAAAGGGCCGTTAACAAGATATTTGAAGGTCAGGTGGGGAGGTGTATGGAGGTATATGTAGATGACCTCCTAATCAAAAGCAAGACCCTGGAACAATACTTAGCAGACGTCAAGGAAGTCTTTGAAGTACTCAGAACCTCACAGATGAAGCTCAATCCCAAAAAGTACACTGTTTAGGGTATATTTTACTATATTTTCGGGCTTAATCCCTAAACAATTTACCTTATTTTTAAGGGAAATAAATGAGAAAAGCGTGTTTTTAACCGTTAAATTCCTATAATGGTTATTGAGGGGTTATAATTTAATTATGAGGAAATATTGAGGTTAAATGTTATTTTTCGTTACACATTTTATTATTATTATTATTATTCGATGTCTCGGTGTAACAACAATTTTGCAGAAAATTAAAAGATATGCAGGGGGATGTTATTATTGAGAGATTTATCTCATTCAATCAAGTGATTTCAAAATAAAGAAGAAAATCGGAGCATTGAAGAGAGGATAAATCAAATCTGGTCGAAAGAGTGAAGTGGGGAACACGGTATACGAAGCAACAGTGTGAAAACGCGTAAATGGTAGGCTCGGTCGACCGAGCCGTGCTATTCGGTCGACCGAACCCCGAAGCTGCAAAATCGACGCGTTTTTTCTAGATCCTTCTTTATGTCGGCGAAACTCCTATATAAGCAGCACCATTCGAGCAGAAAAAAGACACATAAAAAAACAACACATCATTACATAGCAGCCGCACCACATCACACAAAAACATGAGTTTCTTTCTTTCAATTTTCTTTTGGAGATCGAAGATGATTGAAGGCTAAGCAATTCGCAGTAGGACAACGGGATAAAGCCATTACAACATCACCACAACCAGGAGATTTTCAGTCTACATTATTAGTGAGTTTGAATTTATTTTTCTAAAGTACACGTTTGGAGTTCAGAACGGGAAGTTATGGGATATATGATATCACATGAAGGCATTAGAGCTAACCCGGACAAAGTAGAAGCATTAAGAACTATGCCGACACCACGAAACATCAATGAAGTCCAGAGGTTGACAGGAAGAATGGCCGCGCTCGGATGGTTTTTGTCCAAATCGGCCCAGCGGGCCCTCCCTTTCTTCAAGATTCTAAAACAAGCTAATCCATTCAGGTGGGACGAAGAATGCCAGCAAGCCTTTGATAATCTAAAAGCCTATCTAGCCGAGTTGCCCACGTTAACCTCACCACGGCAAGGAGATACCCTATTTGCCTATCTTGCAGTTTGCCGAGGCCATCAGTGTCGTCCTCGTCAAGGAGTAGGGCAAGGTGCAAAAACCGATTTTCTACGTCAGTAAAGCTCTGTGCGTCCCAGAAGTCAGATACTCAAACGCCGAGAAATTAGCTTTGGCTTTAGTACATGCCTCTCGAAAGCTAAGACCCTATTTTCAAGCTTACCTGGTTGTAGGGATGGCAATCTCGCCCAACCCGACCCTGCCCTACCCGTTACCCTACCCGTTCGGGTATGATTTTCAACTACCCATTCGGGTAATGGGTCGGGTATGGGTAAAATTTCTATACCCGTTCGGGTATCGGGTCGGGTATCGGGTATAGCATAAAACCCTACCCTACCCGTCCCCGACCCATTCCCCGACCCGTACCCTACCCTACCCGTTGCTTTTTCTTTGAGGTTAGTAGAAATTAGAAAAGAACTAAACCTAATATTCTTGTTAGTAGAAAAAAGCGATAAAAAAACTAAAAAACATAGTTCCTAATAGGACATTCATTTGCAAAATGTCTTAACTTGTACTTAAAATCAAATTCATTTTGTACTTAAAAAAATTATTTATACATGTTCATGTACCCGTACCCTACCCGTTACCCGTTGGGGGTGGGTATGTGGGGATTTTATTTATACCCGTTCGGGTATGGGTCGGGTATGGGTAAAAAAAATTAGGAGTGGGTATGGGTCGGGTGGAGCTAAACCCGTCCCCTACCCGACCCATTGCCATCCCTACCTGGTTGTTGTAATTACCGACCAGTCTCTCCGACAGATATTATCCCGACCCGAAGCGTCAGGACGGTTGACAAAGTGGGTAGTAGAATTAGCTGAATACGATTTAGATTTCCGTCCCCGAACAGCAGTTAAAGCCCAAGCACTAGCGGATTTCCTGGCGGAAGAAGCGGCCATTACTGCCGAATATAGTCAACCAAGCACCGAGGTTGAATATTGGACGTTGTACGTTGATGGGGCCTCCAACAAGGACGGAAGCCGGGGCAGGGCTCCTACTCATCAGCCCAAAAGGTGAAGAATTTCCCTACGCACTCCGATTCAGCTTCCAGGCCACCAACAATGAGGCCGAGTACGAAGCTCTGATCACCGGACTTACTTTGGCAGCTAAGTTGGAAGCAAGGAACTTGCGGGTTTACAGCGATTCCCAGTTGATTGTCAATCACGTAAAAGGAGAATGTGAAGCTAAAGAGGAGCCTATGAAGAAATATTTAGTTGTAGCCAACTCCCGGCTGAAGACTTTCCACACTATCCTTATTGAGCAAGTCCCCCGATCTCAGAATCACTGAGCTGACGCCCTCTACAAGTTGGCCTCTAATTTTGTCTCCAACAAAAAGGTACTGGTAGAATTGCTACAAGAAAGAAGCTATGATGCCCAAGAAGTTCATCCAATCACCCAGGAAGACACTTGGATGGATCCTATAGTGTCTTATCTCCGCCATGGGACACTACCGGAGGACAAAACCTTGGCGAGAAAGATGAAATTCCGAGCTGCGCGATACTCGCTTTTTGACGACATACTTTATAGAAAGTCTTTTGTGGCGCCCTGGCTCAGGTGCGCAACCGAGGATGAAGGTAACTATCTACTCCGTGAAATCCATTTAGGAGTATGCGGAAACCATCCGGGGGCTCGAACGTTAGCGTGAAAATGTTGACTATTCGGCTACTATTGGCCGACCATGAAACAAGATGCCGAGGACCTCGTTCGAAGATGTAATTCATGCCAAATCCACAGTAATACATCCCACTTAGCTTCTCAACAAATGACCCTCCTGGCCGCGGCCTAGCCCTTCGACCAGTGGGGCGTCGATCTGGTCGGACCCCTACCTCGGGCGCCGGGTAACCTTAGATTCTTAGTGGTCGCCGTAGACTACTTCACCAAATAGGTAGAGGTCGAACCCCTCACCACGATTACCGCTAAAGTCATACAGAAGTTCTTGTGGAAAAACAGCGTGTGTCGGTACGGGATTCCAAAGACTTTGATATCGGACAATGGTACACAGTTCGGAGATAAGGGAGCCAGATCCTGGTGCGTCGAATTAGGAATTTCCCAACATTTCACTTCAGTAGGCTATCCCTAGGTGAACGGACAAGTCGAGCAGACCAATCGACAGATCAAAGCCGGACTGAAGAAAAGACTCGAAGAAGAAGGAGAAAGCTGGGCAGAACATCTACCGAAAATATCCTATGGGCATACCGAACAACCCCGAACTCAGCCAAAGGAGAAACGCCATTCTCCCTGGCATATGGAAGTGAAGCTGTTATACCTACCGAGATCGGGTTGCCCTCACCCGGGTTCCAGCTTTATGACGAAGCCGACATGAAAGCCGAGCTCCGACATGCCAAAGATGACCTAGAAGAGAACAGGGAGATAGCATTCATCCGAATGGCCAAATACAAACAAAAGCTTTCTCAGTACTACGACAGTAAGGTGAAGCACTCGTATTTTAAGGAGGAGACTTGGTGCTCCGAAAGAACGAAGTGAGCAAGCAAGGCCCCGAGGGCAAATTAGACCAAAATTGGGAAGGACCCTACAGAGTGGTCAAGGTGCATGGAAAATGTGCTTATCAGTTGGCCGACTCTAAGAGGAAAACAATCCCCCGGAGCTGGCATGCTAACAACTTGCGAAGGTTCTATCCCTAGGATAGATCTCTTGGAAAACCCCTACTTAGCTATTATTTCCTTTTAATTGTTGTTTTTCTTCTCGTCTTTTTTTCAATAAAATTGCTCTTACCATTACTTTATCAGTATAACGTTTTATTAACAGCCACGGAAATGCTTCACGCAAGACGTCAGTTTGAGCTGGCCCCGCTTGCCATGCTTTTAAAACGAGAAGTCAGCACTAGTCTGGCCCTGCTCGTCCAATTTTCCACACGAGACGTTAGTCCGACCTGACCCTGCTCGTCGTGCCTTTTAAACATTGGGTCAGCACCAGCCTGGTCCTGATCGTCATACCTCTCATACGAGGGGTCGGTCCAATCTGACCCTAATTGCAGTATCTCTTAACAAAAACTTAAACTAATTGCGCAATTTATATCCAATAAACTAGTATGTCATTCCCGAATAATCATAGGCATGACATACTAGGGGGCAACTACTATCATACGAACAAGAATATAAAATATATTAAAAATTACAAAATACGAATCACAACCAAACAAAAAGCTAAAAATTTTCATTAACACTAACCAACATAACTATAGAAAACTTCCGAACTACAATATCAAGAGCTTACATAGGATACTTCGCCTCAAGATCCACCCCCGCTTGAAATTCCTTTACCCGAAGAGAATACGTTGATTCGGCATCGGGAGTATACAAGTCGGGGAGCCAAGCCTGTCGATAGTAAGGTCCGGATGATGGGCCCTACAATCGTTCACCCCTAGCGTATAGCTTCTCACGACGGGGCTCAACAGCCGCTTCAAGAATTCAATGAAGAGAGAGAATGCTTTGTAATCTTTAATGGCTTGATCCGAGGCCTCTTGTAGACGAGCAGGGAAAGCTCTGACAAGTGCCTCGGAAGCCGAGAGCTTTCCCCGAAGCCTCGCGACTTGACCATCCAGTTCGGCTTTCTTCTCTAAGTGTTCGCTCATAAATTCTTGCAGGCGAACGTCATACTCGGACTTTAAGGTCTTTTCCATCTCCACTTGTGCCCGTAGGTGCTCTTCAAGCTCTTTTATTCAATCGTCTTTGGACTTCAGATCGGAAGCCCTCTTCTCCCGTTCAGCAGACGAATGTGCAAGACGGCAAAAATCTCTTCACCTACGACCGACCCCTGAAAAACACGATGTATGATCAAGATCACTCTCGGGCCAGGGCGAGTACCAAGGAAACAAAAAGAAAAACTTATGTATCTTATGGCCTCGAAGCCTGTTTTGATTAAATCCAGGTCAGACATCTGAGAAACATCTTGCGCACGACCGGTTGCACGGGGCGAAATCTGGAGATCACCCTGAACCCCCTCGTCTTCGTGGCAAACCCCAGATGTCCCGTCGACATGATTCTCTGATTCCGACCCTACATCAATCCTACATCTCTTCTCCACCCTCTCTTCCGTGACAGCATCCCTTGGCCTAGAGCCGAAGGATCTTCATACAAGAGGAATCTAAGACTCCCTCTCCTCCTCATTCCCTTCTTCATCCACCACAATGATAGGAACGTTCACATCCCTCCGAGAAAGGTGAGGCTCCTCCAGTATATCATCCTCCAGTTCGCTAGCATGCGAGTTGTTTCAGGTCCGACGGGAGATCCCATGGTCATGTTCACCTGAGGTCGACTAGTATGGCCAGCGGTCTTGTCCACCTCGTCAGTTTGATGCTCTATCTCCTCCTTGAGACCGGGGGCTTGGAGGCCGGCTAGGACCCTCACTGCAAGAATAAGAACGTACATTACTTATGTCACTTAGAAATACACAAGAGAAACGATTCTTACCCCGGTAGCGACTGTCGCTATCCAAGGGAAGGTAAGGGTCGGGACCAGCCTCAGCCAGACGAGCTGCAGCTATCAGCTTAGAAGGCATTTCACGCAGCCTCAGGATGATCCCCGCGGTCTGAATAGCATCTACTGGAGCCGACTCGGGAGAGTCGGACACTCGTCCTTTTGTAGGGAACTTGTGTTCCATCGTCCTAGCCGAGAATCCCCGCCGTCTCGAACAAAGAAGAAGCGCCCCCGCCAGGCGTTGTACTTGGGGCCCTCGGGCATCATTTCCTTTACTCCCGACCGACGGGAGAAGTGATACCATCCTTTTAACCCTGGGCTCTGGGCTATACGGTGAAAGGTCCGGAAGAGACCCACCGAAAACCGCACCCCGACTGCACGGAATAATATTACAAAACCTATCACCGTTCTAACTCCAGAAGGAGCTAGCTGAGACACCCCTAAGCCATAATGTCGCAGCACAGACACAACGGCAGGACATAGTGGCAACCTCAGACCCGACTTCAACTGGGCCTCGTAGATAGCAAAGTACCCGTCCGGAGGACGGGATGCGAATGGGTGAGGATCCGCAAGAAGTAGATGGAGGAACTCATCCAGCTTTATCCCGTATTCTTGACAAATGTGCTCCACACTGCTTTGAGCCAAGACATAGGCCAATCCGTGACTCCCCATGATATCTTGGGTAGCCTTCTGAATCTTGTACCTAAAGAGATGATCAAAAGTATTTGACGACGTAGCGGATGAAGAAGCAACAGATATCGGTTGGGGAGGAACCCAAGGAATTTCTTCAAAAATCACGGGCCTTGTCCAGGACTCTCTGATGAATGCTTCGGTCCTAGGAGTAAGTGGCTCATCCTAAGACATACGGTGGCAAAACGCAGAAACAGGGAAGAAAATCGTGATAGAAGATAATAATCAGGAGATATAACTATCAGCGAAATGACGTTTGGTATGATAAGGTTATAACCCCCCACTTACCTCGAAAAACACCCTCATTTAAGATAATAGGCAATGGCGCCTCGATTCCCGGGATAGCTATAACTACGTCATAACTAGCCTGGCCACTTAGCGCAAGTCACACGTTCGTGTCGAGCCACCGCCTTGACACATCCGAGCCGACCAACCAAAGCTCGACTGGATTTGGGGGTCTTATGACGATGCTAGGATTTGACCCGACCTATGTGGCACATCTCTAATGGCTCAACACCTAGTATGGAGTGGAAGACAGTGCCGAGTATCCAGTAGTTGGGCCAGAAGGACCCGCTATTCGCCCTATCAGGTCAACCCCGTTCTGACCGACCTCCGATAATTAAGATCAGCTCCGATTTCCGCGACCGACCCTTCTTTTCTAGTTAACTCGTGACCGACCTTGGTGGTCGGGTTAGGTCTCTCTTGTACTTGTCTTTCCGTACACAAGGCTCTGAGCCTTTGGCGGCTCGGCTATTCTCCTTGATCTCTGCAGGACATTTCAACCAGTCCTGATCGAGCTAACCATAATCAATCTCTTATTTCCTACGTGCTCTATTAACAGTTAACTATGGAAAGATTCTTGAGCATAAAGACTCCAATCTCTATCCCTTAATACAAATATTCAAATACCATAATTATCTCCTAAAGAACAAAGGAGATCAACTAATCATAATCTTTTCCTTTGGGAAAACGTTAATCAGTGTCCACCATAGACACGCCACACGCTAACTCTAGGGCACAAGCCCCTCTATATAAACTATTCCTAAGGAACTACGAAGACTTGATTCCAATTCAATCATTGGATACGTAGGCAGCTTGATCATCATCAAGTGCAGTCTAAAATATTCCAAATCACCCCCCTCTTTTTATTGTTCTTCATATTTTGGAAGTTTCTTTAGACTATCACCAAGAGAAAGAACCATACGGTTGAAGGAGACGATTTTTGGATCGTCAACTTTGTTAGAGCAAGTGTAATGACCATTTGTGATAATGAAGTCTAGTTAATTATAGGGACCACTAAATAAAAGAGATGGATAACATTATTCAAATTAATTGTTGTAATGACCTACACCGAAAAAGCCAACTTGGATGGAAAAACAGAAAAGAGAAAAAGAATATTTGATTGAAGTTTAACTTGTCGTATAAAGAAAATGAAAATTTTGAAAAACTTTTTAGTTAGTTCACATGAAGTTTTTTATTTTTTTTTTTTATTTTTATTATTATTATTATTTTTTTTTTAGTGAAAACTTGTAACCATTCATTGTGAGATGTGCTTTTTGCGAGCATAAACATATTTCAATGCTTTGATGGCTTGGAACGGGAAAGAAAGTGGTTGTGATTAAGTCGAAATTTACGGATCGGGTTGGGGAGTGAAGCAATTGAACGACTTCTATTGAAATTTGTTTTGCATAAATAAATTAGGTATTTATTCTACTCGGTTGTGAGTTATTCAAATTTCTTGCTATTTCCTTTGTGTTTCGTTGTGAAATTTGACTTCAAGATTGTGCTTTATATTGTTTGATTCGATTCACCATTAATTCATTTGATTCTAATATCAATTAACTCAATTTTGACAGTTTTTTTCTTTCAATTTTATTGCATTTGTGCCCTTTTTTATTATCTGCTAGAGTAAACATTTTCTACCTTTTTTAAATTTTGGTATAATGTTTTTGATTTACAGGGATTTTAGAGGTATTTGGATTGATCGATCCGGGGAGATTTGCAAACATCATTAATTTTATCTTTCTGATTCATAATTTAGACAAATTTGTTTCTTAAGTTGTTTATTTCTCTGTCAAAAAAAGGTTGATCCCCTCAATAAAATTGTTTATTTCTTTTTAATATTTGAATTTGTTTTTTATATTGTGATTGTCTTATTTATTTTAACATTCTTGATGAATTTTGTTGTGAAATTAATGTGCGGTTATTAAATTGGTGGGAAATTTGCAATATTATAATAGAAAAAGTTAAAAGTTGAGTTTAGTCTATTGTAGGCATCAATGTGACATGGGTTGGCAATGCACAGCCACATGAGATGATTTTGTTTCTTTCTATGTAAATAGACATTGTAAACCACTTTTCTATTGTACATGCTCTAAGGACCCTCTGTCAGGATTAAAAAGATCCGCAATCGCAGTCCCCTCAACAAGAAATTCAGGGTATGAAAGAATATGGAAGTTAATCCCTTTGCTATTGTGGGTCAAGATTTTCTCAATGGCGGCCTCAGCTGTTTTAACAGGGAGGGACAGTTGATTTCACGACAACAATTTTGTCAGATTTCGACACATCAGCAATCATGCGGGCTGCACTATCCCAATAAGTCGGATCTGCAGCTTTGCCAGCTCCGAGACCCCGAGTCTTGGTGGGAGTGTTGACAGAAACGAAGACTATATATATCAGCCTCACAAACATGTTTCTCCATATCGGTACTAAAGAAGAGGGTTCTTGCCTCGGCATTGCTTTACCACATCCTCAAGGCCAGGATCATATATAGGAGGCTGATCACTATTCCAGGCATTAATTCGAGGGACAGATATTGTTCGGTAAAAACTAGTTTTAAAATTTATAAACCGAAACACCCCAAGTATAAGGATCTGTAGTAAAGGATGTTAACGGGTCGTCCTAAGGGAATGGAATGTTTATCGAATTCAAGTATAAATCTATATCGATTATGTCACAATTATCTACCTAAACTAAGGTTGAAACTAACTAAAAGATAAAACTATTAACTAACCTAAAGCGAAAACAAAAACGAACGAAAGAAAACGAGACAAGTTGGACGAGCGTTCGATTTAATGAACGAACGTCCGGAAACGAAATCTATCGGACGAGCGTACGCTATTCGGACGAACGTTCAACTACGAACGAGAAAGGAAAAGTGCAGGAAAACAGCAGGAAATTAGGGTTTATAAAACTAGAACTTAAACTAAACTTAATCTAAACGATTTGATTAAAACAATTAAAGGAAAACACAGCGAGGCAACGAATCCACCCATCAACAAACAACCCCCAACTAGATGGTGATTAAAAAGACATAGTTTTTAGCAGTGATTTTTCACGAACTCGATCAAATATCTTCAATCAAATTTCTAAGGTTTCGTTTATCTTTTCAAACAAACTAAACATGCAATCAAAACGAAATCACGAGATTGTTTCCAAACTCTTACTCAACTAATCATGCATAATCTCTTAAAACACAATTAATTGCATTACTTTGAACAAAATAGAACTTAAATAATATATTTTCATATAATCATTCAAGCATAAAATAAACCTAGATCGTTTCATCAAATCTTAATTCAACAAAACTTAAACAATACAAAACAGATCCAAAGTAATGAAAAACTATGAATTAACTCACTACTCATCTAGTATCGAACTCCTCTAGTTGGTTTTGTTGTTGATGAGCTTCCTCCGTCGACTCACTTTGCAAGGCTTTTAGCCAACAATCATGTTGGACAAGATTGTTGGATTGGAGAAATTCATCTTTATGGAATTAGGGTTCTCGACGGCCGACTTTTATGTAAAAGTATGCGTGAAAGAGTTGTGTAAAAGATTAGGGTTTAAGGCTTCATAATGCGGTGTTTTTATAGAGTTTTAAGTCGTTTGGAGGTAAGTCGGCCCCGGACGCTCGTTTGAACAACCGGACGCTCGTCCGGAATTCCCGGACGCTGATTAAACGCTCGTTCGCACGCGCGGCTGAACTCTCTGTATTGATTTTATGTCTTTGAACGCCCGTTCGACTTTATGGACGCTCGTCCATCCTGGACGGAGGCGAACGCTCGGTGGATTGCTTGGGATCGGATTTCTTCATCTTTATCCATTCTCTTCAAGCCAATTCCAACTCTATCTTGAATAATTCGACTTGAGCTTCATTTATCCTCTTTAGCACTCGAAATTCAGCCTCTAAAGGATAAATAAACATTGCAAAATGTAATAAAACTCAAATAATAATAATTCCATTAATTTAACACATAAAATAATCAATTTTGCAAATAACCATATTAAAATCATCCTTACTAAATAATTACACTTAAACCCTTAATTCTCATGTAAATTATGCAAATGCGGGGAAATAATAATGAAATATAACCCTTAATAATCATATAAATATGGCCTTAACAACACCCCCACACTTAGCTTTTTGTACGTCCTCGGACAAAACAATCAAAACTATAGCTCAACTTCATGCAATCCACATAGATCTCTAACTCACGTAACAAAAGATACAACAACTATAGCAAACAATACCATCACGAGAGATAGATTCGGTGTATGTGTGACAAGCCCTTTTCAAATTTAACAAGCCTTTCAAAGAAATATCCTCTCAAAAATCCAATGACTATCCTAGATATAGGCAGTAATAGCTCCACTCAAAGCCTTCCCACGCACTCAGTAGGATAATCCCTACAGCATATCATGCGGTTCTACTGGGTATAAGATCCATGATAACAAAGACTTCACTTTATTTTTACTCATCATTTCCAAAATTTTCAAATTTGACGCATATCAGAATGAGCTCTTACCCATCATAGTAGAATAGGACATTTCGAGATAATCCCCTACCTACTCAAATCATAAGGTAGCTTCTCCAACTGTCGTGAGCTTCTGGTCATCATAGTGGTATAGGACATACGAGGTACACCCTACCGCACTCCAATCATAAACCAGCTTCCGACAAACGTATTTATTATGATTGCTTATTCATTCTTTTTTCAAGACATAAGTTACATCTCACTTATCACATTCAAACTTTATGATATTCACAGCACACGGTCTAACTAAGGTGTTACTATACCGACCTTCCTAAGATAAATCACTAAAACAATGAAAGGATATAGTTCAAAAATCTTGCTTCAATATCAAAGGCTCTCGTGAACGTGAAAAATATGCTATAATTATCTCACTAAGTCACATACTATCATCGTTAGAAAACTACAACTAGCAAGCATTTAGTTTCAACCATATGCTCGAGACTAACAAAAATTTAAATTTCGTGGAAATTTAACATTCACTCATATTTCAAAGGATATAGAATAAAAACATACCCAATTTCCCCCCCACACTTAAATCACATTATGTCCTCAGAATGTGCAGAATAAAAGAAAAAGAAAACTTAGCTGGTTTCAACAGTGGTTGTCGGATGAAAGTTGGCAGAGGTCAGGCCGGAGCATGAATGTACCGCGACAACTCGAATAGACAACACTTGGACATAAAAGCTTGCGAACCTGCTCAAAAGTATCTGCCACACTCGACATACCATATAATCTCGGGGTACACGGGGTACATGAGCAACACATAACACAAAACACTTACAATGAATGTAGGAGGAATCAACACATAATCAACTAAAGTATTACTTCTAAAACAATAAAACAACCTAAAAAAAATAACTAGGTTGCCTCTTAGGAGCGCTCTTTTAATGTCAATAGCTTGACACAGATTTCAAAAGATCAACCCGGATCGGGCCACTTTGGTTTGACTACCGCCACCTCAGTATCGAATCCAGGAGCACTGGGGCGGAAATGATTTTCACCACAACAACAAGTCAAGTGTGCTATAAGATCATTAAATTTTTCTCTCCAAACTACACCGACTCTCTTCTTCGTGTTCTTGCGGATGATAGGCGTAGGTGTGCTAGCATGCTCAGGAGTCTCAGGAGAAGGTTCCTCACAGGTAGAGGTAGGAATGTCATCATGTGTCTCAAAGAAATAAGATGGAATCTCTTCACAAATCAGGACATATGTACTCTCATCTCTTCTTTGGAAATAAAGAGTCTCAGGCTTTTCCTTTGGTTGCCCAAAATATTTCTTAAGTCGATGACCATTTACTTTAAAAGCTTGATTACCATACCCGTTCAAAGTAATTACTCCACTTGGATTAACCTCGAGAATCTCAAAGGGACCAGACCATCTAGACTTGAGTTTACCCGGAAATAGGTGAAGTCTAGTATTATAGAGTAAAGCCATTTCACCAACTTTGAATTCTCGGTCCTTGATCTTAGCGTCATGGAGTATCTTCGTTCTTTCCTTGCTAAGCTTAGCATTCTCGTACGCTACGAGTCCGAATTCGTCGAGCTCGTTCAATTGTAACAACCGTTTCTCCCCACGAGTTGGCTATCGAAATTTAAGAATTTAATTGCCCGAAAGCTCGTGTTCAAGTTCGACGGGTAAATGACAAGCTTTGCCATAGACCATTTGGAAGGGTGACGTGCCCATCGGGGTTTTAAATGCGGTACGATAAGCCCACAACGCGTCATCCAACTTAAGACTCGAGTTAGATCGATTATTGTTCACGGTCTTCTCTAAAATTCTTTTCAAGCTCGGTTGCTTACCTCGACTTGGCCCTTTGGTTTGGGGATGATATGGTGTACCAACTTTGTGTTTGACACCATATTTTTCAAGGATTTTATCAAGCGGCGCATTGCAAAAGTGGGTACCCTCATCACCTTAATGAGTGCTCTCGGACGACCGAATCTGGTAAAGATATTTTTTTGCAAGAATTTCTTCACGACTTTATGATCATTAGTTTGGGTAGCTATGGCTTCAACCCACTTGGAAACATAGTCGACATAGACGAGGATATATTTATTACCGCACGAAGATGGAAAGGGTCCCATAAAATCTATGCCCCAAACGTCGAAAACTTCGCATTCAAGAATGGGCTTAAGTGGCATTTCCATCCTACTACCCTGCCGTCCAGTTCTCTGGCACCTATCCCAACCTTTACAAAAGGCTTCGCATCTTTAAACGAGTCGGCCGGTAGAATCCGGCTTGAAGGATCTTTGCAACCGTCTTCGGTGTTCCATAATGACCTCCGGTAGGACCGCTATGGCATTGTTCTAGGATATCCCACGATCATGCTCCGGAACACACCTTCGAAGCAATCCGTCTTTACGGACTACGAACAAATAAGGATCTTCCCATACGAGATATTTAAGATCAGAAAAGAACTTTTTCTTCTCCTGATACGTCATGTCCTCTAAATGACCACTCGCTAAATAGTTGACGTAGTCAGCATACCACGGCCTAACCGTTTCAAGCTTCATCAATTGCTCAGTCGGAAAATCAATGCCTATATCATTGTGATTCTCTCGCACCCTCATTTACTAAGCGAGATAAATGATCGGCCACAATATTCTCACTACCTTTCTTATCTTTAATCACAAGTTCAAACTCTTGTAAAATCAGAATCCATCGAAGTAACCTTGGTTTTGCATCGCTTTGTCCATAAGGTAGCGTAGGGCTGCATGGTCGGTCCAAACGACAACTTGAGACCCTAGAAGATAACTTCTAAACTTGTCAATGACAAAAACAACGGCTAAGAATTCCTTCTCAGTTGTGGTATAATTGCATTGAGCCGGGTTCAAGGTGCGGCTCGCATAATAAATGGGCCTGAACCTTTTATCAACTCTTTGACCTAAAACTGCGCCTACGGCGTAATTAGAGGCATCGCACATCAACTCGAAAGGCTTGGTCCGGTCGGGTGCAACTAAAATAGGGGCGCGATAAGCTTGTCTTTCAGACAATTGAAAGCTTCTTTGCACTTCGCATCGAACAAGAAATCTACATCATCTTTCAAAAGATTTGATAAAGGCTTGGCGATGGTAGAAAAATCTTTAATGAAACGCCTGTAGAAGCCAACATGACCTAGAAAACCTCGTACCTCTTTCCTTGTCTTAGGGTACGTCATCCTTTCAATGGCTTCGACCTTAGCCTTATCAACTTGAATACCGGCATTGGACACCTTATGTCCCAAAACGATTCCTTCGTCTACTAGAAAATGGCATTTTTCCCGGTTAAGCACCGATTTTTCTCAACACACCGTTGGAGTACCATATCTAGATTCTTTAAGATTTCATCAAAGCTATCGCCGTAGACTGAGAAGTCATCCATGAAGACCTCCATGCATTGCTCCACAAGTCCATCAAAAATGGCTAACATGCACCGTTCAAAAGTCGCGGGTGCATTGCATAGGCCGAATGGCATTCTGCGAAAAGAAAAAGTACCAGATGGACACGTAAAAGTTGTCTTCTCTTGGTCATTAGGATCAATGGCTATCTGGAAGTAGCCAGAATAGCCATCAAGGAAACAATAATACTTATGACCACTCAGTCGTTCAATAAGCTGGTCAATGAAGGGTAGGGGAAAGTGGTCCTTGGCAGTAACCTCATTAAGTCTACGATAGTCAATACAGACTCTGTAGCCTGTCACGAGTCGTAAGGCAACTTCCTCCCCTTTTTCATTCTTTTCGACTGTGATTCCGCCCTTCTTTGGCACAACTTGAGTAGGGCGACCCACTCGCTATCGGCGATTGCATAGATGATGCCCATGTCAAGCCACTTTATCACTTCTTTCTTGACAACCTCCTGCATATGCGGATTCGGCCTTCTCGAGGTTGTCTAACCTTTTTAGCTCCCTCCTCCGTTCGGATTTTATGCATGCATACATCCGGGCGATTCCTCGGATATCACCCACTTGCCATCCGAACGCGAGGATATTCTTTTTAAGCACTTCTATCAGCTGTGCTTCTTGCTCAGGATCGAGTTTCGAAGAAATGATCAAAGGCAATTTATCTCCATCCTTAAGAAAGATATACTTAAGGTGTTTTGGAAGCGGTTTGAGCTCTAAATTAGTAGGTGGTTGCTCAATACTAGACTTTAACGGGCCACCTTTCTCTTTATGAGCTTGGAGTGGTTGACTAAAGAATAACTCATCTTCCCGAGGCTCAACCCCGAGAAGGTCTTGGATCAACTCATCCATAGAAATCCTCCGGTCAACACTCGCTTCCTTCTTCCTATGATCGATCATTTGTCTTAACTCTTCATCTTCAAGCTCTTCGCGGCTCTTCCCAATCATCTACTTCCCAATGAGTAGCTTCTCTCCAAAAGTCTACCTCGTCCCAACTACCCATCGAGCTTCTTCTTCACCGGGGATGAAGTCTTCACGACTCGGTTCTTTGAAATCATCGTTTGTTCTTTGGGCATCTCCATGCTTCTAACTCACTAACGGGCTCGGTGTGAGCGAGTGAAGATGACTCGTCAATGACTACGGGCTGTAATGAATCGAGAAGACGGTCCGCGATCGGCCGGATCCTCAATGTCTATGACTTCAAAAACACCTATCTCTGTCAACTCCTCTCGCTTCTTCGAGTAGGCATCTTTTTCATCCTCGTAAATTGCTTCAACAAACGATATTTCATCGGTTATGGTTCTTTCGGGACTTGTCCCTCGTGTGAAGGTGACGGATGTGTCATCGACTCTAAGAGTAATGTCTGTCCTTTGCAGAAGTCGATGAGAGCGCTAGAAGTGTCTAGAAAGGTTCGGCCTAGAATTAGAGGCATCTCCTTATCAGGTGGATAGTCTAGAATAACCCAGTCGGTAGGGAAGACTAAATATTCAACTTGAAGGAGAACATTAGCTACACAACCGGCTGCAGTCCGGCTAGATTTATCTACCATCTGAAGAGAAATAGGGCGTTCCCACATCCTTTTATCTAACCCGAGCTTTTTGCATACGTTTAATGGCATCACATTAATAGAGGCCCCGAGTCGCATAATACATTTTCGAACAAATGGCCTTCGATCTCACGGGAGATTGAAGGTACGCGAGTGGTCACCTCGCTTAACGGCGACTTCGTGAAACCATCGCGCAATCTTCGCGTCGCGCTTCTTCGACCATCCCCGAAGCTTTCTCTTACTCCCCACGAATTCTTTAAGATACTTAGAGCATTTAGGCATTTCGGTTAATACCTCGGCTAAGGGCATACTAACTTGAGTGTCTCTAAGCATCCTCCTCACTCCGATATCTTGCGTGTCATTAGTGAGGGCTTTCTCTTTCCTTTTTGGTGGATAAGGAAGGGCTTTATCATTCCCTGTAGCTTGATTCTTTATCGCCTCATCCTCCTTATCCTTCCATCTTACGAACTTTTCTTCCTTTTTCTTAGTCAGGGATACAGCTTTCTGACTTTCCTTCCTTACCTCATCATCAGAATTAGTTTCGTCCTCCGAAGAATTGTCACTAAGCTCCTCATCGATGCTTTCTTCGGTATGTGGTTTCTGATTTCCCCCTCCTGAACTCATGGCGTCAGGAGAGGCTACTCGTTTCCCGACATCTTGCCGGGTCCGGCCTTTTACCACTTCTCAACGTTACTTCATTGAGTTCTTCTTCCCTGTCCATACTCCCACCGAGGTGTAATGGCGGTGCAAACATTCACATCAGCTTTCGGATTTCTCTCGGTATAACTCGGAAGTTTACCGTGAGGTACGCTTGCTTGCCGGTCTGCCATCTGACCAACTTGTCTCTCAATAGCTTTAACGCTAGTAGACAAGGTCTTCACCATGTCTACCAGCTCATCGAATTTGTGTTGAGGGACACATGAGGTGGTATGATTTTGAGTTTGGCTCCATCCACCCTGCGGCCTTTGGGAGTTAGAAGCTGTCCTTTGATAGTTTGAGTTGAAAGAATTCGAATTGGAAGGGCCAGGTGGTAACTTGGCTTGATTGAAGTTTTGTCGTGGAAATCCCGAGTAGTTCTGATTCTGGTTAAAGTTTCGGAAGGGTTGGTTTTGATTATCCATTAGATTTACTTCTTCCGTCATCTCCATTCCTACCTGCATTCCCGGATCGAAGGTGCGTCGAAGATTGGCCAGCTGCTTGCTTATCAATTCCATCTGAGCAACCAACAGCTTTGTATCAGGACTGCTTGCAGTACCTTCTTTCTTAACAACATTGGTCTTCTTGGGAGTCGACCACATATTGTTCTTGGCGATGGTCTCAGCCACTCAGTGGCGATCTCATCACCTCCCCTAAGAAGGATCCATGAGCTGTGGAGTCAAGATAGTCTATATTAGGTTGAGAGACACCTCTATAGAACAGTTCCAGCAACTCATGTCTGTCATATCCGTGATTGGGGCACTTCCTCATCAACAGATTTAATCTCTCCTAAGCTTTGCCAACAGTCTCATCCTCTAGTTGCTCGAAAGTAGCTATTTCCCGTTTCATCTCCATAATCTTGCCTGGTGAAACCCACTTGAGAGCGAAGGCTCTTTTGACATCATTCCATGTATGGAGGGAATGATGTGCTAACGACTTAAACCATCGACTTGCTTCGCCCTTCAAAGCAAAAGGAAATAGCTTCAACTTTACGATCTCTCGAATCAACACCGGGATAATGGCACTGCTTCACGATTTGTACGAATGTGGATAAGAAGTCGTGTGGATCTTCCCGAGCAGTACCATGGAAAGAGCTATTCTGAACTAGAGCAACTACTCCATTCTTTAGATCGAAATTCACTCCTCCCATGTCAGGAGGACGAATTGGTCTATGCCCCTCGAGAAAATCTTGATTTAGATATGGGGTGTAGGGGTCCGGTTCAATTGATTAAGTTTGGTTTTGTCTAAATTGTTGAAGTTGTTGATTTATGCCGGCTTGTTGATTCTGCATTGTTCTTTGCGAGCTTGCATTTGTTGCGTAATTAGATTTAAGCGAGCTTGGGGATCGGGATTTGGAATTGGTGGATCTTGATCGCCATTATGTCCAAATCAGGAAAAAGCCTCCTTCTTAGGATAGATCGTTCAGGTTCGGGATCGAAGATCAGAAGTCCCTTCTTACTTCTCGTTTGCATAAACCAGAAGAAAAGAAAAGGAAAAATCAACTTTAGGGTTGATTAGAACAGGTTTAGAAAAGGTTTGATGGTTTAGAGGGAGAAAAGAAAAGAGAAGAGAAGAGAAGATAGAAAAGAAGTGATGATTGAACAGACTGAACTGGCGTCCAGTGTTAGTGGACGTTCGTTCAGAGATGAACGCTCGTTCAAATAAATGAACGGTCGTTCGGGGGAACAGGATTTGTTGGTCCCAGAGAAGGGTGAAACTATAGTCAGAGGGGGGGGGTGAATGACTATAGTGGAGTTTCAAAAACTTTTCTTGTGTTTTAAAAGCTTTTGAGCAGCGGATAAGTCCCTTCTTACTATGTTGTTTTCAAATCAGTTTAGACAATCACAGATATGTGTTATGATGTAGGCAAATTAAATAAGTGCTGTAAAGTAAATTGCAGAAATTAAATTGACACAAGGCTTATAGTGGTTCAGGGTGGTGTAATCCCTTAATCCACTCTTCTCCTATGATGATCGGAGGAATTCACTATTGTTTCCACAGATACAACAGTATGATTGTCCTTGGCTTCCCAAGCTTCACAATCTACAAGACTATCACTCCTTGATCGCAACGGCTTCGGTGATTCGGTCTTCCTTTTCTTTGCTCGCTTGAGATCAAAATCCTTCAACGCCTATCACGGTTTCAACTCCTTCTCGGATTGCCTCGATTCGGTTGCTTCGGTTTGATGTGAATGTGATTCACGCACTTGCTTGATCAATCTCAATTCGAATATGACTTTGTAGTTCGATATTTGAGTTGATCACTAGATGTATCCTTGTAAGTTCGAGAGAAGGCTTTTCTAATTGACGAGTTTCGCTTTCCTTTTTTTTTTTCTTTTTCATTATCTTCTTTTTTTCGTCAATGCCTTCTATTTATAGCCTTGAATAGCCTTGATTTTGAAATTCCGTCCGTTGGCTATATTAATGAGGGAATAATCCTTGATTTTATTCTTGATTCCCCCTTAATTGTATTCTCCTTGATTTCGGTGATCGGATTCTTCTTTCAAATGTATAGCGAGAAAATCCGTCCTTGATTGATCCTTTAATGATTGTGCATTTAATGCATGATCCGCTTGAATCTTCAATATATATTAAATCGATCTTGTAAGTGTCTCTTCACCGTACGTAGAACGGTGAAGTGAGCCTTCTGACTTAGCCGTTAGTTCTTTCTTCGCCGTTTTGTTTTCTCTTTGCCGACGGTCAGTGTACTCAGCCGATTCACTGTTTTCTTCTTTGTTTTAGTTTCAGGAGAATCTTTATACTTCACTGATCCTTGATTTGGGTGAGATCAGTGTACACCATATTGGAATATTGAGTTTCATCACTCGAAACATAACTTAGACTTATCCAAGGTCATCACGGACTTCCTTGGTTATAAGTCGATCATAATCCCTTCTCTCGTATCTCTGCTTGGTGCTTGGGCGGCTTCACTCGCCGAATGTCCGTTTTCACTTTGCCGTCCTACCAACTAGTACAATACTTGTCGACTCAACTTATACAACATGTCGACTCTAAGTAAAGACTTATACGAGAGAATTCTAACTTATTTCGAGCTTGTTATAACAAAGCTAGTATGGCCATCATCAAAACATAATAAAATGTTCCTAACAATTTCCCCCTTTTTGATGATGCCAAAACCCTCATAAGCCCGAACATAAGTAATCAAAAAATTTCATAATTGTCAACGAGATTAAAAACTCAATGATTTTATTCTTCCATCATAGGGCAATAAGATATTGCATCTTTTAAATGAACAAAGACAAATGATAAGATAAATTGAATTGAATTAAGCAACAGGCAATTGGTTTACTTCTTCATTTCTTCAAACCTGATGCCCTTGCCTTTGCTGTCCTTGCCTTTGCTGCCCTGTCTCTTTCCACTGGAGCTTTCAGGCTTTGAGTTATCTTCCCCTTTGTGGCAACATCAAAATGTGCCTCAAGGTCTGCAATTGCTGCATCAGACTCAGGGAGAGGGCCAAATCTTTTCTCCAGTAATTTGTTGTTGGCCTCACCAACTTTGATGAGGAAGTCCAGTTGCTTGCCAGAATGCTCCATGATCTCATCCAGATGCTGAATTTTGGATGTGTGAGCATTGAGGGTGTCCACCAAGGGCTTGAGATTGTTGTCAACCGTCTCAGCATGGAATTCAAGATTGGTTTGGACATGGTGAGGGATGAGGTGTTGTAAGTTGCAAATTAAGTTCCCTTGTCTCTCCATGACTTCATCTTGGATTTTGATGTGGGCGATGAGAGCCTCAATCTTGTGATTGAAGGAGGTTGCTTCACTCCTTAAGGCATGCTTCGGGTTTTGCCTCGCTTTGTAATATTGCCTTTCCATGTCCACAATAAGGGGTTGAATGTCCGGATTGAAGACTCTCTCTCGGATCAATTTCTTCGTGTGCCACATGGACCTCCTCTTCATCCTCATCATTTTCACTCTCGGCATCTTCACCTTGTCTGCTCCTCGCCTTCCACTTCAACTTCTTTTTCTTTCTTTTCCTTCTCTCGCCTCCTCATTTTGAACCTCTTCTTTTTCTTCCAACTTTTCTTGTTCGCCTCGCAGGACCGAGTTCATCTAGAGGAGGTTGTTGGTATTGAACTTCTTCATCTGCTTCTTTTCCCTTTTGTGCAATTGTGGGGGCGTTGGCAATTTCAGCTGAGTGAGCTTTATCAGCTGGCTCACTGAGCTGTTTGTCAACCGTACCAATGCTTTTGAAAAGCACTTCCTGGAGGGTCAGTTCATCGTCGGATATGCCCATATCTTCCCGATTTGCTTTGCATGAGCTTCACCTTCAGGTGTTCATCTTTCGACTCATCTTCTGCCTCGTCTATCTCTTCCTCTTCAGATGAGGTGATTCTATATTCTTCCTCACCCTCCTCCAGATAGACAATTTCCTCCTGTTGCTTTTCTTCTTCTATTTCTGTGTCATCACTTAATATCATAGGCTCATTTAAGTTGCTGGTGTTGGGCACAGTGGTATCTACTTGTGCCTTTTGAGACCTGGTTCTTCGTCCCACTCCTGATCTGCTGGATTCAGGTTGTTTCCTCTTTTGACCAGCAATGGGTTTCGGCTTCAGGGAAGCCTTGATGTAGGTGAACATTGTTTTGGACTTGTGTGGGGACTGCAAATTTGTGGGTTGTACTTTCATGGCGTTGAACAGGTGTTGAAGAGGGAACCCGTATGATTTCTTTTCCCAGAAATCGCCCTTTTTCTGTAAACCCTTGTTTGGTGCGGTGATTGATAAGTCAATCTCCTTTTGAATCTGATCCTTCAATCGATTGAATAAGAAGGTTGCCCAATCAAACTTTATTCGTTCGTAGATTATGGCCATCAGTTTGATCCTGACCTCAGTTAGGTTTTCCAGTGACCCCTTTCTCCCTTCAATATTTTTGGTGATGACCGGTGCAAATTCAGCAAACGGAAGTTTGAGCGTTGATCTAGGTAGATTGTACGTTTTGCTATTTGGCTTGGGGCGTTTGGCTATTTCAGCCCAGAATTTTGGGATGTCTGTCGTCACAAGCTTGACATTTGCAGGACCAATTTGGGGGAGGTTCAGAAACCTGTTGATTGTATCGGGCGTGATGACTATGTGCTTTCCAAAGATTGAGCTTGTGATGCGATCAACTTCAGTCTTCTTCGTGCTGGGCATAAACTTTGCGTTTTTCCAGAATGCTATCAGATTCTCATAGCAGATACCAGTTATTGGGGGGGTTTAGAAAGGTCATCAGCCCCAAATTTGTACAGCAATCGACCAGGCGTCGTGCTTGTGCATCGTTGTCACAATAAGAGAGATAGTACTCAGGCTTGAAAAACGAGCCGGTTATGATTGATTTTTCGTAGTATTTTTCAGTAGCAGTGATTTGGGAGGATGAAGCCATCGATAGGTAGAGGAGGATTAGAGGAGTATATTTTGAGAAAAAGTAGGGTTTGTAATTTGCAGAAGTATGTAAAGATTTCTGAACATCTCTAAGTATTGTTTATATAGTGTGATTTGGGTAGTGTGAACGTGGTTTGAATATGGAAGGATTTAGTGACATAATGGCGTGATTTTGTGTATGAAAAACGCGATATTCGAGCGTAGAGGGGGAGTGGTTTGAGGCAAGTAATGATAGAGCCCGGGAATCGAGGAGTTTATAATTCAAAAAATAATATAATTACCTCCATGATCATAAAGTGATCGCCACGTGTGTACTGAATAATCCTCCATAATTTCCTTATTCTCCACGTGTATTCAGAATTGATTTTGTTCACACTTTGAATTTGTCAAAGTCTTTATTTCGGTGAAGTGCCTTCGCTGGTCACTTAACCGGTCCAATGAGTTCTTCACTGAGCTGCTTCATTGAACTGTTCCTAACAATCAGTTAAATTACCTCTGCTGAATACCAGTGCCTTACCTGCTACATCTCATGTAACGGCAAAGGTTGTACCAGTTGATGAAGTCACTTAGCCGATTACTCCAGTTAGCCGCTCGTTGATACTTAGTCAATTTCAATCATCCCTAACTCGTTCTCAACATACTAAATCTTTCATAACCGAGTGGTTTAGTGAAGATGTCAGCCAGTTGGTCTTCAGTGGATATGTATTTTAGGATGACATCTCCCTTTTCAACATGGTCTCTGATAAAATGAAGTCTTACATCAATGTGATTTGTTCTTGAATGCAATACTGGATTTTCTGTAATAGATATTGCACTTGTGTTGTCACACATGATTGGGATTGTTTTCTCTTCGATTCCATAGTCCCTTAGCCGTTGTCTTATCCACAAGTACTTGTGCACTGTGACTACCGTCGCTATATATTCTCCGCATTTCACCGTTGATGTAGATATAGAGTTTTGCTTTTTTGCCGAACCATGAGACTAGTCCGGTTCCTAGCATTTGGCATGTTCCGAGGTGCTTTTTCTATCTATTTTGCATCCGGCATAATCGAGTCCGAATATGATATCGTGTAAATCCTCCATCTTTTGGGTACCAAATGCCAACATTGATGGTGTGTTTCAAGTATTTGATTATCCTTTTAGCTGCTAGAAGATGTGATTCTTTTGGTTGAGCTTGAAATCTAGCACACACTCCTACTGCAAATGCAATATCGGGTCTGCTTGCAGTTAAGTATAATAATGATCCAATAATTCCTCTATACATTTTCTGATCAACATCTTTTCCTCCTTCATCTTTTCCAAGTATGACTCGGCACACATTGGTGTGTCTGTTGTGCCACTTGTATCCATCCCATACTTGTGTATCAAATCTCTTGTATATTTTGCTTGACTAATGAAAATGCCATCCTTCATTTGCTTTACTTGATGGCCAAGGAAGTAGTTTAATTCTCCCATCATGCTCATCTGAAATTTGCTCTTCATTAGGTTTGCAAATTTCTCACACAACTTTTCATCTCCTGATCCAAAGATTATGTCATCAACATAGATTTGCACTAGCAATGTGCTTGCCCCTTCCTCTAGTTTAAATAGAGTTTTGTCTATAGTTCCTTTGTTGAATCCATTCTTGATCGAAATTGTGACAAGTGTTTCATACCGGGCTCTAGGTGCTGTTTGAGGCCATAGAGGGCCTTCTTGAGTTTGTATACTTTGTCTTCTTTTCCTTTGATTTGAAATCCGGGAGGTTGTTCTACATAAACTTCTTCTTCCAAAAGTCCGTTTAGAAATGCACTTTTGACATCCATTTGATAGACTTTGAAGTCTTTGTGTGCGCAAATGCTAGAAAAAGTCTTATTGCTTCCAATCTTGCTACCGGAGCAAAGGTTTCATCGTAATCTATTCCTTGACTTGGGAATATCCTTTTGCAACTAGCCTTGCTTTGTTTCGACAACGAGTTCCTTGCTCATCCATCTTGTTCCCGAATACCCATTTTGCACCAATGATGTTGGCCATTTCGTGTCCGTCAACAAGTTCCCGAGACTTCATTTCTTTCAAATTCATTTAGTTCTTCTTGCATGTTTGTGATCCAATCTGCATCTTGGATTGCATCATCTATGGTCTTGGGTTCCACTTGTGATAGAAAGCAAGTTAGCATGTGCTCCGGTTGTCTTCTTGTTCGACTCCGGTGTGAATATCTCCAATGACTTGTTCTTCGGGATGGTCTCTAAGCCAATTTAGGTCTGGTTGAAGTTGATCTTCACTTGGTGCTTCCATACCTTCATGCTGAGCATGAACTTCAATTTCAGGTGCTTCTCTGTTGTATTGATATGTGGCTCCTCTTGATTTTCAAAAAGATGATTCAGGATAGTAGCTGGTATGGTTGCATTTGTATAGATTTGCCTACGTGCGGCTTTCTCTTCTTGGTCTTGAAGATCTTCACCATTTGTATATGGTTCATCAAAAACCACATGTATTGATTCTTCAATCACCAATGTTCTTTTATTTAGTACTCGAATGCTTTCTTTGGTGTCCGAGTATCCCATGAAGATTGCTTCATCACCTTCTCATCAAAGGTATGCGAGATGATTCTGTTCAAGACAAAACATTTTGATCCAAACATATGAAAATATGAGATATTGGGTTTTCTACCATACCATAATTCATATGGAGTTTTTCCATGATGTTTGTTGATGATTGATCCGTTTTGTGTATGGCATGCCGTGTTTTTGCTTGACCCAAAATCTCTTTGGCAAGCATGCTTCAAAGCAATCATTGTTCGATCGCTTCTTTGAGAGTTCTGTTTCTTCTTTTCTGTTGCACCATTTTGTTGTGGAGTCCCTCGCTGAGATAGTTGATGTAGTACTCCATTTTCTTCACAATAGGTTCGATAATTTCATTTAGAAATTCGGTGCCTCTATCCGATACGATTTTGATAATTTTTAGCTCTTTTTCATTCTCGGAGTCTTCTCGGCAAGTCCGGTAGCTTCTTGAGTGTTTCTTTCTTCTTGTTCATGAAGATGGTCCAGGTGTATTTTGAGAAGTCATCCACCACTACAAGAGTATATTTCTTACCACTCACACTTACTCGGAGTGATCGGTCCAAACAGTCCATGTGCGGTAGATGTAGAACTCTTGTTGTAGATTGATGAGGCTTTGATTTGAATGAGCTTTTTATTTGTTTTCCTTTCGACAAGCATCACATAGACTCTCTTTCTTGAATGTGATCTCGGCAGGCCTTCAACTAACTTGCTTTTTGATAGTTTGTTGATGGTCTTGAAATTCGAGTGATTTAATCTTACGTGCCAAATCCAGCTTGTTGATTGTTTATTCTTGACAAGTAGACATGTTTTCGCCTTGGTCGTTCTCCGATCCACCACATACATGTTGTCTTGTCTTCTACCTGCAAGAACCACTTTGTGTTTGTTTGATTGTGAATCACTTTGCATCCTTCTTTGTTGAAGTGCACATTGTAGCCTTTGTCACGGAATTGTCGATGCTCATCGATTGAAGTTAAGTCCCTTGACATATGCCACATTTTGAATCTTTAGATTGTTTTTGAGTATTGTGCCTTCCCCCTTAATCTTGCCAGGGTTTTCTTTTCCTCCAAATGTGACTTTGGGTCCATCAAAAGCTTTAAAATCAGTGACCCATTTCTTGTTTCCTGTCATGTGTCTTGAACATCCACTATCTATGTACCAGACATCCTACAAAACAGATTAATTAAGTTTGGGTACCCAACACTGTTTGGGTCCATATCGTTACTTGATCATGCCTCCTATACCAAGTATGTATCCAAAAGGTCTTCTCTTTGGATAATTGAAGTCATCAACTTCATATGTATAAGGCATGGCAGAATAGCTTCTAATATTTTTACAGAAGGTATTCTGATACTTTTTTCCACCTTTTGGTGCATCCTTCTTCACTTTCCAATATGCAATAGGAAACCTTTCTTGCTTCATGTGTCTAGGAACATAGCTAGATTGATTTTCCTTAATCACATGATGCATTTTGTGGAATGGTTTCCTCTTGTATTTTGGAGGTGTGATATTCCAATCATCCTCTGAGGGAAAAAGTCTGCCTTTACCTTTCAGATGGCTGTTGTTTTTGTATGATTGGAATGAGGATTTAGTCTGCTGTTTCACTACAGTGGGTTTTGACTTCACTGGAACAGGATGATCTGTTGGAGACATGGTCTGTCCCTTTCTAAATTTTGGTCCATTAGTGGTCCTCAATTTAGAATTGTGTTGACTATTATCCCTACGTTCATCCTGACTGTTATAGCCAAGACCAGATCTGGATCCAAACCTTTTTGAGGGTTTGTAAGCTGGTGCTTTTAGTGGTGCAGTGATTACCTTTTTACTGGTGAGGAGTTCTTCTTAACTGATCTGTTGGTAACAGATGTATGGTCATCTCGCTTTTTGTTGATCATTTAAGTAGGTCTCCTTACTAGTTAATTCGCCTCTTGTTTTATCCAGTTCTTTCTTTAACCTCTTATTCTCTTTTCTTAGATCCTTGCATTCCTTTTCCGAATTTCATGATTCTTTTCAATTTCATCAAATTTAGTCATGAGATTTTGGACTAGGTCTCTTGTATCTAATGGAAGACTAGAGGATTGTGCGGTGTTAGATGTGAATGCATTAGATGAAGAACGGGAACTAGATGTTACCTCGGTTTCATCCGATTCTTTAGCCATTAAACATAGGCTTGTTTCCTCGTTGTCCGAACTATCACTTTTGTCTTCATCCAATTCTTTGGTCATGAGGCATAGGCATGCCTTTTCATTTTTCGATTTGTCTTCTTCATCACTATCATCCGAGTCATTGTCGGATGATTCTTCATGCTTTTCTTCTTTGGATTCGCGCCTTAAGTGCCTTCTTGCCCTTTCTCTTTTCAGATGCTTTGAATTTCTTCTTTTCATCATCTTTGTCATTTTTTCAGGACAATCAGCCTTGAAGTGACATCTCTTATTGCAGTTGAAGCATCTGTATTCATCATCTTTCTTCTTCATGTCTTTGTTTGAGCTTGACTTTTTGTTTGATGTTGAATTTCCCTTGAATGGCTTCTTTTTAAACCTGTCAAAACGTTTAACTAATAAAGCTACTGTTCTTTTAGTTCTTGTGTCTCTTTGTTGATGCATTCGGCAAAGTTACTTTCTTGGGGTGCACTAATGCGGTAATTTTGTGTGTCTCCGCCGGACCACCATCTTCACCGTTCAATTCGAATTCATGAGCTTTCAATTGGTACATCGGTGTCGAGTGTCGGTGCTTGCAAGATTTGTTGTTCCTGCGATTCGATGTTATGATCTTCCATCTTTCGGTAGTCCTCTCAAGATCTTCAAGCATACTTCTTTTTGTGGATATGTGTGTCCAAGTCGTTGTAGTTCACCGATGATGCTTGAGAATCCGTTGTCCATTTGATCAATGGATTCACCGGTCTTCATTTTAAAGTTCTCAAATTTCGTTTTGCAACGAGATAATTTGTTTTCTTTGGCTTGCTTCGGATCCTTCATTTATCAATGATAGTTTGTCCCACATCTCCTTTCTTTGTTTTGCGAGTCTTTGATTCTCATGAACATGTTCTTGTCTAGAGTCTTTAAGATCATATCTTTTGCTACAAAGTCTAGGTTTGCTCTTCTCCCGTCATCTTTGGTCCAATCTTTCTTGGGTTTGTCTATCTCCTTTCCTTGATCTCGCTCCCCGTGCCTACCACGGTAGTGATCATGATTGGGCCGTCATTGATTACATCCAAAGCATCTCCTCATGAGTTGCCGCAAGATGAGATAACATTCTTATTTTATATTCATCAAAATTATTAACATTGAAAACGGTACTTTTGACAAGAAGTTTGAGGAATCCATCGGTGCAATTGAAGATAAAAATGGCAAGTGAATGAAAAACTTCGATTTGAAAACTACTTTGAAAATATGTGATCTCCTTGTTACCGAAATTAGATCCGAACAAGGTTCGATACTAGAACACCGCTCCGATACCAATTGTTGGTCCCGAGAGAAGGGTGAAACTATAGTCGAGGGGGGGGGGGGGTGAATGACTATAGTGGAGTTTCAAAAACTTTTCTTGTGTTTTAAAAGCTTTTGAGCGGCGGAAAAGTCCCTTCTTACTATGTTGTTTTCAAATCGAGTTTAGACAATCACGGATATGTGTTATGATGTAGGCAAATTAAATAAGTCTTTGTAAAGTAAATTGCGAAATTAAATTGACACAAGGCTTATAGTGGTTCGGGGTGGTGTAATCCCTTAATTCACTCTTCTCCCGTGATGATCGGAGGAATTCACTATTGTTTCCACGGATACAACAAGTATGATTGTCCTTGGCTTCCCAAGCTTCACAATCTACAAGACTATCACTCCTTGGCGCAACGAGCCTTCGGTGATTCGGTCTTCCTTTTCTTTGCTCCTTGAGATCAAAATCCTTCAACGACTATCACGGTTTCAACTCCTTCTCGGATTGCCTCGATTCGGTTGCTTCGAGTTTGATGTGAATGTGATTCACGCACTTGCTTGATCAATCTCAATTCGAATATGACTTTGTAGTTCGATATTTGAGTTGATCACTAGATGTATCCTTGTAAGTTCAGAGAGAAGGCTTTTCTAATTGACTGAGTTTCTGCTTTCCTTTTTTTTTCTTTTTCATTATCTTCTTTTTCTGTCAATGCCTTCTATTTATAGCCTTGAATAGCCTTGATTTTGAAATTCCGTCCGTTGGCTATATTAATGAGGGAATAATCCTTGATTTTATTCTTGATTCCCCCTTAATTGTATTCTTCTTGATTTCAGTGATCGGATTCTTCTTTCAAATGTATAGCAGAAAATCCGTCCTTGATTGATCCTTTAATGATTGTGCATTTAATGCATGATCCGCCGAATCTTCAATATATATTAAATCGATCTTGTAAGTGTCTCTTCACCGTACGTAGAACGGTGAAGTGAGCCTTCGACTTAGCCGTTAGTTCTTTCTTCGCCGTTTTGTTTTCTCTTTGCCGACGGTCGGTGTACTCACCGATTCTTGTTTTCTTCTTTGTTTTAGTTTCGGGAGAATCTTTATACTTCACCGATCCTTGATTTGGGTGAGATCGGTGTACACCATATTGGAATATTGAGTTTCATCACTTGAAACATAACTTAGACTTATCCAAGGTCATCACGGACTTCCTTGGTTATAAGTCGATCATAATCCCTTCGTGTATCTCTCGCCGGTGCTTGGGCGGCTTCACTCGCCGAATGTACGTTTTCACTTTGCCGTCCTACCAACTAGTACAATACTTGTCGACTCAACTTATACAACATGTCGGACTCTAAGTAAAGACTTATACAGAGAATTCTAACTTATTTCAGGCTTGTTATAACAGCTAGTATGGCCATCATCAAAACATAATAAAATGTTCCTAACAGGATTGAAGTGGACGGGCGTTCAAGTTCTTAAACGCTCGTCCAGACTTCGAAAATCTAAAACTAAGGCTTAAAACTTAAAAACGAAATAGAAATAATTAAGGAAACTAAAAAGAACGTACGGAAATAAATAAAGGCTAATCTAAAATTACGAAGAAAAAAAAACAAATCTAAAATTATAGAAACTAATATAACTATCGAAAATAAAAAAAATAATTGAAGGAAAATAAAATTAAATAAAACAAGGTAAAACGAAAACAAAAATAAACGTAATTCTAAAATTTAGACCTACGAATTAAAATTAGAATCGATATAAAATTTTAAACCTAAAAGAATCCGACAACCGTTACCGATTTCCCGGCAACGGCGCCAAAAACTTGTTCGGTAAAAAATAGTTTTAAAATTTATAAACCGAAACACCCCAAGTATAAGGATCTGTAGTAAAGGATGTTAACGGGTCGTCCTAAGGGAATGGAATGTTTATCGAATTCAAGTATAAATCTATATCGATTATGTCACAATTATCTACCTAAACTAAGGTTGAAACTAACTAAAAGATAAAACTATTAACTAACCTAAAACTGAAAACAAAAACGAACAGAAAACAGACAAGTTGGACGAGCGTTCGATTTAATGAACGAACGTCTGGAAACGAAATCTACTGGACGAGCGTCTGCTATTGCGGACGAACGTTCAACTACGAACAGAAAGGAAAAGTGCAGGAAAACAGCAGGAAATTAGGGTTTATAAAACTAGAACTTAAACTAAACTTAATCTAAACGATTTGATTAAAACAATTAAAGGAAAACACAGCGAGGCAACGAATCCACCCATCAACAAACAACCCCCAACTAGATGGTGATTAAAAAGACATAGTTTTTAGCAGTGATTTTTCACGAACTCGATCAAATATCTTCAATCAAATTTCTAAGGTTTCGTTTATCTTTTCAAACAAACTAAACATGCAATCAAAACGAAATCACGAGATTGTTTCCAAACTCTTACTCAACTAATCATGCATAATCTCTTAAAACACAATTAATTGCATTACTTTGAACAAAATAGAACTTAAATAATATATTTTCATATAATCATTCAAGCATAAAATAAACCTAGATCGTTTCATCAAATCTTAATTCAACAAAACTTAAACAATACAAAACAGATCCAAAGTAATGAAAAACTATGAATTAACTCACTACTCATCTAGTATCGAACTCCTCTAGTTGGTTTTGTTGTTGATGAGCTTCCTCCGTCGACTCACTGCAAGGCTTTTAGCCAACAATCATGTTAGACAAGATTGTTGGATTGGAGAAATTCATCTCTATGGAATTAGGGTTCTCCGGCCGCGGCTTTTATGTAAAAGTATGCGTGAAAGAGTTGTGTAAAAGATTAGGGTTTAAGGCTTCATAATGCGGTGCTTTTATAGAGTTTTAAGTCGGCTGGAGGTAAGTCGGCCCCGGACGCTCGTTTGAACAACCAGACGCTCGTCTGGAATTCCCAGATGTTGATTAAACGCTCGTTCGCACTGCGGCTGAACTCTCTGTATTGATTTTATGCCTTTGAACGCCCGTTCGACTTTATGGACGCTCGTCCATCCTGGACGGAGACTGAACGCTCGGCTGGATTGCTTGGGATCGGATTTCTTCATCTTTATCCATTCTCTTCAAGCCAATTCCAACTCTATCTTGAATAATTCGACTTGAGCTTCATTTATCCTCTTTAGCACTCGAAATTCAGCCTCCTAAAGGATAAATAAACATTGCAAAATGTAATAAAACTCAAATAATAATAATTCCATTAATTTAACACATAAAATAATCAATTTTGCAAATAACCATATTAAAATCATCCTTACTAAATAATTACACTTAAACCCTTAATTCTCATGTAAATTATGCAAATGCGGGGAAATAATAATGAAATATAACCCTTAATAATCATATAAATATGGCCTTAACAGATATATCAACCACGACCACTTCAACAGAGGGGCACTTGAGTGCTATCACTGCCATGGTATTGGTGGGGACTCCAACATATCCAGCTCCAATGCAGCAAATCTCCACCATTGTGATTCTTCTTTATTTTGAATCGTCTACGTTTCAGGCGAAGCTCATTAGCTGACTGGCGTTTAGTTCACATGAAGTTTATCTATAAAAAATATGAATTTTTAGGCAAAGAGAAAACAACTGACCAAATTTTGTTGTTTTAAGTAAGATTGAAGTTTAGGACAACATCTAAAAATAGATGTATATTTAGGTGGAGTCTATCTTTTTCAAGTCTAAAATAAAGATCAAATCTAAATATTGACTTTATCATAGATTGAGTCTATTTTTGAGTCATTACAATTGCTCTTAGGGGAATTAAGAGTGCGAAATAAGCCAGGGTAGCTTAATCGGTGAATCGCATGAAATGAGTTGAGCTTGAACAAGGTAAAATGTGGATGGTACACCATATTTTATGTTGTACTAAATAGATCTCGGGGTTATGATTACATTAATATTGATTGAACGGAAATCCGGACGGTTTAGATTTTCTTATATTAAGGGGACCCCAATCACTTAATTTCTATGTCATATTGTTTCACCAATTAAATATCTTTTTTAAATAAACACCAATTAAATATTTGAAAGGGATAAATTTATACTAAGAGCAACTATAATAATCAGTTGTGTTGAAGGGGTCTATTTAATCATGGGGACGGGGACCACAAAATATATGAGATAAATTGGTATTTTTAAATTTCGTTTTGGTAATGGTTTTTTTGTTTGTTTGCATAAAGCCTTCGGTATCCGAACCGTAGTCCGACTAATCCGAGTTCGGCCGGATCATACGCGTAAGCCCGACTTTTATTCGGGAGTAAGGCCTGACCAAGAGCTATTTTAACATGCGCCTGAGAGGAGAATCGAACCGGCTCTTAGTTAAAACCATAGTTATCAAAACCGGACCGGACCGGCGGTCAGACTGGTAAAACCGGTGACCCGGACACAAAACCGGTCCGTTCAGTGATTGGACCGGTTAAGGAACCCGACCGCTCAAAACCGCTAAAACCGTTAAACCGTGACCCGACCGTTATGGTCGAACCGGTTTTTATTTATTTTTCTTAATTTTTTATTAATAATTCGGGAGATTTAACTTTAAAAAACAAAACAAATATTTTACCTTTCTTTAATTAAAGCAAAACACAAAATACTTAATTTCACTCATCAATTATTAACATTTTCATTCTTTCAGGCTTCGTCCATTTTGGAATAAATCATGTAAAAAAATCACTATTCCTCATCACGATTTTTTATTTTCTATGTTCTTCTTTCTTTTATTTTGTTAGATTAATTGTGAAAACTGATAAGTTTCAGCCTTTCAATTTTTTTTTTATGAATTTAGTAATATTTAGAAAATTAGGGACTAGTATGGTTGCTATTTTACAATGTGCAAATTTTACAAACCATATATCTTATTCGAAATTTTTTTGTGGGTTTTCACTAGTATTGTAGTTATATTTATAATTTATATATTTCATTTGTATCTTGTTTATGATTTGGATGTTGGAATATTTTGGAATTGATTTTGGATGTCATGTTATAATCTTTTCTTATGTCTTGAATATATTATTATATATTAAATTATATGTGACACACCCGGTTGAACCAATGACCCGCTGTTTGAACCGGCAATTTATAAGGTACTTCAAGAAAAAAAGAAGTTCGGTAAAGAATGAAAAAATATTTTAAAAAAAAAGTAGTAATAGAGTTTGTTAAGGGAAGAGAAATAAAATCAATTGTTTAAGTTTTAAGGTAGATTGGAGTCTAGATCTTAATCAAAAATTTTCAAGTCAATTTTAGAGCTATTATTAGCCTTAAAAACAAAAATGACGTTCTCAAAAAAAAATGTGACGACCCTGATCCGGATACCGAGTCCTTAACCGGAAAAGGACGTCCAGCACGTATATAATTTAAATAAATCATATATATACGTAAGCCTGACATCATCAATAACAGAGAACAAGCGGAAACGAAAACAAAGACTCGGGAAAAACTGTAAAAGATCACTACAACGATCGACAAGTAACACGGGGCTACAACTAAAACCAAAATCCCAAGAAAAAAAAACACAAGGTTGAATATCCATTCAATTATTACAACTCTTTATTACAAACCAAGGTACATCTATCTTATCTATTACAAAAGGAAGGAGAAGATTTTATACCAATGATACAACAACAAAAAGAAAGGTAGACTTCAACTGCTGGAACTTCGGGAATCACTCTTAAGCGATCTCGAACTCAACCTACAACAAAACCACCTTCTCGGGGTGGGAAAAACAACATACTAAAGGGTAAGTACAAACGTACTTAGTAAATGGTAGAAGCACCGAATCTACACCTATTGTAAGACAAGGATTAACATTAATAACAATACTAGTAATATCACAAGGCAAGTAAAACAATCATGATTACATATATGTTTCACTCGCTCACCACACTCTACTAGTACTCTCACTAGTTGACTCAACCACATAAGACATTTGTTACATGTTGACCAAGTGTACCGAGCGGAATGAGAACGTGCATCCGAACACATTCAACACCATCAAGTGGCATGATGTCAAGATCATGTGGAAGCATTGCACAAAACTTGGATTCAGAGCCATTTCGTATGTCAATGATTCCATGTTGCGGGGTTGAAACGTACCTCACCATAGATCAACACGTTTTAGCTTTTAGACACATCAAGCACTTATTTAAGTGGTTAAGCATTCACCAATAGATTACACATAAAAGGCTTCTTAAGGACTCTAAACCCTAGACGACCTTAGATCATAGCTTAGCACATTGCACGAAATATTAGATTCTAATCTAATATCCACGAGGCTATGAAATAAGGCTTCGGTGATCCCGAGTATCTCTCCGCGAGAGGGTCTCCACAAGGTCTTTGAGCCGAATACACCGAAACCGAACCTTTAACTTCGTCATGTTACATTTACGACATTGAACTCAAGTCAACATCTCATAAGGCTAAGTGTAGAGTGTTCCAATGCTCCCGTGAGACACGGTGCGGAGCCAAAGCCACTAGAACACGTACACCTAACATTACAACACACCACATAAGTTTTTACACTAAAGCATGCTTCAAAACGGGCTTAAAAATACATTTCTCACACAAAACAGGGTCAGGAGTGGGCTTGTAAGTGACAGGCATACTCCTGAGCATTACGCCGCCTGAGCCAGGAGAGTGGGCCTGCTCCTTTCAGAAGTACTTTTGAGCACTCTGTTCCGGTCAGGAGTGGGCCTGCATCATCCAGGCGTGGTCCTGAGCATCCTGTTTCATTCTTTTCAGGTCAAGAGTGGGCCTGCCTCTTACAGGCGTGGTCCTGAGCTTGCAAATTATCAAAAACAACAACTTTCAACTCGTTTCCATGGTGATTTTGCCACCACTTTCAACACCAAAAATCATACCAAAACATGCTAGAGTCTTCACTAAACATTATCATACTTATTCATATCAAAAATCTAGATCTAAAACACGAATTAACACATTTATATTGCGGTTGAACACCCCTTTACCTCAAATCCTTAGACCAAGTGATGATTCTTCAAACTTGAGCTTCAAGAACACCAAGAACACCATGAAGAAAGCTTGAAGATTCAACCACCAACTCGAAAGCTCGCAAACAAAACAATGTTCTACGATCATTACAACCTTTAAAACATTTAAAAGCTAAGAAAACACCCAAGAACACTTATAGATCTAGAAAATGGGTTTTCGAAACTATTACCCGATCGTAGAAACACATGTATCAAAACGAAGCTCTCAACAAGGGACGCATTTTGGTGAAGACGGTTTGTGATTCCGACGGTCGGATTGACCGGAAAGGCGGAATCTCTCTTCTTTTTTTTCTCTCTTTTCTTTTTCCTCTCCATTTCTCTCACTCTTAGCCGCAGGAAATTTGGGAAAGGTAAAGAAAAGGGTTTTAGGGGTAAAGGGGTATAAATAGAGGTTGAATAAATTCCCGTTTTGCCCTTAATAAAAGTCACACCTTCAAAATACCGTAAATGCCCTTTAACAATTATATTGAATCTATATATTTAATAAAATATAACCCATTTAAAATTATCGATACGCACATGAAATCGTAAAAAGACTATCATACCCTTTACGGAGATACGGGGTATAAAAAAAAAAAAAAAAACAAAAATGACATCTAAATTTATTGACTTTATAAAGATGAAGTCTAATTTTGAGCAACTACAATTGTATTAATGAGACCGTAACATAATCATTCATCAATTATCATCGTCTTTTATCTTATACCAACGATCACTCACCAACAAGATGTATCATAAATAATTGTCACAATATGTTGTCTGCTTCTGTTTAGTTCTCCTTAGTTATCCTTTTTTTTCCGTTAAAAGCCAAGAAAATATTTTGCTTTGTTAATATGAGAAGGTCTTAAAGTAATAGAAAATTTGTAATGAGACTTTCATTTATTCGTGGCTAGTTGTGCCAATTGTAATTAATAAAGGACAATTTTAAAGGCAATCCGTAATTTACTTCGACATCATATTTTATATGAATGTGGTATCGAAATTAAAATTGATTCTGCCTTTAAAATTGCACCTTAATAAAAATTCACCTTCCTTCCTTAAAAAGGAAAAGGGATAATTTAAAATTTTAAAAGATGTACTACTGTTTCACCGATTAAATATTTAAATGTTTAAAAGACCCCTAAAAAAAAAGTTGAAAAGGGATAAAATTAAAAATTGAAAAGATGTATTGTTACAAATGATTGGTTGGACCATTTTAAACTATGTGCACAGAACGACCCGTTAAATACAAACCAATTTACCTGCGAAAAAACAGAGATAAGAACTGTAAGTGTGTAACTACTGCTTGAGGATTTCTTTTTCGTTTTCTTTTCCTTTCTTAGGACAATTTTTGTTTTTGATTTCTTAGGTGGTTTTGTAAACTTTTTGTTCTTGTGGGCTGGAAAAGGCTGTTTTCTTTTTTGATGTAATTCCGTAGCGTAGTTACCTTCAAAACACACTACTGAGGTGAAAAAAGTTGGCATTTTTAGTAGGTGCCCGGATGGGGGTAGCTCTTATAATCATTTCTATTATTATAATTTCCACCACTTCTTGGTTGCTTCAGAGATACGTGAGTGACGTTTCTTTCAATTTTCTTAAACGTGTCGGTGGTAATTCATGGAAATTTTGCACTTCCTTGATTCATGAAGCTGGCGATTCGTTGTTGTTGCTGTGGATATTATCTTGTCATTTTTTTGTTTTTAATTTTATTTGTTAATTTTTAGTTACCTTCAAGATTTTACATGCACCTTTTGGGGCTACCATTTTCGGTGGGTAGATTTTGTTTCTGATTCTTGGGCTTAATTTGAAGGTACTAAATTTACTGTATTAGGGATACACACTACAGTGCAAAAATAGTGGGCTTGTTTCCTTAGAATTTTGCTTCAGATTTATAGCAAATGCATCAGAGTGGGATCTACAAATTCTTCTTCTGCTGTTTTTTCTCTCCTTTTTTTTGGGTTCGCTTTTGATTTTGCCGAGCCTATTGAATAGCTTATCAATTGTAAGGTTTGCTGCTGGATTACTAGTTTCAGAACATGTAAAATGGTCCAAGATTTAATCTTTCTTGTTTACTACTTTTGAATTTCTTAGTTGAGAAAATTTGGTATTATGTGTGCAGTTAATGGGTGGTAAGAGTTCAAAGAGCTCGACTCGCGGTCGATATGCGTCTTATAGCTCCTCCAGCTATCGTGACAATCTGCAATCGCCCTACACTCAACCGAGTTGCAGTTATGCACCACAAACTCCACATCAAAGCTACACTCCTCCAGCCTCGCAACCCAAGCGACGTCTCGACAGGAAATATTCGAGGATTGATGATGATTATCATAGCTTAGATCAGGTGATTTGAAGTTTTTGCATGAATACTATCATAGAATTAAACATTTGATGATTATCATAGCTTGGAGCCTTACTATCTAGTTAGGAAAATCTTTGGCAAATGGTTTCTTGAATGCATTATGATATATTGATGTTCTTGTATCATGTTTGCATTTGAATATGGATCTTGCAATCAATCCTCTTTCATCACCAAGACGTTCATTCGTATTGTTTCCATGTGGATATGAAACCCTTTTCGTAATATTTCTTGAATGGTTATAAGTAAATAAGTTTTAACACTTTTTTCCTGAAATTTGTAATATTAGGTTACTGATGCCCTTGCAAATGCTGGCCTAGAATCATCCAATCTGATTGTGGGGATTGATTTTACCAAAAGCAATGAATGGACTGGTGAAGCTATATCTGTATATATATTCTAAGACGAGATGTATTGTCTATATGCAGTATGCACCCTAATGTTATGTTTTCATTGTTCTTCATGCTAGGTGCAAGGTCATTCAATCGGAAAAGTTTACATCACCTTGGGGATGAGTTTAACCCATATGAACATGCCATATCTATAATAGGAAAGACTTTATCAAAATTTGATGAGGACAATTTGATCCCTTGTTTTGGATTTGGAGATGGTACATTGTACTTTTGACATATTGTGCTTCCTTTTTTTTTTTTTTTATGTTGAGAACACGCGTATTGACATTGGATGGTTTTGTTAACATGCAGCCTCAACGCATGACCAGGAAGTTTTCAGCTTCTATCCTGATGAGAGATTTTGTGATGGGTTTGAGGACGTATTAAGACGTTACAAAGAATTAGTTCCTCAGTTACGACTTGCAGGTAACTTTTAAATCCTTTAATCATTTTTTTGCACATCAAAACGCATGGCCCTGTACTCACTTGAGGGTTTTCATGATTTAACATGGTCTAAGTAATTTTGCTGAGTATGTTTGTCCACTGATTCTCTGATGATACATGTATTTCCTTTGTGAAAGGTGTTATTTCACACGTATGACTATTTCTTGAATTTGTTCATTGATATTTTTGAATGTTGGCATAATCATATAGCAGCCATGCCGACTGTTTGTTTCTTTACGGGGCCTTTAATTTGTTTGGTTCATGCTTCTCGGGCAGGGCCAACATCTTTCGCTCCTGTCATTGAAATGGCCATTACAATTGTTGAGCAAAGTGGTGGACAGTATCATGTGCTACTGATAATTGCTGACGGGCAGGTTATCTTCTTCTTCCGTCAAGAACTTTAATGCTTGCATATTAGGTGTTTACAGAACAGTACCTTTTAAACATTCTAAATATGTCGGCACATTTTATCTAACTTCTTCGAGATTAAGCATCATCGGATGTTTTTTGCTGTTGAAGTTTGAACCCTGAAATATCTCTTGGTTTTCACATGAATTATTGATTCAAGTTGATGTTTACAGGTGACAAGAAGCGTAGATACCATGTCTGGTCAACTTAGTCCACAGGAAAGGAAAACCGTAGAAGCTATTGTAAAAGCAAGGTAGCTTCCAAAATGGTATTTGATGTAATTAATGTTTTGTGTGTGTGTGTGTGTGTGTGTGTGGCGAAATTAGAATTAACTTTTGCTTATGTATGACAAGTGAATACCCATTATCAATCATTTTGGTTGGGGTTGGAGATGGACCTTGGGATATGATGAGGGAGTTTGATGATAATATCCCTGCTCGTGCTTTTGACAATTTCCAGGCAAGCAAATTTATTTGATTTGTCATGTTAATCGCTCTAACCTTGTAATTCGGTGTGTATGTAGGGCACGAGAAGGCTCAGACCATTGGATAATTCTTCCATAGTCACTCTATTTGCATCGTAGACATACGTGGACGATTTTGGGCCACACAGTTTGAATTTGAGTTGAAACTGTGTGGTCCAGATTCATCCATATGTTTTACTCCTCAAATGGACAGGACTAACGATAGAAGAACTTCCCCAGACCATTTAATTTACTATAAACGGTCTTATTTCGTATTTCTATAAGCTCTTCTCATGTTAACCGCGCTGTTTTCTTTCCATTCTTTTTCCTAGTTTGTCAATTTTACAGAGATCATGTCAAAACACATGGATAGATCCCGAAAAGAAGCTGAGTTTGCTCTTGCAGCCTTAATGGAAATCCCTTCTCAATATAAGGCTACCTTAGAGCTCAACATACTAGGGTTTGTAGTTCACGAATTCGTACAAGAATCATTTAAATTGCTCTTTACCACGTTGAAAATCGACTTTACTTTCTTCATCAGGGCTTGTAGAGGGAAGGAAATAGATAGGATACCGCTACCCCCTCCTCACTATGGTACACCTTCACTTGGTACGCCGAAACCTCCACAGAACACTAGTTATCGTCCGAGTGCACCATCTTCTCCTCCTGGATATGCACGGAGGGCCCACACAAGTCAGCCCGGTTATGCTGAAGATATCCATGTAATTATTTTTGGACCTTTTTACCCTTTCTTCTTCCTAAACGGAATCATTTGTTTCTTTCTCTTATTGTTTTTACGTATGCAGATTTGTCCCATTTGCCTTACTGCTCCAAAGGATATGGCATTTGGTTGTGGACATCAGGTTCAACTTTTATCCTTGTGTTTTTTATACCTGTGGTTATCAAATTTGATTTCTTGATAAATAAGCACCGGTTCGATTGCCAAATCAGATGCCACTTATAGGGTCTTTCTTGTAGTAACAATATCTTTACTATAAAAGGGATAAAAACGTTTTTGCCCCATTTTGTTTCACGATTTTTGCACTTCAATCCTCAAGTTTTCATCTTGAAACAATTACACCTCATCTATGCATTCTCTTTTACATTTTCGGTTCTAAGTGTCACGTATCACACAATCAGCATTGAAGGCACAACATGCTTCAACCTTTAAAAACTTGACAAATGGCAAAAATGGACTAAAAATGCAAAAATCATCAAAACACTGATGACCAAAAGTGTCTTTGTTCACTATAAAATATACAACGGTTTTTTTAAACGTTTTATTATTATTCTTTTTTGGTTTGTTTTGCAGACTTGTTGCGACTGCGGGCAAGATCTTCAATGTTGTCCCATTTGCAGGACAACCATTGAAACAAGGATCAAACTTTACTAGACAGGAAAACTCTTTCATTCGTAGTGCACGCAACTACTTGCAATAAAACCCGTTATTCTTCCGTTCTTCGCATATGCCCGTGTCCTGATTGTTGGAATTATTTAATTTCTTGTAAATATAATGCATCACCAGATAATGTTGTCTTAGTTCGTATCTGTACATAACTGGTAGTTTTTTTTTTTTTTTTTATGTTCCTTGTTTATGAGATGAGATGTATGTCCACTGTCCAGATTACATTTTTCTATTCCGTGTTTAAATTCGAATTCCAGATTCGGTTTAATGGTTGCTTTTCCCAAACAAAGCTAACGTCGACAAACTGTGACCAGATTCTTTGGGATGAACTTTGGGATCAATCAATTAGTGATTAGATTGCTAAGATATGTAGGTGCCAACAAATCTGCGGCTCAACAAATCTGATAAACCCAAAGAACGAATTCTTCTTCAATCCACGAGATTCATCTGAAAACACCGTAAAAATGACAATTTTAATTTATCATTCCCTCCTTTTTGAGATCGATGATTCATCCTCGAATCAAAAGGATGTCGTATAGCTAATCAACAATCATCATCATTGATGGACGAACTACATGATTATGCGATTCTTGGATAAAAAACAAAGCTTGAAGATGGGTTCGGATCAATGACACCGTGGACGGGCAATCTAGGCTTCACCAAGGGCATTAGAAAATTGAAACTCAGCACGTCATATGTTTGAATGAAGTCTCCTCGACCAAACTTTTGCCTGAACACCACAAACAACCATCTAGAAGCCATCACAACCAAATTACGTTGTCTTTCGAAAGTCGTAATTGGCATTTGTCAAAGTTCTTGTCGAAATTGTTCGTCGTTGTTCATTCATGTTTCCAACGATGGAGAAACCAAAGTTCAATTTTTTGCAATCTGGTTTTGTCCGAGGTTTTGTGTTAAAAGAAACTTATTTGATCCGTAAGTTTGGGAAGGACGTGGGTTCATTTTGGAGCAGGAATTGAGCATTTGATCGATACATATGACGGAAATTTCAGTAGCAACGAGGAATTGATCAAAAGCATGGACCTAATGTGAGTTTTTTTTATTTTCGATAAAAGCCAAAGTGTGTCTTTTTAATTATTTTCAAGTATTTTACTTATATCAAAATGAGGTTTTAGACTTGGAAGTCGTTTTTGAATGATTTCTTAAAAAACAATGATATTTTAATGTTTTGAGCTAGTGCACACTTTTCCCGAACTTAAAAAAAATTGATACTCGGAATCGACGGATAATACTTACTCGCTTGTGGCACAAAAATGTCAAAGTTCTGGTGGCTAGGGAGATTAGAGTTCTGGCTCTAGGAGAACGGAAAGCCACCAGTCTCAGGGCCTCTTACTCGAAGTCTTTCTGACAATAGCTAGGGTGCTCACTCGTAAGAGTGCGGACGGTACCCTTTTCCCCAAAGATTCATGTTACATCCGGGAAAGCAAGGGCTAACGGTTGGTGCGTGGGTCCTAGAGCATGGGTAGGGTTGGCTGGAACCGTGTAGGAGGCTTGCACGGTGAATGTTGATTCTTTTCCCGGACAATAGGCCGGAGTTGTTAGGCATGGCTTGTTCTCGTGAAGTGTGTTTGAAATCCATGGTAAATTTGGTGTTTGGGTGGTACTTGGATCATCGGCTCGGCAAGGCTGGTGCTTGTAAATGAACTTGATATGTTTTCCTAATACTCGTGCACTTATATGTTAATAGTTGTTCTTCCATTTGTTTTATCATTAAAGAAACACTTCCGCAGTTATTTCAAAAAGTTGCTCAAGATTTTGTTATATATTATTATTATATATATAATATAACACTTGTTAAAAACAGATGAGGAACTTATTGCACAAGAATAAACAAACATAAAAGCAATCAAACGTAAACGATTAATAGCAAAGACAAAAAATAACGGAAACAAGAAGAACACAGTGTTTTAACGTGGTTTTCAGCATTGTGCCGACTACTCCACGGATAAAAAAATAGAACTTTTATCATGCACATAAATATATTTTCACACACTACATTGATTACAACCATTGGGTATTTATAGCCTTAGAATCCTAACCCCAGCCACCATTATGACACTGTCGAAATTCCCATAAATGCCCCGGATGTGGACACCAGCTCCAGCTGACACCACCAGATGAAACTCAACATTGCTACCTTTCCCAGACTTGTAACCATGCATCTCAGATTGTAGAACTCAGTAGCATTCATAAACTTAGCAAACCTCAGCATGTTGCTGACACAGAAGAACTCAACTGACATTCACAGACATTAACGCTCTTGCTCAACTGACCATCATTCTTAGCTAACAAACATATTAGTTCCACTAGATTTAGAGTTTAAGTCACTCTGCTGACAAATATTCACCTTGACTTGAACTCTCATTCACAGTCAACCAGATTGCATAAACATATGTACTTGTACTAGATGCATTCGTCAATGCAAGGATGTACTTGTACAAGACTTCTCCACAGAATCCACTCAGCTGAGTATCCAGATTTCTAGATTATAAGCTTTGAATATTCAGCAAGTCCAGACACAACTGAAATTTGCTCTGCTGAACTGGTTTAGTAAGCATATGAACATGATTCTCCTTGGTGCTGATCTTCCTTACTACAACCCTCTACTCATTTTTCAGAAAATGATACCTCACATCTATATGGTTGGTTCTCTAATGATGAACATGATCCTTAGTTAGACACATTGCACTCAATCTATCACAATAAATCTCGGATTGACCCCGATGTAGCCCAAATCACGGACTAGTCCTTTCAACCAAATACCCTCCTTGGCTGCTTCAGTAAGAGACATATATTTTGCCTCAATAGTTGATAAAGCCACTATGGCTAAAAAGTTGCTTTCCAGCTGGCAACTCAATTCCCCAATGTGAAAACATAACCAGTCATAGATTTTCTGCTGTTCCACATCACCTGCATAATCAACATCACAGTACCCTGTGACCAAACCTTGAGTATCACCTCCATTAATTAGACCAACATCAGTTGTACCCCTAAGGTACCTGGACATTATTTTAAGAACTTTCCAGTGTTCCTTTCTTGGTTGAGCCATAAACCTGCTGACAACACTGACTGCTTGAGCCAGATAAGGCCTAGTGCACACCATGGCATACATCAGATTGCCAAATGCAGTAGAATAGGGAACTGCCGACATGTACTATTTCCCCTCTGCTGATTGTGAAACATAAACAGACAAATGAACATTTGACGCCAATGGAGTATCTATTTGTTTTGCAGAAGACATGTCAAACTTGGCCAATATCTTATGTATATAACCTGCTAAGACAAGAACAACCTTTTTTGACTCCCATCTCTCCAGATCCCCATCCCAAAAATTTTCTTGGCTGCACCCAAATCTTTCATTTCAAATTCTGTACTGAGTAGGTTTTTCAGATTCTGAACATCAGACTTCTTCCTTGGAGCTATGAACATGTCATTCACATACAAGACAAGATAGATGTATGATCCATCTCTCAGCTGATTGTTGTAAACACAACAATCATATGGACTTCTGTTATAACCTGTTGGATCATGTAACTGTCAAACCTTTTATAAAACTACCTTGGAGCCTGTTTCAGTCCATACAAGGACCTATTCAACTTGCACACAAAATCTTCCTTGTCAGGAACTTAAAATCCCTCTGGTTGAGTCATGAATATTTTCTTATCTCATGTAAAAAAGTTGTCTTCACATCTAATTGCTCAAGTTCAAGATCCTGCTGTGCTACCATTGCTAGTAACACTCTGATTGAAGTATGTTTGAATATTAGTGAGAATATCTCATCAAAGTCCACCCCTTATTTCCGACTGAACCCTCTTGCAACCAAACATGCCTTATGCTTGACCCCTTCTACCTCAGTCATTCCTTCATTTTTCTTGAAGATCCACCTGCAAGTAACAACTCTCCTATCACTTGGATGTTTGACCAGATCCCAAGTTTGATTCTTCGGTAATGACTCCATTTTATCTCCCATTGCAGCAAGCCATTGAGATTCTTCAGAACTTGTCACTGCTTCCCTATAAGTAGAAGGTTCAAAACCATCAACTTCTTCTGCAACTTGAAGTGAATATCCAACCATTTCATCAAACCCATACCTTTTGGGAGGCACGCCAACATTGGATCTTTGAGCTCCGCTGATGCCTATACTTTGCTAACTAATATTCCCTGCTTGATGCTCAGCTTGCTTATGTTCAACTGACTAGCTTGGATCAGACTCTGGTTCAGCAATCAGATCAGATGAGTGCTGACTTGGACCAACTGAGTGTTGCATCTCAACTGAATCCACCTGAAGCTCCACCTTACTATCAGCTCTCTTAGATTCAACACTGGTTTCAGACTCAACAGTCCATCTCACTGATGAGATGAGCATACAATTTTCATCAAAAAATGCATCTCTACTGAGAATAACTTTCTTTTCTGCTGATGACCAAATTTTATAACCCTTCACCCCATCTCTATATCCTACAAACACTCCCTTCTTGTCTCTTGGTTCTAGTTTCCCTTCACTCATATAATAGTAAACCGTGCTTCCAAAAACCCTCAAGATTTAATAGTCAGCATGCTTTCCTGACCACTTCTCAATTGGTGTCTTGAGATTGATCCCTGTGTGAGGACTCCTGTTGATTAAGTAGCAAGTTGTACTTACAACCTCTACCCAAAATCCCTTTGACAAACCAACATTAGAGAGCATAAATCTTTCCTCTCCTAGAAGAGTTTGATTTATTCTCTCAACTACACCATTCCACTGAGGTGTATTCCTGGTTGTATGATGTCTGAGAATACCATCATCCTTATAGAATGTATCAAACTCAGACTAGCAAAATTCCAGACCATTATCTGTACGAAGCCTCTTGATATTCTTCCCTAACTGATTTCTAATAGAGCCTTCCATTGCCCGAAGCTCTTGAATGCCTCACTTTTGTGTTTCATCCTGACTACCCAAGTCATCATTGAATAGTTATCTATGAATGACACAAAATATCTGTGACCACCCAATGACTCCACCTTTGATAGTCTTCAACAATCAGAATGACTGTAATGAAGTGATGACTTTGCGTTGTATACCTTTTTGAGAACATGCCCTTATGAGGCTTCCCAAACACACAATTCTCACAAAAGTCCATATTCTTGACCTTACATACATCCCCTAAGAATATCACTCTGAGAAAGAACCTGCATCCCTTTTTCACCCATATGACCCAGTTTTTCATGTGACACGGTTTTTTACATGTGACTAGTGAACCTCAGCAGATGCCACAACAGCAGACTCAGCAACATGGGACCCTTGTAGAATATACAGTGTCCCCTTTTAACGTTTTAACTCCCTTGAGAACCACAACTGAACCTTTGTAGACATTTGGAATTCCACCTTCACCCTTGAAATTGAACCCGTTGCTGTCCAAAGACTAAGAGATACCAAATTCCTGGTCATCTATGGACAATGTCTCACATTCTTCGGTGTACATAATCTACCATCATTTATCCACAGCTGAACTGAGTCAATCCCCATTATCTTACAGACCTTGTTGTTTGCCATAAATATATGACCACCATCTATGTGCTCATATCTTGAGAACCACTCTCCGTGAGGGAAATTATGATATGATGCCCTAGATTTTAGTATCCACACATTAGCATGATGTGCTCACTTTCTTGCCACTAGAACCATGTCCTCATCTGAGTCATGCTCACCGCCACACATCCGTGCTAGAACCGTTCTCTTTCTATTAACAATTAACCCAGCTGTTCGACCGTCCGCCCTTCGCCTTATGTCTCAGCTCCTGGCATGCAGGGCTGACCTTACATCCTCCAAAGCCATTGTATCCTTCCCAACTATGAAGGACTACACAAAGTTCTCATAAAAAGCTGGTAATGAAACCAACAAAATTAGAACATCATCTTCATCCTCAATCTTCACATCAATATTCTTAAGATCAAGTAATATTGTGTTCAGTTGATCAAGGTGATCCTTCAGTTGAGCCCTCTCATGCATCCTTAGGTTAACAGCCTTTGCTTCTGCAACAACTTGTTGGTCAATGACTTAGTCATATACATGCTTTCAATCTTTGACCATAACTTGGCAGCGGTGTCTTCCTCAGCAACCTCTTTGAAAACATCATCAAATAAGCACAACATGATGGTTGAATGTGCTTTCTCCTTAGGACTGGCATAATCTGCGGCACTGGCATCCCTTTTATTAGATAAAGGTGTCAAAAATCCTTGTTTCAGCGAAGCCCGTATCTTGATTTGCCACAAAATAAAGTTGTTCCTTCATGTAATTTTGTATATCTAAACATTCATTGCCGACATCCTTCTTGCTAAAGAATAGATCTTTTGATCACAAAATCCTAGCACCGGTCACCGATCTTGGTGATGATCAATACCGTTCAACCTGCAACTTCCTCTGAACCTCTCTCTGATACCAGTTTGTTTAAAACATATGATGAACTTGTTGTAGAAGAAAGAACAAACACATAAGCGATCAAAAAGATTAATGGCAAAGACAAAAAAAATAAAGGAAACAAGAAGAACACAGTGATTTAATGTGGTTTCCGGCATTGTGCCGACTACTCCACGGACAGAACTTTTATTATGCACAGAAATATGAGTTTTTCACACTAGAACCATTGGTTATTTCTAGCCTTGGCATCCTAACCCTAGCTGTCATTATGACACTGTCGGAATTCCCAAAAATGCCCTGGATGTGGACCTCAGCTCTAGCTGACACCACCAGATGAAACTCTCAGCTGAAACTCAGCACTACTGACTTTCCAGACTTGTAACCATGCAATTCAGATTGTAGAACTCAGTATCAGTCATAAACTCAGCAGACCTCAGTAGGTTGCAGACACAAAAGAACTCAAGCGACTTCACCAGCCCACATTCACAGACATGAACACTCTTGCTCAGCTGACTATCATTCTCAGATGACAAACATATTAGTTCTACCAGATGTCGAGTTTAAGTCACTTTGCTGACAACACTCTCACACACGACTCATACCAGCCCTTTGCTAATGCCTCGTTTTCTTTGTTTCTTTTGTTTTCCTTTTATAGTATTTTTACAGGTTATTGATCGAGGAATAAAGAAGGAACTATATGTGACGATATTGACCGAGAACCGAGGAGAAAGAAAAATTGACGTCATGGATTGTGTCATTCTTTTTAAGGAACCAGTGTAATTTTATTTGTTGTAAATTTTTTAATGGAAATAGTTAGTGAATAATTACAAAATCATTTGTGGATTTACTTGAATTATTTTAGGTTTTTAGTTTTGTTATTGAAGTTTCGGTGAGAGCTTTGTAACCCATCCTAGAATGACCCTAGTGGACCTAGGGGCCATGAGTAAGGTATTACACCTTGTACAAATATAGCCATGAATTCCTTAATATGAAATGTTCATATCTCATTGGCACCACATCCTACAATATAACATCTTTATAACTTCCAATAGAAGTTGGAATCCATGCCTGTCGTGTAATTCGAACTCGGTGATGTCCCTCAACAATGTAGTATGGATGATGATGATTTTCCGTCCTCAAGTTCAACTCAGTAACCACATATTGACTAACTAAATTCTCCTATTCATCATGATCAATGCACAACTCATATTTATTTTTTCGAATAAATGACGATGTATGAAATAAGTCGTTACCTTTGCCACCACGTATTGACTGATCAATATTGGGAACATGCTTCCCTTAACATGTTTTGCAACTTAGCCATCATCTCTTCCATCCTAACGGCATCAGATCGATTTATCCTTCAAATTTTCTACCGATCACTACAGCTTGTTCCTCCGCCAATAACCGAATACAAGCATCAATAGAATTCTCATCTCTCTCGGCTTACTCTTTTGACATGATTGAAGTTCAGCAAAATATATATCCTCACAATCACTCACGTTTACATTCCCCTCGTGTAGAGTTCAAACCGTAGAACAGATTAAAATAATGAGCACCCGAAGTAATCAAAACCAAAGATCCTCAACAGAAAACTAAAATGTTGTGGTTGAATGGGTATGGAAGTGGGGTAAGGTCGGAAGGTGTGAAAAGATAAACAAGAACAGAGGATTTCACCTTTTGGGTAAGTCGGGATCCTAGGAACTTTGATGTATGTTCCAAGAAATGATGATTTCACTTTCTCACGAAGTCGGGATCCTAGAATTTTTTTGTAATAAGGATGAATAACACGTAGAAGGAATAAAGGAATTAAAGCAAAGGACAAGAAGTGCCGGGAGAAATTTGTTATTTTATTTTATTTTTTGTTTTTTAAGCAAAGTCACGCACAAGCAAAGGAAAAGAAGCTAATTTTTTTTTTTTTTTTTTAACAGGTTGAATACGTACAGAGAAGGAATAAAGCTGAGATGTTTTTGATAATGAAAAGAAAAAAAAAAATGCAAGAATTAAGGAAAGAAAAAGGAAAAGAAAAATAAGGGATACTACTATTTAACTGTCGTAGTTGTCAAAAGTAAAAATTTATTTTTCTGTCGTAGTTACCTTTCCAAAGCATTATTTATTATATTTTTCTACATCTACCATTATTTATTAAGGGGGAGATTGAAAACAACACTGCATTAATTATATTCAAAAGTGTTATTGTCATTTTGATATTAAGTCAAAGCATTAACTCTTCTCCCTTTTTTTTTTTTTTTTTTTTAACTCTTCTCCCTAATATGTTTGTTTTTGGCAAATGAGACAATTAAATAGAAACGGAGAGAGTAACTTAAATACTCGAGCTCTGATACTAACTGATGTGATCTGTAGACGAATCAGATCCGAATTGGCCCAATAAAAGATTAAAAGTATCAATAACGAACGAACAATGCGACCCTTAGCTAACCCGTAACTAAAAACCTTGGTATAACCTCAACCTTTAGATAACCTGTAACTAAGAACCTTAGAATATTAACGCCGCAAGGTATGCTCAGAACTTTGATAAGTTTAGGATTCAAATACTCTACAAAAGAATACTCACAAAAACCATGAAAGCTTTATCTAAATTCACTCAATAAATTATTTTATCTGTTACAATGACTCTAAATACCTTTATATACGCTACAGACTCCAAGTAAATAACACAACTAAGCAATGTGAGATTAATTGCTTATTTCAATGGCCTATAACTAAACTTAAAAGATTAATAGACTTTCATGCAACACTTAAGCCCACATAGCAATTATTCATATTATGCAAACAAATACAATGCAACTAATGTCCAAAATGGCGCCTCCCACCTAATGGGCTCATGCCTTATTAACCACACAACAAATAAAAGACTTCTAAATCATCTTCATAAGCCAAATAACATAAATAACGGACTTAACTTGCTTCTTTTTCAATGGGAACCACATCAAAATATATAGTAGTCTTAGACCAACTTGTCGCTATGATTAAGCCCACATAGCAATTATTCATAATATGCAAACAAATACAATGCAACTAATGTCCAAAATGGCGCCTCCCACCTAATGGGCTCATGCCTTATTAACCACACAACAAATAAAAGACTTCTAAATCATCTTCATAAGCCAAATAACATAAATAACGGACTTAACTTGCTTCTTTTTCAATGGGAACCACATCAAAATATATAGTAGTCTTAGACCAACTTGTCGCTATGAGGACTAAGCGACTAACCCTAAAAAGCTCTTGGACACAAATTCAATGTAATTCAATCAACAATTACGAGAACAAGTTAATCAAACCATGCATCAAATAATCAACCCCATTTAATATATGACCTGTATGATTTATGAAAGCACATGATTTTAGTTTCATTAATGGTTATAACCCCGCAAATTCATTCTAATCCCGTTTAAGGCATCAACACGACTAAGCTACCCTAATGGCCAATCGTTCTAGGGCTAGGTGTGATCAGTCAACATGCATTACACTATTTCATGGGTTTCTCTATTTTAATGATGGAAAACTTCACAATGCAAACCACCCGGCTAGGGCAAGTTTAACCTTGCAACCCTTCAACTTTCGGTTCCTTTATAACTAGCTTACGATGGCATGCATACATTTAGCTAATCTCTACACATGAAGTTTATATCATGAAATCATAATTAAATAGCTAGAACGACAAGAACAATTCAGATCTGCCACTGAGATGTTGGCACGACTTGCCGTCTATACGACAGATCTAGAATCGAATTCTAGTTTTCTACTCAACATACATGGTCATACATCACATAAACTAGATTCGAATTATTCTAGCATGATTCGATTAACTACAACACTGTTCTAGCATTGATTCGGATAAAAACGAAAAAAACATGGAATCATAGATAAACAAAATCATAGCTAAATCGATATACCTCAATCAATACTTCAACGCTGAAATAGGCTTCTCGAATTGAAGATAAATCACATTAATTTACTCGCAAATTCACAAAACTATTGTATTGTATATAAAATATGTAAATTATAAAACAACAAAAAAGCTAATTAGGAGTCTAAAAACTCATTTGCCAACTTAGGGTTAACGTTTGGGCCTTTAGGCCACCGTCACAGCGCCAGAAAGTTTATCGCCTAGACCGCATGCCCACATAAGTGTTTTGGCCGTACCTGGACTTCTTCAAGGGGTGACAGGTGCGATGCATCAACTAAGGGCCGGATAGACAAGGGGCGTCATTGTAGTATGTCGCTCACTTTAAATAGAGGGGGAATAAAGGCCAAGAACAAAAACATTTCAAAAATTAAGGGATAGGACAACTTTGAAATATTGTTGCATAAAGGACAAAAATGTAGTCAAAAAGACTCTTTTAACCTTATGAATAAAAGAAACCCTGCCTCACTTTTCACGCCATTTCCAAAAAATTAGGGTTCCACTTTCAGTTTTCACCCAAATTCTCCACCTAAACTGCGATTTCCAAACATGGAGGAGAATTCATTGCAAAATTGGACGGAATTTCACGACATCACAAACTTCATCAGTAATTTGGAAGGATTAATACTCAAACAGATCTCAGTTCGAAAGTATATGATGTCAGGTAAGGTTCCGTTTCTAGGAAATTCATTTTCTTCAAAAAATTCAGGTTCGAAATTCACTTTTCCCTCTTCCTTTTCACCTGTTCATGGAGGAATACACGTGAATCAAGTGCTCGAAAATGCTGAAACAAGATCGATGGTAGCTATGAAGCAAAAATCTGATGAACGCATTACTAAGTGAGTATTAATTGGACGAATTCACTGCTCTGTTTCTCTTCATTTAGTGGACGAGATTTCTGTCATTTTGATTGATTTCTTAGTGAACATTTACTCAAATTCACTGTAATATGCATTCACTTTTTACATCCAATCATGGTCATGCTGTTAAGCTTTTTTATAGCAGCAAGTTTTAGTACTCACATTCACTGTGCTATGTTTCCCTTAATTTAGTGGACGAGAAATCTATCATTTCAATTGCTTTCTCAGTGAGAAATCGAAGCGAATTGTGTTTATTCAAAGTTAATTTATAGAAAACTGTATTCAATGTATATTTTTGGCTCTTTGTGGAACATATATGTTATGACGTGCTTACGATTTTCACTCAACTTTATTTAAAAGAACACTGGTGGTTATGTTGGACTTAATTAAACCCAAGATCTGCAAAATGTTAATGTCTAGTTCACTTGTTAAACATTAATATATCTCTTTGTCTCTCAATTTTTATGTTTTAGTTAATAAAAGTTTGATTCATTGAGAAAATTCATTAAGACAGTATTGAATATTCACTTAAATTCACTTTAACGTTAATTCACTGTTTACATGCAATCATGGTGATGCTGTTCAACTTTTTGATAACAACAAGTTTTGGTTGTTTGAAGTCAACTGATTCCCATATAATATTCAATCGGTTCATACTTATCGTGAAGGAAGCTTTATAGCTGATCATCTTTGCCAAGATTGCAAGCACTACCCAAACTTCTCAGGATCTTGATTGTACAGAGCTTGGTGGCACTATTGGTCTGCTTGTTTTGCGTGATAATCTACAATTACCAGCTTTGAGAATTGTAATCACCCCTGAAAGCACTCTTCATATTATATGAAGAGTGAAAAATGTTGTATTTCTCTTTGATTGTTTAAGTACTGATGTTTTGACTATAACCTGATCCTGCTCTTCACTTTTGCTTCAGTTGGTATCATATTTTTGCAGGCCTGCTGCTCTTGGACAACACTACTGCTGATGTTGTTTTACTCCAGATAATCTTGAAGTGTTGCTGCCTTCTTGATGCTATTACAACACTGTTGTTGAAGAGTGACAAGTGCTGCATTTTTATGTTTGATCCTGCTTTGGGAATTTGGCATTGGAAGGATGCAATGAACTTATTGGGATGGATTTTTTGGGACCTATTACTGCTAATTTTTGGACTGCACTCTTCATTTATGAAGAGTGCAAACAAGTGCTTATCAAACTTTTGGTGACATCCCACCTGTTTCTCTTTGATTATTTGGTGCTTGCTGTTTGTTTTTTCTGGTGTTATTTCAGACGATGAGGGGGTTTAGCTGCTGCTGTTGATACACATGATGTTGCCGCATTAATTGATTTTTATGGCCTATGATGTTGGAGGGTTCTTTCATGGCTGAAAGCTAACAGAGCTTGTGTTTCGCTCTTTGTAGTTGCGATTCTATCATGCTGACATGAGAGGTCATTAGTCTAGCTTTGAGTTTTATGCTGCTAGTTTCATTTCCATTTTTATTCAACAAAAATATATCTCTATATTCTGCTAAAAAAAAGAAAAAGAAAAAAAAAGTCATCTGATTCCTTACTTGTCGTGTCTACTTTAGCAGGTTGTTCTTCAGCTTTACCCTGATTGCTTATTAGGGTCATGGTTAATTGTTTTCTAGCACTTATGTTCCTGAAAGTTTGATTCACTGTGAATATTCACTATAGTGAATATTGATAGTTTATGTATGTGAATGTCGTATTAGCAATACTAACCTTGATTCAGAAGCCATACATATTAACTAACCAAAAAATGTGTTGTCTACATTGATTTTTTGTAGGTATGATCAATACCGAAACAATATCACATACCTATTGGATGCATATGAGATCATAAGGGGAAAATTAACAAACAGTCACAAGACCCTTATGTAGGAAACACCTTTCAAGCTTTTCTCAAAGCTATTGAAGAGAACATGATATGTTGCAACAAGCTAAAAGACCAAGTGTTAGACAACTTCATAACATCATACGTACCAGAAAAAAGGGCATTCAGAGTGGAATTGTTGGGGGAAAGGAAACAATTATTCTAATGAATGTTTACATATTTCAATTATTGTATAACCTCTTTTTTTTGTGTATTGGTTCATTAGTACAAGTGTGATTTTGAGTATAACTTCAGTAAATACAATGCCACTGTCGAAAATTACTTTGTTCGAAGTTCATTGTCAAAATTCACTGTTATTCAAAAATCACTGTTAATATTCACTAGTAAATTTCGATAGTAAATCTACCGAAGAGTGTTGTAACAATATCAAACCAAGTCCCAAAACTTTTTGGTGAAATTCTTGTCTTTTGATTGTTTTGCTGCAGCCATTTTTTACATAACATATAATATGATAATGAACAGAATTCCAAATACAAAAACACAAAACATCCAAAAAAATTGCATAAACACCTCCTTAAAACCATAATCCAGAAAACCCGATATGGGAGAAACTGAGTGCTAGAGAAAGAGCGTGGGCCTCCATACATTGGAATAATCCTCTAAGAAACAAAAATTGGGGAGCTGCAACTCCAAAATCGAACAGTAAAAAAACTAGAAATGGGAAGCAAAAGATAAACAAAAAAAAAAACTCCCAAAAGCCTGATGTGCCAGCAACAAACTCCAAATTGCATCCAGTGACACTCAGCTTATTCCTCCAATCCAAAACATGCCAATAGCCCAAAGAGCAAGGCTGCTATATCCAAAATCCAGGTTGTAACCCCGACAAGAGCAACAGACGCCAAGAAGACAATTCTTTTGGAACAAAAACCGGAAAGGAGAAGATAGAAACAAACACAACCTGCTTGCACTCTCCATTAAAATGAAGAGTGCCTCCAGGTGTCTAACATCTCTATCAAAGGTCCAAATTGTAGTTGAGCACAAATTGCAGCAGCAAACATTTCTTTCAAAACTTCAAAAATGAAAAGGAAACCACCAACACCCAAATATGCAGCGAATCAGCAAGCAAAGCAGTCAAAGAACAACAACATAGCATCTGACACCATAAAAAAGCATCACATCAAAAGAGAGAGAACTGCTGAAGCTAATTTAATCCCCAAACCAATTTAAAAATCGAAAGATACAAAATGTTTGCACTATTCAGCCATGATGAAGAGTGCTTCCAGGGATGATCATAATGATTTAATGTCAGGAAGGTGAAGATTGTCCGTCAGAACTAGCAAACTCAAAACCCCTTCCAAATGTAAACAGTCAAGGTCTTATGATGCTTGACTTCTCCTGCAGTTGCAGTTTTTGCCAAATGATCAACCACCGAATTCCATTCTCTTTACATGTGAGCAACCTGATTGTCATGTCTAACGATCAATTCTTGTAAAGAAGTATAGAGTGTAAACAATAAGCATGAGCCAAAATATGAAAATGTGTAGAACAGTAGACTTATACTGAGCAATGTCATCTACATTATAACAGAAGCAGAGAATCAGAGAAAATCAGCATACCATCTTCAAAAACCTAAATAACAAAGGAAGCAGAGAAAATCAACAATGAATCACGTTATTTGTCATCAAACACGGAATATTCAGAAAACAAACATCAAACTCAGGATGAAGAACGAATTAAACTTAAGAAACTCAGCTTTATGTTCACTTCCATTAGGAAGATTGAAATTTAACTTATAAAACTCAGATTTCTGTTCTACTATTGGGATAACAAAACTATCAGAGAAAATCAGTAGTGAATCACATTATTTCTTGGAAAACAAACATCAAAGTCAGGATGAAGAACGAATTAAACTTAAGAAGCTCAGATCCGCGCACAATTTCATTAGGAAGATTGAAATTTAACTTATAAAACTCAGATTTCTGTTCTACTATTGGGGCAACAAACAAATCAGAGAAAATCAGCAGTGAATCACAATATTTCTCATCAAACACACAATATTCAAAAAACAACCATCAAAGCCAGGATGAAGAACGAATTAAACTTAAGAAACTCAGATTTATGTTCAATTTCATTAGAAGATTGAAATTTCACACATAAAACTTAGATTTCTTTACTCTTGCTGAACAATAAGCAGAAAAACAATTCGCAAACACACCTGATGAGAAAATGATCTGCTGATAAAACAATCCTTTGAATTAGATGATCGATTATGCGAATTTGGAAAAGAATCAATGGCAGATTAATGATTGAACTTCGTCCAAGCAATTTTTGATCTTCGTCGGTCTGTTTGTTCAATTTAGTCATATAATTAAAATATTGTCCTTCAGCCTATAAAAATGTTAAATAGAACTATTAATTAAACAAAATGTATTAATTAAACAAAATGTGTACAGTGTCCTAATCCCTAATTTTCCTTTAAATATATACCATTGGTTTTCGTGTTTTTGCAAGTACCTTTTAAGCATTTTGGTCATGCCATGCGATGTAGGAACAAAATATTCCACATGACCAATTACTATATAGGCACTTCATTCCCGTGGTCTGTAAAAAAAAGTCTTTATTTGCAACACAGTAAACCTATCGCTGCACCACACTAAAATAAAAGAGAATTTAATCTACTTATTACACCACACGAATTAATTCAATAATTCAAAAGCTACCTTTTCTTTGCACCACATTTTATGTCAAGGTTAAAAATAATCAATATTACCAATCAGTTTTTACTGGCACCAAATTATTATATCATTATATATTCACCCAAAAAAAATTTCATTTCACAAAACGCTCCCCCTCTCATTAAACCGCCCCCTCCCTTGCTCCTCATTCTTTTTTTAGTATCTTCATTCCCGTAAAAAAAAAAAACAAAGTCATCTTTGTTGGAAATAAAATTTATGTTTTGATGATGATTCATCGCTTAATCGGTTATTGTTATTAACCCCATTGATGAAGTGTCATAACTAGCTGTTATAGTGCAAAGCAAAAAGATGTCTAGAGATTAATGTATAGGACTTTATAGAGTCTGATATTTGTATAGGTTAAATCAGACAAGCACTGTAATAGTTCTAGGCCGTGAACTGAGAAAATAAGAAACTGAGATTTAGTTAAACTGAGATTCAATAAGAAACTGAAAAATAGAGCACACCAACATGAAAACTGAAGAAGGTAAGCTCGCTGAGGGATACAGACTCAGTAGGCTTAGCCAGAAGATTGAAGAACTGAGGGTTCAAACTCAGTAGATGAAGAACTGAGGGTCACAGACTCAGTTATAGAAGATTGAAGAACTGAGGGTTCAAACTCAGTTATGAAGACTATGTCGAGACTGTAAAGTTAGACTTCAGGTAAGATTGTGGTGACCTGAACTGACTTTATGGATCTTGTATGAAGAACTAAGAATCATAAGGACAATGAATTCTTAGATGATATTCATTCAAGATGTACTCTGATTAAGTCAATTATAATCAGATGAAAAACTGGAGTACTGATATTTGAAGAAGAGTAAAATCTCACTTAATGCTCCAAGTCAGAAACTGACAAGTGATAATCTCAGTATAAAACTGATAAGGAAACTCAGTTTTATATGTCAGTCATCCAACAAGCTGATAGTACAGTCGAACGTTATAAAGAAAGCAATTCTATTGGATGAAACACTGACACAGCAGAACGGTCACAAAATATAGCCGTTACAAGATTCAAGCAGGATGAACGTTAGATAAACCCCTATAAATAGACTACTTCTACAACAACAAGAAGTGTGCAGGAGGAATTAAACAGACTTAATTAAGTAAGATCTAATTAAGGGGGAAAGTCAATTTCGAAAGAATTCCTGCTAAGTACTTAAATTGCAAGATCAAGAAAATTTCTTCAAGTATCCAAGCACATTCAAGCAAAATCAAGAATCTATCATTTGAAGAAATATAGAGCCGTGCAAAATTTAATTATCCAGAAGAAAAACTCAAATCACAATTGAATCATAGTTATTGATTCAGGTCTCAACTTTGATTTCATCAAAGGTCTAGACTGTGAAACACCAAGAAGGTGTGAATGACAGTTGAGTGCAGTCAGGAAGACTGTGTTTGTGATGAGCTGGTGAAGAGGCAATTCTACCCTTCAAGGACCAGTGTTTCAAACAATTGAAGAGCAGCAATCCTACCTATTCTACAAGTGTTTAGATAGTGAAGCTAGGGATTAGTCAAGGACTATCAGTTTAGAACTTTTTGTAACCGGGCCATCTCAAAAGAGTTCTAGTGGAATTTTCCTCCGCATCACAGGGGAAGAGAGGACGTACATGATTACACCACCGAGAACCTCTATAATTCTTGTTTATTTATTTCATGCATTCATTTACTTCATTACAACTTTAATTATCTAGTTCTCGCGTTAAAACCAAGTCAACTATCTGTTTGTTACATTAAGGCTAGTTCTATCCGCTGCCAGTTAACTAGACTAAGAATGAGTCAGTATTGACTTATACTCAGTTAAGTTAGCTGAACTCCGCACAAGTTAAGGGACAGGAACAAAACTGAACTGAGCATCAGTTTAAGTTTCTGAGAAACTAAGTTCCTGGGGTACTTTCAGTTTTGGGAAAGTTTTTGGTGACAAGTTTATTCACCCCCCCCCTCTAAACTTGTGTTAGCCTTTCCAAGGGACCAACAATTGGTATCGGAGCAGTTCTTCCATTTGGAAGTGATTCAACGATATCTTACAAACCAGTTGTTGAAGACCCCTTACTGTATTAGTCATAGAGATACTTTAGTGAAATTAAATGGATACATCTAGAATTAGAAGCTCGCTGAATAACCCCCTGACTGACTATTTGCAAATTGTTGTTTATGATATTCAGGATCAAGTATTTGAAAGATTCAGCACTACAAGCTCTCACACAAATCCGGAACCTCATTTCAGTTATGATGAAGATATTGACTTTGACGCATATAAAGATGAATCAAGAGGATTTCCATCCCTAAGTGATCTTTCAGAAGAAGCAGAAAAAGAATGGCTACGAGTAGCTGAATATATAGAAGAAAAGTTGACTGAAAACATTACTGAAGATCCATCCATTGCAAAGGTCAAAGATGCTATACTACCCATGAGTTATGGATGTGAAAGTGATGAGGAAATAATACTGCTAGGAGCAGCACAGGCAAATGCTAATGAAAATGGGAAGCAAGTCTTAATTGATGATAATTCCTCAACAGAAAATCTATCCATAAAAAATCAGGAGGTAATTGCATCTACATCCAGCACTCACACTGCCTTGAACAATCTGAAAAATGAAGATTTCAATAAATCCTTGGACATACTCATAAAGGAATTAGAGGTAATTCAAAAGAATTATGAGGATGTCAAAAAGGAGAAAAAGTCATTGAAAACTGAAATTTCAAGATTGAATGCTGAGAACAATTTAATCAAGACTAATTATGAAATCAAGGTAATTCAACCAACTGATGAACTGACAGAAGTAATAAACGTCACAGAATCATCAGTTGATCCAATTCCCAGTGTTCAGTTCAAACCTGGAAAACCTTTTGGAGACAGATTTGGTTTAGGATTTGTTAATCAGAATAATTCTAAGTCCAGACCATGTTCAGTTGCATTAAAATTTGTGACTGCACAACGGTCAGGAACTCAGAAAACTGATAAAATTATTAGAACTGACAATTACTCAGCGCAGCCATTTGCACAAACTAATAAAACTGAAAAATCAGTTGGAAAAATACACCAAGCCAACAGATTTTACAGAAAGACTCAGAAGGCTGAAAAAGGCAGAACTGATCAGAGATCAGTAAGAAAAATCTTCAAGCCATATCCATTCGAAAATGAAGATCATTCATGGAATGATAAACTCAGAGGGAAAAGAAGACTATTTCCCACTGATGAAGACTGGAATGAACCTTCACATCGGTTTCACAAACTGATCAAATCAAAAACTGTCTGGACAAAACAGGAAAAGCATGTAAAAACTGACTTTACTCAGTCAAAATGTCAAGAGAGGTATAAAGTCAAAAATAAAATTGTATCATCAAACACTAACCAATTAGGACCCAAACAGAGATGGGTACCAAAAATGTCTAAATTTGTTTTGCAGGAAAATATCGGTAACTGAAAGCCGAAAAACTGAGTTTTGTTCACAACTGAGTTTTTGAATCCAGTATAAGGACAAGACTGAACATATACAGCTGTAGATACACCTCATCTACCCTATTCACTCGCAAGCCTAGCTACAGATGTCAAGAAAAGACGTGGTCCTTCTCAATCTAAACCGTTCATATTTTCCACTCATCCACCTTTTTGCAATCTCAAAACATTTATGACAAGACGTTATGAGTCCCACCCAATTCATAACTACCTTTCCTACAAATTATAAATAACCCAGAATTTTCTTTTATAGTTCTTTACACTCGAATTTTGAATTTGCTTTCTCAATCATCAAATTTTCAAATTCTCAATCAAATCCAGAAAACAATGACTTTCACTCGTGTTGAACCCGGAATGATCATATCTCTTGACCAGTATATTGCAAAATACACTGATCAAACTTTAGCCAAAACAATTGCAGCTAAAATTAAACAGATTAAAGGATTGGATGATGCCTTCAACGTTGATCTGAAAAGTGTATGTCTGGAAAGCATTGGAGACTTCTATGAATTTGGAAGGACAACTATAGAAGGAGAAGACACACACACCTATACCACTACTATCAATGATAAGCAGATCAAGGTCACCGAAGATCTAATTGCAGAAATCTTTGTGTTTGACAAATCTGGAGGAACAGCAGCCATCAAGTTGACCAAAGAACAAAAGGAAAAACTATGGAAAGATATAGCAATTGATGCAGAATCCGCAGTTTTACAAACCGGGAGCACAAGTCTACTCAAACCAGAATTCAATTTTCTCTCAAAGATGTTGGCAAATTGCATAATTGGAAATGCAGGAAACTTTAGCAATCTATCTGGAGCAAAGTTGGATTTACTTTATGTGATTTGGTTTGGAGAAATTTTTAATTGGCAAAGATATATATTTGATCAATTAGTGGCACAATCAACTGACTTACCCAAAAAGAAGACCGATGTTAAGAAAGGTCGTTTCTATCACAAGAAGACTCTTGCCTTAGTGGTCCAAAGAATACTCAACCATTTTGGAATCGCAAAAAGGAAAGAAACATCAGTTGCTGATGGGAAGATTGTTATTAAGGAAGAAAAAGCCGGAAAAAGGAAAGCTGAGGGTTCTGTAAGTGAACCTAAAAAGAAGAAAAGCAGGAAATCAAAGAAACCAGTAACTGGAGATGAAGTCTTGGAACATATTGAAGAATTAAGCAAGAGAAGAAAATAATTGGAAGATTTAGAGAAAAATAAATCTGATCTTGTTACACCAATAACTGAAACAACAATTGCTGAAGGATCAGCACAGACAGACAGAACTGAAGCTATTCTTGCTGAGTCTACTCCAACTCCAGTAACTGAAGCGTTACTCATTCAAGAACCAGTTTCACATTCACAAGAAATTGAGATGACAAAGGAAACTGAAGTTGTCAACAAAGAACAGTCTGTTGAAACTGAATTACAGAAGAGAGCTGAGACTCAGGGGGAACAGATCCTGAGAGTTGAACATGTTGACGAAGATTCTGACAGTGATGAAAGATTGATCGATAAAACAACATTGGAAATGCTGTCGTTACTTTCAAAATCTAGATCTACCCCTCAAAGATCTTTTTCCAGATTAGAATTTGAAGAATCAACCAAAGGATTTTCAACTTCTAAATCTGTAGAAAAAGGAGCCGAAGCAGATTCAAGATCAACAAAAATCATTAACTTGGATGAGCAAGTCAATGAAGAAGAACTCATTGAACCAACGGTGAAAGAAGTTCCAGGTACTGAATTGGAACTTGAGCCTACTGAAAAACAAGCTACTGAAGAAATTGTAAGAGAAAAAGTTATGGAAACTGAGCCGACAATCTCAATCTCAGTCATTGAAAAAGAATCGTCAGAAATCCCAATTACTACTGAGGGAGGAATCAGCAGAACTGATATTGTGTAAACTGAAGATATTGCAAGAACTGATCTTATGCAAACTGAAGATGTTGCAAGAACTGACCCTATGCAAACTGAAGATGTTATTCCAGAAAGTAGTCAGGAAGTCACAAGAGAATCATGAAAGATCATCACTCAATCATCAAGAGATAATGGAGAATTAATGTCAGCTGATTATGAACGATTGCGCAAATATCAAGCTTGGAAATTCAGTTCCATTGCAAATCAAAGGAATCAGCTAGTAGAAATGGAAGCTATTGAAAAATAGGTATTTGATTTATATAACATCACAAGTCTATCAGAGATATTCAATACCGAAGATTTTCTGAATCAGGGATATGCACTGATAAGAAATAGCTACTGGGAGAAAGCCACAGTTGGTGGAAATTTCAAAAAGAATAATGATGATAATGATTCTCAGGAAGATGCCAATCTGCAGAAAGGGATTCTAGCCTCCTTACAAGAAAAGAGAACTGAAACTGATCAGACTACTGATAATGAGTCTAGTAGTTCTGAAGAATCCAGTGAAAGTTCTAGTTCTAAGAATGTGTCTGATGCACAACAAGAAGAAAAAGAAGGTTATAAATCTCCTACAGACAAGTCTTTGCTAGAAATAGCGAGAACAGTGGCAAAGATGGCTGGAGAAGATTCAGATGAAGAATTGAATGTTCATTTATCAACTGCAAGAGATATTGATCAATCAAACTTGGAGGAAGTTAGAAAACAATCTGAAGAAAGAAGAAGGTTGGCAGAATACAGGGAAAAATTGAAGCAAGGTGTCTCACCACTCAAGCAAGCTAAAGCAGCTGAAATTGGGACACATAAAAACAATGAACAACAAGCTGGAAGCTCAAAAGATGTTCCCACTCAAGTTGATCTCATTAAGTATTATCACAATGAGATAATCATAATTCAAAAGGATGACAACAGCTTATTCGGAAAAGTCCTAAAATCCTTAGAAGCCAGTCAAGATGAAAGAACCAAACTTGAAAAGAAGATGGATACTGTCACTGAAAACTGTCAAAACACTTTGATTGAACTTCGGAAGACAACCTTTGAGAATGATGCAAGAAGAGATGAAACTCAAGACAGATGGGAAGGCATTCTCAATAATCTGGTTGATAGAATGATATTAATGGAAAGTGGAACGAAAGACTCAGTTGTAGCTCAAACCATTTTGGCATCAACTCAACAAAATCTGAACGCTTACATCAGAAGCCTGATCCACAAAGATGATGTCAATAAGGGGGAAAGTTTGGACATCCTAAAAGTCAATGCAACTGAGATTCCACAAGTCCTTGCAAATGCTGATGATAAATTGAATGAACTAAAGAAAGCTAGAGGAGAGTTTACTGATGAAGAAATGGAGTTAATTGTTAAATACTCAGAGCCCACTGATAAAAGAGTTGGTTTGGATTCTCGTCTATTCAGAGATTTACCAGCAAAAGAAGGAGTATCAAGAGAAGAATCTCTAGAATCATTCCTACATATGCAAAAGTTGCTTATGCACTACTTCAATAAACTTAAGAAATGGGAAGCAGATGGTATTATAGATAAGGAATCAGAGAAAATTGAAAAGGCTGAACCTGTATTTGTTCAAAATCTACTAAGAACAGCCACCAATGAAAGACTAAGGGCAACTGTCTTCACTTTCGCAGTACTCTTCAAAAGCAAATTCTTCAGGAAACATAATTTATCTGAATCACGGAACATTTGGGCAAGCATCCATGGAATTGAAAACTCAGCTACAAATGATGCTATGAGAACGGTTGCAGAAACTTATGATAATCAATTTACTTTAACTGTCAAGTAAAAAGAAACTATCTTCTAGTTCTTTTTATTTGTGTTGTATTTTATTACTCAGCATTGTAACTCAGTTATCAAATAAAATCTCAGTTCATCTTGTCATTTAATGTATTTCGTTTTATCTTTTTGCATTGCTTTTAAGGAGGGTATTGACATCATCAAAAATGGGGAAATTGTTGGAAATAAAATTTCTGTTTTGATGATGATTCATCGCTTAATCAGTTATTGTTATTAAACCCATTGATGAAGTGTCATAACTAGCTGTTATAGTGCAAAGCAAAAAGATGCCTAGAGATTAATGTATAGGACATTATAGAGTCTGATATTTGTATAGGTTAAATCAGACAAGCTCTGTAATAGTTCTAGGCTATGAACAGAGAAAATAAGAAACTGAGATTTAGTTAAACTGAGATTCAATAAGAAACTGAAAAACAGAGCACACCAACATGAAAATTGAAGAAGGTAAAGCTCGCTGAGGGATACAGACTCAGTTGGCTTATCCAGAAGATTGAAGAAATGAGGGTTCAAACTCAGTAGATGAAGAACTGAGGGTCACAGACTCAGTTATAGAAGATTGAAGAACTGAGGGTTCAAACTCAGTTATGAAGACTATGTCGAGACTGTAAAGTTAGACTTCAGGCAATATTGTGGTGACCTGAACTGACTTTATGGATCTTGTATGAAGAACTAAGAAACATAAGGACAATGAATTCTTAGATGATATTCATTCAAGGTGTACTCTGATTAAGTCAATTATAATCAGATGAAAAACTGGAGTACTGATATTTGAAGAAGACTAAAATCTCAGTTAATGCTCCAAGTCAGTAACTGACAAGTGATAATCTCAGTATAAAAATGATAAGGAAACTCAGTTTTATATGTCAGTCATCCAACAAGCTGATAGTACAGTCGAACGTTATAAAGGAAGCAATTCTATTGGATGAAATACTGACACAGCCGAACGGCCACAAAATATAGCCGTTACAAGATTCAAGCAGGATGAACGTTAGATAAACCCCTATAAATAGACTACTTCTACAACAACAAGAAGTGTGCAGGAGGAATTAAACAGACTTAATTAAGTAAGATCTAATTAAGGGGGAAAGCCAATTTCGAAAGAATTCCTGCTAAGTACTTAATTGCAAGATCAAGAAAATTTCTTCAAGTATCCAAGCACATTCAAGAAAAATCAAGAATCTATCATTTGAAGAAATACAGAGCCGTGCAAAATTTAATTATCCAGAAGAAAAACTCAAATCACAATTGAATCATAGTTATTGGTTCAGGTCTCAACTTTGATTTCATCAAAGGTCTAGACTGTGAAACACCAAGAAGGTGTGAAGGACAGTTGAGTGCAGTCAGGAAGACTGTGTTTGTGATAAGCTGGTGAAGAGGCAATTCTACCCTTCAAGGACCAGTGTTTCAAACAATTGAAGAGCAGCAATCCTACCTGTTATACAAGTGTTTAGATACCGAAGCTAGGGATTAGTCAAGGACTATCAGTTAAGAACTTTTTGTGACCGGGCCATCTCAAAAAAGTTCTAGTGGAATTTTCCTCCGCATCACAGGGGAAGAGAGGACGTACAGGATTACACCACCTGGAACCTCTATAATTCTTGTTTATTTATTTCATGCATTCATTTACTTCATTACAACTTTAATTATCTAGTTCTCGCGTTAAAACCAAGTCAACAATCTGTTTGTTACATTAAGGCTAGTTCTATCCGCTGCCAGTTAACTAGACTAAGAATGAGTCAATATTGACTTATACTCAGTTAAGTTAGCAGAACTCCGCACAAGTTAAGGGACATGAACAAAACTGAACTGAGCATCAGTTTAAGTTTCGGAGAAACTCAGTTCCTGGGGTACTTTCAGTTTTGGGAAAGTTTTTGGTGACAAGTTTATTCACCCCCCTCTAAACTTGTGTTAGTCTTTCCAAGGGACCAACAATCTTCTTCATCTTCATTCAAAACCGCCGCAGTTAGGTTTCCGGCCAAATCCTCCTCTGCCGCCGCCGGCCAATACACTCCCCCTCCCTTGCTCCCTCTTTCTTTTTTTAGTATCTTTATTCCTGTAAAAAAAGTCATCTTTTTCATCTTCATTTAAAACCGTTGCCCCTGCCCCCGGTTATGTTTCCGGCCAAATCATCCATTGCCGCCGGCGGCCAAAACACTCCACCTTTCATTAAACCGTCCCCCTCCCTTGCTCCCTTATTCTTTTTCTAGTATCTTCCCTCACGTAAAAAAAGTCATCTTTTTCATCTTCATTCAAAACCGCCGCCCCTGCTCCCGGTTAGGTTTCCGGCCAAATCCTCTGCCGCCGCTGCTTTAGTTCATCGCCGTTCTTGTTCCTATTCCACAGCCTGCAGGTTAGATGCCCTGCCCCGCTCTTATTTAGGTTATTATTATTATTATTATTATTATTATTATTATTATTATTATTATTAATGGTAATTTATCAATCAATGCAACAACTCTTCAATGATGAAGATGGTGATTTTGTTTGAAGATTGTGTGGGGTTTAAAGCTTAAATGATGATGAAGATAAAATATTTATGGAGATGGGGGTGTTGTGATGATGATGAGTGAAGGATATAATGATTTAGGATTTTGAGGGTGATGAATAAAATTATGATGATGATGAATAATTTATGAAGATGGGTTTTATGAGGAAGAACATATTTGTTGGATGGAAATTATGGGGTGTGTAGGTAGGGGTGTGGATATAAAGTAGGTGAAATTGATGGATTAATTCGTAGTAAAAAAATTGGTGTGAATATAGTTTAAAAATGTGGTGTGAAGGTAAAAAATGTGGTGTAAATAAAAATAATAAAAGCTTGAAAATCAATGTGGTTCAAAGGTAGATTTTCCTTTTTAGGTGTGATGTGAAGTATAAAGTGTTGCAATTGTAGATTTATTATGGTGCGGATAAAGTTTCCTATTTAAACCGACTTTTTTTGTCTTCTACTTTTTCATTTTTCGTGCAACGTGGTGCCACCCTTTTGCGAAAGTTGTTGCATTTTCTTCTCAGATATTTTTTTTTTTGCTTTTATTTTGTTCCAAATATTCTTAAGTGCATTAGGTGGCATACCATTTCCATCATCTGGCCGGGCTTTCTCTGACTGTCACATGTATGTTTTTTTTTTTTTTTTTTAGGGAACCGTCACGTGTATGTTAGTTGAAGATTTTGAGCAAGTGGGGCAATGTGATGAGTTTTAGAAGTTCGATGGGCTAAGAACACTTTTAGTAGATATTGTAATTGCTTCAAAAACTGTTTTTTAGAGTTTTTAAATGAAAAAATAACACAGCATCAGATACTTTAATTTTTACTGTAAAATACAGAGTTTGTAAATTTTCTTTACATCTACAGTATTTATCCAGATTCTATAATTTTCTGTGTATTTAATACTGTAAAATAGAATATTTATCTAGAGAATCTGATGCAAATGTTTTAAGAGTTCATCACTTTGTAATCTCGGATTCTTTCTATCAATGAGTTCTATTTTGATTAAAAAAATATTTATTTTTCATAATCACAATCCTCATGAATATAACACTTATATGTTATATACTACTGTAATGTAAAAAAATCATATATACATATTCTTTGCGATATATTTAGTTCTTACAATAAGCAGATAATAATTTAAATCATAAAAGTAAATTTTATTAATTTTAAAAACACGATATTGTAACTCATGCTTGTACGAGGGGTTTCTCCTAGTTTTTAAATAAAATCTCTTTTACCCCTAAAAAAAAATAAAAAAATAACACACACGATATTTGTTGAAGGACATCATTTCAAAAAGTTAGCAGAATTTTGAGGATTGTTCAACAAATCTTATAACGAGGAAGAGCGGATGAACCATCCATCCCTTTGTCCTTGTAATACTGGTAATACTCATGGCACAAACATTCTCTGTATAATGGCGGGTTTTCATCAGATAGAAGCTCTTTTATGGGTCCAAATGGCTTTGCTCCTGTAACACTACTTGGGGTGAAAAAACATGCAATTGATATTCGTGGCCCTTTTGCTTGAGACAACACCCTATGTTCCACGCTCTTGAATTTGTCATTGCTCAGAATTTGGAAAATATATATAACCAGTCAATCAAAATGTGTATTCTAAGAAGTATAAAATGGTACATTCCATCATCATAATTAGTAATTCTGAAATGAAGAAATAGATGTTGAAACACAGACGAGAAAAACTTGCATTTGAAGAAAGATAAACAGATGCAATCTAACGAAAAATAAGGCGGAAATTGATAAAATGCAGAACAAAGAGAACACGGTAATTTAACGTGGTATCTGGCGTTGTGCCGACTAATCTACGGGCAGAAAAGGAGATATTTTATTATGCATAGAAGTTACAAGAATTTTCACACTATTGGAAAGACACACACTTTGCATTGATTACAATATTGGTATTTATAGGCATAAATCCCAAACCCTAACCGCCAAAGGTCTTTGTCGGAATTGTCATAAATACCCCAGATGTGGACCCCAACTCCAGCTGTTATCCACCAGACGAAACTCAGCTCAAAACTGACTTTTCCTTTGTAATCAACAAACTCATATGTAGAACTCAGCAAACTCAGTTTCCACCATAACTCAGTATTCTCAGCTTTTTCCAAAACTCTGTTTCACTTCACAAAACTCAGTTTCAACTTTCAGATTAGTTCCACCAGTTTTAGAGATCAAGTCACAAAATTGACAAATCTCCACCTTGAATTGAACTCTCATTCAACGTCACCATATTGCATAATTCAAATGTACTTGTACCAGATGCATTCGTCAATGCTAGGATGTACTTGTACCAGACTTCTCCACAGAATCCACTCAGCTGACCTGCCCTCAACTGAGTTTCCAGAGAACTGATTATAAGCTTTGAATGTTAAGCAAGTCCAGACACAACTGAAACTTGCTTTGTTGAACTGGTTTAGTAAGCGTATCAGCAGGATTTTCCTTGGTGCCGATCTTCTTCACTACAACCCTCTTCTCATTTCTTAGAAATGATATCTCACGTCAATATGCTTGGTTCTCTCATGATGAACCTGATCCTTAGCTAGATAGATTGCGCTCAGACTGTCACAATAAATCTCAGCTTGATCCTGATGTAGCCTTCGACTAGACCCTTCCACCAGATTGCTTCCTTGGTTGCCTCAGTAAAAGCCATATACTCTGCCACAGTAGTTGATAAGGCTACTGTTGCTTGGAAAGTTGCTTTCCAGCTGACAACTGAATTCCCCAACGTGAAAACATTACCAGTCATTAATTTTCTACTGTCCACATCACTTGCATAATAAGCATCACAGTATCCTGTGACCAAACTCTGAGTATCACCTCCATAAATGAGACCAACATCAGCTTTACCTCTAAGGTACTTGAACATTCTTTTCACAGCTTTCCAGTGTTCCTTTCCAGGTTGAGCCATAAACCCGCTGACAACACTGACTGCCTGAGCTAGATTAGGCCTAGTGCACACCATGGCATACATCAGACTGCCTACTGCACTAGCATAGGGAACTTTTGTCATATATTCCTTCTCCTCAGCTGGCTGTGAAGCATAAACTGGAAAATGAACATTTGATGCCATAGGAGTGTCTATTGGCTTTGCAACAGACATACCATACTTGGCCAAAATATTATGTGTATAGCCCTGCTGAGATAAAAATAGTTTCTTCAGACTTCTATCTCTCCAGATCTCCATCCCCAAGATTTTCTTGGCTGCACCCAAATCTTTCATTTCAAATTCAGCACTAAGAAGGTCTTTCAGATTCGAATATCAGACTTCATTCTTGCAACTATCTGCATATCATCCACATACAGAACAAGATATATGTATGATCCATCTTCTAGCTGACTATTGTAGACACAACAATCATAAGGACTTCTGCGATAACCCAGTTGGATCATATAACTATCAAACCTTTTATACCACTGTCTAGGAGCCTGCTTCAATCCATACAAGGACTTTTTCAGCTTACAAACAAATGCTTCTTTACCATGAACTTGAAATCCCTCTGGTTGAGTCATGTATATCTCTTTGTCTACCTCACCATGTAGAAAAGCTGTCTTCACATCTAACTGCTCAAGTTCAAGGTCTTGCAGGGCCACCATTGCTAGTAACACTCTAATTGAAGTATGTCTGACTACTGGTGAGAATATCTCATCAAAGTCCACCCCTTCCTTTTGACTGAACCCTCTAGCAACCAAACGTGCCTTATACATGACTCATTCTGCCTTAGTCATTCCTTCTTTTTTCTTGAAGATCCATTTGCATGTAACAAATCTCCTATCAGATGGATGTTTAACAAGATCCAAAGTCTTATTCTTCAGTAATGACACCATTTCATCTCCCATGGCAGCAAGCCATTGAGATGACTCATAACATGTCACTACTTCCTTATAAGTAGAATGTTTAAAACCATCATTCTCTTCTGCAATTTGAAGTGCATATCCAGCCAAATCTTCAAACCCATACCTTCTAGGAGGTATCCCAACATTGGATCTTCTAGCTCTGCTGACAGCTATACTTTGCTGACCAATATCAGTTTGACGCTCAGCGGACCCCTGTTCAGCCGACTGGCTTGGATACAGTTCTAGTTCAGTAACCAGATCAGATGAAAATTGACTTTGTTAGGCTGAGTGTTGCATCTCAGCTGACTCCACCTGAAGCTCCACCTTACTGTCAGTTTTCTCAGTTTCAGCACTGGTTTCAGTTTTAGTTATCCTCCCCACTGATGAACTGAGCATAGAATTTGGGTCAAAAACTGTATCTCTGCTGAGAATAACTCTGTTTTCTACTGATAACCAAATTCTATAACCCTTAACTCCATCACCTTACCACACAAACACTCCTTTCTTGGCTCTTGGTTCCAGTTTCCCTTCACTCTCATGATAGTAAACTGTGCTTCTAAATACCCTTAGAACTGAGTAATCATCAGGCTTTCCTGACCACATCTCAACTGGTGTTTTGAGACTGATCCCTGTGTGAGGACTCCTGTTGATTAAGTACGAAGATGTGCTTACAACCTCTGCCCAAAATCTCCTTGACAGACCAGCATGAGAGAGCATGCATCTTGCTCTCTCTAGAATAGTTTGATTCATTCTTTCTGCTACACCATTTTGCCGAGGAGTATTCCTGACTGTATGATGTCTGGAAATACCCTCATTTCTGCACAACTCATCAAACTCATTCCAGCAGAATTCCAGACCATTATCTGTACGAGCCTCTTGATCTTCTCTCCCAACAAATTTCAACTAGAGCCTTTCATTGCATGAAGCTCTTGGATGCCTCACTTTTGTGTTTCATCATCACCACCAAGGTCTTTCTTGAATAGTCATCTATGAATGAGACAAAATATCTGTGACACCCAATGAATCCACCTTTGATGGCCCCCAACAATCAGAATGAATATAATCAAGTGATTACTTTGTGCTGTGTATCCCTTTTGAGAACTTGCCCTATGAAGCTTCCCAAACACACAATGCTACCAAAAGTCCAGATTCTTGATCTTACATCCCCCAAGAAGATCTTTCTGAGAAAGAATCTGCATCCTATTTTCACCCATGTGACCCAGTCTCATGTGCCACATTTTTGTCAACTGTGACTGATGAACTTCAGCAGATGCTACAACAGCAGACCCAGACACAACTGATCCTTGCAAAATATACAAGGTTCCCCTTTTAACTCCCCTGAGAACTAAAACTGAGTTTTTGTAGACACTCAGTTTTCCACCTTCATCCTTAAAACTAAATCCCTTACTGTCTAAAAGATTGAGAGATACCAAGTTCTTGGTCATCTGTGGAACATGTCTAACTTCACTCAATGTACATAATTTACTATCCTCTGTCCTCAACTAAACTGAGCCAATCCCAACTATCTTGCAGACCATGATGTTTGCCTAGCTATATGACCACTATCAATCTGTTGATAACTTGAGAACCACTCTCTGTGTGGACAAATATGATAAGATGCTCCAGAGTCCAGAATCCACACATCAGCATGATGTGCTGACTCTCCTGCTACTAGAACCATGTCTTTCTCTGAATCAAACTCAGCTGCTATAGCAGCTGTTCCAGAACCGTTCTCCTGTTGTTTCTTTTTCTTTGGACAGTTGGACTTTCAATGTCCCTGCTCCTTACAGTAATTGCAAAACATCTGTGGATTTAGGATCTTTGGACCCTGTCTTCTTGGATTTTTTCTTCTTCCCAGACTGCTGCCCATGCCCTTTTCCACTACTACTGCTGACTACCAGTCCAACAGCCTGACTGTCTGCCCCAGCTGCCTTATGTCTCAGCTCCCTGGCATGTAAAGATAACATTACATCTTTCAATGCAACTGTATCCTTCCCAACTATGAAGGACAACACAAAGTTCTCATAAGAAGCTAGTAGTGATACCAACAAAATTAGAGCTGCATCTTCATCCTCTATCTTCACATCAATATTCCTGAGATCAAAAAATATTGTGTTCAACTGAACAAGATGATCTCTCAGCTGAGCCCCCTCATGCATCCTTAGGCTAAACATCCTCTACTTTAGCAGCAACTTGTTGGTCAATGACTTAGTCATATACAGTGTTTCAAGCTTTGACTATAACTTAGAAGCGGTGTCTTCCTCAACAACTTCCGTTATAACATCATCAGATAAGCACATCATGATGGTAGAATGTGTTTTCTCCTCCAGACTGGCGTAATCTGCCGCACTGGCATCTCCTTTACCGGATAAAGGAGTCAACAATCCTTGTTGTTTTAACAAGGCCCGCATCTTGATTTACCATAGACTGAAACTGTTCCTCCCTGTAAATTTATCAATCTTTACATTAATTGCTGACATCTTTCTTGTTGAAGAACAAACCTTTGATCACAAAATCCTAGCACCGGTCACCGGTCTTGGTGAAGATCAACTCTGCTCAACCTACAAATCTCTCTGAATCTTGAACATGACGTTCCGATACCAGTTTGTTGAAACACAGACGAGAAAAACTTGCACTTGAAGAAAGATCAACAGATGCAATCTAACGAAAAATAAGGCGGAAATTGATAAAATGCAGAAACAAAGAGAACACAGTAATTTAACGTGGTATCCGGCGTTGTGCCGACTAATCTACGGGCAGAAAAAAAGATATTTTATTATGCACAGAAGTTACAAGAATTTTCACACTTTTGGAAAAACACACACTTTGCATTGATTACAACATTGGTATTTATAGGCACAAATCCCAAACCCTAACCGCCAAAGATATTTATCGGAATTGTCATAAATACCCAGATGTGGACCCCAGCTCCAGCTGTTATCCACCAGACGAAACTCAACTCAAAACTGACTTTTCCCTTGTAATAAACAAACTCAGATGTAGAACTCAGCAAACTCAGTTTCCACCAAAACTCAGTTTCCACAAAAACTCGGTTTTCTCAGCTTTTCCCAAAACCCAGTTTCACTTCACAAAACTTAGTTTCATATTTCAGATTAGTTCCACCCGTTTTAGAGATCAAGTCACAAAACTGACAATAGAAATAGAAAATAATTTTGTTATTGGCCTGTATGTGGTCGCCAATGTTGGCAATAAGGACACCACGACACGGAGGCACGTCGAGCCACTGATTTGCAAAATTTGTAATCCTTCAATAGCATCTTGCAAAAGCAAAGTGAGAGATGTCGTGTCAGAGTGTTTGGCTGCCCCTAGCTTACGCTCAGGCTTTGGGCAGTGTGGGTAGTAAAGGCATGCGAGGGCTTCACTTTTCATGCATTCTATATTGGACAAGTAATCACTTTTAAGGCCTAAAGTTTCTGATAATAACTCGGCGATTGTCTCTCTAAGTTGTATCACGTGTTTCACATATTCTTGTACTTGTTTCCTACAATGCCAAAATGTTACTTACATGTATAAGATAAATTTGCCAATTAACCATGTTTTATCAAGTTAACGTGTATGTACACACACAAACACACACGCACATTTATGCATGTATGAATGAATGAATATGTATGTACATTTATGATGTATTCCAACAATTTAATAGTACGTAGTCAGATCTCCTTGAAGTGGAAATGGGATTAATGGAGAAGTAGTAAGATGTGTGCAGGGCCGGCCCCGACATTTTTTGGGTCTAAGGCCAAGTCGTCGAATTAGGCCTTTTAGTTCGAACTTTCATACTTATCGATTCGAATTAGGCCAAGTAATTTTTTTTTGGGCCTTTACAGATTCGAGTAACTTTTTTTTAAAAAATGCTAAAGATTAATAGGAGGACTATGATTTTACTTGTTAAACATAGACTTGTATTATTAAAAAATGCTAAATAAGTGTTATACACTTACACAAGGAAAAAAATATTAAGAAAATAAGTAAGGACTAAAGATTAATAGGAGGACTATGATTATATTTGTCAAACATAGACTTGTATTATTAAAAGTGTTGTATGGTTTGTACAAAAAGAATAAGTAAACGAGTTGTTATGATTAATATTAAAAGAAAAGGATAAAAATGAAATTGAAAAGCAAATAAGATAAAAAAAATAGTGAAGAGTAAGTAAAACAATATTTATGATTAATATTAAAAGAAAAGGATAATAAGGAAATTGAAAAACAAATAAGATAAAAAAAATGAGTCAAGTGGGGATCGAACAAAAGCATACAAAGAGAAGGGACATGCATCTTACCATTTCAGCTTCAACAAAACTTAATTTTACAAGGACATACAATGTATATAATCTATAATTGTTCAATATTACGTATACTATCGAAACATGTAATGTTGGGACCTCGGGCACCATTGGGCCTAAGACCACCGGTTCCATCGCCTTAGTGGTGGGCCGGCCCTGGATGTGTGAATTGCATATTCTAAATTTCAGCTTCTTGTAGTGCAGGCTTGCACCAACAAACATGTTGCATTGATTTGTCCGTGGAATAACTAGTCAAACATCTTCTTGGTTTTTGTCAGTAACTCAGTACTAAGAGCTACACCAGTAAGCTCCTCCAATTACTCATTCCAAACACATCGTTTTCCGTTTTAGTTACACTTTTTCAACATCGTTCTGTCAAGTTGGGGTGTACAAATTTCGAGGTTGGGGTGGTCTGGAGGGTCTACTGTGGTAAAAAAAGACTCAATTTTTTTTGGAGGGTGTTACCAGGGCATTACTGTGGATGCTCTTACTAATTCCTCGGTTCTTAACTACTCTCCTTAATATGTGTGTTACCAGGGCATTACTGTGGATGCTCTAACTAATTCCTCGGTTCCTATCTAACTGTCACAGTTGCCAAAAACACACATATTAAGGAGAGTAGTTAATACTTTGACTTAACACCCAAATGACAATAATACCACTTGAATAATGCAATGTAGTTTTCAATCTCTCACCCCTTAATAAATAATGATAGATCTTTAAAAATGTAATAAATAATGTTTTGGAAATATAGCTACGACAGATAAAAGAGAATTTTTATTTTTGACAACTACGACGGTTAAATAGGAATGGAGGGAATATTGTTGTAGGATTATATAGTCCAAGCAAAGAAAAACAAAACAAACTTTTGGTGTGTAATGAGAAGCAGAGACAAACCTGCAAACCGAAGGAATAAGTTGAGGATCAAGTGAGTCGTCAACAAAAACGCAAGTCAACAAATCCTTCCAGCACGCAGCTTCGTGATGACGAAGAGGTCCGTTGCTGCTAAACCTCACTCGTTTCCTACTATCACCCGAATACAATTCTTTCTTTCTTCCAATGGTTGCTCATGGAATCTTTTAATGCCTTCAATCATATAATCTATTACTTCAAGTTGGATCCCATGATTCACTATTCTGAAAAATCCCCATGTCTCTGATGCCTCTCGTATCTGATCAACGATGTCTTTCCTCCGGGCTCCGCCCTGTTTTGCCCCAGTAAAATCTATGGTTGGAAGATTAAGTTCTGTAACATTAGTATCAATACTGAAAGCCTCTGGTGAATGAACAAAGAATTTGGGGAGTTTGGTCACCCCAGCATCAACTAGGCCTTTTACACCGGCTTTCGTTTCATCGAATTGCTTGATTTTTTCAGCTCTATTGTATGGTTTTCCGTTGATCGCTTTTCCGACTATTTTTAATTTTTTGTGAAGAAATGATGAACTCGACTTAGTTCATCAAGAACAGAAAACCAGAAATTCAAAATAAGAAAAATGCGGGAAAACTGGAAATGAAGAACATTGATTCTTTATTCAATAATATTCTGAATCGATGATTACATTGATCGATTCTCAGCTATATATAGAGCTCTTAACTATGATAGGCAGCTACTAACTTAGAATAATTATTTACTAAGTCATATGTTATAATATGTTTCTACATGATAATATATACTTTATTAAGTATTATTAGCTAATTATTAAAGCTCAAAATCATCATGAAGGGTGCCATTTTTGAAGGATGAACATTCTTGGAATAAATCTAGATACATTGGATCCAAGTTGTCAAGATACATCAAGCCAAAGTTTAAAAGATGCAACCTTTGAAGAAAGTACTTAGAAAAACCAAAAGTCCTCCTTTGGTTAATGATATAGCACGAAATTTTGGTCCAATGTATCTATATTTTCATGTATTTTCTAGCCTATAAATACTCAAGCTATGTACTTGTATTTGAATCATCATCTTTTGCAATAATAAAATTTTATATTTTCTACACTTGGATTAGTGTGTTGAATTCTGTGGATAGAGGTTCTTTCGGATTATCAAAGGCTTGAGCAACCTTTGTGGGTGTCCTATACCAAGGTGCTTAGAAACAGGTTTTCTAAGTGTTGAGGTTATTCCAAGGTGCTTTCTCACAAGTTGAGACAGTGTCAAGGAGCTCTCGAAAAATATTCCAAGGTGCTTCTACGCAATTGTTGTAGTTGTGTCGAGGAGAAAGACTTGAATCCAAATACCGCTTTTCCTAGATCCGTGCAATTTCACATCAGTTGGTATCAGAGGACAAGGCGGAATCGACGGTATTATATCATTATCTGCAGTGACAGTTTGTATTCCAACTTTATTTTGACTACGGTAATTCTGTCCAAAACTCTTCAATTTTGGTGATCTCATATAAAAATTTTCGTTTTATACAACTTTTGTTCTTTGAGTTTTTCTAAATTCTCAACTGTTTGGCAACAATCTGCGACGTAAGTCACTGTTGTAGTTCTGGAAATTATTCGACGGATTGCACCGGTTTCGAAATCGATTGTTTGGCCAACCTATACATCTCCAAACGACCTCAAATTCTTACCACATCTAAACCATCCATTTATCTATATTTTCTCACTTGACTTCATCTCAAAATTCGAAACATAACGTGTTCAAAACAGCACACCAACGCCCTGTCCAAATTCCAAGATCTTTTCATTTATTTATAACTACACAATGTTACTTTCTGAGGAATCTCGGGTACGGAGGAAGTTGGAAAAAGGAAAGGTAAATGCTGAAATTGTAAGGCACAAAAAGTCAAAGAATCATGATGTTGCTTATTATGAACAATTTATAAGAAGTCTTAAGGATGATATTATTCGAACCGTGGAGGAAATGATTGATAAATAAATGGATTGAAGAGGATAAAGCGAAGAACAATAGTAAGGTGGAGTTGAAAGCGGAGGAATGTGAGAAAGTTGTGGAGATTGAGAGAGAATGTGAATCTGAATTCGTTGATGAGAAAGTAGAGATATCTCAAGAGAATTTAGAGGATATTATGGAAGAAGTAGTAATACATGATGAGGGATTAATTGTTGACGATGAAGTTCAAATTACCGAAACAATTGAAGACGAGCAAAGTTCTGAATTTGTGATTACAGAAGAAGGGATGTTGGAGGAATGTATGGTAAAAGAAGAACTTAAGGAGTTGATTCCAGTTGAAGAAATTGAAGAGACCATGTTACTAAAATCATGTGACAGCTATGTTGATTTTTCTTTGCATGAACATGATCATTACCCCGTTGTGGAAAGCTTATTAGATACGAAGGTTTTTAAACGAGAACACCTTGGTGGAAAACCGGCGCACATATATATTGATCCTTTTGCTAAATGTTTTGATGGTTATCCTACACTGAGTTTCTATGAATATGTTTCAGCTATTCCGAGGGCCATCAACGTTTATATCAAACCAAGATACACTTCTCACGTTGCTTTTGTGAAGTGGGGATCTCGACATCATCTTACAATTTTGAAGTTGCGTATTCAACACATATTTGATCCGGGTGTTTGTTTGGTGATAATGTGGATTCATTCAAGATTCGTGCATGATTCTGAACTATATGACATCCTTTTGATTCGAGGACGAATCATTCGCAACCGGGTGGGTATGATATGAATCTAAGTCCATGTTTGAAGAAAGTTGTGAAGTATTCAAGTCCGTCATTATCGCTCGCGGACCATCAGAATAATTATTTACTAAGTCATATGTTATAATATGTTACTACATGATAATATATACTTTATTAAGTATTATTAGCTAATTATTAAAGCTCAAAATCATCATGAAGGGCGCCATTTTTGAAGGATTAACATTCTTGGAAGAAATCTAGATTTATTGGATCCAAGTTGTCAAGATACATCAAGACAAAGTTCAAAAGATGCAACCTTTGAAAGAAAAACCAAAATTCCTCCTTTGGTGAATGATATAGCACGAAATTTTGGTCCAATGTATCTATATTTTCATGTATTTTCTAGCCGATAAATACCCAAGCTATGTACTGTATTTGAATCATCATCTTTGGCAATAATAAAATTTTATATTTTCTACACTTGGATTAGTGTGTTGAATTCTCTGGATAGAAGTTCTTTCGGATTATCAAAGGCTTGAGCAACCTTTGTGGGTGTCCTATACCAAGGTGCTTAGAAACATAAGTGTTGAGGTTATTCCAAGGTGCTTTCTCACAAGTTGAGACTGTGTCGAGGAGCTCTCGAAAAATATTCCAAGGTGCTTCTACGCAATTGTTGTAGTTGTGTCGAGGAGAAAGACTTGAATCCAAATACCGCTTTTTCTAGATCCGTGCAATTTCACATCATTGGACCTTTTCCCTTATGACATGGCAATCAATCTCTATGTGTTTTGTCCTCTCATGAAACATAGGATTTTGTGCTATGTGTATGGCACTTTGACTGTCACAGAACATGGAAATATGCTGTTGAACTGAAACTCCTAGATCATGTAGAATGTAGACTATCCACTATAGCTCACAAACCCCTAGTGCCATGGCTCTATATTCTGCTTCTGTTGAACTCCTAGAGACTGTTGCTTGCTTTTTAGACTTCCAAGACACTAAAGAAGATCATAGAAACATGCAATAACCAGTTATAGACTTTCTGGTTTCATGACACCCTTCCTAGTCTGAATCTGTGAATGCAGTGAAGAGTAAGTTATTATCTGTAGGAAAGAGAAGGCCTTGAGCTGGTGCCAATTTAATGTATCTAAGAACCCTGTGTGCAGTATGTAGGTGATTGATGGTTGGGGCATCAATAAATTGGCTCAATTGGTGCACAACATATGATAGATCTGGTCTTGTTACTGTAAGGTATAATAGTTTACCAATGAGACTTATGTACCGTGTCTTATCTGGGAGGAGATCAGAGTCACCATGCTGTAAATGTGTCTTAGATGGCATTGGTGTATTTACTGGCTTGCATCCACTGAAACCAAAATCCTCTAGGAGGTTGAGGGCATACTTTCTTTGACAAACTGATATACCTACGATGATCTAGCCACTTCTAGTCCTTGAAAGTATTTGAGTGGACCAAGATTGTTGATTTGAAACAGATCATGTAGACTAGTCTTGAGTTCTGAGATGAGGGACATGTCATTGCTTGCCAATACAATGTCATCTACATAGACTAAAACAGCTATATAGGATTGACCTTCTGACTTTGTGAAAAGGCTGTAATCATGCTTGGACTGAGTGTAACCAAAACTTATTAGTGCAGATGTCAGCTTGGCATTCCATTGCCTACTGGCTTGTTTGAGTCCATATAGTGATTTAGTGAGTCTACATACTTGGCCTTTTTTGGTTTAAAAACCTGGAGGAGGGACCGTATATACTTCTTCTATGAGGTCACCATGAAGAGAAGCATTGTTAAACATGTTTTTGGCAGCATCAATAGCAAGTAACAGTCTGATTGTATTCATCTTGTCCACAGGGGAGAATGTTTCTTCATAGTCAATTCCAAAGGTTTGTGTGTAACCTTTAGCAACTAACCTTGCCTTATATATCTCTATGGAACCATCTTGATTATGTTTGATCTTATACACCCATTTACAGCCTATAGGCTTCTTTCCTGGGGGTAAATCTACTACTTCCCATGTCTTTGTTTTGACCAGTGCATCTATCTTCTTGTTCATAGCTTCTTGCCATTCTTTGTGGATGACAGCTTGATTATAGGTTGCTGGTTCCTTGTCCTTATCAACATTCATTACAAAGGATTTGTAAGAATCAGAGAGATTAGTATATTGAACAACAGATTCCAAAGGATATGGTGTGGTATAGGAAACCTGGTTGCACACATAATCCTACAATTTGGCAGGTTTTCTGATTTTTTCTAGTAGATTTTCTAGTGTTGGTATGTGTTGTGTGCAAATGTGAGGATGAAATGTCAGATTCAGTGTCATTAGTGCGGTGACTATCAAGTGAATCATTAGATGTTTCAACCTCTGGGGAAACAACATAGGTTTAATTAGTAGCAGGAAAATTTGGTGTAGGATATGTAAAAGATGGAGCAGGAAGAGATACATTGTTAAAGCTTTGATGTTTCTGTGCATAAGGGAACAATAATTCATGAAAAACAACATTTCTGAAAACAAAAACTTCTTGTGTTTGGATATCCAAAAAGGTGTATCCTTTTGTGTTAGCTGGTTGGCCCAAGTAAACACATTTCCTTGCCCTTGCATCAAATTTGGGCTGCCATGGGGTAAAGTAGATGCAAAACTTAAACAACCAAAAACTTTGAGATTAGAGAAGTCAGGTTCTTTGTTGTACATAATTTGATATGGGGATTTTTCTTTAAGAACAGGTGTGGCAAGACAATTAATGATATGAACAGCATGGAGGACACAGTATCCCCAAAAACTTAGTGGTAAACTAGCTTGAAATTTTAAAGCTCTTGCCACATTTAGTATATGTTGATATTTCCTTTCTACAATCCCATTTTGTTGTGGTGTATCTACACAACTTTTTTTTGATGTAAAATGCCTTTTTGACTATAGAAATCTATGTAATCAAACTCTTGTCCATTGTCAGATCTAAAGATCTTAATGGACTTGCCAAACTGATTCAAAACAAAATTATAAAAGGAAACAATAATAGGTCTGCCTTTAGCTTTTGATTGAAGTAAAAATATCCAAGTGTACCTACTATGATCATCAACAATAGTAAGGAAATAAGATTGACCATGGATAGTATGTTGTCTAAAAGGACCCCAAATTTCCATCTGTACTAAATCAAACACAGAAGAAGCAATGGAATCACTCAAAGCAAAAGAAAGCCTTTTCTGTTTAGCTAAAGTACAAACATAACATATGGATTTCTTAGGAACTTGAATGTCATTACAAGAAGTATGTAATAGTTGAAGTTTGTTATCAGACAAATGACCTAGTCTATAATGCCAAAGCATATCTTCATCTATCTTATGAGTAGGAATTTGACAAGTACATGAAACTAATCTATCTGTGAAAATTATCTTAGCATGTAGAATGTATAGACCCTTGTTCTTTTAGCTGATCCAATCATCTTTCCACTGAACTTTTCCTATATAACACAAGCCTCATTAGTAAAAATAACCTGTATTTGAGGATTATTGGTTAGTTTTTTTTAGAGAAATTAGATTATAATGAAATTTAGGAACACAAAGGACTTGAGATAAGATTAAGTGATCATTAATTCTCACTTTTCCTATAAAAGTAACAGATACTGGCTCACCATTGGGAAGAGAAACAGTGACACCATAGACCATATCTTTTGATATGAACAATCTGTGATCAAAGATGATATGGTCTGTGGCTCCTGAATCTACAATCCAGTGAGTGATACCATCAAAGGACATACCCTGCACATCATTGGGATCTGTATAGAAATTGGCTGAAAGAGGTGTGACTTTGTTGACTGTAGGATTACCAAGATCTGTGGTTCTGTTGGCCTCAAACAGCTTCATCAATTGTGCAACTTGATTCTGCAACTGAGCCAATTGGTTTATGTAGTATCTTGTATTGGGGCAGCATAATGTGTTGATTCTGGATCATCCCATTCTAAACTATTAGTGGAGTCTTGTTGCACCATGTTTACCCTAGATCTTGGCTTAAAACTTGGTGGAAAACCATGCTTTTTATAGTATTTGTCCACTGTATGACCATTAAATCCACAGAATGAACACCGAACCATTCTAGAATTGCCCTGTTGGTCTGAGTGTATGGAACATATGTTCTATTTTGGCCTTGACCATGCCCTTGATTGTGAGTTGAACCCTGTTCTTGATTCTGGTACCTAGACTGATATTGTCATTGAGTTTGATTCCGAGTTCTGGCAAGTAAAGCAATGCCATATGAATTTTGAGGATGTCCCAGTGCATAATCTGCTTGCCTTTCAAATTTAATGGCCATAGCAAAGGCTTGTTTCAAGTTAGGCAAAGGGGTCAACAAGTAGACCTGGGATCTAACAGGGGCAAACTTATCATTAAGGCCTCTCATGAATCTTATAACATGATCTGCTTCTATAAATTCAAACATTTTAGAATTGATATTGGAAGCCCACGGTGCTCTACATTCACAATGAGGAATGGGCTTCAAGATCTCAATCTCATCCCACTTAGCTTTCAGTTTTGTGAAATAAGATGTTACAGACATAGAACCTTGTTTGGTCAGATTAACTTCTTCAACTAAATCTGATACTCAAAGTAGTCAACATTTGAGAATCAATCCTCCAACTCTAGCCACATCTCTCTTGCATTCTTGATCCACATTACACTTTATGCTATATCAGGAATTACAGATTTTATGATCCATGTAAGCATTGTGGTATTACATTGACTCCATATACGATATATGTGATCATTTTGATGACGTTCAAGTTATAAAAATAACTCGATACCTAAATAACCAACTAGCAAGAGAACTAGGTTCAATCGTAGTATAGCTAGATAGAGTCGAGGTCGATCCCACAGAGACTCGGCTTAAACAAGTACAGTGTTATTAAACTAAAAATAGATTAAAGGGTGGTCTACGACCAACTATAATGTAGAGATAAAGGTTGACACGATAGAAAACACAAAGACTAACAATACGACACAAGACACTAAACACTTATTTATATGGTTTTATAAGACTTTAACAAACGGTATTGATTATGCTAGTAGTAATTACTCCCCCATATACGTATATCTAAGCCGAGACAGAAAAGACATTAAGATTGATTATATTGTGGCTATGGGAGTCACCCCCTAAACTGGATCTAATTCGTGAATGGATAAAAGATCTTTATGCTTAATTACGAATCCTTCCTTGGACAGGATAGAACATCATATAACAAGAATGCTATACCAAACTAGGGATGCCGATCTAAAATCGTCACCTCATATAGGCAACCACCGTGGACGGGTTGGCACACCTCCTAAATGATCGGCTAACTAATGTCCTAGTAACGTGACAATTTTCACAATATATCATATTAATTACGAGAACGATGTAACAAATTGGCCGGATCTATTACATGTTTATATGAAAAATAGAAAGCACGACGTAGCCGAAGTCGTTCACAGAAAATTACTAGAATCTTGATGGCTAGATCTAACCATATAGACCATGGTAGATCTAGACTGGTGACTCTAGAATTTGCTCGTAAAACGCCTTCGTACGGCTTATATCTACATGAATATGGGTTTGTTAATTAACTACATCACGAAATCAATACACAAACGACTACTCCATAACGAAATAAATAGATTTACGAATAAAAACTACATATTTGGATAGACATTACCCTCGTAGACCGAGGGTCCTCCGATCCTTCAATGCAATCTCTAATCGATGAATCCATCGCCGCCGTGATGAAGAAACATAATATAAAATAAGAAGAATTATATTGATAAACTAAAAGTACTGTGGTATTGTGTTTCTAGAGTGGTCGTAATGAAATTCGTGGTTGCTCCTTTAAATAGAGGCTTAGGCCGACCTAAAGATAGATTTGAAAACCCTAAAACTTGTAAAGATAACCCTCAGAAAATCCTCAGTCTGGCCCTGAATCGCCCCCAACGAACTCCTAGCTCGTTGCCAGCGAGCCTGCTGCTTTCTGATTGGCTCGCTGGCTTTTCTTGTTCCTTACTCCACTTTTCGTGCTGCTTCGGTATTTATCTTTAATGCAATCCAATTCTACCTTGATTTCTCTTGAGATTTACTTCCTCTGATAATAGATATCTTCCGATTTATCGCAATCTATAAAATCAATAATTATCGCACAGTAAATCTTAATTTAATAATAAAAATAGATAAATACCAAATTATATCTTATAAATCACATAACATTAAATAAACAATATAAAAATGTGATTTAATATAAAGTATATATAATTAAGCTCGATTTAAGGATAACGTTGATGACTTTACTAGGTATAATTCGACCGTCATCAACTACCCCCCACTTAGACTTTGATCGTCCCGAACAAAGCATCAATAAGTCATTCCCCAAGACAACATTTTCCATGGTCAAATCATACTTACACAAGAAACTCGAGTCAACTCATACCATTCATGCTCATAAGGTATCAATTATTCATTACTCGCTATGAATCGAAGTGATGTGTGCATGTGCATTCAGTTTTATATATTCGTGGCAAGATTAAAGTTTATACTAACTTCACAGTCTTAACCTACCAACATCAGCATTCCCACTTCTTAAGCCTCGCAATGGGTAATTACATGGTGCAATAAGCAAGAGCGTCATCCATAAGGTTTTTGGACTCGGAGACCGAGAAAATACTCAAAGCCTCTTAAAAAGTTGAATTTCTTCGCATTTTCATAATTTCAAGTATTAACACTTCTCAAGAAAGAAACTTGCTTTAAAAGTAAATTATGCATTGCAAGAACCCCCCTCTCACGGATGAGTCAATAGCATTGAATATTACCACAAGCGCGAGGCTACTTTGGTAATGTTACTACAAGCCCAGTGTTTAATGCATTGATAAAACACAGATAATTCTCAAGCTTATTACTCCGCTTTGATGGCTAGAAAATAAGAGCACATCAGCAGATAAATATCGACACTAAGTTCGCATAACCAATCATCTACGCAATGTACACATAATTCTTCTAGTAATTATAATTCGTGCGGTATACGTCGATCCACAAATTGAGTAATCGAATAATAAATAAGTACTTGCAAATGTCGGCATGAATATCCTTAATTTTACATTCACATAAGTGTAAAATGATCACGTGCTCATGCAACTTGGTTCCTTTCCTATCAATTCCATGTTTAAGAACTCACAATTCTAAGGGTACGAGATACTTAATTTGGCATTTGTTCAATGTTTTCATTTTTCATTTTTTACCGTTTCATTCAATTGTTCAATTATAACACATCATGGCTAAGTCTCCTTCCACCCACTTAAAATTGGCATTGTCCCCAATGACAAAGAAAAATGAGAATTTAAGAAAAAGACTTAGCTCTGGAAACGGCTCTCAAGTAGATGCAGAATATAATAGTAGTCCAAGCACGTCGTGGAGAAGCAAACGAAAACCTGTTTAAGAAAACCAAACAGAAACTCCACGAAACCGTTAATAACATGTCAATGGAAGTTATAAAATAACGTGGCAGTAATTAGATATAGAATATCCAAAAACAAATTAAGCCACTTTATTTCATACAACCAATGACAAGGAAAACCAAAGAGTTAAAACTACAAAACTCACATGGCAGCTATCAAGGAAAAAACCTCGTTTATTCCGAACTGAGACTCGGAACATGGCGAGATGAAAAAAACCTTAACAGTCTCATGCTACTTTATTAAAAGAAAAAACAAAAACAAATCAAAAATATAGTTTTAAGAAATAGTTCTATGGTTATAGTCGTTAGCTCGACTGTACTCCATGATGGTCTAGTTGTAACTAGGATTGCCGAGAGTAAATACTTCTTCCTCCCTATCAAATTGATTCCCGAGGTAATGCTTTACTCGGTGGCCATTCACCACAAAAGTCTTTCGATCATCCAAGTGACTTACCTCTACAGCTCCGGAAGGAAATACTTTACTCACTTTATAAAGACCAAACCATCTTGATTTTAGCTTTCCCAGGAAAAGTTTCAAGTGCGAATTGTAAACAAGAACCTTATCACCCACCTTAAAGGTGCGGTCAAGGATCTTTTTATCATGAAATCTCTTAGTGCGCTCTTTATAGATCCGAGCATTCTCGTAAGCTTCAATGCGAAACTCTTCTCGGCGAGTTAATCCAACAATCTCTTTTCTCCGGCTAAACTTTCATCTAAATTCAACATACGAGTAGCCCGTAAGGCACGGTGCTCAAGTTCAACCGGTAGATGACACGCTTTCCCAAAAACAATCTGTTACGGGGACATACCTATGTAAGTCTTATACGCAGATCCGATAAGCCCATAAAGTGTCATCTAACTTCAACGACCAATCTTTCCTTGTTGGGTTCACAGTTTTTTCCAGGATGTGCTTAATTTCTCGGTTCGTGACCTCAACTTGACCACTTGTTTGAGGATGATAAGCGGTAGCTAACTTATGTCTCACCCCTTACTTGGCCATTAACTTCTCAAACGGCTTATTACAGAAATGGCTCCCATTATCACTAATGATGGCACGAGGGATTCCAAACCGCGTGAAGATATTTTTCTTTAAAAACCGCAGTACAACCTTTGCATCATTGGTAGGTGAAGCAATAGCCTCAACCCATTTAGACACATAGTCGACTGCCACCAAAATATAGCGGTTTGAAACAGACGAAGTGAAAGGTCCCACAAAATCAATTCCCCATACATCAAAGAGTTCTGGTTCTAGGATACTCCTTAATGGCATTTCATGTCTCCTCGGGATATTTCCCATCATTTGGCATGAATGACAGGATCTAGCATATTCGAGTGCAGTTTTGTAAAGATTTGGCCAGTAAAAACCACATTGGAGAACTTTAGCAGCAGTCTTGTCCCCTCCATAGTGTCCTCCCGGTTCATAAGTATGGCAATGTTTAAGTATATCGGGGAATTCACTCTCAGGAACACATCTTTTAAAGATGTTGTCTGAGCAACGCTTAAAAAGATAGGGTTCATCCCAATAGTAGTGTTTAAGGTCCGCAAAGAACTTCTTCTTTGCTGCTGGTTCAATTCTGGGGCCAAATATCTCCTGGATAAATAATTCACATAATCTTTAAACGTTGGTCCCTTGGAAAGGCTAACACAAGTTTAGAGGGGGGGGGGGGGTGAATAAACTTGTCACCAAAAACTTTCCCAAAACTGAAAGTGCCCTAGGAACTGAGTTTTTACCAAACTCAAACTGATGCTCAGCTCAGTTTTGTTCCTGTCCCTTAACTTGTACGGAGTTCAGCTAACTCAACTGAGTACAAGTCAATACTGACTTATATTTAGTCTGGTTAATTGGCAGCGGATAAAAACAAGCCTTTTGTGCAACATATGTGTTAATAAAAATCTTAACCTTCTATGTATCAGTTCTGTGCTGACTCAGTGTCTGGTGTTTGCTGAGTGAAATGATGAGATGATTATGCAACAACTAAAACAAACATAAATGCATAAAGTAAATCAACACAAGATTTGTTTATGGAAGTTCCGGGTGGTGTAATCCCGTACGTCTCCCCTTCTCCTGTGGTGTAGGAGGTATCACTAGAATCTTGAGATAACCGTTACAAAATCCTAGCACAATGACAGTCCTTCACGACACCCAAGTTTCACTGTCTACACATAATGAAGAAAGGTAATATTGCTCCCTTCACTCTGCACACTGATCTTTCGGATGTGGAATGGCTCATTTACCACTCACCACTAACTCAAACACAGTCCGCAAACTGCACCAATAGTTGTGGCAACCGAGTTGCAACCGTATGAGGAAAGGTGGAGTTGCTCTCCTCAAACTATGCACAACCAACCCTTTTTCACAAAGGTTAGGTTTAGAATTAATAAAGAGATTAATTCAGTGAGCTGTTTGTTCTTCTGGATCTGGCTTTGTAGCTCCAAGATGCCTTCTTTCCCCCTTAATGGGTTATTGGATCTTTCTTTATAATCCTCAAGGCTATTCTGTTGGCTTCCCTTTTTCTAGATATGCAATCTGATTTTCTGGATCTGGATCTTTAGATATATGCTTGTAAAGCTCCTTTTCAGATCCCTCTCACTTTTTTCAAGTGATTCTCTTGAGTATTTATAGGGGCGATGTAACGGTCACTAGCTCTTGTAGCCGTTACATTTGTTGTTTAGCCAACGTTCATATGTACGACCTTTTGTCGTATTGTCAATTCAAATTCAGCAAGGCCTTAACTCAGTTTTTCTACTCTTCTTCAAAATTGAGTACCTCGTATATTTGACATCCGACTTTAATTGACTAAGTCAGAGTACACCATTCAGTTTCTTCTTTTCTTGGCAACTGATAATCTTTGTCCTTAAGATTATTTAGCTTTACATGATCTATAGTTCAGTTTCAGGTCACCACAGACTTGCCTGAATCCTGACTTATAGTCATGACTAAATAGCTACTAAGCGAGTTTGCCACCTCGGTTCTTCAGCCTTCGATAACTGAGTCTGTGTCCCTCAGTTCTTCAGTTCTTCTAGATGAGCCAACTGAGTCTGTGTCCCTCAGCGAACTTATCTTCTTCAGTTTTCTCATAACTGAGTCTGAACCCTCAGTTCTTCACATGTATACTCAGTTTGCTTGCTGTGACTCAGCTATTCGCCTAGTTCCTGTCTATTACAATGCTTGTCTGAAACAACCTATACAAGGTTCAGACTCTAGATAGAACTTATACATTTTCTCTAGACCATTTCTTGCTTCTTCTTTCATTTTGCACTATAACAGTTAGTTATGACTTCATCATCATGGGTTGTAAGTGATCTTACTAATTACGTGACGAATCATCATCAAAACACAGATATTATTTCCAACAATTTCCCCCTTTTTGATGATGTATCATAACCCTCCCTAAAAGCAATAATAAAAGAGTAGTGCAAGAAATCATAACAAATTAAAATAACAAACTAAGAACAACTGAGTTCATTACACAGCAAACTGAATAACTGGACAGATTACAATTTTTCTTTTTCAAGAGATAACATCTTTTCACCAAGGAAAATGCTTCTTTTTGTTTCCAGAAGTCTTCTTTCTTTTCCTTCTTCACTTGATTCACCATCTCTATGCTTGATATCCAGATATTCATTGATCAACCGATCTTCTTCTTTATTCTCTTGGTTTTTGAGCTTTACCAAAATCTCTTTAATCTCCTCATTCATCAACTTTTCTTCTTCTTCTGAATCAAGTAATTTTTTTCTTTATCATCTTTTCTTTCTGATTTCATTTCAGCTTCCCCCTCAGTTTTTGTCTCTTTGTTTTCATCTGCCTTAAAATTTTCAAGAAATCTGGCACAGATTACAAGCTTCTTCTTGATGTTCAACACAGCTTTAACCGAGGATTCTTCATCTTCCTTAGTTCTTGTTTCTTTGAAAGTCTCTTCTGCAATTAATCTTCAATCAGATTATCAACTGCTCTTTCATTTTGTTGAATAGTCAGTAGATCAGCATCTACTTGTCTGTCTTGTTCTTCAACCAACTGTTTGGCATAGATTTCTTCAACTTTCTCAGCATCTGCATCACCTTCATTTTTATCTTCCCCCTTGTTTGAAGATATGCAAAAGCTTTCTTCAAATAACTTGCCCAAGGTGATGATGTTGGAGTATTTGTTCAATCCTGAGTAATGTGCTTTTCCAATCAACTCATGTAGATTGTAAAGTTTTTGTTGTAGAGTCTTCATCAGGCCTTCGTTGATATATTTTAATATTTCCAATCTTTCTTCAATTTCAGTTGACTGGCGCTGAGGTCCTTCAGTTGCAGATTTGCTTGTAGATGCTTCATGAACTTGAGATGAGGAGCTGGCTTCATGATAATGAAAATGAAAATCATAACTTGACAGTTCCTTTTCATACTCAGCCTCGCAAAATTCAGCATCTTCCAAGGCTTCTCTTTGATCTTCAGCAAATTCTTCATGCATTTATGTTGGAGAATCACTTTCTTCGGTTTCTTCACGTTCACTTCCTTCAGTTTCATTATGCTCACTCTCTTCAGTTTATCATCAATCTGAATTACATCTTCAGTTTCAGTTTTTCTTTCCTGAAATTTGTTCCACATTCTTCTCTGTCTCCTCAAGGTTCTGTCATCCAAACTTACAGTTTCTCTTGAGCTAGAGTCTGAAGTTTCTCTTCTTTCTTCTTCAACAATTTTCCTCTTCTTCACTCCAGTGGATACTGACTTGTGTTTCATTTCTGTTTCTGTGGATTTTGAGATGGAGAAATATTCTAGTATCCTTTGAACTAGATAAGTGAATCCCTTTTTCAATAAAAACTTTTCTCCAGTAGCCTTCCTTCCTTTGGCTTTCTCTTTTTCGTCTGAGATTTGCTTGATCAACTGCTTGAGAACAAGCTTATTCCAATCCAGTTTCTCTTCAAACCATATAGCATAGATCAGCTTCATCTTTTCTGTCGAAAGAGTGTAGAGATTCCACGTGTGACCAATGACGTTTCTGGTCAGAAGAATTGTCAAGAATGCGAATTCTTATTTCTGTTGATAAATGGAACCAATGAAATTCTTCTCATTTTTGTTGAGTGCAGTGACTTTCCAAAGTTTTCCTTTTTCTTCATTTCCAAATGTGAGAGATGAAGACCCTCCAATTATGTCTATACCAAAGACTAGGGAAATAAGATGTTCATTAACAGTAATACTCTTGTCTTGAACCGTTGTCCTGAAGCTCTTTTCATCATCGGTGATTACATCATTTTTGTACAAATCTTTGATACTTTCTGGGCACAAAGCAATGACCTTTGTATCAATCAAATTCTCTAGTCCTCGAATCTTCTTGATTTTCTTTGCAATTTGAATTGATCGGGTGGAGTTCGAAATTTTTTGACAGAAATCATCTAGACTTGTGGTGATTCCTTCATCAATGTTGTATTGCTCCATGGATTTTTGAATTGAGAATTCTTGGTAGAGTCTTGAATGCTTTGAAATTGATTGAACATGATTTCGTCAAGATTGCGTTTTTCAATCGTTTTCAAAATGAGAGTTGTGTTGCAATCAATGAGATTTGTAGGGATGTGCATCTACTTTTTCTCCTAGATTGACACGTGGCTTCGAGTGATTTGTCTTGTCAGCTCAAGCGTCAGATGGTAGCTGGAATGTTTTCTGCTTTTGACCAATTTGCCCTTCATCAGCTTTCGTTTAGAAGTCAGTTTTCTTAGGATTCAGTAATATGAGAACTGACTTAACCTGCAAAATAATTTTAAGTTTTCTTTGGTACCCATATCTTTTTGGGTCCGGCTGGATTAGTTACTGAATTATTACTTTCAGTTTCTTCGATGAGAGAATTAAGCTTTCTAATCTCTTTTCTAGATAAACCATTACGCTCAACCTTAGTTGATTTCACAAGGATTTCTTTAGATTTAACATCCTTAATTTCTTTGTGTAATCCACTAGGTCTTCCAGTATCTCGATGTCTAGAGTTTACACTCCTTGAAATCTTAAGACTGGGTAGGGGCGGGGAATCATCATTGCTTTTTGTCAAATTTACTAGATATTAATCTTCCAGCAAGATTTGACATCTCAGTTTCAAGAAACTCATTCCAATCTTTTGCTTTGCCAAGTTCTATGTCTTTTAATTTTAATTCCAATGTTTTTTTTTTCAGTTAACTTGACAAGCTCAGAGTTTCTCTGACTGAGTTCAGCGAATGACAACTGAGTTGAAGAATGTACCTTTTCTTGATGGTTTGATACAGTTTTAAGATTTGAATGTACATTCTTTTGTTGCTCTAATGAATCTTCAATATTAACCGTTATTTGCAACAACTTCTTTTCTCCTTCTTCTGAGAGATCTCTTAGTGATGGAACTCCTCTGGATTTGTCAACATATATATTGAGATCGCTATCCACATTATCACTGAGTTGAGGTTATGGAATTGTCCGAGAATCATTAAACCTCTCAAATATTTGATCCTGAAAATCAGATACATTTTGCAAACAATTAGTCAGGGGTGAATAAGCCAACTTCTAATTTTGGATGTAATCATTTCAACTAAGTGCTTTTACAACTGATACAGTGAGGTCTTCCAACAACTGGTGTGCAAGCTATCAACAACTGACACTTAAAATCAGTTCTGGATCTCTTCAAAACTGAAGCACTGCTCCGATACCAATTGTTGGTCACTTGGAAAGGCTAACACAAGTTTAGGGGGGGGGGGTGAATAAACTTGTCACCAAAATTTTTCCCAAAACTGAAAGTGCCCTAGGAACTGAGTTTTTACCAAACTCAGTTTTGTTCCTGTCCCTTAACTTGTGCGGAGTTCAGCTAACTCAACTGAGTACAAGTCAATACTGACTTATATTTAGTCTGGTTAACTGGCAGCGGATAAAAACAAGCCTTTTGTGCAACAGATGTGTTAATAAAAATCTTAACCTTCTATGTATCAGTTCTGTGCTGACTCAGTGTCTGGTGTTTGTTGAGTGAAATGATGAGATGATTATGCAACAATTAAAACAAACATAAATGCATAAGGTAAATCAACACAAGATTTGTTTATGGAAGTTCCGGGTGGTGTAATCCCGTACGTCTCCCCTTCTCCTGTGGTGTAGGAGGTATCACTAGAATCTTGAGATAACTGTTACAAAATCCTAGCACAATGACAGTCCTTCACGACACCCTAGTTTCACTGTCTACACATAATGAAGAAAGGTAAGATTACTCCCTTCACTCCGCACACTGATCTTTCGGAGGTGGAATGGCTCGTTCACCGACACCACTAACTAACACAAACACACATCCGCAACCGCAACAAGGTTGTGGCAACCGAGTTGCAACCGTATGAGGAAAGGTGGAGTTGCTCTCCTCAAACTATGCACACCAACCCTTTTTCACAAAGGTTAGGTTTAGAATTAATCAAGAGATTAATTTAGTGAGCTGTTTGCTTCTTCTGGATCTGGCTTTGTAGCTCCAAGATGCCTTCTTTCCCCCTTAATGGGTTATTGGATCTTTCTTTATAATTCTCAAGGCTATTATGTTGGCTTCCCTTTTCTAGATATGCAATCTAATTTTTTGGATCTGGATCTTTATATATATGCTTGTAAAGCTCTTTTTCAGATCCCTCTCACTTTTTTAAGTGATTCTCTTGAGTATTTATAGGGGCGATGTAACGGTAACTAGCTCTTATAGCCGTTACATTTGTTGTTTAGCCAACGTTCATATGTACGACCTTTTGTCGTATTGTCAATTAAATTCGGCAAGGCCTTAACTCGGTTTACTACTCTTCTTCAAAAGCGAGTACCTTGTATATTTGACATCCGACTTTAATTGACTAAGTCGAGTACACCATTCGTTTCTTCTTTTCCGGCAACCGATAATCTTTGTCCTTAAGATTATTCGGCTTTACATGATCGTATTGTTCGTTTTAGGTTACCACGGACTTGCTCGAATCCCGACTTATAGTCATGACTAAATAGCTACTAACCGAGTTTGGCACCTCGGTTCTTCGTCTTCGATAACCGAGTCCGTGTCCCTCGTTCTTCGGTTCTCTAGATGAGCCAACCGAGTCCGTGTCCCTTAGCGAACTTATCTTCTTCAGTTTTCTCATAACTGAGTCTGAACCCTCAGTTCTTCAGTTCTTTATATGTATACTCAGTTTGCTTGATGTGACTCAGCTATTCGCCTAGTTCCTGTCTATTACAATGTTTGTCTGAAACAACCTATACAAGGTTAGACTCTAGATAGAACTTATACATTTTCTCTAGACCATTTCTTGCTTCTTCTTTCATTTTGCACTATAACAGTTAGTTATGACTTCATCATCATGGGTTGTAAGTGATCTTACTAATTACGTGACGAATCATCATCAAAACACAGATATTATTTCCAACAGTTACTCATCTTTTCAAGTGCAACTTCCTAACCGTAAGTTTGAGCTTGCTGAGGTACATAAGTGTTGATGGTTTTACCCTTTCATTCGGATCACTCCATCGGAATTCAGGTTGGTCATGATTTGGTTTGCAACCGTCATAGTGATTACCCTCTCTCCCAATGTAATTGGCTTCTTTAGTACCTGCATTCTCTAGTTGATTAATCGTTTCCGTCCCTTTTCCAGTCTCCACTCGTTGAATCCTCTCATGCATACCATCCACCTTATCATTTATGATCAATAGTGTTGGTCCCTTGGAAAGGCTAACACAAGTTTAGAGGGGAGGGGGTGAATAAACTTGTCACCAAAAACTGAATTTTAAACAGATTAGGATTCAGATAGAACTTGTGTGGAGTTGAGCTGACTAAGCTGAGATTAAATCAAAACTGACTTTAGCTGAACTGAGTCAACCGGCAGCGGATATGATTTTAGCCTTTATATTGATCTTGTTGTTCTGTTATGAAAACTGAGTGTTGTGAACTGAATTCTGGTGAATCTCAGTTGTGACTGTGAGATGTGTAACAATCAAGTATCACAATGCTGTAAATAAATACTAAGTAAGTAAGTAAATGCATAAAGTAAGTAAGGCAGATGTTATAGAGGTTCCAGGTGGTGTAATCCTGTACGTCCTCTCTTCCCCTGTGGTGCGGAGGAAAATTCCACTAGAACTTCTTGAGGTGAACTGTTACAAAAAGTCCTAAACAATAGTCCTTGGCTAAACTCTAGCTTTACTATCTAAACAATTGTAGAACATGTAGAATTGCTGCTCTCCAAATGCTTGAACCACTGGTCCTTAGAGGGTAGGATTGCCTCTTCACCGCCTACCACCACAAACACGATCTACCCGATCGCTTGTCACAACTTGTCCTTGACAAAACCTTCCCGGTTTGCTTCACGAGTCTAAACCTTTGAAATAGAATCAAAGTTGGGCTGAGAATCAATAAATTGATTCTTGTTTGTGGTTCTTCAGAGTGTTGAATTTTTGATAAATCCTTTGTAGTTTTGAACACTTGAAGAAATACTAGATATGATTTTGTTGTAGTTCAGTGATGATAACAATTCAAATGGAGTGCACAAATTGCTTGTTAATTCTTGTATATGCTCTGTTCTATGTATATTAATTGTTGTTGGTGCAAGGTCTTCTATTTATAGTGTGAAGTCCAACGTTCATCTGGCTTCGATTTGAATTGTATATCTCACAACGGTTATATTTTCTGACCGTTCCTGCTGTGTCAGTGACTCATCCAATGAAATTTCTTTCTTTACAACGTTCAACTGTACTCTCGGTCTGTTGGATGGCTGACTTATAAAACTGAGTTTCCTTGTCAGTTTATCATGTGTCAGTTTCCTAACTGACTTGGAGCATTAATTGAGATTTTATTCTTCTTCAAATATCAGTACTCCAGTTTTTATCTGATTACAATTGACTTAATCAGAGTACACCATGATGCATTTATCATCTAAGAATTCATTGTCCTTATGATTCTTAGGTCTTCATACAAGATCTATAAAGTCAGTTCAGGTCACCACAATCTTGCCTGAAGTCCAACTTTACAGTCTCGACTTTTAATCTTCATAACTGAGTTTGAACCCTCAGTTCTTCATTCTTCAATAACTGAGTCTGTGTCCCTCAGTTCTTCCATCTTCTAGATAAGCTAACCGAGTCTGTAACTCTCAGCGAACTTACCTTCTTCAGTAGGTGTATTCCGAGTCAGATTGTTTGTCTTGATGATTTCCAGTTTTCTAATTGATTCCCAGTTTTCAGTTTTACGACACACTATTAATTACAGTGCTTGTCTGATATAACCTATACAAAAATCAGACTCTAATAAAACTTATACATTCAGTTCTAGACATCTTTTAGCTTTCCACTATAACAGGTGGCTTCAGCACTTCATCAAATGGGGTTAAAATAACATTATAATAAATAAGATGAATTATCATCAAAACATAAATTTTATTTCCAACAAATAGAGTATGTAGGATCTTATGCGATACATCCTCCTCAAATAAATTATCGGACATCTTCACAGTTGCTATTTCACCACCTCCCTATTGGCTATTCATTGCTATTTGCTCCATCTTTCCTCGTGCCTCCTCAGGAGATAAAAGAACAAACGCTCCATTGCTGGAGGCATCTACTCTTATCTTCTCCGTATCTCTCAATCCATGGTAAAAGGTTTGCATTAAAATCCATAGAGGGATATCATGATGAGGGCACTTCCTCATGGACTCCTTAAAACGTTCCCAAGCTTGATCAAAATTCTCCCCGGGTTGTTCTTTGCTTGAACCCCAAGATATCTTGGCGTAACTTAAAGGTCTTTCCTATAGGGAAGTACTTATTCATGAACTTTTGTAGCGAGTTCCTCCCAGGTCATGATTGATCTAGCCTCTAAAGAGAAAAGCCATTGCTTAGCATTATCTTTCAAAGTGAAAGGGAAAAGTTTCAGCTTAATGTTATCCTCTGGAACCAGTTCTGGCTTCACGGTACTAACGATCTCTAAGAAATTCATCACGTGAATGCCATGATCTTCATTCAGGATACCATGAAAAGTGGAATAGTTTTCCACCATTTGAATGACATTAGGTTTCGGGTGATAAATTTTAGCAGCATTTTCAGGCACTACGATAGCAGGAATGAATTGTTCAATGGTAGGCGTTGCATAGCTTTGCAAAGTGTGCCTTTCCCATGCAGCCACAGCTTGGTTAACAAAATTTGCATTATTAAAATTATTTCCATTTACATGGCTGGCGTTATTCAGTAATGCTTCCTTGTCTGGGTCAGATTGATGTGCTCCTTCGGATTTTTCCTCACCTTGCTCTTCGTTTGGATCCTTAGAAATCAGGGTAGCTTGTTTGTTGTTGTTTTTTTTTATTTTTTTATTTTTATTTGCAAGACAAAAACAGCAATAAACAATTAAAATATGCCAAGGCTACTGCCTTTGGCGAGACTCTAAAATAGACAAAAATAAAAATAGCAAAAACAATAAACAATTAGAAACTTTAAAGGCTAATCCTTTAACTAGACTCAATAAATAAAAACTAAACTAAAACAGACTCTAAAAATACGAAAAATACAAAAACACAAAGCAGAAACTATGTAAAACAAAACGAACGTAAAGCGCCGGAAAAAGCGGGCTCCCGCTCCAACCGCACGCTAACGCCGGCGAGCACTCGCTTGATTTTGGGAATCGCCGCATTTGTGTTACGACTCTTACAGGTTAATTCTATGTTATAAAAACTAATTAAACAGACACTATTTACACTATTTACGAATCTACTTTTAATAAAATAAGCTATACGAGTCCCCGGCAACGGCGCCAAAAACTTGATGACGGTCAAGTTATAAAAATAACCCGATACCTAAATAACCAACTAGCAAGAGATCTAGGTTCAATCGTAGTATAGCTAGATAGAGTCGAGGTCGATCCCACAGAGACTCAGCTTAAACAAGTACAACGTTATTAAACTAAAAATAGATTAAAGGACGGTCTACGACCAACTATAATGTAGAGATAAAGGTTGACACGATAGAAAACACAAAGACTAACAATACGACACAAGACACTAAACACTTATTTTTATGGTTTTATAAGACTCTAACAAACGGTATTGATTACGCTAGTAGTAATTACTCCCCCATATATGTATATCTAAGCCGAGACGAGAAAAGACATTAAGATTGATTATATTCGGCTACGGGAGTCACCCCTAAACTTGGATCTAATTCGTGAATGGATAGAAGATCTTTATGCTTAATTACGAATCCTTCCTTGGACGGGATAGAACATCATATAACAAGCATGCTATACCAAACTAGGGATGCCGATCTAAAATCGTCACCTCGTCTAGGCAACCACCGTGGACGGGTTGGCACACATTCCTAAACGATCGGCTAACTAATGTCCTAGTAACATGACAATTTTCATAATATATCATATTAATTAAGAGAACGATGTAGCAAATTGGCCGGATCTATTACATGTTTATATGAAAAACAGAAAGCACGACGTAGCCGAAGTCGTTCACAGAAAATTACTAGAATCTTGATGGCTAGATCTAACCATATAGACCATGGTAGATCTAGACCGGTGACTCTAGAATTTTCTCGTAAAACGCATTCGTACGGCTTAGATCTACATGAATATGTGTTTGTTAATTAACTACATCATGAAATCAATACACAAACGACTACTCCATAACGAAATAAATAGATTTACGAATAAAAACTACATATTTGGATAGACATTACCCTCGTAGACGGAGGGTCCTCCGATCCTTCAATGCAATCTCTAATCGATGAATCCATCGCCTCTGTGATGAAGAAACATAATATAAAATAATAAGAACTATATTGATAAACTAAAAGTACTGTAGTATTGTGGTTTGGAGTGGTCGTAATGAAATTCGTGGCTGCTCCTTTATATAGAGGCTTAGGCCGACCTAAAGATAGATTTGAAAACCCTAAAACTTGTAGAGATAACCCTCAGAAAATCCACGGTACCGCACGACTCGCCCCCGGCGAACTCTAGCTCATTTTGCCGGCGAGCCCTCTCGCTTTTCGATTGGCTCGTTGGCTTTTCTTGTTCCTTACTCCACTTTTCGTGCTGCTTCGGTATTTATCTTTAATGCAATCCAATTCTTCCTTGATTTCTCTTGAGATTTACTTCCTCTGATAATAGATATCTTCCGATTTATCGCAATCTATAAAATCAATAATTATCGCACAGTAAATCTTATTTTAATAATAAAAATAGATAAATACCAAATTATATCTTATAAATCACATAACATTAAATAAAAACTATAAACATGTGATTTAATATAAAGTATATATAATTAAGCTCGATTTAAGGATAACGTTGATGACTTTACTAGGTATAATTCGACCGTCATCTCATTTACATCAGGTTTCTGAATAGTACCATAAATGAAACCTAATTTATTCTTAGTTTCTAACATCATATTCATTGATCTTGCCCAAGAATGATAGTTTGTGGCATCAAGAGGAGGTGAAACCAAAGGAACTGCAGGATTTTTACTAGGATGCAAATAAAATTGACTAGAAGTACTAACCACGAGACCTGTTCCTTCGATGCTTGCACCATCAGTCCTCTGATTCATATTTGAATTAGCAGCCATTGTAGAACGTCCAAGAAAGAAACAAAAAAAATGGAGAATAAAACATACCTCAGAGAACAAGAACTTGAAAAACAGGAATCAGAACGCTCTCAAGGATCTGATAGAAAAATACCGATCCTCTCAAGAATCAATATATCAATACGCAGCTTCTATAGCTCTGATACCATGAAAAAATCTAGGCCCAAACCCATATAAGAGGAGGGGCCTCATCCCAAAACCTAGGTTGTGAGGTGAGGGAAGTCCATCTCTTAATATGGTGGGTTACACAATCACAAGTTCCCAATGTGGGATACTTTAACACGTCCCCTCAAGTGTGGGCCTGGGCACTCTCAAGGCAAACAAATTGGCCCAAAACTTGCACAATAAAGGGTGGCTTCGATACCATGAAGAAATGATGAACTTGATTTAGTTCATCAAGAATAGAAAACTAGAAATTCAAAATAAGAAAAATGCGGGAAAACTGGAAATGAAGAACATTGATTCTTATTCAATAATGTTCTGAACTGATGATTACATTGATTGATTCTCAACTATATACAGAGCTCTTAACTATGATAGGTAGCTATTAACTTCTAGAGTTAGTTATAACTACGAAAACTATTTCCAACCGACTTTTCTCCTAAGTGTTCGACCTTATCCCTCTAAGAGCCTCCTACTTGTGAGCTTGTGTATATGTTGCAGCCTTATATCACCAACATTTTGTCACACAAAAGAGGAATTGTAAGATTTTTTTGATATGATACTTTTGCTTCCTGCAAATACCAAATGGCTTTTGTTGATGAGTGCGTAAACTTAGCTTGGATGTCTTTTATATATAGAAAGGAATATAGTACGGCTTTTAGGGTGTGTTTGGTAGGTAGAAAATAGATGAGAAAAGAAAAGATTTTTTTTCTTTTCTCAAGTTGGACATGTTTGGTTAATTGAGAATACAAAAGTGTCTTTTCTCAAGTTGGAGACTTTTCTCAAATCTTAATTTTTTTCCACATTTTTAATTCTCAGGCTAAGGTGAAGAAAAGTTAAGTGAGAATAGAAAATGCCATCAATTCTATTCTCAATATCTTTTCTATACATACCAAACAAATTGTGAGAATATATTTTTTCTTTTCTCATCTTTTCTTTTCTCATGTCTATTCTCAGCATTTTTCTTTTCTTAATTTTTCTCCGTACCAAACATGCCCTTAATTTTTTTTATTTGAGGGGTAAATATAGTAGAGTTGAAATAGTCAGAAAGGTCACAACAGAGAAATGTTTGTGCCACAACAAAATAAGCACAACGAATATGCCACAACAAACTTTGAAGTCATTGATATTTTGGGACCCATATGATTCAATAGGTCTCACATCATAATCAATGGTCCCAAAGTGTGTTATGTACAGTATTGTGGTTATTTTGTTGTGGCATTATCACTACTGGTTGCAATATTTATTTTTTCATTTGGGTAATAATCGGTAAGATTTCAACTTGTGCTTGTATTTTCAAAACCTATAGTTTGCAAAGTCAATGTGTTGTTAGAAAAGGGCACACCATTCCGTTAAAAAAAAGAAAAAAAAAAGCGCACCGATTTTTCTGAGAAGGGAAAAAGAATTTAAAGAATTTTATTAATCACAATCAGCAAAACAAGCATGAATTAAATACGAAGGAGAAAGCCCCAATTCACACATCCAAAGAGAGTATCAGTCTGATGGTAGTTGGTTTGATTACAGGACTGGAAGTTTCTCCAATGTCTACTGCAGGTTGTTGAGTGTAACTTTGAGCTACTAATCTTGCCTTGTATCTTTCAAGGCTGCCATGCTCTTTGTTCTTTACTCTTAACACCCATTTTGAACCAACTACATAAGTATTAGTAGGTCTAGGAACCAAAATCCAAGTATTGTTATCCTTCAAAGCTTTTAACTTCTTTTTCATTGCTTGGACCTATTCATGCTGCTTTAGTGTTGTCTTGATGGCTTTTGTTTCAGGAATGATATGATGTTGTCAATTAAGTGACTTGATCTCTAAACTGATGGTAAACTGGTGGAACTGATCTGGAAAAGTCAGCTGAGAATGATGGTCAGCTGAGTAAGTGTGTTCAGTTCTGTGAAAGTAAACTGGTGAAGTGAGCTGAGTTTCTTCTGAAGTTAGCGATCGTTGATTCGCCGAGGTTTGCGAATACAAGCGAGTTTTACATACGAGCCGCGATTGCAAGTCTGAGAAGGCCATCTGATGCTGAGTTTCGTCTGGTGGATAAAAGCTGGAGCTGGAGTTCACATCTTTGGTATTTATGACAGTTCTGACAAAGATCTTATGGTGGCTAGGGATTAGAAAATTGTGTCTATAAATACCAATGTTGTAACCAATGCAGTGTTCTTTTTGTCCGTGGAGTAGCCGGCACAATGCCGGAAACCATGTTAAATCTCTGTGTTCTATTTGCTTTTGTGTTTTTTCAATTTCTGCCATTGTTTACGGGTTTGAATTGCTTCTATTTTATCTTTCTTAGAGTTCAAATTTCTCTTCTATGTTTTAACAAACTGGTATCAGAGAGTTGGTTCTTAGATTCAGGGAAATTGCAGGTTGAACGGAGTTGATCTTCACCAAGATCACAACCGGTGCTAGGATTTTATGATCAAAGGTCTGTTCTTTAGCAAGAAGGATGTCGGCAATGAATGTAAAGATTGATAAATTTACAGGGAGGAACAATTTCAGTTTGTGGCAAATCAAGATGCGTGCCTTGTTAAAGCAACAAGGATTGTGGACTCCTTTATCCGGTAAAGGGGATGCCAGTGTAGCAGATTATTTTAGTCTAGAAGAGAAAGCACATTCAACCATCATGCTGTGCATGTTTGATGATGTTATCACAGAAATTGCTAAGGAAGACACCGCTGCCAAGTTATCTGTATATGACTAAGTCATTGACCAACAAGTTGTTGCTGAAGCAGAGGCTGTTTAGCCTGAGGATGCATGAAGGGACTCAACTGAGGGATCACCTTGATCAGCTAAACACAATATTACTTGATCTAAGGAATATTGGTGTTAAGATTGAGGATGAGGATGCTGCTTTGATTTTTCTGGTTTCATTACCAGCTTCCTATGAGAACTTTGTGTAGTCTTTCATAGTTGGGAAGGATACAATGGTTTTAGAGGATGTGAGTTCATCCTTACATGCCGGGGGGAGCGAGACATAAGGCGGCGGGGGCGGACGGTCGAAATTTCTTGGACTAGTTGTCAGCAGTAGTAGTGGAAAAGGGCATGGGAAGTCTAGAAAGAAGAACTCCAAGAAGACATGGTCCAAAAGTTCATAAGTCTACAAACGCTTGCAATTATTGTGGGGAGAAAGGACATTGGAAGTCCAATTGTCCAAAGAGGAAGAAAGAGTAGAAGAACTGTTCTAGCACAGCTGCTGTGGTAGTTGAGCATGAATTAGATGAGAACATGGTTCTAGTAGTAGGAGAGTCAGCACATCATACTGATGTGTGGATTCTGGACTCTGGGGCATCCTTTCATATATGCCCTCAAAGAGAGTGGTTCTCAAGTTATCAACAGATAGATGGTGGTCATACATCTGTGGCAAACAACAAGGTCTACAAGGTAGTTGAGATTGGCTCAGTTCAGTTGAGGATAGAGGATGGAAGATTCCGTACACTGAGTGAAGTTAGACATGTTCCATAGATGACCTAGAATTTGGTATCTCTCAGTCTTTTGGACATCAGTGGGTTCAATTTCAAAAGTGAAGGTGGAGTGCCGAGTGTCTATGAAAACATAGTTGTGTCTCAAAGGAGTCAAGAAATGAACCTTGTATATAATACAAAGGTCTGCTGCTGTGGCATCTGCTGAGATTCTCCAGTCACAGCTGACAAAACTGGGGCATATGAGACTGGGTCACATGGGTGAAAATGATGCAGGTTCTTTCTCAAAATGATCTTCTTGGGGATGTAAATAAGTTCAAGCATCTAGACTTTTATGTGCATTGTGTGTTTGGGAAGCTTCATAGGGGCAAGTTCTCAAAAGAGGTACACAACACAAAGTCATCACTTGATTACATTCATTCTGATTGTTGGGGGCCATCAAAGGTGGAGTCATTGGGTGGTCACGAATACTTTGTGTCATTCATAGATGACTATCAAGGATGACTTGGGTGGTGATGGTGAAACACAAAAGTGAGGGATTCAAGAGCTTCAGGCAATGGAAGGCTCTAGTTGAAAATCAGTTGGGGAAGAAGATCAAGAGGCTTTGTATAGATAATGGTCTGGAATTCTACTGGTATGAGTTTGATGAGTTTTGTAGAAATGAGGGTATTGTCAGACAACATACATACAGTTAGGAATACTCCTCAGCAGAATGAGGTAGCTGAGAGGCTAAATCAAACTCTTTCGGAGAGAGAAAGATGTATGCTCTCTAATGCTGGTCTATCAAGGAGATTTTGGGCAGAGGCTGTAAGTACAGCTTGCTACTTAATCAACATGAGTCCTCACACAGGGATCAGTCTCAACACACCTTTTGAGATGTGGTTAGACAAGCCTGCTGACTATTCAGTTCTAAGGGTTTTCGGAAGCACAATTTACTATCATGTGAGTGAAGTGAAGCTAGAACCAAGAGCCAAGAAAGAGTGTTTGTAGGGTATGGTGATGGAGTAAAGAGTTATAGAATTTGGTCATCAGCAGAAAATAGAGTTATTCTCAGTAGAGATACATTTTTTTGATGAAAATCTATGCTCATCTCATCAGTGAGAGGGACTGTTGAGTCTGAAACTAGTGCTAAATCTGGGAATGCTGAAAACAGGTGGAGCTTCAGGTAGAGTCAGTTGAGATTCAACACTCAGCTGATCAAAGTCAGCATGACAGCATTCATCTGATCTGGTTGCTGAAACAGAGCTGAATTCAAGCCTATCAGCTGAACAAATGTCAGTTGAGCGTCAAACTGAGAACATGGGTCAGCAGAGTATAGCTGTCAGCAGAGCTAGGAGATCCAATGTTGGGATACCTCCCAAGAGGTATGATTTTGATGATTTTTTTGGATATGCACTCCACGTTGTAGAAGAAGTGAATAGTTTTGAAACATCTACTTACAGGGAATCAGTGACATGTTCTGAATCATCCCAATGGCTTGCTATCATGGGAGATAAAATGGAGTCATTACTGAAGAATCAGGCTTGGGATCTAATTAAACATCTAGCTGATAGGAGATTTGTTACAGGAAAATGGATCTTCAAGAAGAAGGAAGGAATATCTGAGGCAGAAGGGGTTAAGTATAAGGCACATTTGGTTGCAAAAGGGTTCAGTCAGAAAGAAGGGGTGGACTTTGATGTGATATTCTCACCAGTAGCCAGACATATTCAAACAGAGTGTTACTAGCAATGGTGGCACAACATGACTTAGAACTTGAGCAGTTAGATGTGAAGACAACTTTTCTACATGGTGATGTAGATAAAGAGATATACATGACTCATCCATTAGGATTCCAAGTTCCTAGCAAGGAAGATTTTGTGTGCAAGTTGAAGAAGTCCTTGTATGGACTGAAGCAGGCTCCTAGACAGGGGTATAAAAGGTTTGACAGTTGTATGATCCAACTTGGTTATAGCCAAAGTCCTTATGACTGATGTGTTTACAACAGTCAGTTGAAAGATGGATCATATATCTATCTTGTGTTATATGTGGATGACATGCTGATAGCTGCAAGAAAAAGTATGATGTTTAGAATCTAAAAAACCTTCTCAATGCTGAGTTTGAAATGAAAGATTTGGGTGCATCCAAGAAGATTTTGGGGATGGAGATCTGGAGAGATAGAAGTCAGAAGAAACTATTTTTATCTCAGCAGGATTATATACAGAAGATTTTGGCCAAGTTTGGCCTGGCTGCTGCAAAACCAATAGATCCTATGGCATCAAATGTTCATTTGGCAGTTTATGTTTCACAGTCAATAGTGCAGAAGGAGTACATGTCAAGAGTTCTCTATGCTAGTGCTGTTGGCAGTATAATGTATGCCATGGTGTGCACTAGGCCTGATCTGGCTCAGGCATTCAGTGTTGTCAGCAGGTTTATGGCTCAACCTGGAAAGGAACACTGGAAAACTGTGAAAACAATATTCAGATACCTTAGGGGTATAGCTGATGTTGGTCTCATTTATGGAGGTGATACTCAAGGTTTGGTCACAGGATACTATGAGCTGATTATGCAGGTGATGTAGATATTAGAAAATCTATGATTGGTTATGTGTTCAGATTAGGAAATTTAGTTGTCAGCTAGAAAGAAACTCTTCATGCCATAGTGGCTTTATCAACTATTGAGAGTCAATATATGGCTCTTATTGAAGCAGCTAATGAGGGTATCTGGTTGAAGGGGCTAGTCAATGATTTGGGGCTGCATCAGGATCAAGCTGAGATTTATTATGACAGTCTGAGTGCAATTTGTCTAGCTTAGGATTAGGTTCATCATGAGAGAACCAAGCATATTGATGTGAGGTACATTTTCTGAGAAATGAGAAGATGGTTGTAGTGAAGAAGATTGGAACAAAGGAGAATCCTACTGATATGTTCACTAAACCAGTTTAGCAGAGCAAGTTTTAGTTGTGTCTGGACTTGCTGAATATTCAAAGCTTATAAACCGAAATCTGGATACTCAGCTGAGGGAAGATCAGTTGAGTGGATTCAGTGGAGAAGTTTGGTACAAGTACGTCCTGGCATTGGTGAATGCATCTGGTACAAGTACATATGATTATGTAATCTGATTGATTGTGAATAAGAGTTCAAGTCAAGGTGGATATTTGTCAGTTAAGTGACTTGATCTCTAAACTGATGGTAAACTGGTGCAACTAATCCTGAAAAGTCAGCTGAGAATGACGGTCAGCTGAGTAAGTGTATTCAGTTCTATAAAAGTCAACTGGTGTAGTGAGATGAGTTTCTTCTAAAGTCAACAGTCTGCTGAGTTTTGTTGAATACATTTGAGTTCTACATCTGATCTGCTGATTACAAGTCTGAGAAGTTCAGCTGATGCCGAGTTTCGTCTAATGGATAAAATCTAGAGTTGGGTCCACATCTTGGGTATTTATGATAGTTCCGACAAAGATCTTACGGTGGCTAGGGTTTAGGGTATTGTGTCTATAAATACCAATGTGGTAATCAATGCAATGTGTGTGAAAATCTTTGTAGCTTTGTGCATAGTAAAATACCTCATTTTCTGTCCGTGGAGTAGTTGGCACAACGCCGGAAACCACGTTAAATCTGTGTGTTCTCTTTGTTTCTGTGTTTTATCAATTTCCACCATTGTTTACGTTTGAGTTGCTTCTGATTTATCTTGCTTAGAGTGAAAGTTTCTCTTCTGTGTTTTAGCAGATGTTATGATCTGTTGCTCTTAATGCATAATCTTACAAGTAAGATCGTAGTCCTAAAATATCTTACAGGTCTTGTGTGTTGAGGAGGTTGTGGTTCGTCTGATCCATGTAGAGCTTGAGATTCCTCATGTTCAGGCACTTCCATAGTCTGCTCCAGGTTTTCTGTAGCATTATTTGGACTTTCAACAGTCTCATATACTGGAGTTTCTATAGGGGCAGCAGTCAGATATGATTATGTGATTTGATGAGTTATTTATGGGAACAACTGAGTCATCTATAGTGGCAGTGTCTTGGTTTGTTTGTTTTCATTCGTCTGATGTAGGATAGTTAACAAGTTCTGATGTAGTTCCTATAACCTGCATTGACAAAGGCTTAAAAGGAAACACATCTTCATTAAAGACAACATGTCGAGAGATATGTACCCTTTTTTGTCTGTGGATCCAGTTGCAAATTTAGACTGATCAGAGTGTCTCAGAGTAGGAAAACATTGACAACCGAAAATTCTCCGACCATTGTAATATGGATTACATTGAAACAACTTGAAATATGGGGTTTTAAAGTTTAAACTAGATGAGAGAAATTAGTTTATAAGGTATAATGATGTCAGAAATGCCTCAACCCATATGTGCAGAGGTACATTGGCTTGAAACATCAAGGTTAGTCATGTTTCTACCACATGCCTATGTTTATGCTAAGATAATCTATTTTTCTCAGGAGTGTGAGGGCATGATACCTGCAGAGTAATTCCACATTCTAAGAGATGATTTTGGAAGGCACTTATCCTAAACTCTCCTCCTCCATCGCATTGAAAATTTCTTAACCTCTGGTTTAATCGATTTTCTGTTAATTTCTAAATCCTCAAAACAATCATAGAAATATGATTTCCTTTTTAGTGGATATATCCAAGTAAAACGTGAATAATCATCAATAAACACCGTATATTAATGGTATCCCTGATTTGATGCTATAGGTGCGAGCCCCATAAATCACAATGAACATTTTCAAATGGAAAAACAGATCTTTTATTACTTTCACCAAAATGAAGTTTACATCTGGAAACTAACAAAAACCTAGATTGTTGAAACCAATTGCTAATATCAATAAGAGATTCTTTATTTAAAATAGAAACTAGTTTAGCATGATGATGTCCAAGTCTCTCATGCCAAATAGCAACATGTGCCTTTCGTGATCTAATTGCACTTAGAGCCTCCTTCAGACCCTCATGGACTGCATACAATCTGCCCTTCTTATGTCCTCTGGGAAAGATCTACTGACTTTGATCCTTAATTACAAAACTAATGTTAGTAAATTCAAAAACACCTTGATTATCTTATGCATACTTTCCAACAGACATTAAGTTCTTAGTTAAAGATTAGGCAACTAGAACATCCTTAAGTTTTTATGTTTCCAACATATTCATCTCTTGTATGTGTTATGTCCAAACCAGTTCCATAGCCTACATAAATTTTATCATTACCAGAGTATTTTCTTTATGTATTGAGGTTACCTTCATCATATGTCATATGAGTTGTTGAAACAGTATATGCTTAGAAGGTTGGATCATGATTGTATGTAAGGTTCATGGCTTCCAGTGCCTTTGGAACACCATCAGATTGATGAGTATAGTCAAATCTGTACAACCAGTCCAAGGCTATTTTATTCACCCTGCCACAGATCTGGCATGTCACCTTAGAAGCAGTGTTGTTTGAGTTTCTTGGTTGCTCATTAAGTCTGGTCTCAGCCCTTTTTGCACTGTTTTCTTGCTGTTTAGGATCTCACTACAAGAAAAACACTCTTTTGCTAAACTAGATTTTTCCACACACAAAAAAAAGTGATGCTATATACTTATTTTAGCTGCAATAGCATGACAAATGAGTATAAGTAAGTATATATTAGCCACACTTTTATGTGTGCGTGGCGAAAGCTAGTGTACCAAAAGGGTGTTTTACTTGTAGTGTATGCTTCTGAAGGCCTCCCTGCTGGTGAAAAGCCACGGCCTCTTGAGTTGAAGTAACCTCTTCCACCTCATCTTCTTCCTATTCCTCTTCCTCTTAGAGTGAAGTAGGCTTGTGTTTGATATGCTATTTGCTTTTGCTCAACCTGTTGTGCCTTAATTGTTTGTTCATAACCTTGCAAAGCTGTGATTAGTTGACTAAAATTAGGGTATTGGGGCTTTGTAAGCATTTCCTTTTCATGTACTCATTGCCAAGGCCATGAGAGAACTGGAATACATTGTCTTGATCTGACACAGGTTTCTTTATAGCAGCCAAGTTATCACAAATAGATTTAAATTCTTTTGAGTATTCTTCAACATATTTGTTACCTTTCTTAAGTCGCATAGTATGTTCTTCTGATTACCTTCATTGTATGTGGTAGGAGTTTCTCATCCAAAGCTGTCCAGATCTGGTTCTCTGTGGCCTCCTCCTGATAAATCATACCCACAATTACTTCTTTCATAGTGCTTAATGCCAGGACACTAGTAGGACATTATTGACATTCCTAACATAGAAATTTAAATTGTCAATTTCTTTTTCAATTATGTTTTTTGTATTTTCCTTAGGTTTCATCGATGATGTAATGTGATGGTGAACAACAATACTTTCTTTGATACAAACTGTGATTCCCCATTCCAGGACACCGAGTCTTTATCTAGAAAGAACGCCCGGCATATATGTTTAAAAAATAATATATTTATCAGAGTAAAAGAGGAAATAATAAAAGAAACGACTGATCGTCAGCCAAACAGACTGGTACTAGTAATAGGACTAGTTCAATCGTAGAAGAGTACTGGCAAGTCAAGGTCGAATCCCAGAGAGACTCGTAGAAACAAGTTAACCTTGATTGAAATGTCACGATTACGGTCTACGACCAACTATAGAACAGAGAAGTAAAAGTGTTGGTGCCAATAAACACACAAGATCAAACAGAAGTGTACCCTTATGAGTTTTATAAAGATTAGTTCTAACTATGTGTGATTAGTTATTCCCCCCACATCATGCATTAATCATCCCCGTTGGTAAAGTTTTGATCTTTAACAGCTACGGGTGATAATCCCTAATGTTACGCTACTTCCATTGAAAGGACAATAGGTGCTTTTGTGCGATTAACCTACTTCATTGGTTGTATTAATTCACAAGCAATAAGAACTAGGACTAGCCAGTTCCAGACCGAAGACCTCCTAAAGCAGATATCATGGTTTGACTAGCACGTTGCTAAGGATCGATCAAGACATTGGCTGAACTAATACTTCACTTTATCATCCTTCATATTAATTTACGAAGACATGCATATAGTTGATCAGGCTAACAACATGTAAATTAAATATGTCGATCAGACGTAGCTGGCGCCGACTATCATGAATTAGGGTTTACTAGGTATTCGCAGCCACGATAAAGACCGTCGTAGGCTGCGAAGAACACAACCTTTCATTCATGATTTCTTCACCAACGATTCAGATCTAAACATTCATGGGGAAAATAAACTAACGACTACATAGCATAACAAATATAAACAATTAAACCATACTAATCACAAGAAGTAACAAAAAATCTACATCTAGAAAGCCAGAAAATCATTCCCTCGAAGACGAGTGCAGATCCTCCTTAGATCTCTCCCTTGGTGGCGAATCTGTTGGATCCATGAATAGAACTCATAGAAAATAAATAACAACAAATTTTTATTGCATATGAACTTGTAGTATTTTTGGTACATTTTTCTGAGGGCGAAGCCTCTTATTTATAGTGCTAAAACCAACATAGTAACACCTAGATCTACCACTCGTCCAAGAAAACACGGTTTCGAAGGTTCTGGATTCCTGCGGCTGCCGCGGTGCTTCACGCGGCATCCAGGGCATATTTGTCTTTTTCCACTCTGTCGACTTAACTGAAGGTTCTGGAACACCCTAGGTCCGTTACTTCGTCCAGCTAATCCCATAATCGCTCTCTAACACTTGACCCAATCTTTGTAACCTGAAAATAGTCCAATAATACACGAAATAATATCGAATTGGGGAAAATAAACGTTAAATGCAAATTACTCGACTCATTAACCCGACTTATGACATTCAACTCAAATGGTTCATATAAATGGTCGAAAACTACTACTTTTAGCTTAGAATGGGTGAAATGTTAATGGCGTAAGGTGTATCATTTTGAGCGTCATCAACTACCCCTCACTAGTCTTCTGCTCGTCCTCGAGCAGAGTATCAAGGCGGAATGTACCTCCAAGAGCAATCCCCATCAATTATCACACATTCAGTCAAGACTTTAGGTAGAACATGCAACATGCGACAATCCATAAGCTTCTCATTAATCAATACTTACCAATGCCTCAATGCGTAGTGTGATGAATCTTTTGTGATAGTGTGTCTGTGAAAAGATTGAAGTTATAGCGACCCCACAATCTTATCTTTCTAGTGTGCATACTCGCTCTTCTTGCTTTTAGACTCATGCAAACAACATGAAACCTTACTTTGGCCGGGCGGACTTGGGGACCGAGTTTTACTCATTATCCTCGTTTGTTTCTTTTTTATGCGAGGGTCGTGCCCTTTTTTCTACGAGTTCGCTTCCCTCACAGTCTTTTTTTATTTAAATAAAGATATATTTTTCTTCTTTTGGCAGATTTCTCACTGTTTTCTCTCTCACTCGCAAGCCCGTTTTTTTTCTTCCTGTTTTACCTTTTGTGGCATCATGATTGCTACCATCATCCTACAATAATTGGTTATGTATATCCACCAGCAAGTATCGATTCCCGGTCTAAGATAACTCTTCATCTTATCCATTTACATCTCACTCAGATTATGTGCGCAAAAATTGAATACAAATGGCAAAATATCAATTAATAAGTCACTACTTCATGCAACATAACATATGCTTATTCTTTCATACTAAACTGAATATGCTATAATCCACTTCAAATCATTTTTGGGCTCCTTTTCTACCGAGTCCTTACTCAAGACGTGAGATAGACAAGCAAAAGATAGTGTTTTTAAATTTCAAAATTATCCATTTTCTCGATTAAATAAGCTAAGACCGCCCTTACCCCCCACTTATTATAGACATTGTCCCCAACGACTAATAATAATGAAAAGAAAAGGTACTTAGCTCTGGAATTGGCTGTCCAAGTGCTTTCATAAATATTGGAACCGAACTGATGTCGATTGGTTCCTAAGTGCTCCATCATCCTGTATTGCAAAACACTCCAAAAACTTTCAATAACATGCGCCGTGAAATAAGAAAATAAGGTGGCGGTAATCGTGCATACACGATGAATGCACAAAAACTATTTAAGCCACTTTATTCTTTATTGACTGTTGCAATACGCGAAAACTTTTACGAGGGTATCACATGAGAATTGTGAATGAGAAAACCACATATATCTCTAGTCGAAAGACCAAAGATATATGTGATTAAAAAAACCTTGCGATTGTAATGCTACTTTATTGACTCAAACAAACTGAAATAAACAAAGCAATAAATAAGGGTTTAGAAATAGTTCTGAATTTATAGTCGCCAGCTCAACTGTAATTATAGGGATCCTTTCACTCGTGTTTTGGGTCGTCCAAGATAAAGACTTCCAACTCAGCGTCGTAATTGCACTCTAGGTAATGTTTCAGCCTATGGCCGTTCACTGTATAATTCCTCCCAGAGTGTTCACCCTTCACTTCACACGCTCCTGAATTGAAGACTTTTGTGACGACATATGGTCCAAACCATCTCGATTTTAACTTCCCAGGAAATAGATGAAGACGCGTGTTATATACTAGCACCGTGTCTCCAACAGTGAAGGTGCGATTCAGAATTCTTTTATCGTGTTGGATCTTTGTTCTTTCCTTATAAATCTTGGCGTTCTCATACGCCTGCAATCTAAACTCTTAAAGTCTATTCAACTCTAATAATCTCTTTTCTCCGGCTAAGCCTTTGTCTATGTTTAAGAATCGAGTAGCCCACAGGGCACGATGCTCTAGCTCAACCGGTAAATGGCACGACTTTCGAAAAACTATCATATATGGTGACATCCCAATTGTGGTCCAATAAGCAGTTTTGTATGCCCATGGAGCGTCGTCTAATTTTAAAGACCAATCTTTCCTCGCGGGATTCACAGTTTTCTCTAAAATCCTCTTTATCTCTCTATTCGTGACCTTCACTTGTCCACTTGTTTGGGGGTGATATGCTGCTGCAATCTTATGCCGCACCACATACCGTATCATCAGCTTTTCAAACAACCTATTACAGAAATGGATCCCTCCATCACTAATTATGGCTCTCGGCACTCCAAACCTCATCAAAATGTTTTTCTGAAGAACTCTCAGGACAACCCTGGCATCGTTTGTAGGTGAGGCCACAACCTCCACCTATTTGGAAACATAGTCGACTGCTACCAGGATGTAACGATTCGATTTCGACGATGTAAAAGGCCCAACAGAATCAATTCCCCAAACATCGAATAACTCTACTTCAAGGATACTCTGCAGTGGCATCTCGTTCCGCTTAGAAATGTTACCGGTCATTTGACAGGAATGACAGACTCTAGTAAACACATAAGCAGATTTAAATATTGTCGGCCAGTAAAACCCACACTGCAGTACCTTGGCTGCTATCTTGTCAGGCCCATAATGGCCTCCAACTTCCCTTGAATGGCATTGGCTCAGAATACTTGGAATTTCATCATCATGGATGTATCTACTAAGAATGTTATCAGGGCACATCTTAAATAGGTAGGGATCGTCCCATTAATAATGCTTTAAGTCCGTAAAGAACTTTTTATTTTCCATTCTCATGAATTCTGGTGGTAGGTACCTTTCTGCGAGATAAATCACAATGTTTGCAAACCATGGCTATACCTTTCCCACTCTTTATGTGTTGTGTCTAGACTGAGATTCAACTGGAGCTACTACTGAGATGGCAAAAATTTGTTCATCTGGAAAATACTCATCGATCTCAGTAGTTTGTCCTTCTTCCAACAGTGTTAGCCTCAACAGGTGGTTAGCCACCTGAACCTCAGACCCTTTCTTATCCTTAATATCCACATCAAAATCCTGTAGGAGTAGAATCCATCTTAATAATATCAGCTTGGAGTATTGCTTGGTATGAAGATACTTCAAGGCTGCATGGTCAATGAAAACCGTGACTTTAGATCCTACCAGGTAAGATCTAAATTTGTCAAACGCAAAAATAACAGCCAAGAGTTCCTTCTCGGTCGTAGCGTAATTCCTCTGGGAACTATTGAGGGTACGAATGGCGTAGTAGATTGGTTTAAATATTTTATCCTCTCTTTGTCCCAATGCTGCTCCAACCGCTGTATCACTAGCATCACACATTAGCTCGAAAGGTTTATTCCAATCTGGTGCTACCAGAATCGGGGCAGTTATCAACATTTGTTTTAATGTTTCAAATGCTTCCTTGCATTTTTTTCCAAAGACGAAAGGTACGTCTTTGCAAGCAATTCAGTCAGTGGTCTAGAAATTTTAGAGAAATCCTTTATGAACCTCCTATAGAATCCTGCATGGCCAAGAAAGGCTCGCAGTGTCTTTAAGTTTGTTGGAGGTGGTAACTTATTTATCACTTCTATCTTGGCTTTGTCCACTTCCATTCCTTTCTTTGAAATCCTATGACCTAACACAATTCCTCAGTGACCATAAAATGGCACTTCACCCAATTAAGCACGAGGGTGGTCTCTTCACATCTTTTCAGCTGTTTACTCAAATTATCCTAGCATCATAGCTATCTCAAAAGACAGAAAAATCATCCATAAATATTTCTAGAAAATCCTCCACCATGTCCGCAAATAAAGACATCATGCACCTCTGGAATGTAGCTGGCGCATTACAGAGTCCGAAGGGCATGCGGTTATAGGCAAATGTTCTATAGGGACATGTGAAAGTTGTTTTCTCTTGGTCCTCTGGAGCAATATGGATATGGTAATAACCAAAATATCCATCTAATAAATAATAAAAAGCATGACCGCTTAATCTCTCTAGCATTTGGTCGATAAATGGTTGGGGAAAATGATCTTTTCGAGTTGCATCGTTCAGTTTCCTGAGATCGATATAGACTCGATGTCTAGTAATTAGTCTTACAAGGATAAATTCGTCAAACTCATTAGGTTGGACATTGAATCCTCCTTGGGCACCACATGAATTGGGCTTACCCACTCACTGTCAACAATTGGAATATGATTCCCATTTCCAGCATCTTTATGATTTCTTCCTTAACAACATCTTTCAACTGCGGTGTCAACCTTCTCTGAGGCTGAGCCACTTCCTTCTTCTTAGGATCCACAGAGATCTTATGCATGCATGCCGAGGGGCTTATTCCTCGAATATCTACAATATTCCACCCAAATGCTCATTTATGCTCCCTCAGTACTCTTAAAAGTTTCTCCTCCTCCAAAGCTGATAAGGCTGCTGAAATAATCAGGGGGAGAGTATCATCCGGTAAGTATACGTACTTTAAATGAGAGGGCAAAGGTTTAATTTTTAAGTTTCTTGGTGGTTCCTCCAACGATGATTTCAATATTTTACTAGTCAACTGCAAATCAAAGAATTTGTGCCATGAAAGTCTATGAATGGGTACTCCTACATCCACAGAAGATATAGGTTTTATTTCTTGCAAGTGACCTTTGGTGCATCCAGGCCAGACTTTTTCCTCTTCCTCTTCATCCTCCTTCAATAGCAAAGTCTCTGCAACTTTAGGATCAACTGCCAATTGCTGTTGTAATTTCAAAATTAGCTCCTCAATGTCATCCAGCATATAGCATGCTTCTTCTTCATCTCGTATATAACCCATCGTCTTCATTACATTGAAGACCACACTATCCTTGTTCACTATTAAGATTAGCTTTCCTTTATGAACATCTATTAAGGTCTTACTAGTCTCTAGGAACGGTCTTCCTACGATTAGTGGAACATCGCTGTTTACATCCATGTCTAGCACCATAAAGTCCACTGGTAACACAAACTTATCAACTTTTACCAGGTCATCCTCAATGACCCCACATGGTTGTTTCATAGACCTATCAGCCATGTGAAAGGTTATTGATGTCTCATTTAATTTCTTCATGCCTATGAAAAATAGAGAGAGGTATCAAGTTGATGCTTGCCCCTAGATCACACAGTGCTTTGTTTAGACATACTCCTCCAATTGTACATGGTATGAGGAAGCTTCTAGGATCTTTACACTTAGGAGGTAGTTTGCGTTGCAAGATTGCCGAGCATTCCTCATTCAAGCAAATAGTCTCAAGGTCTAACAATTTTCTTTTAGTAGAGACTGCTTCCTTAAGAAACTTAGCATATTCTGGCATTCTTGCCAGAGCCTCTACCAAGGTATTAACTTGCAGCTTTTTTAACATTTTGATAAAATTTTTATATCTAGCATCACCATGATTTGGCTTGGATTTCCTAGGGGGATAGGGTACAGTATAAGGATTAATAGTTACAGTTCGTTTAGACTTACCCCGCCGCCCGCTTGTGCTTAGGCTCGTCTCTTGTTTCGTAGATTGCCGCGGCTGTGGACTGACGTCGCACTGGCTTGGCATCCCCGATGCTTCTGATTCTATTCATTTGCTGCTCATCACTGCTCTCTGGTTCATCTCTGATGACTGGTCCAGGTAATTCCTTTCCACTCCTTGTCATGATAGCATTCATGTCATTTGGGTTCTTTTCAGTATAGCTTGGCAACCCTTCTGGAGGACAGGCTGACACTTGTTCGGCAATCTGCCACACTTGGTGTGACAGATTTTGCACTAAGGATTCTTGATTGGTTAGTATTGTATTGTTCTTCTGACAATAAGTTATGACGCTTGCATTGAGCTCGCTTATGGACTTTGTCAATTGATTGACTTTGTCGGTCACAGTTGAGCTCATTTTGTCCATGGCTGCTTCCCAACCCTCGGACTTATTGAACTGAGGCACGAATCCACTAGTTTTCTTTGGTTTCTCTACACCAGTAGGATCTCTTAGTCGAAAACCAGGGTGGTCATGAGAACCCGGGCGATATTCTCCCTCATAAGGATTTCCTTGCCTTCCCGAATAATTCACGTCCTCGGTGTTGGATATCTCAATTCCTTGGACCTTCTCTAACTTGGAAATGTGATCTAGCATGCCATCCATTTTCTCATTCATTACCATCACCTGGTATAGGATCTTTTGAGAAGTTTCTTCTCTAAATACGCCTTCAGCTACTTTCACACTCTCAGTCTGGTGTGTTCCCCATTCGCTAGTAAGTGTGATTTGTTCCAGTTTCTCTTTAGCTTCTTCTGGTGATAACAGTGTGAACATCCATTGCTTGATGCATCAACTCTCATTTGTTCTCTTGGCCTCAATCCATGATATAAACTATGCATACAGTTAGGTAGAGTAATATCATGGTGAGCGCATTTCCGTTGCGTCTCCTTAAATCTTTCCCAAGTTTCTTCAAATGTTTCGGCCGGTTTTTGCTTGAAATTCATAATGTCTTGTCTCATTTTCAAGGACTTCCCAGGTCAGCAGTACATATTCATAAACTTCTACAGTAAATCTGTCCAAGATTGGATAGATCTTGCTGCTAGAGACAACAACCATATCTTCGCCTTATCTTTCAGCATGAATGGAAACAATTTGAGCTTGTTGTTATCTTCAGGCACATCTGATGGTTTGATTGTGCTAACAATTTCCAAGAAGTTGGTGACATGTACACTTGGGTCTTCGTTTGTTACTTCATGGAATGTAGTGTAATTTGTCACCATTTGTATGACATTGGGCTTCGGGTGAAAAACTTTGGCCGTATTCTCCGGTTGAACAATTACGGACACAAACTGCTCAATCGTTGGCATAGCATAGCTCTGTAGAGTCCTTCTGTCTGCTTGCACCACTTCTCCTGCTTCATTCAATCTTCCATCAACCCCGTTCTGTGACATTGTCTCCTCTGGTTCTTCTAGATGTGGAATCTCCTCGTCTCTATCTTTCTCACTTCCATCATGCGATCTCACCTGGTCAGCTAGCCTCTTCCTTTCTCGAGCTTCGTTTCATTTCTTCTTTGCAAATTTTTTGATATTAGAAATAAACTCTAGCCTGGCTGTTGCGTACTACAAGACGCAAAAAACGAAAAAAGGTTAGTTACTTGACTTGGCGTCCGTTACACATGCCCTGGTAGCCTCGAAAACAATAATACAAACATTGATGGAACATAAACGATTTCTGTTAATTTCTAGTCGGCGCGGCTGTGGGAGAAATTCTCGTGGCTTCCTGACCGAAAATTTCCAGAATCCGATCTAAACAGAAACTATACGACTCAGTTAATCGTCACAGACCCTAAAACAGACATGAAAACAAAATATATATACAAACTTTCAATCTAATTAACAAGTATTTTTGACACAAGTCCCCGGCAACGGCGCCAAAAATCTTGATCGTCATCCAAACGGGCTATTAGCAATAGGACTAGGTCAATCATAGCAGAGTACTGGCGAGTCAATGTCGAATCCCATGGAGACTCGTAAAAACACAAGTTAACCTTGATTGAACTGTCATGATTACGATCTACGACCAACTATAGAACAGAGAAATAAAAGTGTTGGTGCCAATAAACACACAAGATCAAACACAAGTGTACCCTTATGAGTTTTATAAAGATTAGTTCTAACTATGAGTGATTAGTTATTCCCCCCACATCATGCATCAATCATCCCCGTTGGTAAATTTTAGATCTTTAACAGCTACGGGTGCTAATACTTAATGTTACGCTTCTTCCATTGAAAAGACAGTAGGTGCCTATATGCAATTAACCTACTTCATTGGTTGTATTAATTCACAAGCAATAAGAACTAGGACTAGCCGGTTCAAGACCGAAGACCTCCCTAAGAAGCTATCGTGGATTGACTAGTACGTTCCTAAGGACCGATCAAGACATCATCCGAACTAATACTTCACTTTATCGTCCTTCATATTAATTTATGAAGACAGGAATATAGTTGACCAGGCTAACAACATGTAAATTAAATATGTAGATCAGACGTAGATGGCGCCAATTATCATGAATTAGGGTTTACTAGGTATTCACAGCCGCGATAAAGGCCATCGCGGGCTCCAAAGAACGCAACCTTTCATTCATGATTTCTTCACCAACGATTCAGATCTAAACATGGGGTAAAATAAACTAACTACTACATAGAAGAACTAATATAAAAATTAAACCATACTAATCACAAGGAAATAACAACATATCTACATCTAGAAAGCCGGAAAATCATACCCTCGAAGACGAGTGCAGATCCTCCTCAGATCTCTCCCTAGGTGGCGAATCCGTTGGATCCGTGACTAGAACTCATTGAAAATAAATAACAACAAACTTTTATTGCATATTGTTGGACTTATTTCTATGTTTTAGTGATGAGTGCCAGGCTAACTGTTATAGTGCAAAGGCAAAAAGATGTCTAGATCAAATGTATAGGTTTATTAGAGTTTGATCTTTGTATAGGTTTGATCAAACAAGCACTGTAAAGGTCAGCTGACTAAGTTCAGCAGACTAGTCTAGTTCGGTAGGGTAGTTTGGCCAGTAGACTTATCGGGAACCCTGGAAGACGAAGGCTGAGGGCTCAAACTCAGTTAATGAAGGCTAAGGGATCAAACTTAGTAATTAAAGTCAAGGATATGGAATCAGTGTTTAGGAAAGTCTGTGATGACCTAAAAAATGATTACATATATCTTGTGTAGAAGGCCTAAGTTCCTTAAGTTGCATGGTGATTGGAACTTAGTTATTTGCAAAAAGGTGTAATCTAACTTCACAAATAAAAGTTAGATAAAAGAAATCAGCTGCATTGTATTTGATACACAGCAAATTGTCGTTCGACGGATCGATAGGTATTACGACAGATGATGAACCCGCCGATGATATACCTCGATTAATTCAAGATTACATTGGAATATTACATGGAAAATGACAGCTAACAACCTCTGACTTATCAAACAAATCAGTGGTTGAGATTAAAAGGACGTTGGGATGATTCGGAATTTTATCCAATGGATATAAGTCAAGGGTGGACAGACTGCACTGTCAAAAAGGATTCTGACAGTGTCAGTCCTATGAATAGTGACAGAAAGCAATTCAAATGGGACAAAACAAGGAACGGCTATATTTGAATTTCAAATACAAGTGACATGCCATCCTACCTATAAATAGAGGACTTCCAACTCAGAAAAAGATGATGATTAATGAATTTTTAAGAGAAAAATATAAGAAATATTTCTGAGCTGAAAAACACCCTGTTGAACCTACTGAGCTTAAAGCTACTGATCCAGAGAAAATCTTCAAGTGTATTCTGTATTCAAGCTACATCAAGTTTACACACTTGAAGACTGCAAGCTGCTGATTATATCATCCTAATCAAGTGCACGTAACCGAATCATTTACTTGATTCAATCCTTATTTTATAAAGAACCTGCTGAAGACAGTGAAGCATCTGTTGGGTGTGAAAGACTGTTGTTTGTGGTGGAGCTGGTGAAGAGGCAATCCTACCCTTCAAGGACCAGTGGAAGACTTTGGAGCAGCAATCCTACCTATTCCAAGTGTTCAGTTTGTGAAGCCATAGTTATTGGTGAAGGACAAGCAACTTAGGAATCTTTGTAACAGCTACATCAAAGATCTCTAGTGAATTACCTCCAACATCACAGGAGAAGAGTTGACTGACAGGATTACACCACCTGGAACCACTATAAAACTTGCCTACTTACTTTCTACACTTATATTCTACATTTAGTTTACTATACACATCAACCTACTGAATCTAGCAACTGAAATCACACACATACACTACTGAGTATCCAATACTTAGTATCATATTTAACAACAAGTAATAAGGCTTAATTTTTGATATAATTCCGCTGCACAAATTCAGTAAACATAACTGTCAGTAGACTACTGTACATTAGCAAAGTTATGCGAAGTATCGCGGACTATCGAAGTATCGGCGAGTGCTGTCGAAGTCTGCCGAGTTTGTCAACTCCAAAAATTTTTAAGTGTTAAGTTTCTTCACCCCCCCTCTAAACTTAACCAAAGCCTTTTCAAGGGACCAACAATTGGTATCGGAGCAGTGCTTCTGTTCTGAAGTAATCCTACTTTTTGTACTTGAGAAAATACTTTGAAACTTTTTCAAATCACTGATTTTCAAAAACTTGCATCATGGATAACAACCAGTATCTAGAACTATGCTGATGTGTTCTCCAAATAGATTTGATGAATATAAACGTCGAATGCAGGCTTACTTTGCTGCAACTCATGATGAAATGATGGATGTGCTGACTGATGGACCACTAGAGATTGTCAAAGCGGTAACAGTGGGCGATGAGACTCAGTACATTCCAAAACCAAAAAGAGAATGGAATGCTGAAGATAGGAAGAGAGCAAACCTCAACAACATTGATATCATTTATAGAACCTTGGATAGCAACATGTACATAAAGGTTAAAGATTGCAAAACAGCTAAAGAACTTTGGGACAAAATACAGTTGATCTGTGAAGGCAATGATGAAATCAAGAAGAATAAAATTAGTGTGGCAAAGAAGAAGTTCCAAAAGTTTGAAATGAAACCCAATGAAACCATTGAACAAATGGAATCCAGGTTCAATGCAATTCTGGATGAACTCACCCCGCTGAGTGTTATTTACTCAAAAGAAGAAATCAACACAAAATCTTGGAAGCTTTACTTGCTATAGAGGGATGGAAGATGAAGGTGACAACCATAGAAGAAATGAGAAGACTACATGAAGAGGATACATTCAAGTTATTCTCAGATCTTAAGGCATATGAATTCAAAAAGAAGTTGTCACCTACTACTGAAAAGGAAGAGCCAAAAACTACAGCACTGGCTGCCTCACATCAAGAAGAAGCATCAGAAGCTAAAGATGACTTACTGGATGAGATGCAAGAGCAGATTGCACTACTGAGCAAGAAGATCAGAATAATGAAAGGTGGAAAGGGTTCTCCAAGGAATTTCAACAAGAAATTCAGTGAAAAGAAGAAAGAAGAACCAAAGAAAGACAATGATTATCTATGTTTTCATTGCAAGAAACCAGGACACTTCAAACCTGAATGTCCTGAGTTAAAACAAAGTAAGGAACCTGATTATCTATGCTTCAATTGCAAAAAGCCTGGACATATCAGACCTGACTGTCCAGACCTACTGAAGACCAAAATCCAACAAAGAAGATATGGCAAGAAGGCTATGGTTGCTGAAGATGAATCAGGGTATGAAGTGGAATCTGAAAAGGGAAATGAATCAGATGACACAGCATTGGTTGCTGAATTGGAAGATTATGCATTAATGGCTAATATGGATGAGACAGAGGAGGTATACAATACTGTATCAATTAACACTCCTGCTGGAAGTGATTGTGAATCAACTTGTGGTTCAAATCCTAGAAACTCTTACAATGAAGAAGCTTTGGATGCCATCCTCAATCAACTGAGGAAAATACAATCGGCTATGAGATTGTGAAGGCCGAAAAAGAAGCTCTTCAAGTAGAAGTTGAAAGATTGAATGCTTTGAATTAAGGGTTCTCAAAGGTAAGGAAAAGATGTTGGACGAGAATCGTATAAGCCTGCTCGAACATCCAAGTAGCTTCGAATCCGCCGATCCATCTTGTTCCTCTACCGCAAACAAATCCGGAAAGCCTTATGGTGATAGAACGGGGCTTGGATTTGGAACTCAACAATCCAAAAAGAGTGGATCGTGTAAGGCTACTGAACCTAGTGCCAGAATTGGTCCTAATTTTGTACCTGCACAAGATCTAACTCCCAGTAAGGTTGCCGAGGCAGTAAAACCTATTGAGAATGCTTCAAGGAAGCAAAATCAGATTTCAAAGAAGTCAACAGCTCCTAATAAAAGGAACAAATCCAAAAATAGGACTGATGTGCCTTCTAAACCTGCTGATAGCAGACCTGCTACCAAGTCTGCTGGACCACAGAAGGGTAAGAAACAGAAATATTCCAAGGATACGAATCCTAAACCCAAAAATGTTAATCATTCAAGGGATACTTATCTCGGGGAAAGGTAGGCTGTTCCCTACCGATGATGATTGGAATATTCCGTATCTAATGCTAGAAACAATAAGAATAACCATCTTTGCTAGGGTAAAACCCAAGCAATGGGATCAGCAGAGGACTTACACAAGACCTCAGCAGACTCCATACTACAGGGCTGTTCCTAACAGACATCAAACTAATGGTTATGCTAATGCTTCTAACAACAAAAGTCACTTCAAACATCATTATAAACCAAAAGGCCAGAAAACATATGTGAATCCTACACAATCTACTGTTAGAACCTATGGATGTGTGGAATACATGTATGAACCAAAGTATGACACTTTTAGGAGAAGACCTTATGGAAACATCCCAGGGGTCATGCTTACCTTGACCGACCATTATGGACCCAAACAGGTTTGGTTACCTAAAATGTATTAACTTTGTTTTGTAGGGTGTCTGGCACTTTGACAGTGGATGTTCCAGACATATGACAAAGAATAAGCACTGTTTGTCAAATTTGGTGACAAAGGATGGTCCAAGGGTGAATTTTGTCAACAAAAATACACCTGGATATACAAGAGGATATGGCACACTTGTGAGGAATGGACTTACAATCAAGAATGTTGCATATGTGGAAGGACTGGACTACAACTTGCTGAGCACTGGACAATTTTGTGACATGGATACAAGGTCACTTTTGACAAGAACAATTGTATTGTCATTAGTGAAAGAGGTGATCAAGTTGTATTGGCTGGTAGAAGACAACAAAACATGTATGTTGTGGATTGGTCTACTTGCGATAGCCTTAAACCCGTCCGATTGTGCATACCAAGTCGAACTCAATTGGTTATGGCACAAAAAGTTAAATCACTTAAATTTTGATGACATCAATCAATTGGGGAAGAAGAAACTGGTGATTGGTTTACCTGAGATCACATTCAAGAAAGATACTATATGTGATGCATGTCAGCAAGGTAAACAGACTAAATCAAGCTTCAAATCAAAGACTAAGCAATCAACTAATAGAGTCTTGGAGCTAATGCATATGGATCTATTTGGACCAGTTACACCAACAAGTGTTACAGGAAAGAAATACACCTTAGTTGTTGTGGATGATTTTTCTAGATACACTTGGGTGATATTTATGAACAAGAAAAGTGAAACACTCAAAATGATGCCTGGCCTTTTGAAGAGATTACAAAATGAGAAAAGTTTGACAGTAGTAAAGATAAGATCAGACAAGGGTACTGAGTTTCTCAATAAAGTTATAAGAGAATACTGTGAACAGAATGGTGTACTACACCAACTTGCTGCTGCTGGTACACCTCATCAAAATGGGGTTGCTGAAAGAAGAAACAGGACCTTAAAGGAAGCAGGAAGAACAATGATTTGTGAAGCATTGCTGCCTGAAAGGTACTGGGCTGAATCAGTTAATACAGCATGCTATACACAAAACAGAACCTCAGTGAACAAGAAGCTGCTGAAGACACCTTATGAGATTTGGAATGGAAGGAAACCAAATATATCCTATTTCCATCCATTTGGAAGCAAATGTTTTATCTTGAATCATAAGGAGCATTTGAAGACATTCCAACCTAAATCAGATGAAGGAATCTTCTTGGGATACTCTTCAGTCAGCAAGGCATTCAGGGTACTGAACAAAAGGTCACTAAAACATGAAGAAACTATACATGTTGTGTTTGATGAACCTAAGTTCACTGGTATGGAAGATGAAGGTTGTGAACCGCCGAGAACCTACAAGTCACCGATCCAGATTGTGTTGAAGTCTTGGAAAGGGTTAATGTCTTAAAAGTTTCTGATACTGCCCCTGATGAACACCCTGCTGGTGATACTACTGATGCAACAACTGAAGCAATTCAGGGATCTGCTGAACCTCCATTTGAAGAAGCAATAGCAGACCCTACTGAAGATGAGGTTCCTGAAAATCAAACTAACCAGAATCCACAATGGTTAAGGAATCACCCTGCTGAACAAGTTGTTGGCAATGTACAACAAGGTGTGAGGACTAGAAGACAATTAGAAGCAATGTTTACTTGTTTTCTATCTCAAGTTGAACCTAAAGTTGTTGAAGAAGCAATTTCAGATCCAGATTGGATAATTGCTATGCAAGAAGAGTTAAATGAATTTGAAAGAAATCAAGTTTGGACACTAGTTGAAAGGCCTAGTCATGCAAATATCATTGGTACTAAATGGGTATACAGAAACAAACTTGATGAATCTGGTACCATTGTGAGGAATAAGGCCAGACTAGTTGCAAAAGGCTATTCTCAAGCTGAAGGAATATATTTTGATGAAACTTATGCACCTGTTGCAAGATTGGAAGCTATCAGATTATTCCTAGCACATGCTGCATATAAAAACTTCAAGGTATATCAAATGGATGTCAAAAGTGCATTTTTGAATGGCATTCTAGAGGAGGAAGTATATGTTCAGCAACCTCCTGGATTTGAAGTTAAAGATCAAGAAGATAAAGTGTATAGACTCAATAAAGCACTTTATGGCTTGAAACAAGCACCAAGAGCATGGTATGAGACTCTATCTCAATTCTTGGTGGACAATGGCTTTAGAAAAGGCACCATTGATAAGACTCTTTTCAGAATCAATGAGAAGGACAACACCTCGTCGGTACTGCATTTATGTTGATGACATAATCTTTGGTTCTGAAAATGAATTGCTACGTGAAAAGTTTGCAAATCTAATGAAGAGCAAATTCCAAATGAGTATGATTGGAGAAACACAGCAGTCTGCTACACCAGAGCCTGCTGTAGAAACTGTTAAATCTACTGAAGCTGCACAAGTTGTTGTTGAGCAACTTGTAGAAGAACCACAAGACAAACCACCGTATCTACAACTCGCCGTGGTGAGTGAAACATTGGTTCAAGACCCCGCAATTCCCGCAATAGTTCGGGGGAAGAACGATCCGTCGTTAACCCCGCTCGATGAGCATATAAGTCAGGGGGAACCAAGTGTTGTGCAAATGGAGGTAGTAGGGACCAATATCCAATCTGAGCAACCTACTGACCTTCATGCATCTATTGAAGATATTTTGAGTTTTCTTGTTGGGACCTTTGGAGGTCATCAAGCTACTAAAAATGCTCCCAGGAGGTCTTTCATGCCTTTTGAAAGACATGTAAAAAAGAAGAAGAATGAAGAGTTTGTAGATCCAAAACTTCAACAGGTGGCTGATTATTTTCAATGGAAGTTTGGATTCTACAAGAGACAAAATCCTGGTGTAGAACCTATGACAGACTTTGAAGAATGGGCTTTTGAAAAGTTGGGAGTGGAGAATTTGTTGGAACTTGTTGATACCTCTTTGTTACAGTCAAGATTGATGGATATCTTTGAAGATCAACAAAAAGAAGAGGGTATCAAGTTCAGGGACCCCAGAGATGACAATGATGATTCATCATCACCATCTGATTCTGGAGGTGATCATCCATCAGGTCCAGGAGGGACCAGTGGGACTGCATTGTTAATTGATCCTACTGAAAGGCAGTCTACTGGTACTGGACAGTCTACTGAGAGACAAATGGATGAAGATATGGAGAATCTCACCATTGATGATATTGAGGCACAAATCAATGAGGGAATAGATGGTGGTGCAAACAGAATGGTTGGTGAGATTGAAAACTTGTTTGTTGAAGAACCTACTGAACAACCTGAAGATCAAAGCAAAATGTAGATTTGGATGATGAGAGGGTTACCGACCACGATGAACCTAGTGCCGGTTCGAAGACTCAATTCAATATCAAGATGGATTTGACACCGAGGACACCCCGACCAAAACCGCAAACTTGCTAAGAAGGATCAACGATATAGGGAAATTTCAACAAGAAAATATGGACATTTTCCCCGATCAAGTTGTTGTGGCATTCATTGCACAAGATCCAAGAGTTGAAGAGGAGGTACAGGCTATTGGGTTACAGACAGCACCTGGACACAGGTTGGAACAGGAGGTACAGGTTGCTGAGTTGCAAACAGCACCTGGACACGGGTTGGAACAATCTTTGGGTTTGGAGGAAACCCCTGCTGTTGTTGCTGAAGAGGCTGCTGTAGTGGAGCCTGCTGGAGTCAAGGCCACTGTAGGGAAGGATAGTCAACAGTCTGTTATTATTGATGAGAATGAGCAACTGTTTGACTATGACTACAGTGATGAAGAGTTTCAAATTGATGGATCTACTGATGATGAACCAGTGAATGATGAACGTGCACAAGATCCAATATTGGAAGATATTCTTGGTGCTATGGTTGAGGAAGGACCTCTCCCTACTGGGAGAGATATGAGTAAAGCAATGGTCATCAGCAGACAAAGGGCATATAATGTAGAAGAGCCTGCTGATGGAGTTGCTGGAGAAATGACTGGTGGAGTGCCAGTAGAAGTGTTGAATGAGTTGAGGACTGTCGGTAATGACATGCAACGATTAAGAACTCAATTTGGATAGACAAGAACAAAGATTTGAGGAACTGATGAACCCGGTGAATGACAACAGACAATCTACCGAAACAGTTGCTTCAAATTTCACATCTACTCAAAATGCCGTTAATAATATGATGCTAGATGTGAGGGGAATCAAGAAAGGAAATACACTGAAAGAGAAGTTTTTGAAAGACCAACTTGCTTCTATCTATCAAAAACTTGATAAACTTGCTGAAACTCCTAAGCCTGCTAAGGCTGCTGGAACATCTCAACCTGCTGGATTGTATCCTAAGCTTACTGAGAGGATCAATCTACTAGAGCAAACTTTGCAATCAAGGATTACTACAGTTGATACAAGAACTGAAATTATGGAAGGACAACTGAGTAATCTGGTTATCACACAGGAGAGTGTTCATGGCCTACTGTCCCGTTTTGTTGATGATGTCACTAAGGGGGAAGAGGGCCAAACAGCAGTAGCAAAAGAGGCTGCAAGGATTTTTGCTAAGAAGAAATGGGAGAATGAAACAAATGCATTCAGGGAACCTGCACCTGGCCGAGTTCAACTTACTGATGATCTCCTCAAACAATACAAGAATGAATACTATAACAAAAGGAAACCTTACCATGACAAGGGATTTCATGAAGGTTTAAACTCATTCTTGGGATTGAAGTTTTGGGAAGCAAGGGTTAGAGCCTTGAGGGCAAGTTACGAGAGGTGGAAGAGGTGGAAGAAGTGGTAGAGGTGAAAGGAGTTTGCCTATCACAAAAGCTAAGGACTCACTGAATGAATTCAAAGAGCTTTACATGAGAATGGGATTCAGAGTCAATCAAATCAACCTCATCCTACCTGAAGCATGGAAGTGGTGGAAGGAAGTGAACTCCTACATTGACTTCACTTTGATTGAAAATGAATGGATGAGAGAGATGATAGAAGAAATAAGAGCTTATCAAGAACAAGCTGAAAAAGCAAGAGAAGAAAGAGAAAGAAGACAGTAGATCAGCATAATTATCTGTTTTATCTTTGCTGATGCTAGACTGTAATAACTTGAACAAATGTTTATAATGAAAATTCATTGAATTTGTTCTGCTTTTGTTTTCAATCTTTTTGCTTTGCTGTTAGGTGAGGGTAGTGGCATCATCACCAAAAATGGGGAAATTTTTGGACTTATTTCTATGTTTTAGTGATGAGTGCCAGACTAACTGTTATAGTGCAAAGGCAAAAAGATGTCTAGATCAAATGTATAGGTTTATTAGAGTTTGATCTTTATATAGGTTTGATCAAACAAGCACTGTAAAGGTCAGCTGACTGAGTTCAGCAGACTAGTCTAGTTCAGTAGGGTAGTTTGGTCAGTAGACTTATCAGGAACCTGCTGAAGACTGAAGGCTGAGGGCTCAAACTCAGTTAATGAAGGCTAAGGGATCAAACTTAGTAATTAAAGTCAAGGATATGGAATCAGAGTTTAGGCAAGTCTGTGATGACCTAAACTGATTACATATATCTTGTGTAGAAGGCCTAAGTTTCTTAAGTTGCATGGTGATTGGAACTTAGTTATTTGCAAAAAGGTGTAATCTAACTTCACAAATAAAAGTTAGATAAAAGAAATCAGCTGCATTGTATTTGATACACAGCAAATTGTTGTTCAGCAGACTGATAGATATTACAGCAGACTGATGAACCTGCTGATGATATACCTCGATTAATTCAAGATTACATTGGAAGATTACATGGAAAATGAAAGCTAACAACCTCTGACTTATCAAACAAATAAGTGGTTGAGATTAAAAGGACGTTGGGATGATTCAGAATTTTATCCAATGGATATAAGTCAAGGGTGGACAGACTGCACTGTCAAAAAGGATTCGACGGTGTCGATCCACATGAATAGTGACAGAAAGCAAGTCAAATGGGACAAAACAAGGAACGGCTATATTTGAATTTCAAATACAAGTCACATGCCATCCTACCTATAAATAGAGGACTTCCAACTCAGAAAAAGATGATGATTAATGAATTTTTAAGAGAAATATTTCTGAGCTGAAAAACACCCTGCTGAACCTACTGAGCTTAAAGCTACTGATCCAGAGAAAATCTTCAAGTGTATTCTGTATTCAAGCTACATCAAGTTTACACACTTGAAGATCGCAAGCCGCCGATTATATCATCCTAATCAAGCTGCTTGCAAATTAACCGAATCATTTACTTGATTCAATCCTTATTTTATAAAGAACTTGTGAAGACAAGTGAAGCATCCGTTGGGTGTGAAACACGTTGTTTGTGGTGGAGTGGTGAAGAGGCAATCCTACCCTTCAAGGACCAAGTGGAAGACTTTGGAGCAAACAATCCTACTGTTCCAAGTGTTCGGTTTGTGAAGCCATAGTTATTGGTGAAGGACAAGAAACTTAGTAATCTTTGTAACGACTACATCAAAGATCTCTAGTGAATTACCTCCAACATCACGGGAGAAGAGTGGGGCCGACAGGATTACACCACCGGAACCACTATAAAACTTGCCTACTTACTTTCGCACTTTTATTCGCATTTAGTTTACTATACACATCAACCTACCGAATCTAGCAACTGAAATCACACACATACACTACTGAGTATCCAATACTTAGTATCATATTTAACAACAAGTAATAAGGCTTAATTTTTGATATAATTCCGCCGCACAAATTCGGTAAACTTAACGTCGTCGTAGACTATCGTACATCGCGGAGCTGCGAAGTATCACGCAATTTCTTGAAGTTCCGAGTTTGTCAACTCCAAAAAGTTTTAAATGTTAAGTTTATTCACACCCCCCCCCTCTAAACTTAACCAAAGCCTTTTCAAGGGACCAACACATATGTACTTGTAGTATTTTTGGTACATTTTTTCTGAGGGCGAGGCCTCTCATTTATAGTGCTAAAACCGACATAGTAACACCTAGATCTACCCCTCGTCCAAGAAAAATGCATTTTTGAAGGTTCTGGATTCCCGCAGCTGCAGCGTGCTTTGATGTATGATAAAAATATAACCATATTATATGACTTTTTATATCATATTTACGATAATATCGTATAAATTCTATAAAAATATATCTAAAAACATATAAAAATCGAAATCGTTATAAATAGATATTATCGTTATTATTTTAGTAAAACTTATAGTTTTTATGATCAAAATTACTGTGGCTCGTGTTTTTGACTGTTTCAGGGTACGTGTGATGGAAAACTGAAGAATTAAAACCGAAACAGTAAGAAACGGAAGAAAGATATTTTTCAAGATCCGGCCCGAACCGAAAAAATCCGGCCCGAGCCGGAATCTCTCTGCCACCAGCACATGGGGACTGTCAGGAGAGAATCTCCATTGTTGCACCGGCCCGCGCCGGTACTACACCGGCCCGCGCCGGCCTTGACATCCACTCTATAAATACTCCTCATTTGCAGCTTGATGAGTTGTACCAATATATATATATCACTTCTATATATATATATCACTTATATATATATATATATATATATATATATATATATATATATATATATATATATATATATATATATATATATATTATCTTAATCTAGTTTGTAGTTACGTAAATACCGTAAACGACACTCTGTCGAAATAATAATGTAGTATAAGTATCGTTTTAGTACTTAGAAGGTTTATCAAGGCTCGTTGTTGCTAAAGGAGTTGTTATTTCCGGAGAATACGACTCTGACACTACAATTGTAATCTGGTAACTTTTTAATGTATTTATGTTTGTTTGTTGTTATTAGTATCTATATAATAGTTATAATGATATTAGGCTAACTCTATATCTAGCCAAGATATGAAATTGAATTAGTTTATCTTTTTAGGGAAATAGATGATGACTATGTTAAAATTGAATTAAAATCGATTATAATGAATCTTTTTCTATCTTGCAACGTATTGATAATATTCGGATTGACGTAATTAATCAAGATGAATCACAACATATAACCTAATGATGAACTGACCAGAGAAGTTAGGATATGAGATAAAGGATAGAAAAACCGGAGGGTAAAATTGGCCGAGTGAAAACGTGACAACGGAATCCGATTTCCTACCCGGGGGCAGATTTGTCTTGGGAAAGATGAATCTTATTAAATTTGTGTTCAAGATCATAATAATGTTAAAATCAACGGTTTAATTGAAACTAACACCGGAAAGTTAAATCGATCCGCCTGACAACCGGAGCCTTTTGAATAACATCGGCCGTCTGACAAATGGAATAACCTCTTTTATCCGGGGTAGATTTGTACTCGCACTGTTCGGACTAACCGAGATTAGCATGGGGCGATTGTGGAGATTAACCGATGACAATTTGACATATGACAATTTCATACGCTCGTGTGAGGAGGAGTTGTCTAGCTTAGGAATACACCGATTCACATATAATTGATTCACCTTAAAATAAGGAAAGATCGAGCACATCTATTTCTACTAAAAAGAGATACTGATTCAGTGACATATTCTTGGCTAGTCTTTAATAATATTACTAGTATTTATATCTTATATATTGTATTGGTACCTATATATATTTATATCTATATATATATTTGTATTTTTATATGCTTATATATATATTTTTGTATCTATATATATCTGTTTTAGTTTTATGCATTTATTTACTTGTTTTAATGTTACTAAATAGAAAAAAGAAAAATTGCGACTTAGATTGAGTTAATAATAGCTTCTTGGTGTTTAGCCACACTCTGAATTACCATACGTTTCCCTGAGGATTCGACACCTGACTCACCATACTAGCACTACAGTTTGACCCGATACACTGTCGGTTAAGGACTGGAATAGCACTAGAAAAGGCCACGTCAGCTTTCTGGCGCCGTTGCCGGGGAACACGACGCTAATTCATTGTGTTCGAATGGTTTCTACCTGTATTAGCTTAAAATTCTCGAGGATAAGTCAACACTCTTCTTATCACATTTCTTTTTATTTTTCGTTGGTACTTACCTTGTAGGTAAGTTACCAATCTTTTTACTTCTGTATTTATCAAGTTATTTTCTTGTTTTCGATAGTTGATGACCGAAGCGGTAAGGCCCCACTCACTCCTTATAAGCCCGACATAAATACCTACGAAAGGCCAGTTAAGAGTAGAGAGTAAACGAGGTCATACTAGTCAGGGAAATCCTGACGAATCATCATCAAATCGAGAAATGAGAATGGCCGAAATCAGTGATGAAACACCTGAACAAGGGATTGTACATGCCCAAGGACATGGACAAAACCTTAATCAGAATCCGCCAATACCAAATAATCAAAATCGGAACCAGAATAATCATAATAATCCTAACCTACCAAACCCAAGACCTATCTGTGATCAGACCGTAAGAAGAAACCAGACTAATAATCCAATTCGTCTACCAAATGAAGGAGCGAATAATTTCGAAATAAAATCTCATCTTTTTGGTTTAATTGACACAAGAGCCCAATTTCTAGGAGAAGATGATGAGGATCCACATCATCATCTCTATCTTTTCGAAGAATTGTGTAATACAGCCAAAAGTCAAGGTGCTCATCGTGTCTTAACAAGGATGTCTATGTTTCCTTTTTCTTTAAAAGGAAGAGCACGAGATTGGTTTATGTCACTCCCACATCATTCGTTGACAAGTTGGGAGGAGATTCAAACCGAGTTCTTAAAGCAATATTTTACTCCTGGTAGAAATTTGGAATTAAAGGTCGAAGTTGCTAACTTTAGACAAGGATCTGAAGAAACGCTTGGGAATGCTTGGGAGAGATTTAAGAAACTATTAAGAGCTTGTCCCGATCATGGTTATTCCTTAGATATGCAAATCCAACTTTTTCGTCGTAAATGGCGAGGAAAGACTCATGTGCACACGTTGATCATGCATGTGGTGGTTCTTTAATGATGAGTGAAGCCCAATTAGTTTACGATGCCATAGAAAAGATTTCTAAAAATAACAGAATGTGGGAAACCGGTTCTAGCACAAGAAAAGTAGCATTTGCAGGAGAATGTACATCGAATACGGAAGTTCTAGCACACTTGGAGAATTTAAGTAGGAAATTTGATGGCTTACAAACCAGTAAGAATGCTAACTTGGAAAATAATTTCACAAATGACTACTCAAATCATGATAATGTGTCATTAGGGAAAGAAGAACCTGAAGGATATTCAAAGGAGGAGGTGAGTTTTTTACAACAAAGATAAGAATTTGAACAACGCGTATTCAAACTCGTTCGGTGCTATTAGAAGAGATCACCCTACTTATCGTTGGTCCGAAAACCCTAGTAAGCAAGGACAACCACCGTATCCGATTCAATATAAGAATTCATATAGTAATCAAGTTTATCAAGGAGATACCGCGAATCGAACCTACAATCATTACCTAGATCGTATCCACAACATACTACTCAAAGTATACCGGTCACTCAAAGTTCAACTCAACTTTGAAGGAGTTGATAAATGGGAGAAATTAATGGAAAATATGATGGGTGTAGTTTCTACTCAAGCTAAAAATGTAGAAACTATGATAACTTCTATAGGGACGATCACTAAGGATATGAGTACGTTGAAAACATCCATGAGTGGACATGATACCGAATGAGAACTATAGAAGCATCAATAAGGAATATGGAAGATCATTTGAGTAGAGAAGGAGAACGTAAAAACAAGTAGACCTCCGGGAGGATTACCAAGTAATACCGAAAGAAACCCGAGAGAGGTAAATCTTGTTATTACGAGAAGTAGAAAACTTTGTGGAGATACTGGAACAGAAAACTCAGGAGATAATGAAGTAGAGAATGATTTAAATGGAAAAATTGAGACGAATATGGAAACCTCAGTTGAACTTGAATTTTCGATGAAGAAGAAGAAATTATTGAAGATTTCTTGAAACAAAATAGTAAAGTTGAACCTGAAAATAAGAATAAGGAATGGGTTAAAACTCCTAGGATTCTAAAAAATCCAATGGACAGTGACCTGAGAACCTTATTTAAGGAACATGTTAGAGAAAACAATACCGAAGAAAAGAAGGAAGATTTGCCAATAACCGAAAAAGGGAAAATCGATACAGAAGATGTTTCAAAGAAAAGATCGTATGAGAATGAAACATGGCAAGCAAGTAATGCTCAAAGATTTAAGGAAAAAGGAAAAAAGGGTATAACTTCAGAACCAAAGGTTATAGATTTGGAATCTTTACCTTACCCACCTAAGGATCAAATTAGAAAGATAAAAACTGATAAGAAGTATGCTCGTTTCCTTGATACTTTTCGTCATATTCATGTCAATATCCCCGTTATCGAAGCCCTAATCAACATGCCTACCTATGGAAAGTTTCTTAAAGATATCCTATCAAACAAAAAACGGTTAGAAGAATATGAGAATATATGCCTTAATGAAGAATGCTCGGTACTCCAACATAAGTTGCCTCCTAAACTTAAAGATCCCTGGTAGTTTTACAATCCCATGTGAAATTGGAGGATTTGTTTAAGAAAGTACTATGTGATCTAGGAGCAAGTATAAATCTCATGTCTTATGAGGATTATAAGAAACTAGGCATAGGAGAGCTTACAAATACTGAAATGACCCTTCAGATGGCAGATAGATCGATTAAACATCCTAAGGGAATCATCGAGGACGTATTGGTTAAAGTAGACAAATTTTACTTTCCAAGTAGATTTTGTAATAATGGAAATGGAAGAAGGATATTCAGCGCCAATTATTCTAGGTCGTCCATTTCTAGCAACGGGAAGAACATTAATCGATGTTCAGAAAGGAGACCCGATACTAAGAGTTAATGAAGATGAAGTTTCCTTCAATATCTTCAAAGCTATGAATCATCCATACAAATCACCAGAATCGTGTTCTTTTATAGATGAGATATCTACACTCTGTGATGACCAATTGCAAGATTATGAAGATAAGCTAGAGGAATGTTTAGCATTATCTATCTATAAAGAAGATGAAAATGATACTGAAATGAAAGAAGTGATTCTTTATCTTGATAAGGGGCTGTTTTCTAAACATCCGTGGCATAAGTATTTGGAATTAGAACTAGAAGGACCAGTTCTAAAACCTTCAGTAGAAGATCCACCAAGGAATCTGGAGTTGAAACCACTTCCTACAAATCTTAAGTATGCTTTTCTTGAAACTGATAATCTACTACCGATTATTATTTCATCAACCTTAACTAATGAACAGGAAGATCAATTACTAAGAATGTTAAGAAATCATAAGAAAGCGTTTGGATGGACAGTGGCAGATATTCAAGGAATTAGCCCTGAGATATGCGTTCATAAGATCATCCTAAATGAAGGAGCTAAACCTTGTATTCAACCACAACGCCGCCTCAACCCAAATTTACAAACCATTGTTAAGAAAGAGGTTATTAAGCTATTAGAAATGGGGATAATCTTTCCCATATCGATAGTGAATGGGTGAGTCCAACTCAAGTAGTACCAAAGAAAGGAGGTTTCACGGTAAAAGAAAATGATAAAAATGAATGGATTCCGACAAGGAAATTACGGGATATCGAATGTGTATTGATTTTAGAAAACCGAATGAACATACTAAGAAAGATCATCATCCACTTCCATTCATCGTACGGATGTTGGAACGATTAAGTGGACATAAATATTACTTGTTTCTTAGATGGCTATTCGGGATATTTACGGATATTCATTGCGGCGGGAGATAGAGAAAAAACTACTTTCACTTGTCCGTATGGAACTTTTGCTTATAAACGAATGCCATTTGGTTTATGTAATGCACCGACTACATTTCGGCGATGTATGATGGCAATATTTTCTGACATGGTCGAGAAATTCTTAGAAATCTTTATGGATGACTTTAGTGTTTATGGAGATTCTTTCGATGAATGTTTATCACACTTAGAACGAGTGTTACAACGTTGTGAAGATACCAATTTAGTATTAAACTGGGAAAAATGTCACTTAATGGTATCAGAAGGAATTGTTCTAGGTCATAGAATCTCTGAAGTAGGTATCGAAGTAGATAAAGCTAAAGTCGAAGTAATTGAAAAGTTACCTCCACCAGTCAATTTAAGAACTTTGAGAGGATTTCTCGGACATGCTGGATTTTATAGGAGATTTATTGCAGATTTCTCAAAAATAGCCAAGCCTCTAAGTCATTTGCTTGAAAAGGAAGTACCATTTAACTTTGATGATAAATGTATGGAAGCATTTCAGACCCTAAAAGCGAAGTTGACTACTGCACCAGTGCTGGTAGCCCAGATTGGGATTTACCATTTGAAATTATGTGTGATGCAAGTGATTTAGTTGTAGGAGCTGTCTTAGGTCAACGATATAACAAAGTACTCAAGGCGATCTACTATGCATCTCACACTCTAAACGCAGCTCAACTTAATTATGCAACTACAGAGAAAGAACTGTTGGCTGTAATCTTTGCCTTAGAAAAGTTTAGATCGTATATTGTTGGATCTAAGGTTATTATTTATACAGACCATTCAGCCTTGAAGTATCTGTTAAGTAAGAAAGATGCTAAACCACGTCTTCTTAGATGAATTTTGTTACTTCAAGAATTTGATATAGAAATCAAGGATAAAAAAGGAAGTGAAAATGTAGTAGCAGATCATCTAAGTAGAATGGAAAATGATGAAGGAAGAGGAAATGAAATACGAGATTCATTTCCAGATGAACAACTTTTTAGGATCGATACTCCCTTAACCATGCAATTATTAAAAGATAAAATACCATTAATAGCGAAAATCATCGTAGCGAAAATCATCTACCTGCCAATCTTCTTGGGGTGGGGACAATAAACATATGACGGTAAGTACAATTGTACTCAGTAAGAGGTAGAAAAATTAGTATCACAAACAAGTATGTTTAACAATTATTGAACTACAATCGCTACAACAAATGTAGAAATTTCTCACTCCCCTAAACTAGTCTAACTAGTCAAACCTCAACCAAATAAGAACGTGTTACACCATGATCTAAGGACACTTTTCATGGTGATGGTATGCACCATGACATATCCTTCAGTACCTCATATGGGACGGACTCGTCCGTGTGGGCTTGCCCATGCTGCAATGCAAAATGTGCCTCACTAAAGATCATAGCATTTCAACTTTTAAATACTACATATGTTTGTTATGAAGTTAATCTAACCACCCAGGTTCATTCACATAAAAAGGCTTCCTAAGGACATCTAGCCCTAGAAACTCTAAATTAACAACCTAGCACATTGCAAAAAGATTGTTGACTGCTAAGTCAACATCCTGCAAGGTCTAAACAAAAGCCTTCCGGTGCTCCAACCTTCTCCCCACAAAGGGTCTCAGTTGTGGTGCTGAGCGAGGCTACCAGAAGTCAATTGTCAGGCTTTTCCAAGTTCCAAATAATGCCCCAAAGAAATACATGACAAAATATAACATGTAACACTCTTCAAAAACCTTAAACCTTAAATTGGCATTCAAGCAGACCAGGAGCACACTTATAGGGACCATGCGCACGCCTGATGTCACTGTCAGGCTCTCGTTTCGCATGATGTTCTACTGAGCGCATGCCAGAAGGGGGTAGGGCGCATGCCTGACTTCCTAGAATCTGTCCTGCTTGCTCCATTGGTGTGCCAGGCACAAGCATGATTCACCTTTGTGCATGCCCGGAGCCGATTTTGCCCTATTTTGCCTTTTCAAACACCTGTACGAATTCCATTCCAACCCATTATTGGCACCTTTAGAGTACCAAAACCACACAAATCCTGCAAATTTCTTATTTATATAATATTCAAAACACAAATTGTCAATTTAACAACAAAATTAACAATTAAGGACACTCTCTTACCTCATAATGAGGGAGAACGATCCAAAAAAAAGGACCCCAAAAAGTTCTGCAAATTATAAACCCCCTATGCAATTCCTATCAACCAAAAAGGGTATCTATGATTACTATAACAATCTAAGAAACATAATTCAAGAATTCAACAAGAAACGATCAAGATTCTATCTAGGGCTACAAAATGAATACATAAGAAATAGAGAGCTATTAATGCCCAAAGAAACCTCACATCACGGTAATAAAGTTCCTCTACTATGGTTTGCACAAACGATGAATGGATTGCTCAAGGATGAAGATTCCGTTGATTCACTTGTTCTCCCTGTATTTCTCCAGAGCATTCTACCTTCTCCTTTTTTCCGACAACAGCGTGTATATGAGGGGATTAAGGGTGATGGTTATTTATTAATAACTATTTCCATTAATTCCCTATTAACCATTATTTAGTAATTAGGTTAAATAATTAAAATGTAAATATATTAAACAAATCTTTACTATTTTACTCTTACAGGAATTTTGGGGTATTACACGTCACTAAACACTTTATTGCGATGTAGATGTCGAGATCTTTCATGTTTTTCAACGGGGTGAGTTTACACATAAATTCAAATTCAAAAAGCCTACTTGAATCTACACAACGTTTAAGACGTGGGAGAATTACTCACCTAAAATCTTGTTTATGGCAAATTTTGTTGTGGATTATCTTGCCAAGGATATTAAAGCTTTCACTTATTAGCGAGTGAATGTTTCTTCGTCTTTATACCAATTACTGGGTGAGGATAAATTGTCCATTCCATACTTACGCCCATCATGATTTTGGAATCATTTTCAAGTTGTTTGGGGGGGGGTGCAAATCAGACGGTCAAATAATCTCGGATCCCTTCTATCAATGAGTTCTATTTTGAATAAAAAAAAGTATTATTATAATCATAATCCTCATGAATATAACACTTTTATCTTCTATATTGTTGTCACATTGATGATGGTCGGCCGCGCCAAGGCCACGTGTCATGAGTACGAAAGTTGCATTTAAGCGAAGTGCAGAAGACTTCCGGCCAGAGGTCGAGCGTCCGTCCAGCATCCACCATAAACCCTATGGAGCGAGTCGCCTCCTGACCACCGCAGGTCGGTTCGGTCTGTACAGTACACGCAGAGCGTGGCTATAGGGGCTCAGCCCGAGCGCTCAGTCAGCCATACGCACGTTTCCATAATCTAAGGATAAACGCAAGGGAAGAATCCGGCCTCATTAAGACTCTAATTCAAAACTAAAGACAAAGGAGATATTATCTCCTAATAATCAGGGATTCATATCAATCATTTTAATATCGAAATAACCGAATCCTTGAAGGATACAACAGGATTAGGGTTAGACTCCCTATATAAATCCCCTACAAGAACTACGGCCGGCTTGATTCCAAGAGAGACATTGGATACATAGGCAGCTTGAGAATAACTCGAGTTCAGGCAAAATACCACAAAAACAACCCCCTCTTTTGGTGTTTACCGGTGATCGGAGAACTACAATTAGATCGATTAGCCCACAAATAATTATAGGTGAAATCCGACATCATCATTTGAGCTAGAAGGAGGGCATTTCTCTTGGTAGTTTGAACAAGAATCATTAAGTCGATATGCCGCCAAAAAATATCGGGGAAAAAGACACATGATGCAGCCGCCCAGGGTGGTGGATCAAACTTGGTAGAAAAAGAGGCCGGAGGACAAAACGCAGGAGGGGAGAAAGACACAACGGTGGCACAAACGACATGTGGAACCTCTTCCAGATCCGGAACGGCAGGCTTTAGTGGAGGCCCTGTCAAGTCTTAATACAATGGCTTTCAAAGCTATTGTAGGCAACACATTCAAAGTAAGAGGGGAAGAGACTACAGATGAAGCTCTCAAGGAAAACCCACAATTGGAGGATCACAATAATGCTCTTGATCCATCACGAGAGGAACATGCCGAAACTCTGTCTTTCAAATCTAATCTTAGGAGAAGAGAGGTTAGAGACCAAGCCAGAGAGGCAGCTCGGGCCGAACTGGACGCCCTACTGGTTAAGACTACTTTCTCTCATGAATCCCTCTTTACCGAGCAGGTGGAAAGTTATCCCAGGCCTCCTGGGTTTAAGATGCCCAAGATGGACCCTTATGATGGGTCAAATGACCCGAATGACCATATGCATCAATACTTGACGCATATGACCTTGTTTGCTGCCGACCAGATGAAGTGCAAGGCCTTTCCAGCACTACTCATTGGTCGGGCTTGGGAGTGGTTCAGGAAACTACCCCCAAAGTCTATAAATGATTTTGCCACATTGGCAAGGAAGTTCATTAATGCTTACCGCACGACCATTCCAGAGGAATGCCACACACTTGCTCACTCTGAAACAAAAGTCAGACGAAAGTGTGTTATAGTACCTAAAGAGGTTCAATGAGGAGTCACGTCAAGTCCAAGGGGCTGACGATCATTTAATAGTCACCCCCTTCATTGCCGGATTGCGTGAGGGTCGGCTATATGCCAAGTTAAACAGCAAGCCCTCACTCACTATGGAAGATTGTGTGGAGACCGTTTTTAAACACTGCCAGGGAGAGGAAGCCAATAGGCTAAAGAGAGATCAGGAGAGAGGAGACCCTAAGAAGGGACGGTCGGAATGACAGCTCGACAAGGGTCAGAAACAAGTCTTGGATAGAATGACCACACTGGTCACCGATCGGCTCGGTAAGAAAGGCGCTCTGCAGGACAGAGACTTGATACCATTAAATAGATCACGTGAATAGGTGCTCACCCTGATGGAAAGAAAGGGAATAGCACGAATCCCCAACCTCTGAAGGGGCCAATAGAGAAAAGGGATCAAACAAAGTTTTGCAAGTATCATAAGGACGTAGGGCATGACTTAGAGAACTGTCGGGAACTGATCAGAGATATAGATGATGCAACCTTGGAAGGAAAGATAGATGAGGCCATAGACCGCTCATGGAGCCCTAACCCAAGGGGCAGAAGAGAATACAAGAGGCGTAATTATTATCAAGGAAATGATGGTCGCTCGGACCCAAAGTGGAGCAGATATCCTTCTCCTGACCCTGATGGGTAAATGGAAAATAGACCCATTAACATGATCAACACAATCTCGGTGGTCCGGCAGGTTCCAGACCACACGGAGAAAGCAGCGGTAGCAAAACTCAATAGCCTGAGACAGGCAAGAAGCAGAGGTTATCCGGGAAGTGGTATATGGACCCAGGGATTCTCTCCCTCTAGTCCCTAACAATGAGGGACTTGTGATCGAATTGGTGATTAATAAACATGTAGTAAAGTGGGTCTGTGTGGACACAAGAAGTGCGGTAAACGTTTTATACCTATCGGTTTGTCATGCCATGAAGATTCGAGACTCTGAGCTGACTCCTGTCTCAGCCCCGTTGTTCGGTTTCACAGGACCCCCAGTCCATCCAGTGAGGATGATAAGGCTGCCTACAACTTTTTGGGCAAGGATTGAGGAGTAGGACTCTTATGGTCGACTATGTAGTGGTTCGCTCGGCCTTAGCATAAAATGTTATATTGGGAAGACCAGCTCTTATAGATCTCCGAGCGGTTATTTCCCCGCTCATGTAAGCCTAAAATTCCCTACTATAGATGGAGCAGCAGAAATTAAGGGGGATATGGAAATAGCAAGGAGTTGCTATACAACAACAATTAACCAAAATATGATGGTACAACAAGTCCTCGTTGAAGAGTTGGTCCCAGAAGAAGAGGACAGATGGTTGACAGAGGATGAAGTGAAGCAAGAAAAGCTATGGGAAAGTAGGATAGTTTGACGGTCGGAGTCAGCTCATGGATTCCAGAACCTCATAGACAGTGTCTGGTTAGCTTATTGAAGGAGTTCAAGGATGTCTTCGTATGGATCACCACCGATATGCCCAGTTTGTCTCCTAATCTGGTGTTACACATGCTGAACGCTGACCCCGATAGAAGACCCGTTCGGCAGAAAAAGCGACACTTTGCCCAAGAAATGGTGGAAGCTATACAGAAAGGGGTACCAAAGCTGCTGCAAGCGAATATAATAATGGAAGTGGTGTACCCCGACTGGCTGGCCAATCCTGTTTTGGATAAGAAACCAGACGGATCATAGCGCATGTGTGTAGATTTCACCGATCTTAAGAAGGCCTACCCAAAGAACTGTTACCCGCTCCCAAAGAGTGACAAATTAGTGGATTCTACGGTCGGGTTTGAGGTCTTTGTGTTCCTGCACGCATACAAAGAGTACCATCATATTGCTATGGCTTTAGAGGACATGGAAAAGACAGCATTTATCACAGAATGAGGAACTTACTACTGCATCACCATGCCGTTCAGACTTAAGAATGCATGGGCTACATATCAGAGAGCGGTCAACCGGATATTTGAGAAACAGATAGGACGGTGCATGGAAGTGTACGTTGATGATCTACTGATGAAGGGCATGTCTCTTGACCAGTACGTTAAGGATGTTCGGGAAGTCTTCGAGGTGCTTCGGAAAACACAAATAAGTCTCAACCCCAAGAAGTGTACGTTTGGGGTTAGATCAGGAAAGTTCTTAGGATATATGATATCCAAGGAAGGTATAAGAGCAAATCCGGACAAGGTTGAAGCCATACAGAGCATGGCACTGCCCAAAAGTATCAAGGAAGTACAAAGGCTGACATGTCGCATGGCTGCCTTAATTTTATTTATTTCTATTTGCCTTTGTCTTTGAATTAAAAGACGCAATATCTTGCTGCCCTTGAATGGATGAATAAAATTGTTGAGTTTTATTCTGTGAATTATTATAAAAATTTTGGCTTACTTATGTTCAGGCTTATGAGGGTTTTGGCATCATCAAAAAGGGGGAAATTGTTAGGAACACTTTATTATGTTTTGATGATGGCCATACTAGCTGTTATAGCAAGCTCGAAATAAGTTAGAACTCTCGTATAAGTCTTTACTTAGAGTCGACGGGTTGTATAAGTTAAAGTCGGACGAGGTATTGTACTAGTTGGTAGGACGGCAAAGTAAAACGGACATTCAAATAGAGTGAAGCAAGCCAAGCACCGGAGAGAAGCAATGAAGACTTAATGGTCGACTTATAACCAAGGAAGTCTGTGATGACCTTAGATAAGTCTAAGTTATGTTTCAAGTGATGGAACTCACTGTTTAAATATGGTGTACATTGATCTCACCCCAATCAAGGATCAGTGAAGTACAAAGATTCTCATTAAACTGAAGTGATGAAGGAAACTGTGAATCGGAGAGTAAACTGACTTTCGGCTGAGTGAAGACAAAACAGTGAAGGAAGATCTAAACGGCAAAGTCAGATGGACCACTCAACCGTTCAGGGAACGGCGAAGTAAATCTTACCAAATCAGATTTAAAATATGATGAAGATTCAGAGGATCATACATTAAATGCACAATCAATAGAGGATCAATCAAGGACGGATTTTCTGCCAAACGTTTGAAGAAAAATCCGATCACTGAAATCAAGGAGAATATAATTAAGGGGGAATCAAGAATAAAATCAAGGATTATTCCCTCATTAATATAGCCAACGGACGGAATTTCAAATTAAGGATATTCAAGGCTATAAATAGAAGGCATTGACAGACAAAAAAAAGAGAAAATCTGAAAAAGAAAAAACCAAGTAGAAACTCTGTCAATTTGAAAAGTCTTCTCTCTGAACTTACAGGGATTTATCTAGAGATCAACTCAGACATCAGAACAACAATTTCATATTTAGCACTGAGATTGGTCAAGCAAGTTTGTGAATCTTATTCACAACAAACTGAAGCAACTGAATCAGAAGCCATCTAAGAAGGAGTTGTGTTTGTGATAGCTACTGAAGGATTTGATCTTAAGGAGCAGTGAAAGAGACTGAATCACTGAAGCTGTTGCAGTAAAGGAGTGATAGTCTTGTAGATTGTGAAGCTTGGGAAGTCAAGGACAATCTTACTATTGTATCTATGAAAACAATAGTGAATTCCTCCAATCATCATACAAGAAGAGTGGATTAAGGGATTATACCACCCTAAACCACTATAAGCCTTGTGTCAACTTACTTTCTGTAATTTACTTTACCGCACTCATTTAAATTGCATATATCATAACTTATATCTGTGATTGTCTAAACTGCTTTGAAACAACATAGTAAGAAGGGACTTATCTGCTGCATAAAAGCTTTAAAAATAAGAAAAGTTCTTGAAACTCCACTATAGTCATTCACCCCCCCCCCCTCTCTCTGACTATAGTTTTACCCTTCTCTGGGACCAACACAAATGCAATTTATTACATCATAGCTCAAGAAAATAGAAATATTAAACAACCTAGAACCTGTCTTAGGCGTAGAATCATCTTAGATTGACTAGGTTCCAGCTTCGCAGAATGGTCTTTCCTTGAGCATCGGCCAGCTGATATGCACCTTTGCCGTGCACCTTAATGACTCTGTAAGGACCTTCCCAATTTGGTTTCAGTTTAATTACCTGGAGGATCCTACCTGCTAACTTCGTTATTATGAAGGACCAAGTCTCCCAACTTAAAGTACGAGTCTTTGACTCTGGCATTATAGTATTGTGACATTCTCTGCTTGTACTTTGACATCCTAATGAATGCTATGTCACGATTTTCCTCCAAATCGTCTTTTAGATGCCTAGCATTTGTTTCTGAGTCCGTCTGGTTATAGAGCTCTGCTCGGGGTGAAGGCCAGGAAACAGACCAGGAAATAGAGCTAAGGCATCTAAAAGATGATTTGGAGGAAAATCGTGACATAGCATTCATTAGGATGTCAAAGTACAAGCAGAGAATGTCACAATACTATAATGCCAGAGTCAAAGACTCGTACTTTAAGTTGGGAGACTTGGTCCTTCAAAAGAACGAAGTTAGCAGGATCCTCCAGGTAAACTGAAATCTAATTGGGAAGGTTCTTACAGATTCATTAAGGTGCACGGCAAAGGTGCATATCAGCCGGCCGATGCTCAAGGAAAGACCATTCTGCAAAGCTGGAACCTGGTCAATCTAAGATGATTCTACGCCTAAGACAGGTTCTAGGTTGTTTAATATTTCTATTTTCTTGAGCTATGATGTAATAAGTTGCATTTCTGTTGGTCCCAGAGAAGGGTAAAACTATAGTCAGAGGGGGGGGTGAATGACTATAGTGGAGTTTCAAGAACTTTTCTTATTTTTAAAGCTTTTGTGCAGCGGATAAGTCCCTTCTTACTATGTTGTTTCAATGCGATTTAGACAATCACGATATAAGTTATGATATATGCAATTTAAATGAGTGCGGTAAAGTAAATTGCGAAAGTAAGTTGACAAAAGGCTTATAGTGGTTGAGTGGTGTAATCCCTTAATCCACTCTTCTCTGTGATGATTGGAGGAATTCACTATTGTTGTCACGAATACAATAGTAAGATTGTCCTTGACTTCCCAAGCTTCACAATCTACAAGACTATCACTACTTGACTGCAACAGCTTCAGTGATTCAGTCTCTTTCACTGCTCCTTGAGATCAAATCCTTCAGCAGCTATCACAAACACAACTCCTTCTTAGATGGCTTCTGATTCAGTTGCTTCAGTTTGTTGTGAATAAGATTCACAAACTTGCTTGATCAATCTCAGTGCTAAATATGAAATTGTTGTTCTTATGTCTGAGTTGATCTCTAGATAAATCCTTGTAAGTTCAGAGAGAAGGCTTTTCAAATTGACAGAGTTTCTACGTGGTTTTTTCTTTTTCAGATTTTCTCTTTTTTTTTGTCTGTCAATGCCTTCTATTTATAGCCTTGAATATCCTTAATTTGAAATTCCGTCCGTTGGCTATATTAATGAGGGAATAATCCTTGATTTTATTCTTGATTCCCCCTTAATTATATTCTCCTTGATTTCAGTGATCAGATTTTTCTTCAAACGTTTGGCAGAAAATCCGTCCTTGATTGATCCTCTATTGATTGTGCATTTAATGTATGATCCTCTGAATCTTCATCATATTTTAAATCTGATTTGGTAAGATTTACTTCGCCGTTCCCTGAACGGTTGAGTGGTCCATCTGACTTTGCCGTTTAGATCGTCCTTCACTGTTTTGTCTTCACTCAGCCGAAAGTCAGTTTACTCTGGCGATTCACTATTTCCTTCATCACTTCAGTTTAATGAGAATCTTCGTACTTCACTGATCCTTGATTGGGGTGAGATCAGTGTACACCATATTTAAATAGTGAGTTCCATCACTTGAAACATAACTTAGACTTATCCAAGGTCATCACGGACTTCCTTGGTTATAAGTCGACCATTAAGTCTTCATTGCTTCTCTAACGGTGCTTGGCTTGCTTCACTCGCCGAATGTCTCGTTTTACTTTTACGTCCTACCAACTAGTACAATACTTGTCTGACTTTAACTTATACAACATCTCAGACTCTAAGTAAAGACTTATACAGAGAATTCTAACTTATTTTAGGCTTGCTATAACAGCTAGTATGGCCATCATCAAAACATAATAAAGTGTTCCTAAAAATTTGCAACAGTTTCATATCAATAAGATTCATCCTTTTTTATAATGCTTGCGTTTTACATTAGCGTTTCGAAGGTTTGTAAAGCATACCACATTATTCTAAGCTCAAAAAAAGTTGGGCCCTGTTTATAGCTGCAGAGTAGCCTAATTAATAAAATTCAACACCTACGCACAGGCCGAAACACAACGCTCGGAGATCGAGTGATGAAACTAAGCTGCAAGGCAGCATCAGTGAAATTGTGCAAATGACACATTAATGTCTGCCGGTCAGACCAGGTAGTTAAGCTCATAGACTGATCGTCAAAATTATCGAAACTGCATAGCAGAATAAACAAAAATGAAAGCTCGGAGACCGAGCATCGGTGGGCTGCAGGGCATCCAAAATAGTCTCAATCTCAAAACTAAGTCAAATATATCGAAACTGTAGGGCAGACCAAATTAATAAACTCAGAGACAGATCGTCAAATAATCCAAAACTGCAGAGCAGATTAAAATAGACTCAGAGACCGAGAAATGATCAAGCTGCAGAGCAGCTAAAGCAAATTAAAGTTTGTGAAAACAAACTAAAAAATCTGTAATACAGAGCCAATACCAGAGCTCGGAACGAGCACAAATAATACTGCAGGACAGCAATACAAAATTCTGGTCAGGGATCACACAGAATCAAAGTCAGTAAAACAGACCACCTAATATACATCTCGGGGACTGCAAAGCAAATCACCCTCAATGAGTTTGTCAAAACCAACTCTTTAAGTGTGCGGGGAATACCGTTTCAAGACTACGTTCTAACCTTACTTACAAGTATGCCTCGTCAAAATTAGACATGCCATACGTCGAGGGACAAGTAGGGGAATCAACAACATAAGGCAAAAATAAAGGCAAGGTAAGTGCTCTTTCCTTAAAATTACTTCAGAAATTTTTAAAGATTACACAAGAAACGACCGCAGAGCAGGTCACAATCAAAACAAAGAAAGATAAACTAATGCAGTCTAAGTGGACTTGGGCTGAGAAGCATCAGGCTGAATATCCCTTCCTGAAGAGACCATTGTTGAGCTGGTAGCCGGTCGGGACGCTGGAATAGCATCGTACAGGAGAGCAATGTCCACTCCCGACTTAAGCTCTTTTAGCCACTCATTATAAACTATGCCCATGCTTGGTTTGTACCTACCCCCATTCTTCAACTTAGTTGGGTCGAGACCCTCAAGCTGAGCTCTGGCGCCGTCAATCCCCATCGAGTATCCATGATTAATCAGGGGGATGAGCAGAGCAGAGAGGACCCCATCAAAGTGGGCAGTACTATAGTACTCTCGGATGCCCTTAGCGTTAAGTTCAGGGATAGACTCCTCCAGGGCATTCCGAGCAGACTGTGCTTCGGCCAAACTCTTTTCGGCCTTGGCTTCTCAGTGTCCAGCTGATCCCTCAAAGCTTGCATCTCCTCAGCGTGTGTTGCCTGTAGAGCCTGCACTTCATGTGTATGCTGATTTTTGAGGCCGACTACACTTTATTTTGGGACTCGTACAAGTCCTTGTATATAATTTTTCTTGCCAGCCTTCAGCTCGGCAACTATTTTCTCATGCTCTTTGGCAACAGTTTTAGATTTGGCCAGGAGGCCGAACACCTCTTGCCCTATGCGGGCACCCTGGAAGAGTAAAACTAGGAATTGTGGATTAGAGAGACAGAAATAAATAACAGCAAATATTAAATTACCACAAGGCGTAACACCTCATACCATTTCAGCCAAGTCCACAGTAGACATAGCTGACAGCTGCTCATGCACTGAAGATGCATCGCTTGACCCACCTCCTCCCGCTCAGAAATTTCTGCATCTTCTTCCTCCTGACCGTGAGGAGTGACAACAACATCATCAGGGTGTTCGGTCAGAGACCTGACCGTTTCTGCATCCAAGACAGAGCCTACCGCTCGAGCAGGCAGGAGCGCTTGGTCTGATTGGACCTCAGAGACCGAGGGCGCATCCTCTTGCTCTTCTTGCTAGACATCCTCAGCTCCAGACAATAGAAACGCCAGGTCAGCCACTGCACAAAGAAAGAGGTCTGAGATACAACAATAGTGTCAAAAAATACAAAAGTGTGAAATGATAACTCAAGGAACGCATCCCTACGGGATTTATCTTCGCCCTCTATAAGTGGCGCGTAAGGCTCGTGTCCGGCATAATGCAGACGAGCCCGATCGATTAACTCCGATGTGTAGTTCAGGCAATTCATGGAGATGTTGAGCTCCCTAATAACCCGAATCCAGTCCGCCAGGTCGGCTGCGTCAGGGGCCATGTCCTGATCGAGAGTCGCCGAATTCCATCAGCCCAGTCCGGCCGCCCCTCGTGATGGACGAAGAAGAACCTTTCTTTCCATCTCTTAAAGGATGTCTTCCCCTTGTGTTGGATGGGAATGTCCGCCAGGGAACTTGGTCGGCGGAGTAGGGGAGTTGGGAACTTTGGAACACCGGTAGAACGTCCGGAAAAGCTCTATGGAAAACCTAGTCCTTACTAACCGGCACTAGATGGAAAAAGCTACAATGGAACCTTGATATTGGAGAGTTTGGGCGATCCCCAGGTTATAATATCGGAGAGTAGCCACAATGGCCAGACAGAGAGGCAGCCTCATACCACAGTCGAACTGCTCCTTGTATACCGCGTAATAACCGGTAGGAGGCTCAGAAGCATACCGGACAACAACCCGAATGTCCGTTTTAGATTTGAGGCTGATCGGAATCTAGGGAGCAAATCTGGTGGCAACTATGTTATACTGGGCGCAGAGTTAATCTATGGTATGTTGAGAGATGATAGATTCAGTGCCAAAACAGCCCATAATGGATCGAGTAGCAGACACTGCCTTAAGATGCCTAACAAAGGCAGAATACCTAGTAATTAGAGGCACAATATGCCTGGGAACAAGCCCCTCTAAAGAAAAAGGGAGAGGAAGAGTGGCCGGAGGAACCACCGGAGAAGATGAAATGCAGGGGGCTGGATTGGAAATGACATCCTCTGTTTCGAAATCAAAAGCGGAATCTAAATTCAATTCTTTATCTACAGAGTCGTCAGAATGAGTAGAATATCTCACCCTTATAAATAAAGAAATCAATGAAAAATTAAACGAATTGCAGAAGAGGTGAGTGACTACTTGCAAATAACAGGAATAAGAAGATAGACGTTAGCTTGCTCCGAACTTGGGTATAAAATGCAATGATATTGAGGAAAAGACGTTTGAAGGGATGGGTTATAACCCCAATCGACACCTCGGTTAATGACCCACTTTATGTCAGAAGGTATAGACTCTTCGTTTCTCGTGCTAATTATGACGATTACAACAACGCCTTTGACACGTGTTAGAGCATGCTCCGACCGGCTCCATCAGACAGGCCCGCTCATCCCAGGTCAAGCATGGCCAGTAATAGATCGCCCAGGTCCAAAGGCCTAGGTCAACCTGAGGGGCTTATGACGATGGTCGGCCGCGCCAAGGCCACATGTAATGAGTACGAAAGTTGCATTTAAGCGAAGTGCAGAAGACTTCCGGCCAGAGGTCGAGAGTCCGACTAGCATCCACCATAAATCCTATGGAGCAAGTCGCCTCCTGACCACCACAGGTCGGTTCGGTCTGTAAAGTACACGCAGAGCGTGGCTATAGGGGCTCGGCCCGAGCGCTCAGTCAGCCATATGCACGTTTCCATAAGCTAAGGATAAATGCAAGGGAAGAATCCAGCCTCATTAAGGCTCTCATTCAAAACTAAAGATAATAGAGATATTATCTCCTAATAATCAGGGATTCATATCAATCATATTTAATATCGAAATAACCGAATCCTTGAAGGATACGACAGGATTAGGGTTAGACTCCCTATATAAATCCCCTACAAGAACTACGGCCGGCTTGATTTCAAGAGAGACATTGGATACGTAGACAGCTTTAGAATAACTCGAGTTCAGTCAAAATACCACAAAAATAACCCCATCTTTTGGTGTTTACCGGTGATCAGAGAACTACCATTAGATTGATTAGCCCTCAAATAATTATCGGTGAAATCCGACATCATCACACGCCAAATAAACTTGTATATTCTTTGGGAGATATGTTTAGTTCTTACAATAGGCATATAATAATATAATCATAAAAGTAAGTTTAAATTTTTTTAAACAAAATATTGAATTTTATTTTCTTCTGCCGGAAACGAAGTGAGGGGGGAATCGAACCCGGGTTTCCAACCACCAGAGCCTGGGTATTAACAAAATATTGATTGAAGGGCATAATTTCAAACAACTAGCAGTCTTCATTTCGAGGATCGGTCAACGAATCTTGTAATGTGGAAGCGCGGAGGTTCCATCCATCCCTTTATCCTTGTAATACTGGATATACTCAAGGACCAAAAATTCTTTGTATAATGCCGGATTTTCATCGGATAGAAGATCTTTTATGGGCCCAAATGGCTTCGCTCCTGCAACACTATTTGGGGTGAAAAAACATGCAACTGATATTCGTGGCCCTTTTTCTTGAGACAACACCCTATGTTCCACGCTCTTAAACTTGTCATTGCTCAGAATCTAGAAAATATAACCCAATCAATTAAAATGTTTTCAAAGTCAATAAATGATATAATATTAATAATAGTAATCTAACAAGTTAAAAATGGCTATACACACATTCCATCATGATAGTCAGTAATCCCAAAATAATGAAATAAAAACTTTTCAACGTTAACTTAATTATAGGTATAAATTAATATTGATTTCCGACCTGCAAGTGGTCGCCAATGTTGGCAATAAGGGCACCACGACATGGAGGCACGTCAAGCCACTGATTCTGATGCAGAATCTGTAATCCTCCAATAGCATCTTGCAAAAGCAAAGTGAGAAATGTCGTGTCAGAGTGTTTGGCGGTCCCTAGGGTACGCTCTGGCTCCGGGCAGTGTGGGTAGTAGAGGCATGCGAGGGATTCACTTTTCATGCATTCAATATTGGATAGGTAATCGCTTTTCAGGCCTAGAGCTTCTGATAATAACTCGGCCATCGTCTCCCTAAGTTGTATCATGTGTTTCACATATTCTTGTACTTGTTTTCTGCAATGCCCAATTGTTACTCACGTTTGTAGATAAGACAAGCTTGCCAATTAACCATGTTTCATCAAGTTAACATGTATGTACACACAACACAAACACATACACATATGTATGTATGTATGAATGAATATGTATGTACATATATGATGTATTGCAACAAATAGTGTCAATTTTGTGACTTGATCTCTAAACTGAGTAATATCTGGTGGAACTAATCTGGGAAAATTGAGACTGAGATTGATGGTCAGTTCAGTTAAGTATATTCAGTTCTGTGAAAGTCAGTTTGATGAAGTGCAACTGAGTTTCTTCTGAAGTCAGCAGTCAGTGTGCGTCTTCTGAGTTTTACCGAGTATAGTTGAGTTCTACATCTGGGCAGTTGATTACAAGTGTGGGAAGTCATTTATGAGCTGAGTTTTGTCTAGTGGATAACAGCTGGAGCTGGGGTCCACATCTGGGGTATTTATGGTAGTTCTGACAAAGATCTATGGCGGTTAGTGTTTGGGACTTGTGTCCATAAATACCAATGTTGTAATCAATGCAATGTATGTCATTCAAAGTGTTATTCACACACTTGTGAACACCTTGTAATTCTATGCATAAAAAATATCTCCTTTTCTGTCCGTGGAGTAGTCAAAACAACGCCGGAAACCACGTTAAATCATTGTGTTATTCTTGTTTCTGTGTTTATCAATTCCGCCATTCTTTAAGTTTGCATTGCTTCTGTGTTTGTTTCTTTCTTAAAACTGCAAGCTTTCTGTCTGTGTTTATAACAAACTGGTATCGGAGCGTCAGGTTCAAGATTCAGGAGTTGCAGGTGAACAGAGTTGATCTTCACCAAGACCGGTGACCGGTGCTAGGATTTTGTGATCAAAGGTTTGTTCTTTAATTATAAGGATGTCCGCAATGAACGTGAAGATTGATAAATTTACAGGGAGAAACAATTTCAGTTTATGGAAAATCAAGATGCAGGCCTTGTTAAAGCAACAAGGATTGGGACTCCTTTATCTGATAAGGGGGATGCCAGTGCAGCAGATTATGCTAGTCTGGAGGAGAAAGCACACTCAACCATCATGTTGTGCTTGTCTGATGATGTTATCACAGAAGTTGCTGAGGAAGACACAGCTGCCAAGTTATGGTTGAAGCTTGAAAGCCTGTATATGACGAAGTCATTGACCAACAAGTTGCTGCTAAAGCAGAGGCTGTTCAGCCTGAGGATGCATGAGGGGGCTCAATTGAGAGATCATCTTGATTAGCTGAACACAATATTACTTGATCTCAGGAATATTGATAAGATTGAGGATGAAGATGCTGCTTTGATTTTGCTGGTTCCATTACCAGCTTCCTATGAGAACTTTGTGCAGTCCTTCATAGTTGGGAAGGATACAGTTGCTTTAGAGGATGTAAGGTCAGTTTTACATGTCAGGGAGCGGAGACATAAGGCAGCTGGGGCAGACAATCAGGCTGCAGGACTGATAGTCAGTAGCAGCAGTGGAAAAGAGCATGATCAGTCTAGGAAGAAAAGTTCCAAGAAGACAAAGTCCACAGGTCCTAAGTCCACAGATGTCTGTAATTATTGTAAGGAGCATGGACATTGGAAGTCCAATTGTCCAAAGAGGAAGAAACAGCAGGAGAACAAGTTCACGGCACCGCTGGCCGTAGCGGTGAGCATGATTCAGATGAGGACATGGTCCTAGTGGCAGGAGAGTCAGCACATCATACTGATGTGTGGATTCTGGACTCTGGGGCATTCTTTCATATTTGCCCTCACAGAGAGTGGTTCTCCAGTTATCAGCAGATAGATGTGGTCATATATCAATGGCAAACAGCAAGGTCTGCAAGGTAGTTAGGATTGGCTCAGTTCAGTTGAGGACAGAGGATGGAAGATTCTGTAAACTAAGTGAAGTTAGACATGTTCCACAAATGACCAAAAACTTGGTATCTCCAAGTTCTTTGGACAGTAGGGGATTCAGTTTTAAGAGGGAAAGTTGTGTGCCGAGTGTCTATAAAAACCCATTTGAGGTTCTCAAGTGAGTCAAGCAAGGAACTCGTATATATTACAAGGGTCAGTTATTGCTGGTTCTGTTGATGTGACATCAGCTGAGATTCATCAGTCACAGCTTACAAAACTATGGCACATGAGACTGGGTCACGTGGGTGAAAAGGGGATGCAGTTTCTTTCTCAGAAAGATATTCTTGGGGGATGTAAGGTCAAGAATCTGGACTTTTGTGAGCACTGTGTGTTTGGGAAGCTTCATAGGAGCAAGTTCTCGAAAGGGGTACACAACACAAAGTCATCACTTGATTATATTCATTCTGATTGTTGGGGGCCATCAAAGGTGGAGTCACTGGGTGGTCACAGATACTTTGTGTCCTTTATTGATGACTATTCAAGGATGACTTGGGTGGTGCTGATGAAACACAAAAGTTAGGCATTCAAGAGCTTCATGCAATGGAAGGCTCAAGTTGAGAATCAGTTTGGGAAGAAGATCAAGAGGCTTCATACAGATAATGGTCTGGAATTCTGCTGGACTGAGTTTGATGAGATGTGCAGAAATGAGGGTATTGCCAGACATCATATAGTCAGGAATACTCCTCAGAAAAAAATGGTGTAGCTGAAAGAATGAATCAAACTCTTCTGGAGAGAGCAAGATGTATGCTTTCTCATGCTGGTTTATCAAGGAGATTTTGGGCAGAGGCTGTTACCATAGCTTGCTACTTAATCAACAGGAGTCCTCACACAGTGATCAATCTCAAAACACCAGTTGAGATGTGGCAGGTAAGCCTGCAGATTATTCAGTTCTAAGGGTATTTGGAAGCACAGTTTACTATCATGTCAGTGAAGGGAAACTGGAACCAAGGGCCAAGAAAAGAGTGTTTGTTGGGTATGGTGATGGGGTAAAGAGGTACAAAATTTGGTCATCAACAGAAAACAGAGTCATTCTTAGCAGAGATACAATTTTCGAGGAAAATTCTATACTCAGTTAATTAGTGGGGACGATAACTGAAACTGAAACCAGTACTGAAACTGAGAAAACTGACAGTAAGGTGGAGCTTCAGGTGGAGTCAGTTGGAATACAACAATCAACTGATCCAAGTCAGTTTTCATCTGATCTGGTTGCTGAACCAGAGCTGAATTCAAGCCAGTCATCTGAGAAAATGTCAGTTGAGCGTCAAACTAAGAACGTGGGTCAGCAGAGTATAGCTGTCAGCAGAGCTAGAAGATCCAATGTTGGGATACCTCCTAGAAGGTATGGGTTTGATGATATGGTTGGATACGCACTTCAAGTTGTAGAAGAAGTGGATGGTTTTGAACCTTCTACTTATAGGGAAGCAGTGACATGTTCTGAAGCATCTCAATGGCTTACTGCCATGGGAGATAAAATGGAGTCATTACTGAAGAATCAGACTTGGGATCTAGTTAAACATCCAACTGATAGGAGAGTTGTCACTTGCAAATGGATTTTCAAGAAGAAGGAACGGATAACTGAGGTAGAAGAAAGGGGTGGACTTTGATGATATTTTCTCACCAGTGGTCAGACATACTTCAATCAGAGTGTTACTAGCAATGGTAGCATAGCAGGACTTGGAACTAGAGCAATTAGATGTGAAGACAGCTTTTCTACATGGCGAGGTAGTTAAAGAGATATACATGACTCAGCCAGAGGGTTTCCAAGTTTCTGGTAAGGAAGATCTTGTGTGTAAGTTGAAGAAGTCCTTGTATAGACTGAAACAATCTCCTAGACAGTGGTATAAAAGGTTTGAGAGTTATATGATCCAGTCGGGTTACATCAGAAGTCCTTATGATTGTTGTGTTTACAACAGTCAGTTGGAAGATGGATCATACATCTATCTTGTGTTATATGTGGATGACATGCTGATAGCTGCAAAGAAGAAATCTGATGTTCAGTATCTGAAAGACCTTCTCAGTGCCGAGTTTTAAATGAAAGATTTGGGTGCAGCCAAGAAAATTTGGGGATGGAGATCTGGAGAGATAGAACTCAGAAGAAACTGTTTTTATCTCAGCATGGCTATATACAGAAGATTCTGTCAAAATTTGCCTCGGGGAAAGGAAGGTTTATGGCTTAACCTGGAAAGGAACACTGGAAAGCTGTGAAAAGAATGTTCAGGTACCTTAGAGGTACAGCTGATGTTGGTCTCGTTTATGGAGTTGATACTCAGAAACCGATCACAGGATACTGTGATGCTGATTATGCAGGTGATGTGGACAGTAGAAAGTCTATGACTGGTTATGTTCTCACATTGGGGAATGCAGTTGTCAGCTGGAAAGCAACTCTTCAGGCAACAGTGGCTTTATCAACTACTGAAGCTGAGTATATGGCTCTTACTGAAGCAGTGAATGGGGGTGTCTGGTTGAAGGGACTAGTCAGTGATTTGGGGCTACATCAGGATCAAGCTGAGATTTATTGTGACAATTTGAGTGCAATTTGTCTAGCTAAGGATCGGTTCATCATGAGAGAACAAAGCATATTGATGTGAGGTATCATTTTCTGAGAAATGAGAAGAGGGTTGTAGTGAAGAAGATCAGCACCAAGGATAATCCTGCTGATATGTTCACTAAACCAGTTCATCAAAGCAAGTTTCAGTTGTGTATCTGGACTTGTTGAATATTCAAAGCTTGTAAACTGTAGTCTAGATACTCAGTTTAGGGCATATCAACTTGAGTGGATCTGAGGAGAAGTCTGGTACGGTACATCCTGGCATTGACGAATGCAGTACAAGTACATCGATTATGCAATCTGGTGACGTTGAATGAGAGTTCAAGTCAAGGTGGAGATATGTCAGTTTTGTGACTTGATCTCTAAACTGAGTAATATCTGGTGGAACTAATCTGGGAAAACTGAGACTGAATTGATGGTCAGTTCAGTTAAGTATATTCAGTTATGTGAAAGTCAGTTTGATGAAGTGCAACTGATTTTCTTCTGAAGTCAGCAGTCAGTGTGCGTCTGCTGAGTTTTACTGAGTATAGATGAGTTCTACATCTGGGCCGTTGATTACAAGTCTGGGAAGTCAGTTATGAGTTGAGTTTTGTCTGGTGAATAACAGCTGGAGCTGGGGTCCACATCTAGGGTATTTATAGTAGTTCCGACAAAGATCTATGGCGGTTAGGGTTTGGGACTTGTGTCTATAAATACCAATGTTATAATCAATGCAATGTGTGTCATTCAAAGTGTTATTCACACTTGTGAAAACCTTGTAATTCTGTGTATAATAAATATCTCCTTTTCTGTCTGTGGAGTAGTCGAAACAACGCCGAAAACCACGTAAAATCATTGTGTTTTTCTTGTTTATGTGTTTATCAATTCCGCCATTCTTTACGTTTGCATTGCTTCTGTGTTTGTTTCTTTCTTAAAACTGCAAGCTTCTGTCTGTGTTTATAACAAATAGTACGAAAGTGAATTGCATATTCAAAATTCCAGCTTCTTGCAGGCTTGCACCAACACAATTGAACATTTCTATACCATCAAAAGTCAGAAGTAAGAAGTCGATCAAAAGTCAATATTTTATTGTGGAAAGTTTTGTTTTATGGAATCCAATTCATTTGTCCATGAATAACTAGTCAAACATCTTCTTGGTTTTTTTTAAGTACTAACTAATGGTGCAGGATTGTATAGTTTTCACAAAGAAAAACAAATAATAAATAAATAACCCGAAATTTTGATGCGAAGAAGTAATTAGAAGTAGAGAGACAAACCTGCAAACCGATGGAATAAGTTGAGGATCAAGTGAGTCGTCAACAAAAACGCAAGTCAACAAATCCTTCCAGCACGCAGCTTCGTGATCCCGAAGAGGTCCGTTGCTGCTAAACCTCACTCGTTTCCTACCATCACCTGAATACAATTCTTTCTTTTCTTCCAATGGCTGCTCATGGAATCCTTTAACGCCTTCAATCATACCATCCATTACTTCAAGAGGGATCCCATGATTCACTATTCTGAAAAATCCCCATGTCTCTGATCAACGATTTCTTTTTTCGTGCTCCGCCCTGTTCTGCCCCGGTAAAATCTATGGTTGGGAGATCAAGTTCTGTAACATTAGTATCAATACTAAAAGCCTCTGGTGAATGAACAAAGAATTTGGGGAGTTTAGTCACCCCGGCTTCAACTAGGCCTTTTACACCAGCTTTTGTTTCATCGAATTGCTTGATTTCTTCAGCTCTATTGTATAGTTCTCCGTTGTTCGCTTTTCCAACCATTTTTTGAATTTTTTGTTACACAAAAGAGGAACTGTAAGATTTTTTTGATATGATAATTTTGCTTCCTGCAAATGCCAAATGGTTTTTGTTGATGAGTGCAATAGCTTGCTTGGAAATCGAAAATATATAGTAATAGTATCATGGAATATAGTTAAATTGAAAGAGTCACAGAGGTCAGAAAGGTTACGATACTTCTTTTGTTGATGGGTGCATTTTGTCTAAATTTATATTTTCAGTCATAATCGGCAAGCTTTCAATATTGTTGGTTTTTTTTTCCCCCTTTTTTCTTTCGTGCGTTATTCACACTCTGGGATTAGCCGATTAGGCATAATAAATCTGGAAACTACATGGAGCACTTATGTCAGACACTCTTAAATGTAATATTTTGTAGTTTACAGAATAACTATCAAAGATGAAATGCATCATATTATCTATTTTACAGAATGTGGTAGATATAAATTAAAATTTCACAGAATCTGCATTAATGCGGTACATGTAAAGTGAATTTTATAGAAAATGTATTTTACAGTAAAAATATAGTATATGATGCAATATTCTTTTTCTTAAATCTGAAAGTTGAAATATCTAAAATACAGTTTTAAAATCATTTACAATATCTAAAGTATAAGACTAATCAAAATGGATTATGACATGGGTATGACCCGACGTCATACATATGACACCTAATAGACTACTTTGCATTCTTATACTAAATTGGCCAAAGAAGACCGGTCTACTATGAGGACATACAATATAGATAACTCCGATAGAGTGGATCTCAGTCTAATGTGGCATGCCTCTAAGCTCGTTTTACAGACATGGTGCAAGTTCACCTCGGTCCTAAAATTTCAGCTCGGGGCAGATCATCTTCGTTGACTTAAGGTTTCGGAGATGGGTGGTCAGGTCATTTAGCATACTATAGGTACCACAATAATGAATATGATTCCTGCACCATTATGACACAAATTGTAAACTGTTCCATGATCTCAGTCATGTCATTAATCATGTGCTCCAAAGCATCTTCTCCAAAAAAAGGATCACAGAAAAATGATTTACTCCTCACAAATCATAACTACATTCATAGCTTGATCCCAAATCTTCTAGGTACTTAGGCATTCAATCCACATTAGCTCATCGATAATTCACAAAATGCACCATTCAAGTAATTGGGTTATCCTTACAAAGCCTAATTATCTGCATTGAGATCCAATTTCACTATTGACGATTTCACACATCATGATTTGGCGCTAGAAGGAGGCCCTAAGATTTCACCATTCGAGAATATTGTGGTTATTTGCAGACACACCATGAAAATCAAGCACCTAATTGATGAAGATCATATGCAAGACACAGAAAAATGAACATGGGTCAAAGAAGAGGTAATTGTCATGCTTGCAGATGGACACACATCACCCAAAAAAATTGTGTGTGATAGTCATGGGTTTGGAAGGAAAAAAAATCTACTTATTTGGCTCCTAGTCCTAGTTTAAAAAAACAAAAATTATTGTAGCTTGCAAGATTCAAAACTAAGTCTCATGTCTAGTATACTTGAGTGCTAACCATTAAACTAATACATTCCTTGTTTATATAAATACAATATATATATAATATTAGGTCAAAATTTCGTGGGGCCCTAAAATTCATTAATTTTCGGGGGGCTCCGGGCCATGGCCCCCTTGCCCCCCCCCCCCCCCACAGGGGCGCCCCTGGGTAATGTGCAATCAAATGGGTGCTGCAACACAGTAACCTTAAAAAAAGAACGTCGTGTAGATCAGTAGTTTTTGGTCGAAGACCTTCGTCCTGAGGTCGAGGAGACCATATGCTTTGAAGACCCTACCGAAGGAGTAAATTTATGGCATGAGAAGTCGAACATATGATCAATCCATTATTAATGTGTGGATCCCCTCGGCTAAAAAAGCATGATAGCTTGAGAATGTGTATCAAGCTTATAATGAAGCCAGGTATGATGCCAACATAACATATTGAATTTAGCGAGCCAACATAACATATTGAATTTAGCGTGGGGGCTAGATGTCTAAAAGCATATAGCATTCCCGGTTGGTAGTAAACCACTTCAAGGGTGAGTAAGAAACGAAAGAAGAACCAATGATAAAATAATTTAGCAACTGCAAAAAAAAAACTGGCATCTCAGTTTGAGTTGTTTGAGTTTGAGTAGATGCCTTGTTTTCGCAACACCAAAACGGATGCCTTAAGCATATAGCATTCCCGGTTGGTAGTAAACCACTTCAAGGGTGAGTAAGAAACGAAAGAAGAACCAATGATAAAATAATTTAGCAACTGCAAAAAAAACTGGCATCTCAGTTTGAGTTGTTTGAGTTTGAGTAGATGCCTTGTTTTCGCTACACCAAAATGGATGCCTTACCCAAAATTGCATCCGCGTCAGTGACACGGAGAAACGTGCTTGTGGAAGTACTGGAAAAAAGAAGTTACCAAGGATCTCAGGTCTTACCAGTAGATCATATATCGACCTGTATGGACCCCATTATATAGTTCATGCATAACAGAACATTTCCAACCAACTTCAAAAGAGGCTAGAAATATGAGGGTGCGCATAGCTCGGTATGTATTATATAATGATGTGTTCAACAACATGTCATTCACCACTCTATTACAAAAGTGTGTATCGGAAGAAAAGGGAAACGACGTCCTACAAAGTACACATGAACATATATTGTAATCACTTAGGATCTTGATCCTTAAATATAAAGTGCCCATTATTTGGTTATTTTTAGCCCTCCACGAAAGAGGATGCTAAAGTGTTGGTCCAAACTTGCCATGCATGCCAGGTCCATGATTCAATTCCTCATAAAGCATCCTAAGACATGGTGCTACTGTCAAGCCCATGGACTTTTGATCAATGGGGAGTTGACCTCATAGGACCTATTCGAAATGTTATTGTGGTGTCTGAAACCCAAACGGGATGGACCAGATCCGACTATGTAGAATCATTTCTACTAAACTTTTATGTTTATGCACTAATAAAATGCATGTTATTATTATATATTGTTTGTTTAGAAAACCAATTTGAATATCGTATATAATAACATCCCCATAATTAAAACGTGATAGAGAAATTATAATGATAATTATGGTTGATGAGATTTCGGCACATGGTAAACAATATAATCCTAAACTCTCCCTAGTCGTCTGTATTATTAAATGAGACATTATTAATACGGATAGATTAGCACGTATTGAATTTGTTCTATTTTGTGAAGATATAGATATATCTCATGTATCAAAGTGTAGCGACATTTAGACTGTATGTGGACATGTAATGGAAGAATACATATGTTGGATGACCCACTTATTTACCTAAGAGGCATTATTCAGTGCAGTTGTATGATAATCATCATACCAGAGATTGTAATAATATCGCGGTGTGGAAGTGTATTGTGTTATGTGTTCTTCACTTTTGTACTGTTCTAGATTGAATGCTAAACAGATTGTTGGAATAACATATTCTCCATAGATTAACGGGTTGTTTTCACCCTACGCTTTCATTATAAAGTATGTGTTTTTAATGTGGGCTAAATGATCGCTTTCACTTAATGTTTTCATGATACATTATTACATTTTCAATATTGTTTTTCTTTTTGGATTAAGTCATTGTTTTTGCCGTACATTTTCAGTGTGAATTAAATAATCATTTTCATTGTAAGCTCTCAATGGACTAAATGGTTGTTTTCGTTTTGCGTTTTCACCCTACACTAAATAACCGTTTTCATACTACTTACAATTACATAAATCGCAAGGGAAATAAAATGTAGTGCACATACACTATATGCGTTATGATAATAATATTGTCGTAAAAAAAAATTACAACAATATTATTGTCGTAATTTTTTTTACGACAATAAAATCTGTTTAATGCCTTACGACAATAATACTGTGATGCACCATTCCTGGACACCGACTCTTTATCTAGAAAGAACGCCGACACGCATATATGTTTTTAATACAAAAAGAATATATATGTAAGCCTTTGTGACATTTGTTATCAGAGTAAAAGCGGAAATAATAAAAGAAACGACTCAAGAATGCCAAACGACAAACACTAGGATCGAATGTCTCACTCCAAGTCTAAGAAAACCAATAGGCAAGCAACGGAATATACATGTTGTTTACATCTATTACAAATCCCAAATAAAATGAAAAGGAAGAAATTAACCAAACAGAATAGTCAAACATTTGTAATAGTTCTCAACTAATTAGAAGTGTATAAAATAGAGATAACGGTCTTCAAAATTAAATCTGACATCACACACCAGCTCCATCAAAGCTATCATCGTAGCCAAAATCATCTACCTGCCAATCTTCTTGGTGTGGAGACAATAAACATGTGGGGGTAAGTACAATTGTACTCAGTAAGGGGTACAAAAATTGGTATCACAAACAAGTATGTTTAACAATTATTGATCTACAATGCTACAACAAATGTTGAAATTTCTCACTCCCTCAACTAGTCCAACTAATAAAACCTCAACCAAATAAGAACATGTGATGACAAAATAGTAACAACCAACCTTAACCGGCAGAGTACCGGGTCGGAAGTACTGTATAGGTGAGCAAGGTCGTATCCCACGAGGAATCAATCGAGTACCAATGTTGTTTTCGTACTTAGTTTAGGTTAATCAAGGGTTGTTCGTGTTTCGATTATACTACTATGACAATTAAACGAAAGATACTTAAAAGAGAGAAGCATAGCCAAGACATGATTCAATTGAATACTTTCACCTCTCTAATAGACTATTTCGGGAATGAGCTTAACCAACCAACCTACCTAATGATCATATCGACTCATTCACGGGTGCAAACTCCTAAGCTAGTGTAAGACGCCATGCAACAATCAAACACCCTTTGCCCGGTTCAACAGTCCGCCTTTAAGGATTTAACTGAACGAAACAAGATTAGCGCACTAGAGTTGCTCGGTTTCACAACCGAATGAACCTCACTCCCTAATAAATCTTAACAACTCAGTTGATTATAAGAAATTATCTTAAAACCCCTTTTTCCACACCCCTTCGCAACATACATTTATAAAAGTGGTGTGTGAGTTCATGAACTAGGTGATCAATCTAATTCAAGCATTAATAACAAGTTTTAAGACATGAATTCGTTGATACCCCTTCACAATTTCATCAATTAAGGGGTGATTTCTTCAACATTCACATGACTCATCTATGAAATGTTTAGCTACTCATGATTAAACAAGAAATAACAATCAAAGATGAAATTAAAGCCATAAATAAGATAGAAACTAAGATTGATTACCAAAATCGTAGCAAAATCTGGATTACATCAAGCTACAACACCACTCAATGTCAATTAATGATGAAGAAGACCCAAAATGACAAAATCCAAGAGTAAAGAAGAAACTTGAGCTAGATTGAACTAATTCTATGTAATATCTAGTGTAGAAGTAAATCTAAGGGTGAAAAGAGGGAATTTCGACCTAAGGGAAGTAAAGTGGGTATGAGAAAGAAGCTCTAGATAAAGTGTAGTGTGAGAAGTATATGTAAAAATATGTGCAAAACTCTCTTTATACGTGCCCAAAAATGTACTTGAAAACTGCCCAATGCGTGCACATTCCCAGTGAATGCGCACACATTACCCTGTGCTGGTTGGAGAATGACTTGGTTTTGCTGTGATGAATGCGCACGCATTGCTCTGAATTTGTGTGCATCCAATGGGCTCATCCACGGGCTCTTTCAATCCTGAACTTGCTGCTTCTGGAATGCGCATGTATTACTCACAATGCGCACGCATTATCTGTGTTTTTCCCGGACTGAGCATCCTGTTCCACTGATGCGTACGCATTACACATAATGCGCTCACATTGGCTACAATTCTCCAAATTTGTACATCATGTATCATGAATGCGTACACATTGCCTTGAATGCATACACATTGCTTGCCGCACCTTCAAATCTTCACTTATTCTTCAACCTTTCCATTTCCGAGCCTCGGTTTCCTCTTTATAAGCTTCATGCCTTAACTCCCGGGTTTATGAGTCACCTATTCCTTCAATTCCATAGCACAACATACTGAGCATAACTCCGCAAGATAAATAGGGCTCGAAATGGGCCAAAAACACTGTAAAATGACGACGTTTACCATTTAGGTGATGATTTGCCTCGAAGTGCATGCTCTAAGTGACTTTGCCCTATAAAAGGTCTAAAACTACCCGGAATGAGCCAAAAGTTCCGTAAATGAAGGTTAAAACACGCACCGGGGCATAGTAAAGTTGACTCTCATCAACGTGTTACACCATGATCTAAGGACAATTTTCATGGTGATGGTATGCACCATGACCTATATCCTTCAGTACCTCATATGGCACGGACTCGTCCGTGTGGGCTTGCTCATGCTGCAACACAATATGTGGCTCACTAAAGATCATAACATTTCAGCTTTAGACACCACATATATTTGTTATGAAGTTAATGTAACCACCTAGATTCATTCACTGAAAAAGGCTACCCATGGACACCTAGCCCAAGAAATTCTAAAATCTCACTCTCCTCAAATAATTAAAATGTAAATATATTAAATAAATCCATCTTTACTATTTTACTCTTACAAGAATTTTTGGGGTATTACACATCACTAAACACTTTATTGCGATGTAGATGTCGAGATCTTCCATGTTTTTCAACGGGGGTGAGTGTACACAAAAATTCAAATTCAAAAAGCCTACTTGAATCTACACAACGTTTAAGACGTGGAAAAATTACTCACCTAAAATCTTGTTTTTTGAATGGAAAATTTTGTTGTGGACTATCTTGCCAAGGATATCAAGGCTTTCACTTAATAGCGAGTGAATGTTTCTTTGTTTTTATACCAATAAGTGTGTGATAATATTTTGACCATTTCCATACTTACGCACATCATGATTTTGGAAGTATTTTCAAGTCGTTTTGGGGTGCAGATCAGACAGTCATGGAATCTTGGATCCTTTCTATCAATGAGTTGTATTTTGAATATAAAAAAAAAATTCTCATAATCATAATCCTCATGAATATAACACTTATATATTCAATATAGTTGTCACATCAAACAAACTTGCATATACTTTACGATATATGTTTAGTTCTTACAATAAGCATATAATACTATGAATCATTAAATTAATATTTATTATTTTTAAAAACAAAATATTGATTGAAGGGCATAATTTCAAACAACTAGCAGTCTTCATTTTGAGGATTGGTCAACGAATCTTGTAATGTGGAAGAGCGGAGGTTCCATCCATCCCTTTATCCTTGTAATATTTGGATATACTCAAGGACCAAAAATTCTCTGTATATTGCCGGATTTTCATCGGATAGAAGCTCTTTTATGGGCCCAAATGGCTTCGCTGCTGCAACACTACTTGGGGTGAAAAAACATGCAATTGAGATTCGTGGCCCTTTTTCTTGAGACAACACCCTATGTTCCACGCTCTTAAACTTGTCATTGCTTAGAATCTGGAAAATATAACCCAATCAATCAAAACGTTTTCAATGTCAATAATATTAATAATAGTATTCTAACAAGTTTAAAATGGTATATTCCATCATCATAATTAATTAGTAATTCCAAAATGAAGAACTAGAAGTAGAAATTAATTTTGATTTCTGACCTGCAAGTGGTCGCCAATGTTGGCAATAAGGGCACCACGACATGGAGGCACGTCAAGCCACTGATTCTGATGCAGAATCTGTAATCCTCCAATAGCATCTTGCAAAAGCAAAGTGAGAAATGTTGTGTCGGAGTGTTTGGCGGTCCCAAGAGTACGCTCTGGCTCAGGGCAGTATGGGTAGTAGAGGCATGCAAGGGCTTCACTTTTCATGCATTCAATATTGGAAAGGTAATCGCTTTTCAGGCCTAGAGCTTCTGATAATAACTCGGCCATCGTCTCCCTAAGTTGTATCATGTGTTTCACATATTCTTGTACTTGTTTCCTGCAATGCCCAATTGTTACTCACATTTTATAGATAAGAGACAAGCTTGCCAATAACCATGTTTCATCAAGTTAACGTGTATGTACACACAACACAAACACATACACATATGTATGTATGTATGAATGAATATGTATTTACATATATATATATATATATATATATATGATGTATTGCAACAAATAGTACATATGTGAATTGCATATTGCCAATAAATAGTCCAAATGACTATTTTTTATTGAATAAAAAACCGTAAATCTATCTTTTTTCATTCAATTCTAAGATCTGGAAATACTCGAACCAGTAACAGTGGCTCTCACATCAACGTTTCTCTCTTCGCATCGCCATCGCTGTTCTTCACCATCTGTTGGTAATTTAAGTGTTACCATGTTCATTTATGTAATCGGGGTTTGGTACAAAGATGGGTGAACTCGGAATGCTATAATATGAGTTTGGAGGTACGGAGTGTACACTCATATAAGTATCTACGAGTTTACGGATTTAAATGATCAAGTATAGTTCGGGAAAATCACTTAAAGGACTGAAAATCCACTTAAAGGACCAAAATTCAGAATTTGGAGAAACAGATAGTTATCCGTACGGATAAGAATCTATCCGTACGGATGATAGCTATCCGTACGGATAAGAATCTATCCGTACGGATGAAAGGCTGAAACGGTGAAAACTTTGATACTGTGATATATCCGTCCGGATGATAACTTCATCCGTACGGATGCGGTCCGAAATTCTGAAATGGTGTGTCTTTTCAGTCCTTTTCAACTGTTTATGTATATAACTTATTTCCAAAGGTTGCATACATAAGAGGTCGGTTTTTCCATCAATATATAAGATCCTTTTGAGTGCTTTAAACATATAGAAAAGAGAAGCACATTCATCTTTGAAAGTAAAAACACCTTAAACTATCTCCAAGAGTAATCTTCATCTTTTGTGCCTAAATTTGAAGGGAAAACGTAGTCTTATCTCACAAAAGTATTTGTGTCACCCTAGGCATTCAGTAAGGGGCAAATAACTTTTGTAGGAAAGTGCTTACATGATTCTACGTTCATATCAAGCAAACCATTTTCTGCGTTTTTAGTTTTCCTGCGGTTTTGACATTGTTGTTGTTTTCCAAACCTCAATCTCTCTAAAAATATACAAAAGTAATTAGTTTAAAAATGTCAAGTGTCAAGGAGATGACTGCAAATTTTGGGAAGTTGGAAAAGTTCGATGGAGTCAATTTTCGAAGATGGCAGAGAAAGATGCATTTTCTGTTGACAACTTTGAAGGTGGTGTATGTACTAAGTACACCGATGCCGGAAGTGTTTGAGGACGGACCTCTGGAAGAGTTGAGGAAGAAGAAAAAGTGGGAGAATGATGACTACATTTGTAGAGGCCACATTCTAAACGGTATGTCTGATGCTCTGTTCGATATTTACCAAAATGTCGAATCTGCCAAAGAACTTTGGGATTCTTTAGAATCAAAATATGGATGAAGATGCATCTAGTAAAAAGTTCTTGGTTGGTAACTTCATGAAATATAACATGGTTGATTCACGTTCGGTAATGGAACAGTACAATGAACTTCTTCGCATTTTGGATCAATTTGCACAGCATAAAATGGAAATGGATGAGTCTATTTCTGTTTCTAGTATAATTGATAAATTGCCACCTTCTTGGAAATATTTTAAACATTTTCTGAAACATAAGAAAGAAGAATTATCTCTGGTAGAACTTGGTAGTCACTTGCGTATAGAGGAATCTCTAAGGGCGCAAGAGAACGGTAAAACCAAGGGTAAAGAGGTGATGGATTCGACTTCCATAAATATGGTGGAAACCGGGGAAAGTTCTCAAAAGAACCGGAGAAGAAAAGAAAAGGGCAATCATCTAAAAACAACGGCAAAGATGCCAACCGAAACCGAAAGGTGCTTGTTGGGTTTGCGGGAAAGTTGGGCATTTTAAGGTCGATTGTCGATTTGGCAAAAATCGAAAGGGCCAAACAACGAGTTCGGGGCAAGGGTCTAAGGACCAAGGTGCTCCTAAACATCAAGGTCGAATATTGTTTGTGGATTTAATTCGGATATGAATTATGTACCACCGATTTACGAGGCATTTTATGTGCGGGATGATGATGTTGCTTGGTGGATTGACTCGGGTGCGACAAGGCATGTACGCAAGGATCAACGTTGGTTTAAAGATTATGAACCCGTTAACGCCGGATCCATGCTTTTTATGGGAAACGAGTCAAAGGCCGCCATCCGTGGAAGAGAACTGTTGTTTTACCTTTTAGTTCTGGCAAATTTGTAACTTTAAAACATGTACTATTTGTTTCGGGGATCCGGAAAAACTTAGTTTCAGGAAGTTTGTTATGTAAAGATGGTTTTAAACAAGTCTTTGAGTCTGACAAATACATTTTAAGTAAGTGTGGTGTATTTATAGGATTTGGTTATCTTTGTAATGGTATGTTTATGCTTAACATTCAGCATGATGTTGTGAATAATGTTTGTATGAATCATGAAGTTAATGTTTCTGTTTTATGGCATTCTCGGTTAGGACATGTTCATTACAAACGTATGTTATGAATGTCTAAACATGATTTAATTCCATCTTTTGATATGAATGTAAATAAATGTGATACATGTATGTTGAACAAAATTGTTAGACAGCCTTTTCATGGTGTTGAAAGGTCGTCTTCAGTTTTGGATCTTGTCCATACTGATCTATGTGACTTTTGTGCTACACCTTCTTTTGGCAACAAAAGATATGTAGTGACTTTTATAGATGATTGCACTCGGTTCTGTTATGTGTTTTTACTTCATTCTAAAGATGAGGCAATCGATAAATTCAAAATCTATAAAAGTGAAGTTGAGTTGCAATTAACCTCTAAAATTAAAAAGTTGCGTACCGATCGAGGTGGTGAATACTTTGATCCAACCTTTTTCGGGTCATGTGGGATTATACATGAGGTTACGATACCTTACACGCCACAGCAAAACGGTATAACGGAAAGGAAAAACCGTACTCTTAAAGAGATGGTTAATTCCATGCTATCTTACTCAGGTTTGAGTGAGGGATTTTGGGGAGAAGCCATGTTAACGGCTTGTTATTTGCTGAATAGAGTTCCTAATAAAAGGAATCATATTGCCCCATATGAACTTTGGTTCAAAAAGAAGCCAAACTTGAGTTATCTACGAGTTTGGGGATGTAGGGCTGTTGTAAGGCTCACCATGCCTAAGATTAAAACCTTGGGTGAGAGAGGCATTGATTGTATATTCATTGGATAATCTATGCATTCCAAGGCTTATAGGTTCTATGTTATAGAGCCTAATGATTCAGTTGCTATTCATTCTGTGATTGAATCAAGAGATGCTATCTTTGATGAAAATTGGTTTTCGTCTATACAAAGACCGAAGGATATAACTCCTATTAATGTTGGAGTGGAGAACAATAATGATGTCAGTTCTCAAGATGAGCCTTTGGAGCTTCGTAGAAGCAAAAGGGCTAGGAAAGCAAAATCTTTTGGATCCGACTATCAAACTTATTTGGTAGAAGGAACAAGAGATAAAGTAGGATTCCAATATTCATATTGTTATAATATTGATGAGGATCCTAAGACGTTTAAGGAGGCTATGGAGTCTCGAGACGTGTCATTGTGGAAAGAAGCCATCAATGATGAGATGGATTCCATAATGGGAAACAACACGTGGATCCTTGCGGATCTTCCACGTGGTTGCAAACCTTTGGGTTGCAAGTGGATCTTTAAAATAAAGATGAAAGTTGACGGCACTGTCGACAGGTATAAAGCCAGATTGGTAATTCAAGGCTTTAGGCAGAAGGAAGGTATTGGTTATTTTGATACCTATGCAGCGGTTGCTAGAATCTCCACAATAAGATTGTTGATTGCATTGGCAGCAATTAACAATCTGGTAATCCATCAAATGGATGTTAAGACGGAGTTCTTAAATGGTGATTTGGAAGAAGAAATTTATATGAAACAACCGGGAGGTTTTGTTTTGCCAAGAAATGAGCATGAGGTTTGTAAGCTTGTTAAATCATTGTATGGTCTTAAACAAGCACCTAAACAATGGCATCATAAATTTGATGAAGTTATCTTGTCTCATGGATTTATGATTAATCAATCAGACAAGTGTATATATAGCAAATTTGACAATACCGGTAATGGTGTGATAATTTGCTTATATGTTGATGACATGTTGATCTTTGGAACCAACCAAGATCAAGTTGACCTTTGCAAAGAATTTTTGTCATCAAGTTTTTCTATGAAAGACATGGGGGAGGCGGATGTGATTCTAGGAATCAAGATAAAACGGAGTGACAAAGGGTTCTCTTTGACACAATCTCATTACATTGAGAAAGTGTTGAAGAAGTTCAATTGTAAAAACTCCACTCCGGCTAATACTCCCATGGATCCTAATGAGAAACTCATGCCTAATATGGGAAATCCAATATCACAACTTGAGTATTCTCGGGTAATAGGATGTTTGATGTATGCTATGACTAGCACACGTCCGGATATTGCTTATGCGGTTGGAAAGCTAAGAAGGTTTACGAGTAATCCGAGTAGTCATCATTGGCGTGTGGTAACTCGTGTGCTAAGGTATCTTAAGTTGACCAAGGACTTTGGCTTGACTTATGTGGGACATCCTTCGGTAATAGAAGGATACTCAGATGCTAGTTGGATATCCAATGTAGAGGATCATTCTTCTACTAGTGGTTGGGTGTTTTTACTTGGAGGAGGTGCCATTTCATGGGCTTCCAAAAAGCAAACATGTATTACTAGCTCGACTATGGAGTCCGAGTTTGTTGCCTTATTGCAGCCGGAAAAGAGGCTGAGTGGCTTAGGAATTTGATTTATGAAATTCCATTGTGGCCGAAACCAATATCACCCATTTCTATCCATTGTGATAGTGCTTCTACCTTGTCTAAAGCTTATAGTCAAGTGTATAATGGTAAGTCGCGACACCTGGGCGTTAGACATAGTGCGGTTCGTGAGTTGATCACTCACGGGGTGATTTCGGTTGTGTTTGTGAAATCTCAACATACTTAGCTGATCACTTAACAAAAGGATTGGCTAGAGACTTGGTACAAAAGTCTGTTATCGGGATGGGTTTACAACTCATTTGAATCTTGGTGATAGGATACCCAATTCCCTTCTAATACAATGTTAGAGGCAGAATTCAATGTGGAAGGCCTATTACCTGTAAGTTAAGGATGAAGGGATTCTTCATAATGAGTCTTTGACAAAGTGCTATTGCAGGTGCACGATTATATAAAGGTTCACCTATATGAGTATGAAGTTTGGCCGCTTCAAGAAAGTTTGAGAGTTGGCTTTCTATATGCTCATGAATGGATATGGACACAAGGCCCGAATAATTAGTGTCAAGAATAAGCTTTTGGAGTTATATTAACTCATGTGTATGTTATCTTCATGTATTCAAAACGTGTAAAGGGGTTCAATGCTTAGACACACCCTAATACTCGAATATTTGAAATGTGTAATTTTACTAAGTGATAATTCAATCTTCGTGACATTATCATTGATGCATGAGTTGCTATGTTTTGACTGTTATTCAGCTAAACCAAGGATTACACTTAAATGGGGGAGGATTGTTGGTAATTTAAGTGTTACCATGTTCATTTATGTAATCGGGGTTTGGTACAAAGATGGGTGAACTCGGAATGCTATAATATGAGTTTGGAGGTACGGAGTGTACACTCATATAAGTATCTACGAGTTTACGGATTTAAATGATCAAGTATAGTTCGGGAAAATCACTTAAAGGACTGAAAATCCACTTAAAGGACCAAAATTCAGATTTTGGAGAAACAGATAGTTATCCGTACGGATAAGAATCTATCCGTACGGATGAAAGGCTGAAATGGTGAAAACTTTGATACTGTGATATATCCGTCCGGATGATAACTTCATCCGTACGGATGCGGTCCGAAATTCTGAAATGGTGTGTCTTTTCAGTCTTTTTCAACTGTTTATGTATATAAATTATTTCCAAAGGTTGCATACATAAGAGGTCGGTTTTTCCATCAATATATAAGATCCTTTTGAGTGCTTTAAACATATAGAAAAGAGAAGCACATTCATCTTTGAAAGTAAAAACACCTTAAACTATCTCCAAGAGTAATCTTCATCTTTTGTGCCTAAATATGAAGGGAAAACGTAGTCTTATCTCACAAAAGTATTTGTGTCACCCTAGGCATTCAGTAAGGGGAAAATAACTTTTGTAGGAAAGTGTTTACATGATTCTACGTTCATATCAAGCAAACCATTTTCTGTGTTTTTAGTTTTCCTGCGGTTTTGACATTGTTGTTGTTTTCCAAACCTCAATCTCTCTAACACCATCGCCATCGCCATCGCTGTCGATGTTCTTCACCATCGCCGTTCTCCTCATGCTCGATGCTTCAACAACCGGTAATGTTTATTTTATCTTCTTTTTTTCTCGTTTCTCTTCTCGCTCCGATTCTCTTCTCTATTCTCTCTCTGCTCGGTTTCTAGGGTTGAGATGCTGCTAAAATCGATTCTATGCTTTTGTGTGTTTATTTCTTTCAAAATGTCTAGGATAAAATCAATTATATGCTTCATCTGTGCTAATATACCACTTTCCCTCTGGGATACGTCTCACAGTTCATTCATCTAACTCTTCAATGAATGCCTAAAACTGTATACTGATTGATCGTCGTTTGTATTGAATTTTGTTCAATTAGTCTCCTCTCTCAAAGCTTCAGGTAGTATTCAATCTTTCTCTCTGTACTTATTGCTCCTTTAATCTGATTTTGTGTAGAAGTTCATTTGAATTTTACTTTCAGCTTGATTGCAACTTACGCCAAGTTTATTTCACCAACAACTTCCTGTATAATATCATCTAAATCTCTTTAGAAACACACCTGGATTCTCTTGATTGTTGATGAATATTACAAGTGTCAAATCACTAGTAAATGCTCTAGCAGAACATGTTTTTAAAGATGTCACTGAATCTATGCCAGCTGTACATTTCATTCTTAAATTGTTATCTTTCGGTAGCGTATTTATGTTTCGTTTGTCGAGTTTATGTAGGGTCTAGGAAAGGGCTGGGACATTTAAGCCTATTCTACACAACCTTAAGTTGTATTTGGAGTATTTGGAGAACCCACTAGATCATCACAACTATTCCAAGCTGTGAGTCAATTGTGCTGTTGATGGCAGATGGAAGGTTTAATCCCATTAATTTTTCCTCAGTATAAAAGAGTATGCCAAAGGGCTAAGAGAATTTCTGTGAAGTTTATCCTCTACTAACCATGACCAGTGAATATCTGTTGAAGGTGGAATAGTGAAATTGCATGCTAATGAACACAGTCACTATGAAGAGTCTTTAAACAATGATCTATTAGGTTTATAAAAGAATCATGTACTACTTTTCAGGTAGGTTTAAATCTCGTGCTACATTTCTCATACTTGTTGCATTGGTCCTATGGCTGATCCTGTGCCTTCTATATTTTGGTGAACCTATGTCTGGTGCTAAAAAGCATTTGCTAATTTTGTATTACATCTGTTTTGTATTTGCAGCATTTAATATTTAGTAATAGGACTTAGATATATTTCTTTTCTGATGTGGTGTTCAGTGTGTGCTCGGATTGTGATTAACAGTTCTGGTAGTTTTTAATCATTGATTTTATTTCGTTAACTCTTTGTAGACAGTTAAGGATCAAAAGCGGAAACTGAAGAAATGCTGAATCAAAGAAGGTAAATCTGAACTCAAACCTTTTTTCAATATTAAACTTGTAAAAGCTGCATTTTTTTCCCTAACAATGATGCTGCCAAGTTCTTGGGGATTAGCTCAAATCTGCTATTTTTTTCCTTCCTTTTCTTGGCATGTGCTTTTGACTTGTAGAAAGTGTTGCCATTGAAGTTATTACCCTTATTAGTAAAATGCCCTTAAGTTGTTCACTTTTGCTTCTGTTTACAACATTTGTGCAATTAAGTGATCAAATATTTGCTAAGCCTATTGTTTTCTGACAAAGTACTAAGTTTTTTTGTTTTGGTAGAGTCAATTCTGTCAGGTTGGACTGGACATGTTGGACTTGTGCCTTGTTTTATTGTGTCATTTCACTGAATCAAATTTGGTTTATTTAAAAGTCTAAATTTACTCGTGTTGATCAGGTCATGTGCTGATGAGTCATAAGTTGTCTACATATTTGAATCATGTCTGCACTAGTTCACGATTTTGCATCCGATCAGTTTGCTTTCTTGATGCCCTGCTGCCTAGGGTCCAAATCTCGTTTGATTGCCTTTAGTGCATCAGGTTTGGACATGCTGAGAGCTAAGTCTTACATGTCATTCATCTTTTGCTAAGGTTGGGAAAACATTAATGCTGCTGCCACTACCACGGATCAGAAAAGGTTGGTCTTTTTTTCATAAATGAAACTTAATGTTTTGTGTTGTTATTACTTGATATCTGATTTATCATTGATACATATTCTTTGCAAATTTGATCCTCATAATGCTTATATCCGGGCTTCTTCTCCTTTAGTTGTTGCTTGGTCTACGATTATCGTCTAACCCTCTTTCTCGAGGATTTCAGGCAAAGATTTTGGACTCACAATATGTCTTGGGGAGAGAAGAGGGAAGAGTGCTTGGGGTTTTCAAGTTGCTGGTTCATATTTGAAAAGAACTCATAAGAAGTGTGTTTTTTTATTTAGTTTTTTGCTGAGAAGGACAAATTTATTTAAATATCAGGCTCCAAGTACACTACAGATTAATTAGGACAAATCAGATGCAAACTTACCGAAATACCCTTTATTTTATATATAATTGTAGAAGAAAAAAGGCCAATGTACAGGGAAAGCTTCTATAATTTTAGAACAGAAATTATTGTCTGCTATTTCCCAATTGCAATACTTAATTTAGAGTTTGATATTTCACTGGGATTCCCAAAAAATGTTGGACGGCAACGGCTGCCGCCGCCATTACTCTAACTACACGACAACGGCTACCCTTTATTTGCAGCAGTTTTTTTTTTTTTTTTTTTTTTTTTTTTTTTGAGAATTTTCTCCCATTTTTTTCACAAATGTGCACGATCTTAAGGTCCTCAAATCCCCCTTTGGGGTTCCCCTTCCCAATTAGGGTTTAGTTTGGTTCCAAAAACACCTAAAACGCGAATGTTGTTGTATCTGGATGAATGTTACTGTGAATGGGTATTTTTGTCCAAAAAATTTGTTTTTGTCCTTTATAATCTTTGAAAATGGAAAATGTCCTTCCAGACCCATTTCTGTTAATTTTTGTCCTTATGGCCCCTCCCCCTTTTTTATTATGTATTTTTGTGAATTAAACCTGTTCTTTTATCATGTATATTATTTTTTATTTTTTTGAATTAAACCTGTTTCTTTATCTTTTTTATTTGTGGCGGAGTGAAAATCCGCCGCCGAAACCATTTTTTACCTGCATTATGTCTTATAATTGAATACGTTATCCTGGCGGTTTTTTGGACAATTACTGGCAGATAGTAACCTATGAGTTCATAGCGGCGGATGCAAAAAACCGTCGGGAAATGCCTTAAAACTTTGGGATAACGAGGAAGGAGACAAATATTTCATCAATTAGGGAGAATGAAAGGTTTTTGAAACTTTTGCATAAAGGACAATTTTTTTTTTTTTTTATTTTTCTGCCGCCATTCTACTCTCAAAATAAACAACAAAATTCCAGCATCTTGCAGGCTTGCACCAACACAATTGAACATTTCAATACCATCAAAAGTCAAAAATTAGAAGTCGATCAAAAGTCAATATTTTATTGTGGAAAGTTTTGTTTTATGGAATCCAATTCATTTGTCCATGAATAACTAGTCAAACATCTTCTTGGTTTTTCTCATTACTAACTAATGATGCTGGATTGTAGTAATAAATAAATAAATAACCCGAAATTTTGATGCGAAGAAGTAATTAGACGTAGAGAGACAAACCTGCAAACCGATGGAATAAGTTGAGGATCAAGTGAGTCGTCAACAAAAACGCAAGTCATCAAATCCTTCCAGCACGCAGCTTCGTGATCACGAAGAGGTCCGTTGCTGCTAAACCTCACCCTTTTCCTTCCATCACCTGAATACAGTTCTTTCTTTTCTTCCAATGGCTGCTCATGGAATCCTTTGACTCCTTCAATCATATCATCCATTACTTCAAGAGGGATCCCATGATTCACTATTCTGAAAAATCCCCATGTCTCTGATGCCTCTCGTATCTGATCAACGATATCTTTCCTCCGTGCTCCTCCGCTCTGTTCTGCCCCCGTAAGATCTATGGTTGGGAGGTCAAGTTCTGTAACATTAGTATCAATACTAAAAGCCTCTGGTGGATGAACAAAGAATTTGGGGAGTTTGGTCACCCCAGCATCAACTAGGCCTTTTACACCGGCTTTCGTTTCATCGAATTGCTTGATTTCTTCAGCTCTATTGTATGGTTCTCCGTTGTTTGCATTTCCGACCATTTTTTATTTTTTGCTACACAAAAGAGGAACTGTAATATTTTTTGATGATAATTTTGCTTCCTGCAAATACCAAATGGTTTTGGTTGATGAGTGCAATAGCTTGCTTGGAAGTCCAACAAATATAGTAATTTTATCATGGAATATACTTAAATTGAAAGAGTCAGAAAGGCCAGAATTAACTTATCAAGGAATATAGTAAATTAAATTGAATGAGTCAAAAAGCTTACGATACTCCTTTTGTTGATGGGTGCATTTCGTCTAAATTTGTATTTTCAGTCATAATCGGTAAGATTTCAATATCGTTGGTGTTTTTTTTCCTTTCGTGCGCTATTCACACTTTGGGATTAGGCATAATAAATCTGTAAACCAGTTAGAACACTTATATCAGATAGTCTTAAAGAATTCATTATTTTACAGTCTTAAATACTATATTTTGTAGTTTACAGAATAACTATTAAAGATGAAATACATCATATTATCTATTTTACAAAATGTGCTAGATATAAATTAATTTTTTACAGAATCTGCATTAATGCGGTACATGTAAAGTGAATTTTATATAATATGTATTTTATAGTAAATATAGGAGTATCTGATGCAATATTATTTTTCTTAAATCTGAAGGTTGAAATATCTAGAATACAATTTTAAAAACATTTACAGTATGTATTGCAAGTGCTCTTAGACGTGTCATGTTTGCCCCATTCCCCTGTTATGATACCACATGTAACGCCACAAAAATGTGGTTCTGATAGCGCTACTCAAGCCATAATGTATCAAGTAACTATTTAGACCTATCATCCTCCCTTGCCCTATAATGCTTAACCCGAGTTACCCCTTCCATCGTACCTTAGCCCTATATCTGATTATTATTTCTCCCACACATTTTCGATTTGAGATATTATAGTCGTATTGGAAACTATAAGTATAAGACTAATCAAAATGGATTATGACATGGGTATGGCCCGACGTCATACATATGACACCTAATAGACTACTTTGCATTCTTATACTAAATTGGCCAAAGAAGACCGGCCTACTTTGAGGACACACAACATAGATAACTCTGATAGAGTGGATCTCAATCTGATGTGGCATGCCTCTAAGCTCGTTTTACCGACATGGTGCAAGTTCACCTCGGTCCTAAAATTTCAGCTCGGGGCAGAACATCTTCGTTGACTTAAGGTTTCAGAGATGGGTGGTCAGGTCATTTAGCATACTATAGGTGCCACAATAATGAATATGATTCCTACTCCATTATGACACAAATTGTAAATTGTTCCATGATCTCAGTCATGTCCTTAATCATGTGCTCCAAAGCATCTTCTCCAAAAAAAGTATCATAGAGAAATGATTTACTCTCACAAATCATAATTACATTCATAGCTTGATCCCAAATCTTCTAGGTACTTAGGCATTCAATCCACATTAGCTCATCGATAATTCACAAAATCCACCATTCAAGTAATTGGGTTATCCTTACAAAGCCTAATTACCTGCATTGAGATCCACTTTCACTATTGACGATTTTACACATCCTGATTTAGCGCTAGAAGGAGGCCCTATGATTTCACCATTCGAGAATATTGTTGTTATTTGTAGACACACCATGAAAACCAAGCACCTAATTGATGAAGATCATATGCAAGGCACAGAAAAATGAACATGGGTCGAAGGAGAGGTAATTGTCATGCTTGTAGATGGACACACATCACCATCCAGATCACAAGGAAAATGAAGAGAATTCCTCAAGGTTCCTATCGAGGAAAAATAAGATTAAGTTAATGGGGGGGGGGGGATTTCTTATGGTCTAACAAACCCTTGTTAATTGGAAATGAAGATTTGATCATAGATGCAATAATCCACGAGTATTTGGTCAAACATATATGTATATATAGTTATTGGAAGTGCTGTTAAAATTTTATATCAAAATGCATTTCAATCAATATAGCTTGTATCGAAAGATCTCAAGCAGGTATAAGATCCTCTCTTTGGGGTCACATGAAGGCAAGTATAACCCTTGGGAATGGTCAGACTGAATACCATATTGGGGAAAGGTACCCCGAGCAGGACTCTAGAGCTATATTATATGGTGGTGGAAGGATCTTTATCCTACAATGTCATAGCCGGAAGGCATGCTCTAAATAAACTAAGGGTCATAATATCTCTCGCCCATAGTGGCTTAAAATTTCCCACCAAAGAAGGAACTATGGAGATTATGGGTAATGTGCAATCAACTAGGTGCTGCAACACAGTAACCTTAAAAAAGGAACATTGTGTAGATCAGTAGTTTTTGGTCGAAGACCCTCGTCCTGAGGTCGAGGAGACCATATGCTTTGAAGACCCTACCGAAGTAGTAAATTTATGGCATCAGAAGTCAGAACATATGATCGATCCATTATTAATGTGTGGATCCCCTCAGCTAAAAAGATAAAAATTCAAGAAATTGTTGGAAGATATTTGCATGGGTGGCAGAAGACATGCCGGGTATCTCAACAGATCTGGAAGTTCATAAACTCAAGCTATAGTCATGTCAAACTCAGTTCGATAAAAGAAATAGCACTTTCCCCTACGATAAATAAAGCAATAAAGAAAGAGGTAATGAATTTGTTGGAATCCAAGATCATCATGGAGGTATTCTATACCTTATGTTTGTCAAATCTAGTCATGGTTCCAAAACCGATGATAGCTTGAGAATGTGTATCAAGCTTATAATGAAGCCAGGTATGATGCCCTCATAACAGATTGAATTTAGCGAGCAATCTGGGGGCTAGATGTCTAAAAGCATATAGCATTCCCGGTTGGTAGTAAACCACTTCAAGGGTGAGTAAGAAACGAAAGAAGAACCAATGATAAAATAATTTAGCAACTGCAAAAAAAAAACTGGCATCTCAATTTGAGTTGTTTGAGTTTGAGTAGATGCCTTGTTTTCACACCACCAAAACGGATGCCTTACCCAAAATTGCATCCGCGTTAGTGACACGGAGAAACGTGCTTGTGGAAGTACTGGAACAAAGAAGTTACCAAGGATCTCATGTCTTACCAGTAGATCAGATATCGACATGTATGGACCCCATTATATAGTTCATGCATAACAGAACATTTCCAACGAACTTCAAAAGAGGCTAGAAATTAAAGATGAGGGTGCGCATAGCTCGGTATGTATTATATAATGATGTGTTCAACAACATGTCATTCACCAATCTATTTACAAAAGTGTGTATTGGAAGAAAAAGGAAACGACATCCTACAAAGTACACCGAACATCTATGGAAATCACTTAGGATCTTGATCTTTAAATATAAAGTGCCCATTATTTGGTTATTTTTTGCCCTCCACGAAAGAGGATGCTAAAGTGTTGGTCCAAACTTGCCATGCATGCTAGGTCCATGATTCAATTCCTCATAAAGCATCCTAAGACATGGTGCTACTATCAAGCCCATGGACTTTTGATCAATGGGGAGTTGACCTCATACGACCTATTCGAAATGTTAGTGTGGTGTCTAAAACCCAATCGGGATGGACCAGAGCCGACCATGTGAAGAATCATTTCTACTAAACTTTTATGTTTATGCACTAATAAAATGCATGTTATCATTATATATTGTTTGTTTAGAAAACCAATTTGAATATCGTATATAATAACGTCCCCATAATTAAATCGTGATAGAGAAATTATAATGATAATTATGGTTGATGAGATTTTGGCACATGGTAAACAATATAATTCTTTACTCTCCCAAGTCATCTGTATTATTAAATGAGACATTATTAATACGGATAGATTAGCATGTATTGAATTTTTTCTATTTTGTGAAGATATAGATATATCTTATGTATCGAAGTGTAGCGACATTTAGACTGTACGTGGACATGTAATGGAAGAATACATATGTTGGATGACCCACTTATTTACCTAAGAGGAATTATTAAGTGAAGTTGTATGATAATCATTGATAGGAACCAACTTTACAGTACATTTCTGTACAGTTCAGCCCACAATTATCACATTTCTGGCATGTTTCGGGTGAGTTTTGACCCTATCTTGAGTATTAAATGAGGATTTATTGCACGGCGAGTGACTGTCAGTTTTCCGTAAACTCGACCTTATTTTAGCATTTTATACTCGTTTTTCCCGAGCACCCGTAGTTTGCGGGGTTATGCGTTTTCGTGTTGTTTTCATATGGATGCGGGACTAGGGTGTCTCGAGAGCCCGAAAGACGAGAAGTATGAAGTTTAGACGTGTCCGAGGCGAAACACGGAGGTTGAAGGTGGAAAAGTGAAGATTTGGGCTACAAATGGCTGTCCGGACGGACAAGTGTTGTGTCCGGACGGCTAACTCACCGGTTTTTGAGAAAATTTGATGAAGAACCCGTCCGGACGGACAGAATCAACATCCGGACGGACAGAGAATCATCCGGACGGACAGAGGAATCATCCGGACGGACAAGAGCATGTCATCCGGACGGATATCTATGCATCCGTCCGGACACCTGGAGAATCAAGAACAGTCCGGCCGGACATTGAGGACATCCGGACGGACGAGAGGTTTTTCTATATAAGGCGGCTCATTTTCTCACAAAGAAGCCGAGGTAGAAAAAGAAGGGGCGATAATATTAGATAGTTTTGGAGATTTGTGGGCGATTTTCTTCATCTTTTAGAGTTAGATTAAGTGTTATATATCATTAGAATCCTCTTTCAATCCTCTCTTTGATCTACTAACTTTTAGCTTCGATCCGTAACTTTTCACTTGGCAAAAATTCGATCTTTTGTAAGCACATTTGCCACCTCCTTCAAGTTGAATAAAGTAAGTATGTTCTTTTGTTATTCTATTGTTGTTGTGATGTTTTTCTTCCGTTTTTGTTGCTTAGATTCGATTATGAGTAGCTAGATTCCTTGTATGGTTGAACTATGTGAAGGCGGGTGAAACGCCGTTAGATTGATGAACCGGGAGGTAGTGTAGTGCGTAAATAAACGTTCTAATTAATAATCCGTATCTCGAAACTTGTTTGAATCGTTTTTGAGCTAGATTGATCACCTAGTTCACCATTGCACACACTTAGCTTATAAATGTATGTTGCGGCGACGTGTGGGAACGGGGTTTCGAGACCGTAGAAGTTTTGAGCTTGAAAGGTAGTCGACACCTACCCGTGTACTAGATTGACGCCCTAGTCATCAAGTCCAAATCCAATACGGGGTTTGTTCTATGAGTTATCGTTAGACGGCAGGGTAGAGTAAGGCACATTCCCGGGGCAATCTTTTTGAGGGTAAAGTAATCCGCTGAAACGTAGTTCGGCCATACCTCTTTTAATTGTCTAGAATTCCGAGTAGTGTAATCTTTCTTTTACGCAATAGTATAACTTCACATCTATCGTTTGACCCGAACCGAGCGCTAAGTCAACTGTGGTACTCAAAACCAATCTCTCGTGGGTTCGACCTCGGACTCCTCAAGCACTATCCTACAATCGACCCGGTCCACTGCCGGTTAGAAAGTAGATTTTGCTAAGGTTTCGAGTTTTTACTTGATCGACCGGACCTAGAAAATCCGCTATCAAGTTGGCGCCGTTGCCGGGGAAATTGTTTAAAAGTCGAATTTGTGTTTGGTCGTGAACGAAAAAAAAAAAAAATGAAAAATATGAAAACATGTTGATAATGTTGTGCTTAGACTAGGTTTGAATGCAATTTTGGTACTTAGCTTCTTCGGAGGTTGATATCTTGTAGGTTGTCCTAGAACTTGGGCCTAAGTGTTTATCATCTTGTTTTATTTAGATTTCGATAGGAGCCATGGGATGTTGAAGTGATGTTGTCTTGAACTCGGATTGAATACGACTTTGGTACTTAGTCTCTTCGGAGGTTGATATCGTCTAAGTCGGGCTAGAACTGGGGCTCAGGACCTTCGACTATCATGACTTTTTGAGGGGTTTAAAATATCGTGTGTGTGTGTTGTGGAAAAAAATTCGAAAAAAAAAAAAAAAAAATAATTGTTTTGGTTGATGTGCTAGTTCTTTGACGTGGATAATTGCTTGTGTGCCTCTGTGGCTTTATTCTATACGTGGATGATTTGTCTTTACCCTGTTTGGTTATCTTTACATCCATTGCAATCCATGTTGAGTACTACCGATCCGCTTTCCGAGTCCGTTTGTGGCATGGCTTCTATATGTGTATAGCTCGTATCTATCACCATCTTTTGGCACGTGGACTTCTCCCGTGCATGTGTTTGCCTTGTTTTCGGTCTATATGGTTTTAGGTACTCGAGATGGATTCATTAGAAGATGTCACGTGAGCTTAAGTGCACCTTTCTGCCGGGTCCTACAAACAGCTAAGTCTCTATATCATTCTCCTTCACACACCGAGGACGGTGCTTCACTTAAGTGGGGGGGGGGGACGACTTAGCTTATTCGCTTGTTCTTAAAAGTATTATGCCGTGATGTGATAAACTTGGTTTTTACTCGTTTCCGAGTCGATTTTTGGGCCGTTTTTCAAAATTTTCCAAGATTTTAACACCACGTTACATGCATGTTGTTCACAATTGAGTGGTGAAAGGTCTTTAGCTTTGTGAATGTCTCACAGTGAGTCTATATTGTCATGATACGGAACACTTTTTAGTACACGTTTGACGACGGTTATGCTTATCACGATTACTTTACACACTTGTACCCCTAGTTTCGAGGCGAAATAGAAGGATTGGCCTTGGTAGGAACACGGGATGACAGTTTTGGCGTTCTTTTTTTACCCTACTTTAGCCAAATAAGCCTGAGCCGAATGTTTGACCTTCGTAGCCCCTCTCGCCTTTGATAGAATGGTCCGACCACCATTCGCTTTATAGCCGTTTTGTTACTTAGTCGAAACCTACCCTTGAGCCTTATTTTGGTCACATTCCTTTCATTTGACCCTACGAGTGGACTTAGTCTTTTGTTAAACCACACTTGCCAAGGCAAGTGTGGGGTGGGGGAGATGTTGTTTTGGTTGGAGTTGGTGTTTTCTGAGCTGTGTAAAGAATGGGAGGAGCTCGAGTGATCTTTTTATAAGGCCTTTGGTTCAAAGAAGAAAAGAAAGAAAAGTTGAAAAAGAAAAAGAATGCAAAAAGAAAAAAAAAAGAAGAAAAGAAAAAAAAGAAGTGAAATAAAAGTTTGAATAAAGTGAATAAGTGTTGAGTCAAAGAAAGCCTTGTGTGGACGTGTCTTGTTTGTCCATATAATGTTGTGTTCGGAAGTTGTTTTGATTTGTTTGATGATCGGAGGAGTTTGGTGTTGATTTGTATGGTTGCAAGGAGGAGATACACGTGTTTGGATTATGTTCACTCGTACTTCTTTTCTCCAGTTTCCCAAATTACCCTTTTCGATTAACCGAATTTACCCTAGCCTAACGTTATAACCCTTCAAGTCTGCTTGGACCGTGTTTAACCTTGGTTAGTCCCGATTAGTGGAGATTCTAGGAAGGGCAGGATTGTGTAAAGTCATTTGTCTGGTATTCCAAGCCCGAAATCGTATTAAGCATAAGTCGTCGTCATTCAACACACACTCACTCCGTGTCATGATTTAGTAGAGTCAAAGTAATGCATTCACTTAACTAAGTTCTTTTCACCTCGATATTTTGAAATGCATGCATGTACCGTAAAGTTGATTCCTTGGTATTGTTTGAACGCCTAATTTACTCGAGGACGAGTAAAGGCTAAGTGTGGGGTGGTGATAGGAACCAACTTTACAAGTACATTTCGTATAGTTCGGCCCACGATTATCACATTTTCGGCATGTTTCGGGTGAGTTTAGACTCTATTTGAGTATTAAATGAGGATTTATTGCACGGCGAGTGACTCGTCGGTTTTCCGTAAACTCGACCTTATTTTAGCATTTTATACTCGTTTCTCCCGAGCACCCGTAGTTTGCGGGGTTATGCGTTTGCTTGTTGTTTTCATATGGATGCAGGACTAGGGTGTCTCGAGAACCCGGAAGGCGAAGATTTATGATGATAAGTGTAATCAAGGTGCAAGAATGATCCAAGGAAGAAGAAAGAATAAGAAAAGGAAGAGAAATAGTTGTTGCTCTCACCATATGTTCACTTCATCATCATTTTGACCGATTATGGAGGCATTTTCTGGTCATGGTGTCTTCATGAAAGTTGTAGATGATTCAAAGATCTTTCTAATGGTTTTTGAATCACCCCAATCAGAGGTCGGATGAAGAAGTTATGAAGTGTTTATTGCGGAGTAATTTGTCGAAATGGAGCAATCTGGAGGCAAAACCAGAGAGTTGTCCGTACGGATGATGCATTTTGTCCGTACGGACGACTGGAAAATGAACCTGCTGCTGCTGCGATGTTTTGATGAGAGGATTTTTCACGATCTAAAAACCAAACAATATTTATAATCCACGAAACTCATATACCGTGAAACCACTCTCTAACCGGCCAAACACCGGGTCGATCGTAGTAGAATGGCAAAGAGTACGGGGTCGATCCCACGAGGAAATTGGGTCGAATACGAAACCTGTGTTAAAATCGGTGAACAAAGAGCACACCAATGGGATAAACGATCGAAGCCCATACTAAACTACGGCACGAAAAAGGGATTTAAAGCATGAACTAACAACAATAAGCAATCCCATCGACAAAAGATCGAAACAATCAAAGCAAAATCGAGAGAAAGCAAATCGACAAAGGAAACTCACTAAATCGACATCGAAATACATTAGATCTGAAAGCCCATGTCCCAAATCGACAAAAGATCCAGTCTTTAATCCCTATCGTGACCCACGACGCGAAATCCACAAGCAATCGATCGAATACCGCGTTCGACACTAAATACAAAAATCTAATCTAAAAGCATGGGCCCAAGCCTTGATCTGACTATTTAGATGTCAACCTGCATAACAGCCGCCGGAGCGGCTGGGTTGAGCACCTAAGCCGGCCTCGAGCTCAGTCCACGCCGAACAAAGTGAGGGTATGAGGCTCTCTTTCTATGGAGCCTCTTATATAGAGCAAAAATCGCGAGTTTGAGTGGTGGGCCGACCAACTCGGCTCGTTTGACCCGTCTTCGGTAAATCATTAAAATCTCCCTGTGTGTAGCTCCGAATTGAATGATTCAAGATGCGTCGGAAAGCTCGTTCAATTCCCTACCACATTCATGAAGACGACTTGACCAGAAAATGCTTCCCGATGTCAAAATGCAGCTCAAAGGACCGGACTGGTGGAAACTGAATCTGCTGCTGCTGCGATGTTTTGAGGTGTTTAATAGTCCAGGGTACTTGTCCGTACGGATAAAAGTCTGTCCGTACGGATAGTTCATCATTTTCCAGTCGTCCGTACGGACAAAATGCGTCATCCGTACGGACAACTCTCTCGGTTTTGCCTCCGATTGCTCCATTTCGACAGCTCTCCGCAAGATAAACACTTCATAACTTCTTCATCCGACCTCTCGTTGGGGTGATTCAAAAACCAACCAGAAAATGCCTCCATAATCGGTCAAAATGATGATGAAGTGAACATATGGTGAGAGCAACAACTATTTCTCTTCCTTTTCTTATTCTTTCTTCTTCCTTGGCTCATTCTTGCACCTTGATTACACTTATCATCATAAATCTTCGCCTTCCGGGTTCTCGAGACACCCTAGTCCTGCATCCATATGAAAACAACAAGCAAACGCATAACCCCGCAACTACGGGTGCTCGGGAGAAACGAGTATAAAATGCTAAAATAAGGTCGAGTTTACGGAAAACCGACAGTCACTCGCCGTGCAATAAATCCTCATTTAATACTCAAGATAGGGTCTAAACTCACCCGAAACATGCCAGAAATGTGATAATCGTGGGCTGAACTGTACAGAAATGTACTGTAAAGTTGGTTCCTATCAATCATCATGCTAAAGATTGTAATAATATCGCAGGTTGGATTGTCATGCTTTGATACTGTCGAGGTTTTCCTTAGTCATGGGGCGATCATGTGTGAACGATAGGGTGCAATATTGAAGCATGCATACGTTTTATGTCGATCGTCTGAGTTTCGCGCTTTCTAATGGTAGGAATGAATAACCGGAAAGAGAATAAATTTTTAAAGATTTTTAAATAAAATGATAACCCAACAAGATATGTTGGGAGTAGAACAATTTCTCCACGATTTATAAACTTAAAGGATTAAAAAAAAAAAAAAAAAAAAAAAAAAAAAAAAAAAAAAAAAGAGGACGCTAGAAAATGTTGCGTTTTTTTGTTTTCTATTCACTTTTCTCCCACATTATTAAATACCTATATATTTTGTTTTAGATCTCAACGTTATGAAAATTTCACCGCTTCTTTTTTTTTTTTTATTTTTTATTTTTTTTTATACTCTTTGTTTTGAGAATTTGTTTGATATCTGACGATGCTGAATCTCGCCTAAGAATAAATTCGGGTCGTTTAATCTAGGGGTAATTGAACGAGGGATGGTTTTTTGGGTGATTTTTAGACTGAGTTTGAGAGATATTTCTCTCAAGTTGCCTACGTATCCTGTTGATTATTCAGGAATCAAGTCTTTTGTAGTTCCATAGGGTTGTTTATATAGGGGACGATTTATCCTTTTCATTTCCCTGCAAGGAATTAGATTATATTATTATTAATATTTCCCTAAGGATATACACGCATCAATCCCTATAATTTAGGTAATTATGGATATATTTAAGTGTCTGGATCAGAGTCTTTATGACTTGTGATTCTTTCTTTGTTTATCATTAGTTATCCAGCACGTGGAATAACAGCCGGGGTTGCTCTGTGTGTCCTGCGCCGAGCCATCGAGGCCACGATGGCCGAACTGGGCAGCTCCTCTTCACCAAGCCTTGGCCGACCTGCGGCGGCCGGAGGAGGAGTTTTTGCTGATCTCCCACCTCGGTTTAAGGTCCTACCATTGGGTATGCCTTTAAGGCTCTTGGCCCTTATTATGTACTAACTCTCTATCTTCCCTTAATGGTTAGCCGATATAAAGATGACACGTGGTGAGGACTAGTCCGACCCTCGTCATAAGCCCCCGATCTGAATGAACTACCCTCTGTGAGGTCGGATCTTTAGAGGTGTTGTTCGGCCACTGTCATCTAGACTTGTAGAATTTTTACAATGACCTACTTTGCCAGGTTGCAGAGTTATTGTTATGACGTTGTCACTCGTGCCCACGTCTTCTGAGGTGCAACAATTTTTGAGAACATGTTTGGGGTTTTATAACCTATTGATTATTGCTCCAGTCCGTCCTACGGACTGGTTTTCTGATGAGTCCGACCCGCGGAGCTCGGTTTGAGTTTGTCTATGAACTAAGGATGTTTGGTCTACAAACTTTACGGAGGCTGAGCTAGAGAGCTCATACTTTGGTCCGTCCTACTGACTGGGCTAGTTTGTCCTGCAAACTTGGTGAGCCCTACCTCACTACTAGAAATACACTGTTTTCCGACGAACATTTCCGACTAATTCTGTGATGTCGGAAATTTCCTACGATTTTCCGACGAATACGAGCCGCATTTATTAGATTAATATACAATAAATGGATTCCGACGAATTTCCGTCTAAAAAGTTTCGTGATAAAATATTTTATAGGTATTTGGTCGGAAACAGAGCGCGGGAGCTTTTCCCGCTATTGCTTATCAAAATTTTCATGTGTGGACTCGGAATTTTCAAAGCTGAAATTTGTTTTGGGAAAATATTTGATACGAATTTCCGACCACAATGAGTTTAAAAAAAATATAAAATTAATTCGTTGGAATATTGTCGGAAAACATAATGAATAGTATTTGATAGAAAATAAATAAATGCTACCGTTTAAAAAAAATTAATTAAAAAATCACCGACGACTTTGAGAATTTCGTAGGAAATGCGTCGGAACTGAAAAAGAAAAGTTACTTACACAACCCATAATCTTATCTTCATTTCCCCAAATTCCCTTTTCTACGGTAAACCTAGCTGCTTTCTTCTCACCACTGTCTACTGCCTTCTTTTTCTTTTATTTCTACTTATTTTCTCATTATTTTCTCAATTCAAAGAAAAAATGCAGGATCTAGCATAGCGAAATTAAGTTTCACGAAGTATCCATTGAAGTTTCGGTTTTTTTTTTCCTGTCTAAATTGAAGAAGCTTTTCTTCAGGTTTTATGCAATTGGTCAAGCATTCAAGAGTCTATCCAAGTGATATAATGTCACTCTCTGCCTCTGCCTGTTATTCTGGAATGTGATTTGGATAGTTGAAATTTTTGAGTTTCAGGTAATCTGATAACTTTATGTTATATATTTTCAATTTAGGACAAAAAGTGTTCTCTTTTTTCTTCCATTCTCATGTATTTTCGAAATTGAAGCTGTAATGATGGTTTTAGAAGATGTTGTGTTCCATTTCAGGTTTTGAAAATCTCTTTATGATTTCCTTTTTCGTTATCTCATTTTTTTGGTTGAATGTTGTGTTTATTATGATTAATTAAACAGTAGTTCAGCTTTGAACGTATGCCATCAAGTTTAGGGTTTATGGACTTCTGAGAATCCACTGTGAGGTTGGGCATGGGTTTAAAGCTGAGAATCCAATTAGAAATTAGAAATATGAATCGCCCCTGTTATGAAGGCTGAAATTTGAAGACAGTTCCATTTATCAATATGCTTTTATGTATAGAATATTTGCTAATCAAGTAGATATACATTCAGCATTTTGCAGCCAAGTAAGAACAATTTTCAGGATCATAATTTTTTTTTTGGAAGCTTTGGGTGTGAATATGACATGTTGGAATCATATGATTTTTAGTCTAGTTTAATTTACATTGGGTTTTATTTTGTGTTCAATAACTGAAAGAAGAAAAAGAACAGTAGCTCGTAAGCCGTATATTTCTCTACATTCGCAACATATTATGTTAGAAAACCAGATTTCGATCAATTTTCAGAATCAAGAACTCATAATGAAACTCAACTTATTGATCACTAGAATGATCAATCAATTGAAACTTAATCAGAACCATAATGTGGAATGAAGAAAAACGGAAATGAGAGAAAGGAAACAGAGAATACAATTTGTTGAGTTTACATGAGGAAAGTCGGAAAGTTCGCTTAACTTTCACCATAAGCTGTTTGATGAAAGCCGTTTGATCCATCGTTAGTAGTGTGTCTGATTAGATCATTAGGCTGCTTGATCTTGCAGCATTAGGCTTACAATGTGCTTCATCCAAGCTGCTAGCTCAGGTTTTTGCTTGTTGCTTTGTGTTAAAATATATATAAAAGGCTCATTATCTACATCCATTCCAAACACATTGCTTAGTATTATTCGTCAATCGGGTCAAAGCCTGCCTTTGTTGCAGCTATGATTCCAACTTTTACTTGTATCAAATAACTCTACGTGACCATCAGTCAAATTCTAAACAAGCCTTTATCACAATTTACATATTACATCGTAAACTACTTAGTCGGTTAACACTTTGGTCTTTCTACATTTTCTGCTACCCCAAACTTGCACATTTTAGTCTTTACTTGTTGGAAAGCTAGGCCTCTCATGGTTCGGTAACAAAGCTATTTGGTGAAACTGTCTTTGTCAAAGAGTTTTAGGAATCAATGCCAAAAAGGGAAAAACATACAAGGGAGTGAAAGATAGAATAGAGCAAGGAAGCTATTATATAGTCAGAAGGAGAAGCTGTCCTCTCCCCCGTTGATATGTTCGCATGTGTTGTAATGTTAAGCATTTTTTTCCCCTGCTTTTAGCATTTACACAACTAACACATTAAAAATTAATTAATTATTATCCATTCCAACAAAAACATAAATAGTTAACCAAGTAAAGTTTTAGACAATATTATGCTGACAGTTTTTTGTACTCTACATGAAAGCTTTATATGTTCACAATTTAGTAATATTTCATTCTTTTCTATTGTTGAAACTTAAGATTCTTTTTTTTTTGTTATGGTATTGGAGCTTGTTAATTGTCTAAAGTTGAGTTCGCAGGTTTAGTCCGACAAGCATAAATGAATCTTAAGAGACGTAAATGTAAAAACATATCAGAAATGTTCCAAGCATGTGTGCAATTGTCGAGACACAATCTACCAAGAGTAGGCCACCCACTCGTGGGGATGATAGCATCCATACCCCTCCTCCAACGATTGGCTTGGCAGATGTCACCCCTACGCCTTCACCACATATCGATGAAGCAAATGTTGCTGCACATTCAAATTCGGTATGCTCAGATTCGATATGCTCTTTGCCGAGCCTTCTTCCGAGCTTCCACTTTGCCGGGTCCAAGATGGGCGTAAGTATATTGTTTGATGTTTGAGTAATATGTTTGTTCATTTACATAGTTGGTTGTTCTTTTACTTAATTAGTGAGTTGTTTTTCGGCTTGTTGAAAACAGTTTTATGCCACATGATAAAGAGCATGTGAATGAAATTTCACATATAATTACGTCTGGTTTTACCGGTATCCGGCCCACTTACAAATCCGTTCGCAGAAAACCAAAGATCAGTGGTGGGCAGAATTTCAGGTGAATAGTTTATATAATAAATATCTTATTTGAACATTCATATATTCCCGTAAGAACATTACTTTCAATTTGAATAGCTTATTGTTTTTTTCTTCTGTTTCAAATTGATTAACGCGACGTCTTTTAAAGTTGAACCGCAATGTAAGAGAGCGGTTAGAAAATTGTTTAACATAAAGGCCAATGATCGCTTAACAGATGCATTATACAACGCACGTCAAAAGTGGTTTGCAAAATGTAAATTAGTGGATTGGATTGATCGAAAGTGATGGACAAGTTGGTCAAGTATTGGGAGCCCGAAGATTTTAAAAATCGATCAACTTTAAATAAGACAAACAGAAATCGGGTCACGTCGGATGGGCGTGGAGTGGCTAAGAGTAATGGTGGTTCAAGATCAACTTATGATACTAAACTATTTCTGGTATGTGTATCTACTTTATTGATTATTTTTGTTACAAATCATTATTTATATTCTTTGGTTTGAGCCATTTGAACTGATTTTATTCAACCATTCATTATGTTTCCACAAGCCAAACTTATAACCTATGTCCACGTGAGAACAACTTTAAAAGTTGTGTTGTCCAAAGTTTATGTCTTAAGTTATCAGCTTTGTTCAGTTGAATTCTTCTGGTTATTATTGCAGTTGAATTCTTTTTGATTTATGTCATTTTTATTTATAGGAAATGCCTTTTGGTAGTTCTGCTGAGTGTTGTGGTTGCAAAGTCTTGTTCTCCCACTTTCATTGACAGAATGGTAGCAGTCCTAGAGTTCATGGCCAAATTCAATAAGTTACTAACTAAAATCACCCGATACTTTTCGTGAAGACTATAATCCCGATGTTGGTGATTGCCTTTTGGTAATGAATATGAAATATACATTCTACTTGTATCTCGATGTTGTGACTAGTGTCCCGGCTAGAACAAAGCATATGAACATTATTAGTTTTGATATGAAATCTGCAAAATTTTCAATATAAAAATGTCAATACATGAAGATATGAAGTTCAAAAGAACAAAAACTCAAGGCCTGTTTATTAACCTAATTCTGTACATATTCTTTGTATTAATGATATTGTAAGGTGCTAGTTTTGAAGTCCTAAATTGTTGTCAAGATGTTCAAGATAATTTTCAACATTTTCCATATTTTAGAAATGGTTTAAGTTATTATTGTGAAGGCTGTGTCCATGTTTCATGCCTTGTGATAAAGATGCATTGAACAATTTTAGGATCAATGTCATCAAACTTGTTTATTGCAAAGTGTTGTTGAGACAAGACTAATAAAATTTTGTTGTATTTTCTATTCTTTTATTCAGGCAATAGTGCAACATGATGAGCTTCATGGTTTGTGGATTGTTGTACGTTTGAACAAAAGTTGCAGTTCAAAGATGTATTGACTGAAGTCGCATTTTGTGCGTGGTACGATTTAGAGTGGTATATGTATGACATAAAGTTGCCTCATTTTGAATTATGTTAAAACTAAAGTATTTTGTGATCATTTTGGACCATCTTGTTTTGATGTTTATGCACATTATTGTAGCCTTTTAATTATGGGATGTTAAAACATAATAATTATGTATTTTGTTGTCTCATTTTATTTATTTTTCGTATTTTTTTTGATTTGTGATGTAATTATGGATAATAAACAAAAACAACAAAATAAAATATAAAAAAATATATGTAATTTGTGGAAAATTCGTCGGAAATTACGTGGGAAGTGGTACAGGATTATTAGTCGGAAGTTTCGTCCGTAAATTTGTAGGAGCCGTCGTCGGTAAAAGTATCGAAACATTGTCGGAATCTTAATAGGAAAAATTGATGTAATATTAGTAGGAAATTTCGTAGGAATATTTAGTAGGAAATTTCGTCGGAAATGTCGTAGCAAAGTTCGTAGGAAAAGGTTCCGACGCCATGTTTTACGACGCACTGTTTTTAGTCGGCATTTCGTCGGAAACCGTGTTTTCGGACTAATTTCCGACGAAATTTAGGGTCGGAATCACGCGAATTTTTAGTAGTGCCTGCTGAGCTCAATTCGATGAGTTTGACCTGCAAACTTTGTTGAGTCCGACTGCGGAGTTTTGAAAGTTGAAGTCTTTCCAGCATACTTAAACAAACTTTTCGAGTCCGGCCTGTGGAGCCAAAGCATTCGAGTCCGACCCGCGGAGCTCAAACTTTGGAGTCTGTTGTGTAGATTTTGGAGAAAAGCTTCCAACTTTTTTCCTGTACAATGTTTTAATATATGGAAGCTTTTACAAGTTTTTTTTGCAAGTTTTAACATATGCAAACTATTGCAAGTTCTCTTGCCTTGATTTTATTTTCAACACTTACCTGAAGTACTCTGATCCGCAGTGTGGTGTCTTGGCCCCCCCAGTATGCCATTCATTGACTCATAGATTTTTTGGATGGCATACTTAGTAGCGTGTATAGATTTTTGCCTCTGGACTTTACCTATAGGGCTCTGCAATTCGTTGTCTGTCCTGCAGACTTAGGAAGTTTGACTGTTGCAAGCTTATTGAATCTAACTTGCAGAGCTTAGTTCAAGCGGAGTTCAATTGGTCTTCTTCCCAAACCTAATAATTTTGACTGAGTCCGATCTGTAAAGCTTTGCTAGTTCGTCCTGCGAACTTTAACGAGTATGTCCGTTGTAAACTTTATTTTAAACCGACTGAATCCGACCTGCGGATCTCAGCTAGTTCGTCCTGTGAACTTTAATGAGTTTGTCCTTTACAAACTTTATTTTAAATCGACTGAGTTCGACCTGCGGATCTGAGCTAGTTCATCCTGCGAACTTTAATGAGTTTGTCATTTGCAAACTTTCCCGAGTCTGACCTACAGCTCAGTTCTGATCGTCTGTCCCGTAGACTTATTGAGTTTGTCCTTTGCAAACTTTTCCGAGTCCGCACTGCGGCTCAGTTATGATCGTCTGTCCGGCAAACTTATTGAGTTTGTCCTTTGCAAACTTTTCTGAGTCCGCATTGCGGCTCAGTTATGATCGTTTGTCCTGTAGACTTATTGAGTTTGTCGTTTGCAAACTCTTCCGAGTCCTCACTGTGGCTCAGATATGATCGTTTGTTCTACAAACTTATAATTTTCTGATGAGTACGACGTGCGGAGCTTAGTTTGTCAGCCTGCTGAAGAGCTCGTTAATGAAGAGCGTACAATAAGAGAGCTCATACTTGGAGAGATGAAGAGCTGAAGAGCCCGTACATGAAGGATTCACTCGAGGGGAGCTCCAAATATGATGCCAAGCGGAGCTCGGTCTTATAAAAGATTTGCTCGTGGTGAGCTCCAAATATGATGCCGAGCCAAACCCGGTCTTATAAAAGATTCGCTCAAGGTGAGCTCCAAATATGATGCCGAGCTGAGCTCGGTCTTATAAAAGATACGCTCAAGGTGAGATCCAAATATGATGCCAAGCTGAGCTCGGTCTTATAAAAGATAAATCTTATAAAAGATATGATCAAGGTGAGCTTCAAATATGATGCCGAGCTGAGCCCGGTCATATAAAAGATACGCTCAAGGTGAGCTCCAAATATGATGCCGGGCTGAGCTCGGTCTTATAAAAGATACGCTCAAGGTGAGCTCCAAATATGATGCCGGGCTGAGCTCGGTCTTATAAAAGATACGCTCAAGGTGAGCTCCAAATATGATGCCGAGCTGAGCTCGATCTTATAAAAGATACACAAAAGGTGAGCTCTAAATATGATGCCGAGCTGAGCTTGGTCTTATAAAAGATACGCTCAAGGTGAGCTCCAAATATGATGTCGAGCTGAGCTCGGTCTTATAAAAGATACGCTCAAGGTGAGCGCCAAATATGATGCCGAGCTGAGCTCGGTCTTATAAAAGATTTGCTCAACCCGCCATGCTCGGTAAGGAGAGTTCCAAAATAAGATAGCTCGACCCGCCAATGTTCGGTATGGTGAGTTCCAAAATAAGATAGCTCGAGATGCCATGTTCGGTAGGGTGAGTTCCAAAATAAGATAGCTCGACCCGCCATGCTCGGTAGGGTGAGTTCCAAACTAAGATAGGTCATTTAAGTTGAAAAATGGGAATAAATTTCAATGAGGGCTTGTACTTGGACGTCTTGTAATAAGAGAGCTCGCTGATAGAGAGCTCGTTTAGAGAGCTCATACCGGAGAGCTTGAGAGCTCAGCTCGGTTTTTGGAGCCTGAGAGCTCGTCCATGAGCCCGACCTGCAGAGCTCATGTTAAACAGTCTATCTTGCAAACTTAGAGAGTTTGCCTTTTGCATCTTTTTGGGGACGATCAGGCATCTAAATGGACTCCGATCGGCATGAAATTTGGAGGCCTTGTTCCTTCCTCCTTCTTCTTCAATCTGAATGGTGGAATTCTTGTTCCAACGGTGCAATATATGGCAATAAACCTCCGATCTGACTGTGTTTTTTGTGACTGCTGCATTTTTGGTGATACAACAACAACTTTCTTGCGACGACCGGACATGTAAACGGACTCCGATCAACATGAAATTTGGAGGGCTTGTTCGTCCCTCCTTCTTCTTCAATCTGAACGGTGGAATTATTGTTCCAACGGTTCAATCTCTGGGACTAAGCCCTTGATCTGACTGCGTTTTTGGCATGTTTTTGCCATTAACTCGATCACGAACAACCTCGATCCATTACCGATAGAAGGCCCTCCTTCTAGCGCCAATGGACGATGCTGGATCTCGTATATTCCGGGTTGTTTAATACAGGGGTAATTGAACGAGGGATGGTTTTTTGGGTGATTTTTAGACTGAGCTTGAGAGTTATTTCTCTCAAGTTGCCTACGTATCCTGTTGATTTTTCAGGAATCAAGTCTTTCGTAGTTCCTTAGGGTTGTTTATATATGGGACAATCTATCCCTTTCCTTGTCCTACAAGGAATTATATTATATTATTATTATTATTTGCCAAAGGATATATACACATCAATCCCTATAATTTAGGGATAATTTTGGGCATATTTAAATGCCTGGATCAGAGTCTTTATGACTTGTGATTCTTTCCTTGTTTATCTTTAGTTATCCAGCACGTGGAATAACAGCCGGGGTTGCTTTGTGCGTCCTGCGCGGAGCCCCCGAGGCCACGATGGCGAACTGGGCAGCTCATCTTCACCAAGCCTTGGCCGACCTGCGGCGGTTGGAGAAGGAGTTTCTGCCGATCTCCCACCGGGGTTAAGGACCTAATATTGGGTATGTCTTTAAGGCTCCTGGCCCTTATTATGTATTAACTCTCTGTGTTCCCTTAATGGTTAGCCGATACAAAGATGACACGTGACGAGGGCTAGTCCGACCCTTGTCAATATCATTGCATCTATTTTCATGTCAGTCACAGTGAAATTTAAGAAACACTGAATTATGACAATTGATTTCGAAGAATAGTGAATTTCGACACCGAATATATATACACATTCATATCATCACTATTGTAATAGTAGTGGTACTAATTCTCAAATATATATATACATATAGAGTGAGAGATATATATATATATAGTGGTAGTGATACTACTTCTATTATCTAATATATATAGGTAGTAGTTTATATATAATAGTAGTAGTGATACAATTTCTACTAGTAATATTTATTTATTTTATTTTGTAGAAGTAGTGATACTAGTAGACTTCTACTAGTATAATATATATATACACACACTAATAGATGTAGTACCGCTACAATTACTACATTTTTATATAGATAGATAGAGAGACTCTTATATATATATATATATATCAATAAAAGCACAATAAAAGCGATGTACACAACTTCACAATCACCTAATCTGTCACTGTATTTTGATAGTAGTGGAACTACTTGTACAAGTACAATCTCTATATATACATACATACATACATATATATATATATATATATATATATATATATATATATATATATATATATATATATATATATATATATATATATATGTGTGTGTGTGTGTGTGTGTTTTTGTGTGTGTTTTTAGTAGTGGTATTAATTTATATAGTAGATAGATAGATATGTTGTAATAGCAAGTGGTACTACTTCTATTAGTGTGTGTGCATGTGTGTTGTAATGGTGACTTAAACTATGCTGCTAAAGATGGTCAGCAGAGTATGACACTCTGCTGAATTTGTGTGGAAACTATGGTGGTCAGCAAGGCCTGAAGGTATCTGCTGAAGTCTGGTGTTCCGGTGAGTGAAGTCAGCAGATTGATCATCTGCTGAGCATGGTTTGCTGAGTTGGTTCTCAGTGATACTTGAGGAACACGTCTGCATGTTTTCTGTTTGGGATAAAGTTACTTTTTGGGTATTTCAGCCATTATCTGGTTTGGCTATTTAGTTGGACAAGGTTGGATTCCCAAGGCTATAATTACCATATGTATCTGTTGTAATTTGTAACTTTCTCGTGATAATAAAATAATCCTCGTTTGTCCGTGGAGTTATTGGCACATTGCCGGAGACCACGTTAAATCTGTGTTCTTCTTGTTTCTGAGTTTGTTTGCATGTTAATTTTTTATCTTTACTCACAATCACCATCACTTCTTGATCAATCCGTCATAACAAACTGGTATCGGAGCATCCAGGTTCATCAAAAAATATGTTTAGCTATTTTAAGCAAGGTAGATTGGCACCAAGTTCATAATTGGCGCTAGGTTTTGGGATCTACGCAAGCTTTTCTGGTGAGAAAGATGTCTGCTTTAAACGTCAATTGATGACAGTTAAAATATACCTATTTATGTCATCAATTCTAACCTTAAATCAGAGTTAATTATATATATTTCATATTAAATCACGTGTTTATATTTATTATTTGTTGATAAGTGATTATTAATGTGATAATTGGTATTTAGCTATTTTTATTATAAAAGAGCAATTAATTGTGTGATAAATACTGATTTTTGCAGATCATAAAGAATCGGGAAGATAATTATCACGCAATCGAGAAATCTCAAGATAAAAGAGAAGAAAATCGGAGCATTGAAAAAAAAATTAATCAGATCAATTCAAAAGCATGGAGTGGGGAACAAGTCAGAAAAAGCGGAGTGAAAACGCGTAACAAGGGAAGGCTCGGTCGACCGAGCCTAGCCATTCGGTCGACCGAGCGTGTAGGTTCGGTCACCCGAGCCTAATTTGATAAATGCATGTCAATTTTCTGGATTCTCCCTATGTCGGCTACAACTCCTATATAAACAGCAGCCACGATGCTGAGAAAAACACACCACTACAACACAAGACAGTTTATACAATTTGAGTTTTTAAGTTTTAGTTTTCTTTTCTTTATGTTCGTACATTGTGGATTCATCGGATTCTCCGGTTGGGGAGCGCATTAAAGAGTGGGAGTCACTCTCGTCTTCGAGGTATGACTATTCGATTATGCAATCTTTATTCGTAGATCCGATGTATTTTACTATGGTGTAGTTTTTCTTGTATTGATTGTGTGATGTAGATTAATTTACGAACCATGTGTTTAGGTTAGAAACGTTAAGAAGTAATCATGATTTGTACCAACACGGAAGCGTGTTCGGTCGACCGAGACATGTCATTCGGTCGCCCGAGTGCCGCCATTCGGTTGACCGAGCGTGGTAATGTGTAGGGAAATATTATGATCGGCTTCGACTACGTCGATTCTCTCGAATTGGAATTAAAACGAGTAATTAAACCGATCAACTTAATTATTTGTCATCATAATTTAACATGAAACCCAAAAAGTGATTGTTACTTAGGATATAGATTGAATCGGCATCTAAGAAGTACGCCTTACCCTAGGAATGTTGCTTAGATGAGGTTACGGTTTATACCGGCATCCCTAGTTTCGTAATTGTGTCGAAGTTATATGAGATGGAGGCATTAAAAAGCGAAGTCACGTAATGGAGGCACGATGATTTAGATGGCCTAACCGGAGCTAAATCTACCTTAGGGGACGACTCCCGTAGTCATAATAATCAATCCTTAACGTTTGTTTTATCTCGATATCATCCTAATTCACATGGGGGAGTTATAATCTACTAGCGTAATCAATACTATTTGTTTAGATAATATCAACCGTATTATCCGTGTTTTAGTAGTCTTTAGTCGTCTTTGTGGTCTTGTGTGTCTTGTGGTTGTCACTATTTTATTTATCGCATTTAGTTGGTCATAGACCGCCCTTTCAATTTAGTTATAATAGGATAAAGTTGTGTTTTATTTGTGCCGAGTCTCTGTGGGATCGACCTCGACTCTATCTAGCTAAACTACGGTTGAACCTAGTTCTCTTGCTAGTGTGTTAGTAGGCATCGAGTTAATAATTTAACTTGACCTCAATCAAGTTTTTGGCGCCGTTGCCGGGGACTCGAGTCATTACATTAAGATATAGCTTATTTTGTTAGAACTGGATTCGTGAATATTCTGTGAATAAGAGTCTGTATATTAAACAGTGTCGTAAAAAAATAAAAAAAATAAAAAAAAAAAGGGGGTTCGGTCGACCGAACCACAGTTCTCAGTCGACCGAGAGTTAGTTTTTTTTTGTTTTTGTTCGTATTAGTTTTATAATATTCTGGCTTCGTTTTCTTTACGTTTTCTTTTCTCAAACTTATTACGAGTCTGTTTTAGTTTTATTTAGTTAGTTAAAGGCCTAGCCTTTACTAGTGATTAATTGTTTTATTGTTGTTTATTATTTTATAGTACGCTACTCGGAAATCGAAGGAACCGCTTGAACCTTATAATCCTGAAATAGAGAAATTTGCGAGAAGGAATAGGAAGTTAGCTAGGGAACTGGCTAAACAAGGAGAAGAGGATCCAAATCTTGAGGAAAGTGAGCAAGGAGTGGAAGAAGGACATACAACCAATCATTCTGAACATTCCGAATCTGAAACAGAAATGGAAGGCAATCCGGTCAATCCAAACCAGGTACCTAATCCTGTTATTAATCCTGTTATCAATAATGCCAATAATGTGAATGCAAATGCTAATAATGAGAACCAAGCCCTAGTTCAAGGAGCGAGGCGTACTTTGCAAAGTTATGCAACGCCAACTATTGAACAATTCATTCCCATTATCGTAGCACCGCAAGATCTTTGCGGAAGTCTATCACCCTAGGCCTAATGTAATTCAAATGGTGACCAACTATTCTACTTTTCATGGAATTCGAACGAGGATCCTGGTGTTCACGTGACGAATTTCTTGGAAATCGTTAGCACAAGTGAAACCGAAATTAATCCCGGAGGGTAACATTCGTCTTAAGCTTTTCCCTTTCACTTTGAAAGATAAAGCTAAGCAATGGCTTCTCTCTTTAGAATTTGGATCTATCACTACTTGGGAACAATTGTTGCAAAAATTCATGAATAAGTATTTCCCCTTGGGAAAAACCTTTAAGTTACGCCAAGACATCCTAGGATTTAAGCAACAACCTGGGGAGAGTTTTGATCAAGCTTGGGAGCGTTTTAAGGAAGCTATGAGGAAGTGTCCTCATCATGACATCTCTCTTTGGCTTTTAATGCAAACCTTTTACCATGGATTATGAGAGACGGAGAAAATTAGAGTAGACGCCTCCAGCAATGGAGCATTTGTTCTTTTATCTCCTGAGGAAGCACAAGGGAAGATGGAGCAAATAGCGATGAATAGCCAATGGGGAGGCAATGACATAGCTACTGTAAAGATGGCCGCTGACATATTTAATGATAGTGCATCTACCAAAATCTTAGAACAACTTTCTGTTATCAACAATAAGGTAGATGGGATGCAAGAGAGGATGACAAGAGTAGAGAAAGGGGTGGAATCGAGGTAGCACCTCAAAGTGAGAATCCTGGTACTGAAGAAGCCAATTATATCGGGGGAGGGTACAGGCCTAATCATAACCATCCTGGATTCCGATATAGTGACATTAACGCAGGAGAAAGGCCTAAACCACCTACCACTTATGTACCACAGCAAACTAAAACTTTTGGTTGGGAAGCTGCGATAGAAAAACTGAGTAATGACGTCACTGACAATATGGGACAACTTTCAAAATCTATGGCTGATTTAGCCACTAACTTTAGCCAATATTGTTAGAAGACCGATGCTAAGGTGACCAATCAAGAAGCTCTAGTCCAAAACCTCATGCACCAGATAGGACAACTAGCTGAGCAAGTCTCAACTAGACCTCCTGGAGGGTTACCAAGCAACACTGAGAAGAACCCTAAGGATTTGAATGCGATCATGACAAGGAGTGAAAAAGAAGTAACTCCACCATCCCTGCAAGAGAAAGAGAAAATCACAAAGAATAAGGATGGTGAGCCAAGCAATGAGACTAATACTTCCGAGTCTTTGCCTAAGAAAAGAACGTATAAAGAACCAGCTGGCCCTAGAGTTGAACTTTACGATAATAAGTATCCAATTTTCACTGATGTCGATCCTTCAACTCTACCTTATCCTCCACCAAAGCCGAAGCCTAAGTTTGATAATAAGAGGTATAAGAAGTTCGTGGATATGTTTAGTAAGTTACAAATCAATATACCCCTAGTTGAAGCACTAGTGAAATGCCCGAGTACACCAAGTTTTTAAAAGACGCCGTCTCAACTAAAAGGAAACTTCTAGATTTAGAGACCATATGCCTTAATGAGGAGTGCTCAGCCATTCTTCAACATAAGTTACCCCCAAAATGATAAGATCCGGGAAGTTTTCTCATTCCCTGCACCATAGGTAACGTATGTTTAAACAAAGCTTTGTGTGATCTAGGAGCTAGCGTGAACCTGATGCCACTATCTATTTTTCGGAAGCTAGGCATGAAAGATCTAAAGAAGACCTCAATCACACTGCAATTAGCTGACCGTTCTGTTAAAGAACCGTGTGGAGTGGTTGAGGATGCGCTGGTAAGGGTTGAAAAGTTTGTATTTCCTGTCGACTTTGTGGTATTAGATATGGAAGCTAACTACGAAGTGCCCTTGATATTAGGGAGACCGTTCATGGCCACTAGTAGAACGCTAATTGATGTTTACAAGGGCGAGTTAGTGTTAAGAGTGAATGAATAGAGAGTTGCATTCAATGTCTTCGACACTATGAAGCAACTTGATGATGGAGAGGATGCATGTTTCATGTTAGATTCCATTGATAGGATCGTTCAAGAATTTCAACAACATGAAAGTATCAAGGATTTCTTGGATCTTTGTCTTAGAAGAAGAAGATGAAGTCAAGTACGTGAGTAGTGAGGAGGAGAAGATGATATGGCCGGGATGTAGTAGAGGGACCCCAAGGCACGTAGAGGAAGTAAGTCTTTGCGGAGATTGAAAGATTCTATCATAGACCAACGTGGCATAAGTACTTCGAACTCAAACTCACCGGTCGAATTTGAAGACCTCTTTGGAAGAACCTCCCACAAATTTGATTTTAAAACCTCTTCCCGCGAATTTGAAGTATGTATTTCTTCAAGATGAGGCTTTGCCGCTGATTATATCTTCTTCCTTGACGGACTTACAAGAGGAAAAACTAATGAGAGTTCTGAGAGAGTACCGCGGAGAATTTGGATGGCCCATATCTGACGTTAAGGGCATTAGTCCTAGCGTATGTATGCACAAGATCTCCGTGGACCCCGAAAAGAAAGCGGTTGCACAACCTCAGAGGCGTTTAACCCCACAATTAAAGGAAGTGGTTAGGGATGAGGTTATAAAAATGTTAGAAATGGGAATTATGTTTCCAATTGCTGATAGCGAATGGGTAAGCCCTATCCACGTAGTTCCCAAGAAGGGAGGATTAACGGTGCAAGTCAATGAGTTGAATGAGCTAATTCCTGTGAGGCTAATCACCGGTCATCGAGTATGCATAGACTTTAGGAAACTAAATGATGCGACTCGTAAGGACCATTTTCCTCTTCCCTTCATCGATCAAATGCTCGAGAGACTGAGCGGGCATGCTTTCTATTGTTTTCTTGACGGGTATTCGGGATACTATCAAATCCACATCTCGCCCGAAGATCGTGAGAAAACAACGTTTACATGCCCATATGGGACATTTGCTTATAATCGAATGCCATTTGGATTGTGTAACGTCCCCGCGACATTTCAACGATGTATGATGTCATTATTTGCGGATATGGTTGAAGACTTCTTGGAAATCTTTATGGATGACCTCTCCGTGTTTGGAGACGATTTCGATTCATGTCTCACACATCTAGCACGAGTGTTGAAGAGATGTGAAGAGACGATTCTTGTGCTTAACTGGGAGAAATGTCATTTGATGGTTACGGAAGGTATAGTACTAGGCCACCGCATATCAAAGAACGGTATAGAGGTGGATAGAGCCAAAGTTGAGGTGATCGAGAAACTACCTCCACCTACTAATCTTAAAACTTTGCGAGGTTTTTTAGGCCACGCCGGATTTTATCGTAGGTTTATCAAGGACTTTTCCCTAATCTCTAGACCTCTTACCGAATTATTGGCCAAGGATGTGCCATTCGTGTTTTCTAACGAGTGCATAAAAGCTTTCAACGAAATAAAAAGTAGATCGATTCGCACCCGTTCGGTCGCACTTTGGATTGGGATCTTCCGTTTGAACTGATGTGTGATGCAAGTGATACTGCTGTTGGCGCCGCTTTGGGTCAAAGAAAAGATAAGATTTTTAGGCCTATTTATTATGCAAGACGGACTTTGAATGCTGCCCAAAGAAATTACGCCACAACGGAGAAGGAACTTTTGGCCGTTATCTTTGCTTTTGACAAGTTTAGATCTTACTTAGTGGGATCTAAAGTCACTGTGTGGACTGACCATGCGGCTCTTAAGTATCTCCTAGCAAAGCAAGATTCAAAGCCTAGATTGTTGAGATGGATTCTACTGCTGCAAGAATTTGACGTAGAAATCCGAGATAAGAAAGGAAGTGAGAACGTGGTGGCCGATCATCTATCGCGCTTACAATTAGAGGATGGTGAGGAATTACCCGAGATAGGAGAATCTTTTCCGATGAACAACTTTTCTCCATCACCACCATCGGGGACATGATGATTGTGTTGCGTTTCTTCGCGAATAGAGGTTGCGAAGGAGAAGAAAGCAACCATGGTTTAGTTTGTTTGTTAATTATCTATCCGCAAAGTACCTACCACCAAATCTCACTGTCCAAGAAAGGAAAAAGTTCTTTAAAGATCATAGACACTATTATTGGGATGAGCCTTATTTGTTTAAGCTAGGATCTGATAATGTTTTTCGAAGGTGTGTGCCAGAGGAAGAGTATAATAATATTCTGAAGCATTGTCATTCTTATGAAGTTGGAGGACACTACGGGGGAGATAAAACTGCGGCTAAAGTCCTCAAATGCGGTTTTTATTGGCCGACATTGTTTAAGGATGCACACCAATATGAAAAAGCATGTCATGCTTGTCAAATGACGGGAAATATTTCACGGAGGAATGAGATGCCACTTAAGAGCATCTTAGAAGTAGAACTTTTGACGTTTGGGGAATAGATTTCGTTGGACCCTTCACTTCATCATTATCTAACCGATATATCTTAGTTGCTGTTGATTATGTATCCAAATGGGTTGAGGCCATTGCTTCCCCTACTAACGATGCTAGGGTTGTGGTTAGATTCTTGGAAAAGAATATTTTTTACAAGGTTTGGACGCCGAGGGCGATTATAAGCGACAATGGTAGTCATTTTTGTAATAAACCTTTTGAAAGGCTGATGATTAAGTATGGGGTTCGACATAAGCTAGCAACTGCATATCACCCCCGGACTAGTGGGCGGTAGAAGTCACCAATCGAGAGATAAAGCGTATCCCGGAGAAAGCGTCAATACGACTAGGAAGGATTGGTCGTTACGTTTAGACGACGCTTTATGGGCTTATAGGACCGCATATAAAACCTCGATTGGAATGTCACAGTATAGGATTGTTTTTGGAAAGGCATGTCATCTACCTGTGGAACTTGAGCACCGGGCCATGTGGGCAACAAGGATGCTAAGTTTTGATGAGACATTGGCCGGTGAGAAGAGGATGTTAGAATTAACTCGCCTGGAGGAGTTTCGTTTAGAGGCATACGAGAATGCCAAGATTTTCAAGGAGCGCACGAAGAAGTTCCATGACAAAAAAATTCTGGAGAGAACCTTTCAAGAGGGTGATCTGGTTCTCTTGTACAATTCGCGCTTAAGACTCTTCCCGGGTAAGTTGAAATCAAGATGGTGTGGCCCATTTCAAGTACAACAAGTCTTTCCTTCTGGAGCGGTGGAGCTATTCAATTTTAAAGACGGGTCCAGATTTGTGGTCAATGGACATCGTGTGAAGCATTATCAAGGGCTTCCGCCTGATGCTGAGGAGGAGGTTTTGTACCTCGATGACCCTGTCTATGAATAAACCATCTTGAACTGAGTCGAGCTAGCGACTATAAATTTAGAACTACTACCTATAAGTATCTTTTTCGTTTTTCTTTTTAATAAAGTAGCATGCGCCTATCACGGTTTTTTTCATCTCGCCATGTTCCGAGTCTAAGTTCGGAATAAACGAGGTTTTTTCCTTGATAGCCGTCATGTGAGTTTTTATTTAGGTTTAAATCCTTTTGGTCTTGTCCATGTCGGTATAAAGTAAAGTGGCTTAAAGCGTTTTTAGATATCTATATCTAATTACCGCCACATTATTTTATAACTTACATAGACATGGTATTTGACGATTTCGTGGAGCTTGTTTGTTTATACAGGATGTGTCTGTCTCTCCACGCTGTGCCGATGATTACTCCGATATTGTTCCTTTACTTGGGAGCCGTTTCCAGAGCCAAGTCTTTCATCTTGCACTCTCTTTTATTTCTGTCATTGAGGACAATGCCATGTTTAAGTGGGGGGCAAGGGACTTAGCTATATGTTGAAAATATATGTTGAAAAAGTCAAGGGGAACGGAATACTGAGACAATATTGAGTCAAATTTAAAAAATTTCATGGATAAATGCCAAGTTGTTTAACTCGTACCCTTAAACTTGTGAAGTTCTTATACTTAGAATTGATAGGAAATGAACCAAGTTGCATGAGTACGTGGTCATATTATACTTTTGCGATAAATTGTTAGTAGACTTAAGGATATTCATGCCAACAATTGCAAGTAGTTAGGTATTGTTCAATTACTCAACATGTGAATCGTTTAGTACCGCATGAGTTATAATAATTGAAAGAAGTATGTGTACATTGCGTAGATAATTGGTTATGAGGACCTAGTGTCGATATTGGTCGACTGATGTATTCTGATCTTCTAGCCAACAAAAGCGGAGTAATAAGCTTGGGACGTACCTATGGTTTGACAATGCATTAAAACACTGGGCTTGTAGTAACATTACCAAAGTAGCCCCGTGCTTGTGGTAATATTCGATGCTATGCTTAATCTAAGATAGGGGGATACTCTATGAAAATTTTTCTTCCTTGAGATTAGTAGTATTCGAAAAATATGCAAAATTGAAAAAAAAAATTCGATTTTTTAGAGGCTTTGAGTAGTACTCGGTCTCCAAGTCCAAAAACCTTATAGATATGCTCTTGCTTATTGTTCTAGTGCTTTGACCATTGCGAGGCATAAGAAGTATGAATGCTGATGTTGGTGAATTTTGATATGAAGTCTGCATAAGCTCTAATCTTGCTACATTTATATAAGACCAATGCACATGCACACAATCACTTCGATTCATAGCGAGTAGTGAATAATGCTTATCTTATGAGCATGACTGGTATGAGTTGACTCGGGTTTCTTGTGTAAGCATGAGATGACCAAGGAAAATGTTGGCTTGGGGAATGACTTATTGATGCTTTGTTCGGGACGAAGCAAAGTTTAAGTGGGGGGTATTTTGATGACAGTTAAAATATACATATTTATGTCATCAATTCTAACCTTAAATCAGAGTTAATTATATATATTTCATATTAAATCACGTGTTTATATTTATTATTTGATGATAAGTGATTATTAATGTGATAATTGGTATTTAGCTATTTTTATTATAAAAGAGCAATTAATTGTGTGATAAATACTGATTTTTGCAGATCATAAAGAATCGGGAAGATAATTATCACGCAATCGAGAAATCTCAAGATAAAAGAGAAGAAAATCGGAGCATTAAAAAAAAGATTAATCAGATCAATTCAAAAGCATGGAGTGGGGAACAAGTCAGAAAAAGCGGAGTGAAAACGCGTAACAAGGGAAGGCTCGGTCGACCGAGCCTAGCCATTCGGTCGACCGAGCGTGTAGGTTCGGTCACCCGAGCCTAATTTGATAAATGCATGTCAATCTTCCGGATTCTCCCTATGTCGGCTACAACTCCTATATAAACAAGCGGCCACGATGCTGAGAAAAACACACCACTACAACACAAGACAGTTTATACAATTTGAGTTTTTAAGTTTTAGTTTTCTTTTCTTTATGTTCGTACATTGTGGATTCATCGGATTCTCCGGTTGGGGAGCGCATTAAAGAGTGGGAGTCACTCTCGTCTTCGAGGGTATGACTATTCGATTATGCAATCTTTATTCGTAGATCTGATGTATTTTACTATGGTGTAGTTTTTCTTGTATTGATTGTGTGATGTAGATTAATTTACGAACCATGTGTTTAGGTTAGAAACGTTAAGAAGTAATCATGATTTGTACCAACACAGAACTGTGTTCGGTCGACCGAGACATGTCATTCGGTCGCCCGAGTGCTGCCATTCGGTTGACCGAGCGTGGTAATGTGTAGGGAAATATTATGATCGGCTTCGACTACGTCAGATTCTCTGAATTGGAATTAAAACGAGTAATTAAACCTGATCAACTTAATTATTTGTCATCATAATTTAACATGAAACCCAAAAAGTGATTGTTACTTAGGATATAGATTGAATCGGCATCTAAGAAGTACGCCTTACCCTAGGAATGTTGCTTAGATGAGGTTACGGTTTATACCGGCATCCCTAGTTTCGTAATTGTGTCAGAAGTTATATGAGATGGAGGCATTAAAAAGCGAAGTCACGTAATGGAGGCACGATGATTTAGATGGCCTAACCGGAGCTAAATCTACCTTAGGGGACGACTCCCGTAGTCATAATAATCAATCCTTAACGTTTGTTTTATCTCGATATCATCCTAATTCACATGGGGGAGTTATAATCTACTAGCGTAATCAATACTATTTGTTTAGATAATATCAACCGTATTATCCGTGTTTTAGTAGTCTTTAGTCTGTCTTTGTGGTCTTGCGTGTCTTGTGGTTGTCACTATTTTATTTACTGCATTTAGTTGGTCATAGACCGCCCTTTCAATTTAGTTCTAATAGGATAAAGTTGTGTTTTATTTGTGCCGAGTCTCTGTGGGATCGACCTCGACTCTATCTAGCTAAACTACAGTTGAACCTAGTTCTCTTGCTAGTGTGTTAGTAGGCATCGAGTTAATAATTTAACTTGACCTCAATCATCAATATTGAAAAGTTTACAGGTAGAAGCATTTTTAGTTTGTGGCTGGTTAGATGCATGTTTTGTTGAAGCAACAGGGATTATGGGGTCCTTTGTCTAAATCAATAGAAGGAAGTGCTGCTGAGAGAGCCGTCTGGATGAGAAAGCACATTCAACAATTATGTTGTGCTTGTCAGATGATATTATCACAGAGGTTGTTGAAGAGGACACAACAGAGAAGTTGTGGTCCAAGCTTGAGAGTTTGTACATGACAAAGTCTCTAACCAAGTTGTTATTGAAACAATGTCTGTTCAATTTAAGGATGCATGAGGGAACTCAACTGAGGGATCATCTAGATCTGCTGAACACAATATTGCTTGACCTAAGGAATATTGATGTGAAGATTGAAGATGAAGATGCAGGATTGATCCTACTTGTATCATTGCCTGCATCATATGAGAATTTTGTGCAGTCATTTATTGTTGGGAAGGACTCAGTGTCATTGAAGGATGTGGGATCATCACTCCATGCTCGAGAGCTACGCCATAAGGCATTTAGTTCTGGGACAGATAGTCAATCTGTTGGATTGGTGGCCAGTGGAGTCAACAGATGATCAGGAAATTCCGGAAAAAAGAAATCCAAGAGAAGTTCCAAAGGTCCTAAACCTAAGGATGTATGTAACTACTGCAAGGAGTAGGGTCAAATGAATGTCCAAAGAGAAAGAAGCAGCAGGGTACTCAGTAGGGTACTGTTGCTTTAGCAGAACAAGACACCTACACTGAAGAAGATCTAGCCTTAGCAATTTCAGTCAGGAGGGCCGAAACTTATGTGGATTCTGGACACTGGGGCATCTTATCATGTGTATCCAAACAAGGAGTGGTTTTCAACTTATCAGCAGGTGGATGTGGGCCATATTCCTATGGCTAACAACAAGGTCTACAAAATAGTTGGGATTGGATCTGTTCAGCTGAGGACTATGATGGTAAATTCTGCACACTGAATGAGGTTACGCATGTTCCATAGATGACCAAGAATTTGATATCACTTAGTCCACTTGACAACAAATGGTTCAAGTTCGTGGGTGAAGGTGGAGTGGTGAATGTCTATAAGGGTTCAACTTTGATTCTAAAGGGTATCAGACATGGGACATTGTACATCTTACAAGGGTCTACTATATCAGGTTCTGCTGTTGTGGCATCATTAGAGGTTCACCAATCACAGCTGATCAAGCTGTGGCATATGTGACTGGGTCATATGGGTGAAAGAGGGATGCAAATTCTGTCTAAGTATGATCTACTTAAGGGACATAAGGTCAAGAAGCTGAAATTTTGTGAACACTGTGTGTTTGGGAAGCTACATAGGAGCAAGTTCCCAAAAGAAATTCACATCACAAAAGGGACACTTGATTATGTCCTTTCGGGTTGTTAGGGACCTTCAAGGGTGGAGTCACTGGGTGGTCACAGGTATTTTGTGTCTTTCATAGATTATTACTCAAGGATGATTTGGGTAATTATGGTGAAGCACAAGATTGAAGCATTCAAGCACTTGAAGCAGTGGAAGGATATGGTTGAAAATCAGACAAGGAAGAAGATCAAGAGACTTAGAACTGATAATGGACTAGAATTCTGTTGGTCTGAGTTTGATGATTTTGCAAGAATGAAGGCATTGCTATGCACCATACAGTCAGAAACACTCCACAGCAGATTGGTGTTACGGAAAGAATGAATCAAACTATTCTGGAGAGGGCAAGGTGTATACTCTCTAATTCTAGTCTGGCAAGAAGATTTTGGGCAGAGGCTGTTAGCACAACATGCTACTTAATCAATAGGGGGCCTCACACTGGGATCAAGCTCAAAACACTACTTGAGGTTTGGTCAGGAAAGTCAGCAGACTACTTTGGTCTAAGGGTTTTCGGAAGCACAGTCTACTATCATGTCAGTGTAGGTAAATTGGAACCTAGGGCCAAGAAAGGAGTATTTGGTGTATATAGAGATGGAGTTAATGGGTATAAAATCTGGTCATCAGCTGAAAATATGTTTATACTCAGCAGGAGTGTAGTCTTTGATGAAAACTCTATGCTTAACTCATTTGTGAGGGCCACATCTGAATCTAAAATTGGATCTGAAACTGGGAAGGATGACAAACAGGTGGAGTTTCAAGTAGAGTCTGCTGAACTGAAAGACTCAGCAAGGGACAGTCAGCACTCAGTAGATTCAGAGCTGGATCCAAACCAGTCTGCTGAATAAGGGTCAGCAGATACTCAAACAGCTAATGTTCATCAATAGAGTATAGCTCTCAGTAGAGTTAGAAGGACCAAAATTAGAACCCCTAGAAGATATGGGTTTGATGAGGATATGGTTGGATATGCACTACATGGCTGAGGAAGTGGATGGTTTTGAACCTAACACTTACGGGGAAAGCTATGACATGTTCTGAGGCATCCCATTGGCTTGTTGCCATAGGAGAAGAAATGAAGTCACTTCAGAAGAATGAGACTTGGGATCTAGTCAAACAACCATGGGATAGATGGGGGGTCTGCTAAAAATAAATCATCAAGAAAAGAAGGAAGGAATGTCGTCTGCTGAGGGCATCAGATATAAGGCACGTTTGGTTGAGAGAGGGTAGACTATGAAGAAATATTTTCTCCAATGGTCAGACATACTTCTATCAGGGTGCTGTTAGCAATAGTGGCACAAAAGAATCTTGAACTTGAGCAATTGGATGTGAAGACAACTTTTCTACATAGAGATGTAGATAAGTAAATTTATATGACTCATTCAGAGGGTTTCCAAGTTCCTGGCAAGGAAGGATATTTTTGCAAGTTGAAGAATTCCTTATATGGACTTAAGCAGGACCCAAGACAGTGGTACAATAAGTTTGACTGTTATATGATTCAGTAGGGTTATAGCAGGAGTCCATATGATTGATGTGTTTATCACAACAAGCTGACGGATGGTTCAATCATCTATATGGTTCTGTATGTGGATGATATGCTGATAGCTGTTATGAAAGTCTGATATTCAAGATCTGAAGAATCTACTCAAGGCTGAGTTTGAGATGATGGATTTGGGGAATGCAAAGAAACTTCTAAGGATTGAGATTTTTAGAGATAGGAAGCAGAGGAAGCTGTTCTTGTCTCAACATGGGTATATTGAAACGGTATTATCCAAGTTTGACATGTCAGCAGCCAAACCTATGGATACTCTTATGGCACCAAATCTGCATCTATCTGTTGTGTTTGCTCCACAATCAGCTGATAAGAAAGAATACATGTCAAGGGTTCCATATGCTAGTGTAGTGGGCAGTTTAATGTATGCCATGGTCTGTACTAGGCCTGATTTGGCTCAGGCAGTCAGTGTTTTCAGCAGGTTTAAGGCTCAACCTGGAAAGGAACACTAGAAGGCAGTGAAAAGGATATTTAGGTGCATTAGGGGTACATATGATATTGGACTCATTTATAGAGGTGATACTTAATGTTTTGTCACAGGGTACTGTGATTCTGATTATGCTGATGATGTGGACAGCAGGAGATCTATGATTGGGTATGTGTTTACTTTGGGTGGTTCTGTGGTAAGTTGGAAGGTAACTTTATAGGGTGCAGTGACTTTATCTACAACTGAAAAAGAATATATGGAATTGACAGAAGCAGCAAAGAAAGCAATCTGGTTAAAAGGGTTAGTCAATGATCTGAGTCTGTATCAAGATCAAGCCAGGGTGTATTATGACAGTCTTAGTGAAATTTGTTTGGCTAAGGATTAGGTTCATCATGAGAGAATCAAGTACATTGATGTTAGGTACCAATTTCTGAGGTATGAGAGGAGGGTCAAAGTGGAGAAGATCATCACTGATGTTAATCCAGCTTATATGTTCCCTAAACAAGTTCCAAGAGGCAAGTTTCAGTTGTGTCTGGACTTTCTGAATACCCAAAGGTGCTAATCCAAATCTGGGAATGCTCAGATGAAGGTGGGGGTTCTGTTGAGGTATTCAAATATGAAGACAAAGATGAAATCTGGCACTTGGTTGTGCATCAGGTAAGTTTGCATGAATTTGAAGTCAATGTAAGATTTGTAGTGGTGACTTAAACTATGTTGCTGAGATTGGTCAGCAGAGTATGATACTCTGTTGAATTTGTGTGGAAACTATGGTGTCAGGAGGTCCTGAAGGTATCTGCTAAAGTCTGGTGTTCTGCCGAGTGAAGTTAGCATACGGATCATCAGCTAAGCATGGTTTGCGGAGCTGGTTCTCAGTGATACTTGGGGAACACATCTGCATGGTTTTCCATTTTGGATAAGGTAGGGTTGGATTCCCAAGGCTATAAATATCATTTGTATTTGTTGTAATTTGTAACTTTGTAGTGATAATAAAATAATCCTCGTTTGTCCGTAGAGTAGTCGGCACATTGCCGGAAACCAAGTTAAATTTGTGTTCTTCTTGTTTCTGAGTTTGTTTGCTTGTTAATTGGTTATCTTTACTCACAATCACCATCACTTCTTCATCGATCCGTCATAACATGTGGTGAGTGTGTGTGTGTGTGTGTGTGTGTGTGTGTGTATATATATATATATATATATATATATATATATATATATATATATAGTAACGGATTTTCGTATAAATCGTAAGTATTGCTAATTTTTCGTGGATATATCCACGCAAAAAATATGAACAATCCACAAAGCATGTGGATTAAATCCACGAAAGAATGCTTTAAAACGTGGATTTTCCATGGAAATAACAAGTAATGAGAAAGGTGTAAGCATCGTGGATTTTTCGTGGATATATATATCAACAATAAAACGAACGATCCACGAAAAAAACTTTAAAACATTGATTGTCCTGGAAATTACAAGCAACGTGGAAATGTGCAAAAATAATAGATTTTAGTCTAGAAGGACATCTTATCTAGTAAATAGGGAGGAAAGGACATTGAGTTTTAATTAGGACAAAATGCTTGGTTATTCCTAAATTACCCTCATTTACTTCTTCGACAGTCATAAATATAGTAATAAAAAGATCAATTTTTTTTGGGAAGCAAATATTGTAACCGACAATCTATTTCCATGATTTTAGGAAAATCATTATCACTATATATTTTTGAATTTAAAGGATAAAATTACTCAATTATATCAAACAATTTTCCATTATTTTAGGCATTCATTATCACTATACAAATTTGATTTTAACGAGAAAGAAAATATTCACTTCATATGCACTTTTGACACAAAAATTTACTTCACATATATTCTACGAAAAATTACTTCAATTACATTCATCGGTCCATATCAATGTTAATACGTTCTTTTGTATCTATTTTATTGGTTGTTACTACTTATTTTTCAATGTTACTATATTTTTTTGTCACTACATGTTTTTCATTGTCTGTTAGTATTTCTTTTTTATGTGTTGCTAAGTTTTTTTTGATGTAACTACACTTTTTTAGTAATGTTCCTTCATTTTTTTCCGTAACTACATCTATTTTATTGATTTCTTACTACATTTTTTTAGTGTTACTATATTTGTTTTGTTGGTGTAACTACATCTATTTTATTGGTTGTTACTACTTATTTTTCTAGTGTTACTACATTTTTTTAAATACATTTAATTCATTGGTTATTTTCTCAAAAAAAAATTCATTGGTTGTTACAACTTTTTTTATGCGTTACTACTTTTTTTTTGTGTAACTACATCTTCTTTATCATTATCAGTGTTACTACAAAATTTTAATGTAAATATTTCTTTAATGAATTTTGTATAACCGTTTTGGATATTCATTCCCCCATAAATCACTCCACATTTATAGCCGAAATATATTGCTCTTTATTAATGTGTTTTCTCATCTACTAAGGATATTTTTGTCCATTAATTATGAAATTGTCCATTTTAATTACAATAAAAGAAAATTGTCCTTGCATCCTAATTATTTAAATTCCTTGTCCTTCTAGCCCCTTCCCCCCAAAAATAATGTATTTTTCGTGGATACATTCATGAAATATTTAAATTAACAATCCACGAAACACGTGGATAAAGTCCACAAAAAATGCTTTAAAACGTCGAAATAACAAGCAACGTCGATATATATATATATATATATATATATATATATATATATATATATATATATATATATATATATATATACATACTCCTTATATTAGAATCCATACACACATATATATTTGTATGTATTTTTTTATATGTATGTATGCATGTATACATACACATATACATATATAATTGGTTTCCATTTGACATAGTCAGGAAATTGAACGTTCCGTAAAAGTTAAATATGTTGTTCGATATCGCCCTTTGGCATCATAAGTAGTTTAGATATGGGGAAGACACAAATGGACTAATTGTGAAGGAAGCATCAAATTACAAATGAGATTACTACTTTTAAAAAAACATGCATCATCCGGCTAAGAGATTCCTCTGGAGAAAGCAATTCAGATTTTGTTGGCAATTTTGTTTTCCGAAGTATAAGACAACATACAACATTTTATTTAATTTGATTTGAACAAACTGGTTCCAGGTCAACACTTTTTTGTTGTTGTGTATGAATCATTTATACGGTGAAGAAAAAGCGCAATTCATGGGTTGAACGTCATCTTTAGCCAGATAGGGTCCGACGTATATCATCGAGAGTTACTTATGTCGTTAAACACTACTCAAGAATTAGTTGATGATAGGTTTTTGAATCATTCGATTCGGACATCGGGTAATTGATAAATTAATAGCTAAAGTTGGTGAAATATGGGTGTTGGAGGAGAGTTTAAGGGTGTATCAACTCAAGTCTCTGACATTGGTGGGATGAGAGCCTTTGGGTCTCGACTTAAGAGCTATGTTTGCTCTATTAAAATGTACCCCAAGGGGCAAGTGCACTTTTGTGCCGGAGGGAGGACCTACTTGGATCTTGGCTCACCACACGCAAGCCCAGTTGCGGAGGCAGGGTTTTGGTTCAGGGGTCACAATCTCCATCAAATGCCACATAATTTAATGAAACATGCTCCGCGGTAAAAATAATATTAGTCGTCTGCTTAAATTTTGTAGAATTAGAAAATTCCCTATATATTATTTCTGTACCTTCATAGAAAATTTTGAGAATCCCACAACCTGCCCCGTGCGTATATTCACTAGTGTTAATAAATTTATGTGATTACTCGGAATGTTAAATAATGAGTGTCTCTGAAATCATATGTTATACATCATTCTTTTAACTTAGAGCAATCACATCAATATTTTATATTATTATTTTACAAACTCAAATATCATATTTCTTCACTTTAAAGAATTTACTATATAGAGTGAAAAAATAATCGAAAACATTTATAATGATGAACGGTAAAATAAGTGTAATAAAGTTTGGAATTTCAAATTATGAATGAATAAAATAGAAAATTATGATATTTGAGTTTGTAAAATAATAATTCTTATATAAAATATTGAAGTGATTGCTCTAAGTTAAAAGAATGATGTATAACATAAGAATTAAAGAATAGGTTAAAGGTGGTAAATGACATGTTTTAATCTAAAATGGTTGAGAATGACAAACATGTAGTAACACATGTATAAAAATATAGTAACACATGTAGTGACTGTCCTTCTCAACCATTTAAGTTTAAAAAATATAGTGAAAAAATAATCGAAAACATTTATGATGATGAACGGTAAAATAAGTGTAATAAAGTTTGAAATTTCAAATTATGAATGAATAAAATAGCAAATTGTAAAATTGAAGATGCAATGGTAAAAATAAATCATGCAATAGTTCTAAATATAAAAATAAATTGAAGAAGCAAAATGGTATAAAAAAAATAATACTAACCACTACGCTTGAAATTAACAATAATCAAAATACTAACCACTACGCTTGAAATTAACAATAAAATATGATAAGCGACCAAACATATTGGCTTTGGCCCCCCCCCCCCCCCCCCCCCACACACACACTAAAACTAAGTTAATATCAAAATATGTAAGGGTATAGTAGTAATTTCTCAAAAATTGAGGAGATGGCCACGCTTTAACCAAGAAAAACAATAATCAAAATACTAACCACTACGCTTGAAATTAACGCACTCTAAGTTAATATCAAAATTGTAAGGGAATAGTAGTAATTTTTCAAAAACTGAGGAGGGCCACGCGCTCCTCGTGCCTCAGTAGCTCCGCCCCTCGCACGCCATCCCGCCGCCGCCACTGTCTATCCGGCTCGTGTTCGAGTTCGAGTTCGGTTGTTAACTACTACTCCATCCATCCGTTCATATTTAACTGTCGTAGTTGCCAAAAATAAAATTTCTTTTTTATCTGTCTTACTCACATTTTCAAAGAATTATTTATTGCATTTTTCTATATCTACCATTATTTATTAAGGGTGGGAGATTGAAAACAACATTGCAATAATTATATTCAAGGGGTGTTATTGTTATTTCGATGTTGAGTCAAAGTATTAACTACTCTCCTTAATATGTGTGTGTTTTTGGCAACAGCGACAGTTATATAGGAACGAAGGGAGTATCAATTATTTGTACAAAATTTCGTTATGTAATTATCCATTTAATTAATAGATTATTTAAAGCGGTTGTAGAAAGTTTGTGTGTGAACGGAGCGAGTTAAGACAATTAAGACCTAATTAACCTGTTTTTTTTAGTAATAAAGTCGGACTGATGACTTTCCTTGAGGGAAAAGTCAGCCAAATTTAATGCTGCTGGCCAATAAGAATCGAATATTGACTCCTCCTATCCGCAATATAAAGAACCTCTGTTAATGAGAATTATATATCCAATTCTCTCTTGTTTTGTCCACTACAAAAGAGTCTCGTATAGTAATAGTTTTTGAGTCGTCCAATAGAATTCGGAAGACTCCGTAAGTTCGTCGGAGCTCAGATTTTTGAAGTGCCTCTAAATCCGAGATATGAAACCGTTGTATCTTGGGAGACAGTTGCTGCAATCGTGGGCATGAGACTGGGGCAATTTGTTTTAAGAAAGAGTGTTTACTCTTGCTTTGGTTTACTTTATATTCTGTTAGTTTATGTTGTTGGTAATAGTGTCGTGTGTGGAGTGATTTACGGAACAAATCCGTAATTCACGGATGTAATTACCGATAATTAAATGCAGAAAAATAAATAACTCGAAAATAAAATTTTATTTTATTATGTAGATATAACATTAAAGCAATTACGGTGTAGATCTAATAAATTAACACAACTATATGATAGATCTAATGAAATAAAACTATTACAATGTAGATATAAAAATTAAAACTATCACAGTACAAATGTGATTTGAAACTAAAGGAAAGTAAAGTACGATGCATAAATAAATGAAAACCGAGGCGAGTATGGTACTTTTTCCTTAAGACAGATTGCTCCGGTATAGGCCCACGGTACTAGCAACTGCCTCCCAAGATACTACGGCTTACGTCTTGGATTGAGAGGCACTTCAACAATCCATGCTCCGGCGAACCTACAGAGTGCTCCGACTTCTCTTCGACTCAAGAACTAGACTATATGCTCGACCCTTTTAGTAGTGGAAGACACAAGAGAAACTGAATGCCTAAACCTTCATCCTTGGGGTTCTTTATGTAGTGGAGAAGATGAGCCAAAGTTCAAATCCGATTGGCTGATACACGTTATTATGTCGGCTAACTTTTCCCCTTGGAAAAGTCATTAGGCCGACTTTGCTTAAACGCGTTGGTTAAGCTAAACCGACTTAGTCATTGCTTTTGATTGGTCGGATGACGTGTCTTCTAAATTCTGATTGGTCGAATTATTTAATCGCTCGACTTTTCCCCCAAGAAAAGCAATTTTTAGCCAAAAATCCGGGCCGACTTTTAATTAATCAAAATTTGTTTCCACACTATTCTGGGACCTTCCAACCGCCTCACGATTAATAATTATTTTCTGGTTAATTTCAAAAGAAATTTTGTCCAAAAAATTAATAGTAACACCCGAACCGAACCGAGCCAAGCTCGAGCTCGAGCACGAGCCGAGCCGGACGGCGACAGCTGCCGCGCGCTCACGTGTGGAATTATCTAAGTCCTCCATCTTGCAAAAAAATGCCTTGCCCCTTGAGGCACATCTATAAGAGCCTACACTAGCTCTGATTACTTGAGCTCACAAGCCTCAAGTTACCTATGTGGGAGATTGAGTTGAGGTCCTCCCTTCAACTCCTATGTCCAACACATTTTCAACCAAATTTAGGCATTAATTTCTCATTCACTCGATATCTGAATCGAGTGATCCAAAGCCAAACATTGTCTACTCTTTGAGTAGAATTTTTAGATGTAATAAGCTCTTGGTGAAACACACCGGAGCATATCCGAAATTCAAGCTAAAGTTGACTGTTTCAACCCATTTAAATGGGATATCTCCAACAATCCCCCACATGAATGAAATATAAATGCAAATACAAATGCAGACTCTGAAGAGAAGCCAGACGGATAAATATTGCATCAGGAGAGGTAGCTTCGGCCTTGAACCTGCCTTAGTGAAGTACTATCGGATTTACTCGGCTAACCAGTGAACTAGGTCTTGAACTGTTCAGACTTTAGTATAAACCAAGACAATAGCACTCACACAATATTCCCCTAGCACCTTTCGGTTCTCATGGTTGTGTCCGTCTCGGCCCGGGACAACACTTGGTTTCAGAAAGTGCTTTAGAGAATTCAAGCCTCAAAATTCTCACAGAAGTTGCCCCACTTCTCACTTACATAGGTGGCCTCCTATCAAGGGTATTCTTCCCAACCCCACTTGAATATCAAGATATAGGAATCATTAAAAGCTTTGCTTAACCTCACACCCTCTGCAGACAGTACTATTATTCTCTCAGAATGGGTAAGTGCTAGACTGTTCCTTATAGCTTAGTTGTCTTTTTTGAACCACGATCTTGGGATCTCCAATCAACATGGTTAGGTTTCCATTACAAGGAAACATGCGTAATCGGATTCAGTCTCATTCCGGTTGTCAAAATTGACATTTGATCTCCAGCTAAACCTTTTGTAAGCGGATCAGCAAGATTCTCCTTCGATCTTATATAATCGATGGAAATCACACCATTAGTCATCAATTGTTTAATGGTATTATGACTATGGAATATGTGTCGAGACTTACCATTATACATACTACTCTGTGCCCTTCCTAAAGCCGACTGACTATCGTAGTGTATGATGATAGAAGCCATTGGCTTAGGCAAACACGGAATATCCTCTAGGAAATTCCTAAGCCATTCAGCTTCTTCTCCAGCCTTATCCAATGCTATAAACTCAGCTTCCATTATGGAGCGAGCTATGCACGTTTGTCTCGTAGACTTTTAGGACACAGCAGCACCACCAATCGCGAATAAGTATCCACTGGTGGACTTCGAATCTTTCGTATCTGAAATCCAGTTGGCATCACAGTATCATTCTAATACTGTTAGATATCTAGAATATAGTAGTCTTAGACTCATAGTGTACTTCACGTACCTCAAAAACCTATTTAAAGCTTTCCAATGATTATGATCTGGATTACTCGTGAACCTACTCAGTTTATTTACTGCACATGCTAAGTCTGATCGTGTACAATTGGTTATGTACATCAGAATTCCGATCACTTGAGAATATCTCAATTCATCCACAGGTTCACCTATATTCTTGGTTAAGTGCATACTTAGGTCAAGTGGAGTGCTCACTGGACTTTCATCAAAGACATTAAATCTTTTCAAGAAAGACTCAATATAAATAGACTCTCTATAAAGTAATAACGTTAGGCCAACTAAAAAATATTATATTATCGAAATATTATTTAATCGATAAAGTAATAATTTATTATTTTACATGTATAATAATAAAATATAATTTTATTGAATTTTGTTGAATTTCAAAATTCAAATTTTATATACAGAGTATAATCAATTGTAAAACCTTTTGTATTCTCAAAGTCATTTATTATATAAGTTGTTAAAGTATAATCAATTGTAAAACCTTTTCTATTTTCAATGTCATTTAATATGTAAATGGTGTAATTTCCTATTTTAATAAGATGATAGTCGTGTTTTGGAGCATGTTTCTCGCAAAGAAGCAATTAAGGCAGCAATGAAACTTAGTAATTTTCTCCTACAATATGATAGAAGCACTCCACAACTTCATAAAGCTTTGCAAAAAGTGAGGGATGAGATTCAAATGGATATAAATTTTCATACAAAACGATAAACGGTGACTCATATTTCATTTAAGCGCACACCGAATTATTAAAAAAATAGGATATTATTACTTTTATATCGGTTGGGACCTATATGCGCTAAAATTTTATATTACTTAATGCCTTTATCGAAATTATTACTTTAGCTATTCGGCCCAAGTCGGGACTGTAAGAATTTATTACTTTATCGATGTTATAATTTTATCGAGTATTATTTTATCTACTATAATGAGTTTGTGACAACACAAGTCCATCGGTACTCTATGTTATGATCTATGCACAGGGTGATCCAAAGGGGGTGAATGGATCACGGTCACTTTTTAAACTTAATTCATTTTATGCAAACTCAGAGTGTTTTACTACAAGTTAATCCTAATTAAGTAAGTCTCGGAAGCACAAAACTTAATTAATTATTAGACTATCTTGTAATATACCTATGTGATCAAAACACAAACACTTAACAACAAAGTGTTATATAACTAAATTTGTGATAGATTAAATTATGTGATCAAAAGCAGCGAGCACTTAACAACAAAAGTAGTAAACCGATTTAGTGATCAAGCAAAATAAGCAGAGTATAGGCTGATAAAATCAAATAGCCAAGCTTATGAATAACTAAAACATCAGGGGCTGAACACAACAAAAAAACGGATCAGCTAACTAATTTGCAGATCACAAAGTTGGGGACTGATGCAATTTGATTAATAGAGATATACAAAACAACTATTGCAGGTTCATACCAATTTGCAAAAGGTAAGAATGAATACACAAGCACTAAACAGATAATTAAAGTCTGATAAAAAAGAACTGTTCAAAATTTATAATAATGTTCAATTTCAAGAGCAAGTCTGAAGTTTACTAAACTTACAAAAACTTTCAGATTACACAAAAGCAAAGCACAGCAAATTGGGATATTCAGCAAAAATGAAAATTACAACCAGTGGGGCTGATCAGGCTAAGAGTTGTCCTCTCAGCTGACTCACAGAGGTAATAATCAATGCCAGAAAGCTGAGATTATCTATAAGCTGTAAATCATTCCTGAGAACACTATGGTACAGCAGATCAGCAGACTGTATATCTAAAAACTATTAGAATGATACTACAGCAGATGATGTATGCACTTGATAGCAGCAGGCTTTCAGCAAATTGACCACAAAAGGTTCAGCACACCAGATGGAATCAAAGGCGCAAGTGCAGGCAGCAACCTTATAGAAATTCAGCAAGGCAGGTGTGCACAAGGCAGTAGTGCAGACTTGTGCAAACACAGTAAATGGAGCAGGTTTGGTGCACACAGAGTTTCAGCAAGGTGAAGGAACAAAGCAGGTGCAGCTGATAGGGTTCAGCAAGGTGCAATGTACAAAGTGTGCAGCAATATAGCAGGAAATGAGAAATCAAAATTAGCACAACAATAAACACCCAATGCACTATACTTGTTAAAGCGTAAATCATATAAAAACAATATAATACTTTAATAAAACACTAAAATCAACTATTAAAACATCAAAACAACTAAACCACAACCACAAAGCAATGATGTCATCTATAGTCCATATAGTAATAACACTTCAGTGTTATTACTTAACATAATAACATTCAACTAAGTAACTAAATTTCTTGTTGTGAGACAAGTAAGTACCTAACTAGGAAGACAACTAACTAACAATTTAACATATATAATTACAAATTAACAACAATTCAATAATATTGAATGGATTTTTACTAATTAAAGACTTCAAATGGTACTTTCATGCTTATTAAAATAGTACATTAGTAAATAGGCTTCACTGATTCAGCACCAGAACATGGAATAAATTAGGACAACAAGAGCAGCCTAATCTTTGATCAATCTTACTGAGACTAAACTGACCATAGACTTGTGTATTCAGACCTATTGTCCGCCCTTGGACCACACTTCTTCTCGAAATGATTCAGTCGTTGAACACCACAGTCAAATCACAGTTTAGAAACAGTAAATTATCAAGATTAAAGCAAACACCTTAATTTAACACTCAAGCAGCAGAAAAAGCTTAAATTAAGGACAAAGACACTTACAAACCAGTAAGTCAAAACCACTAAAATTATCAGGCATAATTTCAGTCACCAAGCAATGTTCTGATCTTGAAAGCCTCAGTTCCACTGAGTTTCTTGATTCCAGAAAATTGCAAACATAGTATCGACAGGACTTGGTCCCACCAAGGGTTGATACAACTCACATTGACACTCTAACTTACACAAGCAAGGGGATTTTAGACTTCTACTAAAATGTGGGATTGCTTTGACTCAAGCCAACACAGTAGGGATTTTGTCATCATATTGGCTTAAGGATTATGTTTCAACGATAGAGATACATTTGAACCATAATCAGACCGCGGGACAGGGACTCTTAATCAAATGATTAATAGGGCTCAGTGACCTAAACCAGCCATTAATCAGATGATTAAACCGGACAGACTATCATCGGGTGTAGACCTTCAGTCAAACCTAAACAGGGCTAGAAATGTAAAGGAATCAGCTATTATAACAGAGCAAACTGGTTTGTATCAAAAGTCTGAACCGATAGATAATTCAATTTCATAGCCGTTAAAAGTCTGACTTTTTACCATCCTCTGAATCCGGTTAGCCACAGACCTAATTCATCACCAAATCGCACAAAATCAGGCAGATATCACATTCATATCAGTAACAAATGATATAGACGATATTAACGAGAAAAAAGATTCACCTTATCAATCGATTTGACTGTATCCTTCAAAATCGGGGAGTAAATGCTGAAATCAGCATCGAATCGGTGAAAGCTGGCACCTTTCACATTCAAACCTTCACAAGACGCATAAGGCACAAAATCAGGGCAAATAATCTGTTCAAATCAGAATAATAAATGGGAAACGATATATAAACATGAAAGGATTCACCTTGCCACAAAATGGACTTCGAATCCTTCAAAATCGCAAATTGAATGCTCCAAATCAAGCCATCGTGTTAAGAACACGTTGCTGTGAAGATACCGTGTCGAATTACCATCGAATCAGTCATAAAGATGGCACCTTTCATGAATCCGAACCATCCTTAAGCGTTTTCTAAACGTGATGGCTCGAATGTACGATTCAAGGTAGCACTGTTCTTACCATATATGAATTTAGGCATGTGCAAAAGATGAGCAGTGTAGAAGAGGAAGGGATAGCATGAAATCTGTACAATGAAGGGCAGTTAATGCCATACGGGTTTCAAGGAGCATCTCACATTTAGAGAGGAGGAGAGCAAAAGACTTTAGGGCCGTTTGTTAAATCTGAAGCCTGAAATCTGAAGATTAAGTAACTGAATGATTTAAGTGCTGAAATTAATTAAACTGTTTGATAACACTTTAAATCTGAAATCTGAATATTTTACATATATACATGTATACATACACACATGTACAAACACTCTCTCTCACCCCCCTCCTCCCCCGGGCCACACACACACACACATATATATATATATATATATATATGTATAGGTTATTATGCTAGATTTCACATATAGATTTAGTTATGTATGTGAATTTCAAATAATAATTCATAAAGTATTACCTATTTACATTATTTTTTTACAATAAATAAATTCATAAGTATACTTTATTATTTTTTTTTGATAAAAATATACTTTATTATGAGTAGCATAAAAAGAGAAGAATAAAAAGATTTTATAATAAAAAGGGGAAAAAAGAAAACTAAAACGTCTGATTGAAAATGGACCGTGCATCTGTACATGGAAAATGGGGCAGCACTTTTATTTTCAGACATATGCATGTCAAGAGGCGCTGATATTTTTTTGATTTTTTGAATGAAAAATTAAGTGGTACTTAATTAGTTAAGATGTATTAAAAATATTACTCCCTCCGTTTTTATATATATGTCACAGAGAGAAGAATCACACAAATTAAGAAAGTAATTAATATGTGTATTGGAAATGTATTTTTTTATTGGAGATGTAAATGTTTTGTTGGTAAATGAGTTTTTAGTATTGGAATTGTGTTTTTTTTATTGGAGATGTAAATATTTTATTGGTAAAGGAAGAAAAAATAATAAATACTCCATTGGAAATGTAAAATGACAAATAAATAAAAAAATGATAAAAACTGAAATGTGACAGATAAAGAAAAACGGAGGGAGTAACAAACACCACTAAATGTAACCGCCACTTAATATATCTAGAATAAGTGCTTAATTTGTTTACCAAACAGGCCTGTAGCCGAAGTATACGAATGAAAAGGGAATAGAAAATTTAGGGTAAATGTTATGTTGGTGAAAATTATAATAAACATGGGCCGGCTTGAAGAAAGACGGACTTGGATTTTATTAACAGATCGATCAGGCATGCCAGCTTATAAAAAAAAAGTCCAATGAAATTAATTAAAACCATTTTATGCAATATATGTGTTACACATGACTCTTCATTATATAAGTTGCATGGTAATGCCTTCTTATACAATGTAGATGCATTATGTCATCACAGATAGACCATTAAACTTACAATTAATTACATGTACATGTAACACACTAAACATACGAGATGGCCATTTAATGTAAGCAGTAGCTTCAGGGCCGGTTAGTGCACAAGATAATAATAAAAAGATGCATTAAAAGCTTTAAACATTAAAGAGGGACTTTGAAAATTAATCAATACTTAAATTACGGACCATAAAATACCTAGTATTTTATCCCTAGTATCACATCCGCAACTCCTAGGTCCTTCATATCGAAGTTCCTTCTGAACATCTTTTTAGTATTCATGATGATATCATGAGTACTTCCCATTATCAGCATGTCATCCACATATTGACATACTATCACATAGGCATTAGGTGTGTTCTTAATGTAGACACATTTATCACACTCGTTAATCTTTTTTTTTTTGGAAAAAAACACTCGTTAATCTTAAATCCATTTGATAACATCACAAACTATGAGTAAGAGTCCGGTAGAGATTGCAAAATCTAGTCAACACTTAACTCACGCTCTAACTTGTGGCTAGCTTCTGAAGCCTCTATATGTACCCGATCATTTTCAGCACGTGCGAGCCAACAGAGGTACCTGGGGTCATCATGCAACCAAAGAGGACCTTTGAGACCTCGTACCTTTTAGTGTGAGACTAAGAAGCATAGAGTTCCTTTAGGTGACCAATAATGGTGTAAGAATCCATAGACTCATGTTGTTTCGGAAGTTCCGGTGTCATAGAAGCAAGCATGATGCATGTAGCCTCAACAGTGTCAGAACAATGCTTCTTATATATGCTTCTCAACCGATTCCTCATTCGCAACATCTTCAGGTTCCTAAGTTAAGGGTGTTTCCAAAACATAGCTAATGTTTTCGTTTCTCAAAATGATTTTGAGATTCCTTTCCCAGTCGAGAAAGTTTGATTTGTCAAGTTTGTTTTCAATGATAAAACATAGGTTCAGTTTGTTCGACATTTCTACAACCATAAAGTAAAGATAGAATAAATACTAGTTCATGCATTGATGACGGTCAAATTGGTACCATTATTTACCATCAATCTACCCCGGATTTGTGTTCTAAATGGGTATAATTAATATGTAAGAAATCATGGATTAATTAGCTAAATGTCACTAAGCCACGTCCGGGGTGACGAAATTAGTATTATGCGTATTAACCGTGTATTTTATGCGTTATTTGCTAGAAATAGAAGCTACTATGTGTGCTATGGTTTTATTGACAGATGAATGAGTATATAGAGCATCGTTTGGGCTGAATATGAGAGTCAATCGATAAAGAACTAAACCGAGCTGAAGGTTGAATTGTTTCGAGTGGAGATTGGACCCGACAATCTTAATGGTGATCTTGCAACGCAATTTCCGAATCTTTACAAGACTAATTGGGCTTGGACTTCTTCATGAAAGTTGTAGGGCCCGAAACAAGGATTCCAACACACTTTGAATCACCCAAATCGGAGTTAAGTAGGCCAAGTTATGGTATAAATACCGAAGCTGGTCCTAGGGTATTCCAAGTTAAGTCGACAGCAGGAAAAAGACGAACATACCCTTGGTAACCCGGGAGGTACCGCCGACTTACAGAGGCCCAGAATCTTCCAGAAATGCGTTTTCTTGTCCTCCAAGCATTGGGTTTAACCTTAAGTCGGTTTATACACCTATATAAAGCCATTCAGAGCTGCGAATTTGTAATCACCTTTCCTTTTATTCATTCCAAGATCTATTCATCAACTAGCTACAATGTAGTCTTTTGGGAATAAAGTCTTCTTTTATTTTCTTCTTTTCTTCTTGCAAATAAGTAATGAGTCTTTCATTATTGAATTGTGCTTGGTTTACGATCTTCATGGATCGTCTTGAATCGCCCGAGGGAGAGAGAATAAAAGAGTAGATCTGTTCTTCGTCATGGGTAAGATCTATTAAATGTTTTATTTCTTTTCTTAGATTCATGATTGTTCTTGTGCTAGATCTAGATTATGCTTGCATCTAATCATTTATGAATTAATTAAATGAACCTTAATCTTTATTCGATTCGTTAATATGAAACGCAGAATGATGGGTTGCGCTTTTCAGATATGCGACGGTCTTTATCGCTAGATCTGAATACCTAGTAAATCCTAATTATGTGGTTCGGCGTCAGCTACGTTGATCGATATATTTAATTTACATGTTAGTAGCCTGATCAATTATTTACATGTTATCATAAATTAACATGAAGGACTGTTAGTGAAGTGTTAATTAGGACAATATCTTGATGGACCCTAGGAACGTGTTGGTCAATGTCGACAGCTGTCTAGGCGGGTTTGCGGTATGAGTTAGCGCTCAATATCGGCAATTCTAGTTCTTTATGCGTATGGGTTATTACGGACCAATTAAGGAGGGTAGCTGGCGTATAGATTATCTACTGTCATTGTCGGAGTAGATAGGGTTAGGAATTTCACCCGTAGCTTAATTACAAATATGGATCAGAAGAGGATTAATAGGACATTAGTTATGAATAGTTTGATTAATGTCTTTCCAACATATGATTGATGATTGGTTTATTTGCATCCCTTTTATTTACTTGTCCTTTATGTTGGTCAATGACCACCCCTATGCGGTTGACCTATAAATTGTGGTTGTGTTTAGCATTATTAAATAATAGTCTATGTGGGATCGACCTTGACTCGCCCTTGATATACTACGATTGACCTAGTACTCTTGCTAGTATTTCGTGTGTGTTAAACGACTTACACGCGATCAAGTTTTTGGCGCCGTTTTGCCGGAGACTATTTATTTAATTGTTAGGCATAGCCTTTAATTTATAGTTAACCTTTTTTGTTATTTTTTTTCCTTTTCGATGATTGAATAAAATTGTGAAGGTTTTTTTTCATCGCCATTGTTGTGAATAAGATGAGAAAGGGTGTGCTCTAAAAACAATCGTTGCTTGTCATTTCGTGCAAGTGGGAGATTGTTAGGTGTAGTGCCCGAAAGACAATTTGTGTAATTGTTTTTAATGGATGACAGAATTTATCTCACCTTATTACTTGCTTTGTGCTTGTAAGTAATACACTTTCGCAAACCCTAAGTATATCGTATGTAACCGCTTAACTCGGTGCATGGCATGCACGTGAGGATTGAGTTAGTGGTGATATACTTAAATCGTTAGTCCGTGGTGAACTTAATCGAATTTAGGGTCTCTTGATTAAAACACCAATAATGCGCCCGAACACCTTAGGGTGTGATAGTCTTATCCGGACTGTCGGTAGAGGGTACTACGTGGGGCATTTATATATGATGGCATTCATATAGGGTGGACCGATTTAATCGAATTTCTCGGTATAATTCCGTAATCGAGGAATCTTATTAAATCATTAGATGATCATATATGGATCAACCTTAATCCTGAGGTGATCACAGGATGCTGCTTGTCCCGGGGTAGTGTTTGATGTGTTAGTTACGGTTTACTTTAATATGTGTTCCAAGCCACTTCTCATTGGCACTATCTCCGGATGAGTGAGTAGTTCGATTTTCACGGACATGGAATCCATTCCTTCCCGCGGGAAGTAGAGAGACGATCCCTTGTTTGTTAGCCCTAAGAAAGTGATCGATCCCGGGAGTTCACATTTGACTAATTAGCTACTAGTCGGATATGTGTGCTAATTGATCATCGGGGGTTAATGGTAAATAAGGATAAGATATTCGAGTCGGGTTCACGGAGACTTCCCACTCGAATGGACGATCTATGGAGGGTTAATCCGTATGTAGTGATTATATCAATGGACGCTTATTCACTCTATGGGTTGAGTATAAGTATACATCTATAATCGGTAGAGTTCGGTTTCGGGTTTATGGTGGCGTAATCCCGGAATTAATAATTAATGTACTTATTACGTTCGACGAATAATTAATTATTGGAGCTACCGGTTATAGGTCTATGGTCCCCGATGTGGCTTCGTAATTCGGACTAGTAATCTTGTTACTTGGGCCTCGAGTGATAATTAATTGGTCGGGCTAATTAATTGATATGCATGGATATTATTTAGTTGGGCTAAATAATATAATACACATAAAAGACATTTTATGTGGGCTTAGTAAACCCTTAATGTGGCGCCAATGTGAGTCAATTAATTAGAGAGAAATTAGTTTTCTTGGATAATTATTTGACATGTGATTTATCATTTATTTGTTAAAAGATAATTCATGAAATATTGGATAATAATATGATTTATCCTAATTTGTTTAGGATAATTATGTTATTTATCTTTTATTTGAATTAAGGGTTAATTTAATAATTATCTCTTAATTGTTGGAGGATAAGGTTACTCTCCTATATAAAGAGAGTTCTTCCAAGCCTCATAAAAATAGAAAATTTCGCCCCACATGTCAAAAAGGAGAGAAAAATTAATTGTCTTTCGGGCACTACACCTAACAGCCATGTTCCTAAAGATGTTGAGCAAAGGATGTGCGGGAGTTTTTTTTACTTTGCTTGATTATTCGGTTATTATTTTGAGTCTTTAGTCTTTTTATTGTTATTTGGAGTCGTATATTAAGTCATTTTGTTGTGTTTAAGTAATAAAGTTCTTATGTATTGACTTAAATATTTTATTGCACTTCTCCTTTTTAGTTGTGCTATTGACTGCCATGTGACATAACTATTTTGTTACTTATTCGTGTCTCGCGGTACTAATGGCCTTTGTGCAAGAATTGTTTGTATTAGCCGACCTAGTGCAGATTAGTCATTTGGAGAAGACAACTTTGGCTCCAGTTCAGTGATATGATTTGCTTCAGACAGTTAGCCGAGTTCTTCTATTTTCCAAAGCTAAGTGTTCTTCTTCTTCCTACTTTTTTTGGATTTATTTTTCACATTGGGGACAATGTTGAGTTTTAAAGTGGGGGGGGGGGGGGGGGTAAGCATAACACTTAGTTTGAAAAATTGAGACACACTTACACTTACTTTTGTGAATTTCGATTTTTTGAATTGAATGAAATAAAAACCTTAAACCATTGAAATTGCTTAATTACATATTTAATTCATTAATGATGAATAAGGGGTTTGTCAACTATTTGAAGTAGTGGTATATTAATCATCTATCTTGTTGTGGAATCGACCTTTTTAAGCATGTATAAATCATTTTTTTCAGTGTATAGTATAGATGACGCATTATTCAATTTAGTATGGAAGAATGAGCATGTGTTATGTTGCATGAAGTAGTGACTTATTAATTATATTTTACTATTGCATTCAATTTTTGAGCACATAATCTGAGTGAGAAGTATTTGGATGAGATGAAGAGTTATCCTAGACCGGGAATTGATATTTATCGGTGGATATACTTTACCAATTGTTGTAGGATGATGGTAGCAACTTGAATGCTAAACAAGGTAAACCGGGACAAAACGGACTTGTGAGTGAGAGAGGAAAAAATAGTGAGGAAATCTGCCAGAAAAATAAAAATAAAAAAAATGAAAAAATAGATATGCAATAAAGACAGTGAGGGAAGCGAACTCGTGTAAAAGGGCACGACCCTCGCATAAAAAGAAACAAACGAGGACTTAAGAGCGATGCTCAGTCCCCGAGTCCGCCCGGCCCAAGTAAGGTTTCATGTTGTTTGCCTGAGTCTGAAGGCAAGAGGAGCAAGTGTGCACATTGGTAAGTAATAATTGTGGGGTCTCTATAACTTCATTCTTTTCTTGAATGCATTATCACAAAAGATATATCACACGACACATTGATGCATTGGTAGGTGATGATTAATGGGGAACTTGTGAATCGTCATATGATAAATGTTCTACCTGAAATCCTTATTGATATAATGTGATTCTGTCTGCGTCACTGTTGTTTGAGAGTTATTGAACACACACGTCGGGTCTACTACGAGATAGTGCTTAATGGATTACTGATGGATATGTGTTGACCCTCATCTTATTTAGATTTCTTGAATGAGGCTTTTCTTAATTAGTTTGTAATTGTTTATGGGGTTTGTTTGATTTGGTTTTTGCTCGGGACGATCAAAAGCAAAGTGGGGGGGGGGGGTAGTTGATGACGGTCAAATTGGTACCATTATTTACCATCAATCTACCCCGGATTTGTGTTCTAAATGGGTATAATATGTATGAAATCATGGGTTAATTAGCTAAATGTCACTAAGCCACGTCTGGGGTGACGAAATTAGTATTATGCGTATTAACCGTGTATTTTATGCGTTATTTGTTAGAAATAGAAGCTACTATGTGTGCTATGGTTTTATTGACAGATGAATGAGTATATGGATCATAATTTGGGCTGAATATGAGATTCAATCGATAGAGAACTGAGCCGACCTGAAGGTTGAAGTGTTTCGAGTGGAGATTGGACCCGACAATCTTAATGGTGATCTTGAAACGCAATTTTCGAATCTTTAAAAGACGGATTGGGCTTTGACTTCTGCATTAAAGTTGTAGGACCTGAAATAAGGATTCCAACACACTTTGAATCACCCAAATCGGAGTTACGTAGGGCAAGTTATGGTCCAAATACCGAAGCTGGGCCTAGGGTATTCCAAGTTAAGTCGGTAGCATGAAAAAGATGAACATACCCTCGGTAACCCGGGAGGTACCGCCGACTTACCAAGGCCCACAATCTCCCAAAAACGCATTTTCTTGTCCTCCAAGCATTGGGTTTACCCCTATGTCGGTTTATACACCTATATAAAGCCATTCAGGGCTGCGAATTTGTAATCACCTTTTCTTTTATTCATTCCAAGATCTATTCATCAACTAGCTACAATGTAGTCTTTTGGGAATAAAGTCTTCTTTTATTTTCTTCTTTTCTTCTTGCAAATAAGTCATGAGTCTTTTATTATTGAACTGTGCTTGGTTTACGATCTTCATGGATCGTCTTGAATCGCCGGAGGGAGAGAGAATAGAAGAGTAGATATGTTCTTCGTCATGGGTAAGATCTATTCCAATGTTTTATTTCTTTTCTTAGATTCATGATTGTTCTTGTGCTAGATCTAGATTATTCTTGCATCTAATCATATATGAATTAATTAAACGAACCTTAATCTTTATTCGATTCGTTAATATGAAACGCAGAATTATGGGTTGCGCTCTTCAGATTTGCGACGGTCTTTATCGCTAGATCTGAATACCTAGTAAATTCTAATTCTGTGGTTCGGCGTCAACTACATTGATCTATAGATTTAATTTACATGTTAGTAGCCTGATCAACTATTTACATGTTATCGTAAATTAACATGATGGACTGTTAGTGAAGTGTTAATTAGGACAATATATTGAAGGACACTAGGAACGGGCTGGTCAATGTCGACAGCTGTCTAGGCGGGTTTGCGGTATGAGTTAGCACTCAATATCTTCAATTCTAGTTCTTTATGCCTATGGGCTATTACGGACCAATTAAGGAGGGTAGCTGGCGTATTGATTATCTACTGCCATTGTCGGAGTAGATAAGGTTAGGAATTGCACCCTTAGCTTAATTACAAATATGGATCATATGTGGATTAAGGGGAGATTAGTTATGAATAGTTTGATTAATGCCTTTCCAACATATGATTGATGATTGGTTTATTTTCATCCCTTTTATTTACTTGTCCTTTATGTTGGTCAATGACCACCCCTATCCGGTTGACCTATGAATTATGGTTGTGTTTAGCATTATTAAATAATAGTCTCTGTGGGATCGACCTTGACTCGCCCTTGCTATACTACGATTGACCTAGTACTCTTGCTAGTATTTCGTGTGTGTTAAGCGACTTACACACGATCATGCATACAAAACCATAAATTGCACTTAAAAATTTATCTAGGTTTTGCTCCCATTATCCAGCTACTCCCTATTGGCTTTCAAGAATTCTATTAATTTTTTAGTGGCTGGGATCCATTCTAGTTGTCCCGATCCCCGACGTGGGCCGATCGACCGGGTCAAGTTTGAAAGGTGGGTACACTTACCGGTCGTGTCTCATGCGGCTCACAGTGGTTTGACTAGTCAACTCTTTGACAATCCACGTCTCTATGTGGTAGTCAAATCCTTGTCTCTAAAGTTAGACGGTCCTGACGTGGGCCAGTCACCGCAAAACTCTAGTCAAGTCATAACCCAATATTTGTGAGATTTCATAACGATCATATCTCGATAGTTACGATATACCCGAGGTAGGTCAACTCCCAACGTGGGTCGATCAGTTGGATACGAACAAGGGATCTTCACCGTCATTATAATATTAGGAGACAAAATTTCGACTTGATTTTTGTTGTGGGAGTATTTTAAATTACTTCACTTAATTAATTTTTTTATTAATTACGGTCTCATCTACAACGTGAATATTTCTACGTTATCAACATAAAGTAAAACATACACCATTCCACACACAAAAATTAACCGGTATGATCATGGACTTTTCCTAAGTATGTTTTCGAATACAAACTGACGAAACCGCGGGTTATTAACGAGAAAAGTATGGATATTCAAGCCTTAACGGAAGAAACATTCAAACATGTTCTTCATGAATATTCAAAGAATCATGCTTAAACAGGCCTCCTAATCGCCCAAGAACATGTTATAAGTTCAAAATCGAGGCCAGGATGAATAGTTTAGCTTAGGAAATGCCGGGAGAATAGGAAGAAAGTTCGAAGAACGGGCTGCAAACGTCACCGGAAACCTTCACTCGCCTTCGGAATCTCCAAACTCTTGCCCTGCATGAGCAAATCTCCAATATGTGAAAAATGTTTAGTCGACAGAAGCCCTCCCCTTTTATAAGGGCTCAACGACGGTTTGAATTCCAAGCCAACAACAGTTAAGGTTTCAAATTTTAAAATTAGAATTTTGAAATTGATATTGCTAAAAATATCTTGGTGATTGATTAGGTGTTTATAAGGTGGGCATCAAGCTGAAAGAGATGATCTTTGGATAGAAAAGGTGGTGGCTGTGATGAACACAAGGCGGTGCTCCGCCGGCAACCTCAATGCAATAAGGAAAGGGGCACAAGGTCGACAAATTGGCAGAGTATATCTGCTTATATTAATTTTTTCAGATCCCTTTGTGGGTTACATGATGCCTCTATTTATAGGCGAATCTCTAATGACGGTTAGGCTAATTGTGACAAGACATAATTAATACAATCAGAGGTTAAGTAACGATGAGGAGCTGATCAAAGGGTTCGCTGGTCGCTCTGATCTTTTCTTGCTCGTGTAGTCTTGTCCCTGCTAATGCTAAGTGTAAAGCATGCCCGCCTATGTGCTGAGGGCATGATCCGGCTGATCGTTGTAACGAACTGGGAGCAACAAGCTCGGCCCCCAGCCGGAGCGCTGTTATGGTCGTGCGGACTCGATGACCTGGCTGGCTTACTACCAGTCGGGCTAGTAGCGATGGAGGTCAGAGGCTGAGAGGTGACTGTTGAAATGGCTCTGATTGTGGTCCGGCCGGCCGTGTCCGGATGTGGTGTATCAATGGCCCCCTACTCTGTGGCTAAACCTGCTCGTTAAGGTTTTGATGGGAAGTAAGGATGTGTTCGCAATTGCATACGTTGGCTCTGTTTGCTCCGTCAGAGGCAGTGCCGATTATGGTAACATCGGGCTTGAATCAGCCGTTGCGACGTAATCGCCTTGCTATGAGGTCCTGAGTACTTAAGGCGGACACTCTTTGGACCGCGCTACGACTGGCGGGTTTTGGCAACTTTTTGGCGTAGAGCGACTCACTGCACAATGTTGCGCTATAAAACGGACAAGCAAAAAGTGCTGCGTTATTAAGCGGGTAGGATTTGGACCACGTTATGAACCGTGGGGTTTTTGGCAACTTTTATGTCGTCAAACGACTCATTGCACAGTGTTGCGCTATAAAGCGGACAGACTTGAACTCCGTAAGTGGTTACGATAATTTGCTATTGGATGAGGCCTAACCTCGATCCCACAACTGGCATGGCGGTTGACATGACTAAAGAGTATCTCTGATTGGCGGGAGAATTTCGATAACTGCGTGGCAGTTATGTTCAAATTCGAATTTCAAATTAATTGACGTGACGTTTCGGTTCCCGGCTTGCCTATTTAAAGGGTCAAAACCCAAACCGAAAATACTTTCTGGACTTTTCGTTTCTTATAGCAAAAAATCATGGTGGCCCTTTGAAGAGTCCGGCATTCTAGCAGCGGTTAACGGTGGAGGTTAATCATTCTCCGGTGGTTCCTTTCAGTTTTTCGACCAGTCTTCATCATGTTTCCATAAAACCTTCAAATTTCTTGGTAACAACGTCAATTTTGTGTCGATATTTGCATCTATATGCCTTTTTTTTTTTGATTCTACTACGCCGTTCGATGCTTGAATCATACATCAAAACGCCTAAAGCATACGGTTACCTTGAATGTTGAATGATTCTGAGTGGGTTTTGCTTCCATTTTTTCATGCGATATTTTGTGTCTGTCTGTCAATGCCGTATTCCAAATTGTCATATCTCTTGTGACAGTCTGACCTGTACTGGATTTTGTCCAAGTTGTTCCCTTTTCTCCCCTAGAATCTGATCAGTCATTGGTAAGATTCAAATGTTAGTGCTTTGGCGAGAAAAACGGTGGGGCGAGGTGTCATGATGAGCGGACATGCTCATCTTGGCCCGACTCCTAAGTCTAGGTGACTGACAATCCACCTCACCCTTGTGATTTTCAGGATGTCTTCCGAGCGCACTCCTAGTGATGATGAAAATCGGGAAGCTATGGAGTATGGGCGGTGAATCTGGGCGAACAAACCTTAGTGGAGTATGCTGAACTGTTCGAGGTCGAGATTGTCGATGAAGATGCCCCGGGCATTTCCGTACAAGGCCCGGGCGAGCAGATTGAGACCTTAATGCGAGAGAATGTGGCTCGATCTAGGAAACGGATAGAGTCCAAAAAAAGATTCCGCAGCCTTCTAAGCTATATACTCCCGAGAGATATGCCGAGCTTGACAATGAGAAGGCCTCAGACAAGGAAATAGGCAAACAGTAGAGGGAGTTTTATCTGGTCAATGACTATACCCAAGCCCTGGTCGCTTATGATGTCTCTACGGACTACCGGTTCGCACACTCTGAGAGGGGTAGGACTATTCAGAGGTTTTTCTGTAGGTCTCTGAGGGATTAGGTCTTCCTCCACTATAACCATTTCGTGGCCGTATTCTGCCCACCTTTTGATCTTTCTTAGTGAAGTTCATGACGGTCATGAATACTCTTCCCAACGATCTTTCTCTGGGGCTTGCGAGAGTTTTGGTAGGCTTCATCATCGCATGTCGACTGTCCGGTGGTGAGCCCAGTTTTGCCGGTTTTCAATTATTTCTACACACTCTCAAACTTCAATAAGAGGGGACAGCTGGGTCCGCGGTGGTGAGATTGCCAGTTGTTTTTTGATCTCTTAGATAAGGTTTCTGGCTTGAATACCCGATGTATGCGAGTGGAGTCATGAGTTGGTTGGCTGCTCCAGACTGTCCGCGCAGGGATTTCTAATACTGAGGAGATCAAGACCTACAAAGAGCAAGATGATGACATGAAACTTATTCGGCGGATACAAGAAACCTTGGAGTTTGATGAAAATACTCTCCGTCAGAAATGGACAGTCAGCTTGCGAGCTTTATTAGATGTTACTGAGATATTTACCCGGGCCACGGGAATTGCTGGGTTCCTAGTTGGTGTGCCCTTGATTAGAGTAGAGCCCCTGCCATGTGATTCAGACTGGTACGCTGAGTGCCATAATGGGGTGTGCTTTCCTTCTCTCTATGTTGTATGTGAGGGCGATCCAGAGAAAAGTGCTGAGCTGGGTAACAGATTTTGTGACGTGCACTTAATATTTGTTTTGCATATGATAACTGTCCATTTTCCACAGTGACGTCTATACTAACATACTTTCTATCCGTAAATATGCCAAACGCTAGCCGCATCCGTAAGAGAGTTGCTGACAAGCAGACTGTTGGTGAGGTTGATAGAGTGAGTCAACTTGCGGCTATCGGGGCGACGGAGATGCAGGGATTCCTATGGTTTTTGCGGAGGGAATCGCGCTCTGGAATCCTAAAAGCAAAGGGAAGTCCGTGGCCGCTTCTGGCAGTGGTGCCCGATAGCTCGCGGGCGTGAAGAGGAAAGATACCCTAGTGATTGACAATGGTGTTGAAGAGGTTGATCCGAAGAGATCAAAGGCGCCACCCGAGCAAAAAGATCAGCCCTTTGTGAAGGGCAAAGTTGTGGCTGAAGTGGCAGTCAGTCTACTATTTCTTTATGATTATACATATATAATAAATGGCTTTTCTGTTGTCATAAGTATGTTCTCTTAAAGAACGGGTTATGAATTTTTATAAGATAACGTCCTTAGTATTAAATTGTGGTAGAGAAACCATGATAGGCGATTATGGTTCATGAGATCTCTAATCACTTTGATAAGTTTGATACTTAAATGTCTCTAGGCTAATGTACTATTAAACAGGGCATTGATAGTATGTACAGACCAGCACGTATTAGATGTCTTCTATCTTTAAGGGCTGGGATATATCGCGTCTATCGAAGTGTAGAGACACTTGGACTATACGTAGACGTGTATCAGAGAATGCGTACGTTAGACTGACCCACTTACACTGTTAAGCGTCACAGTATGTGACGATTGTGTAATTATCCTTAGGACCGGAGTCTACATGGCATCAAGGTGTGGATTGTCATACTTTGACACTATTGAGGTTTCCCCTAACCATGGAGCGATCATGCGGCAGTGATTGGTGTGATACTGACGCATGCGGAGTATACATGTTAGGTTGTCTGGGAATCGCGTACCCTATGAATATGGGTGAATATCCAAATAGGCCTTCTTATAAGGATTGTCTTACTCTCGTGAATCTTTGCAAAGTGGAAGTAAATAAGTTACTTCGAGAGAGCATGATATCCAGATTAAAAGATACGGTCGTTAATGCTTGACACTCGACGTACGACCGTATGGATATTATTACAGCGATATGAATCTATTTACACGCTAACCGAGCACATGAAAGGTAGTAGTCATTGTGTATTGACTCTTCCGATGATTGGGGGTCATGCGTGTTGCTAGACGCTATCCATGACCGTTAGAGGTGAATGGCATTTTCGTAATTGCGCCTTATGTCTACGGCCAACATATCCAGAAGCCTATCGGGTCACACACATATGAACATCGAGTTAGATTAAAATGTGTTATAGTTGATAACCAATTAAGGAAAGTTTATCTCAAGACTATAAAGGTTATAATGGTAAATTAATATGGTGGTATTTATTTATTATGAATAAATATAATACAAGATATTAATTATTTTAATTAAATAAATATATATATATTATATATATATATGGCCACGTGAATTTGGCTATAATGTGGCGCAAGTTTTAGTGTATAGGATACATTTGAATTATACAATTTAATTAATAAGATTACCATAATATTAATGTTGGATATTAATTGATTTTGGAAAAATAGATTTATGGTAATAAGATAAAGATAGTGAATATTAGATATTGACAATATCTGGGAAATATTTAATATATGATATTAAATTAAATGAGATAAATCAATCTAAGGGATTTTCCTTATTTTACTAGTCAAAGGTTTTATTTCTCTTCACTCTACCCAAGACTTGTTCCCCAAGGATTTAGGGAATGCTTGGGGCGCCCCAATGCCTATAAAAGCAAAGGGGATGCTAAGCTCTTGTATGCATCATAACTCCAAGAACTAATTGTTTTTGTAAAAAATAAGAGAGCTTCTTAGAGAGAGATTATAGACAGAGAAAAGGTCGACCTAGCAGTCGAGTTTTTCTAGTAGCAATCCTTGGCGGGATTCCGGTGCGGTGCTCGTGTGGATTACTGGTAGAGGCCGGACGCTTGGACGGCTCACGCACATCTACTCCTACCGGACGGTCAAAGCGTCGATCTTTTAGATCAACCAAGGTAATAAGTACCGTCCCCTCTCTTATATGTTTATTGTTTAAATGGAGACGATCCTGGATCAGGAAATCAAATTTTCAAATTCTGTTGCGCTACTCGATTGATTTCCTAACAATGGTATCAGAGAGGTCTTCGAGCTTAAGCAATAAGCATCTTTTATTCGCGTAGTAAATTAGATCCAATAGATTAAATCATGTATCATATTGGTTCGTAATTAGTGCGCAGAAAGAAAAAAAAATGGGTTTTGGAGAGGCGGCGGCACAACTGCCACATCGGCTCCGACGGCGTTGGCGGCCTCCGGGCTGCCGGCTGCTGTCGGCACCACCGTCCCCCCTTCCCTTTTTGTTTTGTTTTGTGCATCTTTATGTTCTTTAAAATGGTCCATGGTTGGTAATTTCTCTTTTGTTTAGTTGATGCCATGTGACTAACCAATGGTTCAAATAGTTTGACCATTGGGAAGTCATGTGGGATCACCCAATTTGTTGGGAAGAAATATGATTTGGTTATGAACCAAATCTTGGCACTTCCAAAATATTTGATTTTGGAAAAGGCCTAAGGGCCTAGGCCTTCTCCAAAAATATTTGATTTTTGGAAAAGGCCCAGGATGCCTTTAAATTTGGTTTGGACCAAACCAAAGGCATCATTTTGATTAAGAATCAAAAGTAAAGAAACGAAATAGACACACTTGATTTTAATTTTATTTAAAATAGTTTTAAATTAGAAAATTAAAATTTAAATCGATTTATTATTAATGGTTAATATTATTTCGATTAAAGCTATTAATTAAACGTTAATTAATTAATTGATTGGATGCTATAAGACGCAAGTAGTTAAAATTTAATTTTATCTTTTTCATAAGATATTGATTGTTTGGATTAGATAGTAGATAATATGATTATATGGACCCCGATTGATCATGGACTCGACCAATAGAATAGATGTGAATGGTTTATTTTTATGTTGGATTTTATTGTTGTACTTCACTTATCCTTGATTTGGGTGAGATCAGTGTACACCATATTTAACAATGCATTTCATCATTTGAATTATAACTTAGACTTATCCAAGGTCATCACAGACTTCATTGGTTATAAGTCAGACCTTAATGTCTTCATGCTTCTCTGCTGGTACTTGGCTGGCTTCACTATGCTGGATATCTGTTTTACTTTGCCATCCTACCAACTATTACAATACTTGTCTGACTCAACTTATACAACATGTCAGACTCTAAGTAAAGACTTATACAGAGAATTTTAACTTATCTCAGGCTTGCTATAACATCTAGTATAGCTATCATCAAAACATAATAAAATGTTCCTAACACTCTTCGGCTCGGCATTCTTACTGCGCTTAAGGGCCTTACGATAACTTAGCAAGCCTTGGTATAGCAGTCCTAGGGATATGTGGTAAATAATTTCGCCGACAACTTTACTCAATGACTTCCATTTGCATAATGGATAGCTCAAGGAGTAGGGGGCCATTGATACGCCAAGCCCGCAACACCACCCTCGGATTCACAATAGGGCCTCCATAAAGGCCCAATAACAAATAGGGTCATTGGTCCATTCAGTTCACAACTGCATAAGCCGAACCAAGCCAGGTATAATCGATCCCGCCTCGCACAATTAAAAATATTCATCATTGGCTAGGCCACGGGCATCAGAGATCAAACCCTTCAACTCCCTTTTATAGGATGACCCGAAGCACTGGGGGCCGACCAGCTCACCCCTCAACTCGCAACCCTCATAATTAGTCAAGGAAATCACAAGTTACATGGTAAGAACCCTCACTGGCCAGGATACATGTAAGCTCGCATACGAGGAGCTCAGCTCACAGCTTTATGAATTATGTACTTGTACCATATTTCCCTCCTTGTAACCTACTGTGTAATCTCTATAAATAGAGGCACTACCTCTTTCTAAAGAGAACGGATAATTGAAATACGCAGCCAAGCTCTGCCTATTTGTCGACAAATACTCTCTCATACTTGCATATTGTTCTTGTCAATCCTCATAAATTTTCTTGAATAATACACAAGTATAAAAACCCAAAACTTTAAGCCATATATCCACTAAGAATCTAAAACCCGCACATGTGATGTTTCCGAACACATCACTTTCCAAAATCACATTACATATTTCTCATTTGTATGATATATAAAGGTACATGTGTATATGTGTATATAACAATCTAAAACATGCTCTCTAGTTCGTGGCATAACAAGAATATATCAACTTCCTAGTTACATGATATTGATTCACTTATCATGTTCATTTCCAAATCGATAAGGTATCTAAGTGGTTTAACATACAATTACCATGTTTCTTCCTTACACAATTACCATATACAAATGAACTTATGAACATGCTTTCTAAACTATAGAACTTAATCAGATAGCCACGAAGCTATAACCCTAAACATGATTATTATGATCACATTTAGCCATTACACGTTCTTTATCATTCTAAAAGGAACATAGATCCATTTCCATATAGTTTAACAAGTACCATGTTCATAAACAAGAAGAAACCCTATAGGCATGATATCTATAACATGTAACATATCTGAAATCTTTTTAAATTACTAAATAATACATGAACATGAATCATCTTTATTTCAAAATTTTCCAAAATATCACACTTTGATAAAAACTCGTTTTTTAGAAGATATTGTTGTCGAGGATTTGATAGTCTATTCTTGCCGAGGCTTCGGTCGCCTGAAACCAGAAAAGTTCTAAAACAGAGTTCTTATCCTATAACATGTTTTTCTAATGCACAGACCCAGTTCATATGGATTTGGAATGAAGAACAAAAACATATAGCATAGATAACACCAAAACACATATCACAAATAAAGTGCTAGCTATAAAATACTTTGATACTTGAGTCCATACTTGATACTTTAAAGAGATGTACAACAAAACTATCTTCTTTTCCACCAAGCAAATACTCCTCTTCTAAATGGATCCACCCAACTAACATAAACCAATTGAAGCCTTAACTTTATGCATATGAAAACCTGCTTGAACTTAAGGAAATATAATCAATACTTACAAGTATTTGAAGAGCTGGATCTTAGATGATACAAGGCAGAAATGATGTAGAGTTTCCCATCAAGAACTTGAAAGAAGAGGAGGAAAATGAGGCTAGAAAGGTGAGATTTTATAGGCATGAAGTTTAAGGTTTCCATGAATGCTTTTGTTGTTTTGGATCGACTAGAAGGTCAAGAGTTTGATCATAATGGTGATATTAACACCAGGAGTTGCAGAACTTGAACAGATTCAAAATTTTAATTTTCAGGATGTCGAACCATCAACTGGAATCCCATATTTGGTTCTATAGAAGTCTCCATTGGGGTCCGTTTGACAAAACTCATGAGTTTCCATGATAATTCGGATGTAAAAAATGGATATATTTACTGAGATAAAATACTTTATAGTGTCCCCGGGATCCAAAGTCACGTAGGCATCAAATTAGGCACGGGCTATCACAACATGAGGTTCCACTTCTTTCAAGTCCAACGGCTTTCTTTCTAGTGTCCATACTTCTGGAACTCCCACACATTGTTATCCAATGGCCACACTTTGCGAGTCTTAAGCCAACGGTTGATGTAGTGAAAATGAAATGCATTGTTGCAAACACCCTAAGAAATTGTGCATTCCTCTCTGGTAGCACTAGCTTGATTAGCTTGACATTCAATGCAAAGATCCATGATTTGGTTCTTGCAAATGCACCATTATCCACCACAGGTTATTGGAATTCATCAGAGAAGTAACTTGAATAATGTTTTGTTTTAGATTAAATTGCTCCAGGAGCCATCACTAGCACTTACGGTCAATTTGCTCCACTTATCTTTCAGCTTGATATTGGAGCTTGTTGAAAATATTTTAGATAATACTATTAGTTAACGTATTCTTACCGTTGTACCCTCTGTAAACTAGTATATATATTGTACCTTGTAAACACTTTTACATCAATTAATATAATACACAATTACCACATGGTATCAGAGACCTAAGTGATCTTAAAAAAAAAAAAAAAAAAAAAAAACCCTACGTTTAAACTACCTGCCGCCGCCGCCATCACCCTCTTCTTCTCCGACATCACCATGTCTGAAGATGGTTCCTCCACCGGCACTCGATACCCAACCTTCACCAGATCATCCTCGCTGCATATCACGAAATTAACTCGGCAGAATTACAACCTCTGGAGAGCCCAGCTGTTGCCCTACCTACGTGGCCAGGGCGTCTTTGGCTTCATCGACGGCACCATACCCCCGCCGTCACCCAAGCTTACCACCGCTGCCGGAAAAATTGAAGACAACCCGGATTACGACGAAGACAGCGGCAGCTGGACAAAAACGGATCAGATGATCCTCTCCACCATCACCTCCTCGTTAACAGATGAAGTCCTTCTTCAAGTTTACACAGCCACCACCTCCGCCGCTATTTGGACGGCGCTGCAGACGTCGTTTGCGTCCCAAAGCCGTGCAACCGGGTCCGGCTCCGCACCGAATTGGCTTCTACCCGCAAAAACGAACTCTCTGCGACTGAATATTATTTTAAACTCAAGAACCTTGCTGATGAACTTCATCTCGCCGGCCATCCCCTGTCCAACGATGACTTTGTCACCTATTTGCTCTCCGGACTTGATCGTGAATATGATTCTCTAGTCACCATGGTTTCAACCAACGCCAATCTCACTCCTGATGAATTATATGCGTTCCTTCTCACCACTGAATCAAGAATTCAGCACCATCGGCCCTCTCCCCTTGCGTCGTCTATCGCTGCATCATCGGCACAGGCAAATTACAGCCGTGCCCCTACCACCAACAGCACCTATGGACACAACAACAGCATGTCGTCCAACAATAACAATGGTTATACTGGTCCTCGTGGCCGTGGGGGTCACTCTCCGAATTATCGAGGTCGTGGTGGTCGTGGTCGTGGTCGTGGCAATCAACGCTCCAATAATACTGGTAACGAACCTTCTCCCACTTGTCAAATTTGTGCTAAAGTAGGGCATACTGCCCATGCGTGTTATTACATGTGTACTCGAATCCGCCGACCCATCCGCCGCACCTCCCCCACCCAACCCACGTCCACACCGCCCACCCCAAGCGTATGCCGATCACCCACACTATACTCCCAACTCGAATGGATTCCCGACACCGGTGCCACCCATCACCTCACCAATGATCTCCGCAACCTCAACCTTCAATCGAACCCTATGATGGCACTGATCAAATTCACATCGGCGATGGCTCAGGTTTGCCTATCACTCACTTTGGTTCCTCTAAATACTACTCACCTCCGCACACGTACCACCTTTCTAATGTCCTTGTTTCTCCAAATTTAACCAAAAATTTATTATCGGTTCAACGTTTTTGTGCTGATAATTCTGTCTATTTTGAATTTCACGCCTCTTTCTTTCTTGTGAAGGATCATTCGGGAACCACCCTTCTTAAAGGTTCTGTCCAAGACGGTCTCTACCACTTCCCCAACCTCACTCGCAGCCCAGTCCAAGCTCATCATTCTTCGCCTCAGTCGTCTGCTCTGTGGCATCAACGTCTTGGCCATTGCTCTCATCCCGTCCTCTGCCAAGCTTTGCGTAGTTTGTCTATTTTTATTCCTAATAAATCACCGGAAGCGGTTTGTGCTCCGTGTCAACTTTCCAAGAGTCATCGTCATACTTTGCGTACTTCTTCGTTTACTTCCAATGCACCTTTAGATTTGATTTATTCGGATGTTTGGGGACCCACTGAGTCCTCTATTTATGGTAATTACTACTATGTGAGTTTTCTTGATGATTTCACCAAATATATATGGCTCTATCCGTTAAAACACAAATCTGATGTTGAGATTATTTTTCCCACCTTCCTCTCCCTTATTGAACGTCAATTTAATTGTAAACTTAAAGCAATACAAACCGATTGGGGCGGCGAATTCCGTCACTTCTCTCGCACCTTAGTCCAACTCGGCATTCAGCATCGTCGCTCCGCCCCTCATACCCACGAACAAGGCGGTGCCATTGAACGTCGGCATCGCCAAATCACCGAAGTTGGCCTCTCTCTCCTTGCTCATTCGAATCTCCCATTACCATATTGGGAGGATGCATTTGTCACCGCCACTTATATTATAAATCGCCTTCCCTCTCGTGTCCTCAACAATAAATCCCCATATGAACTCGTCCATCACCGCACTCCTGACTACAAATTTCTCCGCGTTTTTGGTTGCGCCTGCTGGCCCTACCTTCGACCCTACAATCGCCACAAAACCGACTTTCGCTCCAAAACGTGTATCTTCCTTGGCTACAGTCCTTCTCACCATGGCTATAAGTGCCTTGATCTCTCCACCGGGCGCGTCTATATCGCTCGCCATGTTGTTTTTGATGAGAGGGTCTTTCCCTACACACCCACCGTCCATACCCCACCACCCATTACACCTACTGTACCCCTTCCGTGTTACCTTCCTTCAAACCCTACGGCCCCTCGCACCATCAAAAACACCTCCTTACCTCCACCCTCTGAAAGACCCAACCCTCCGCCCCTCCCACCAACCGACATCACTCCCTCTTCGCCTGAACCCGAGAGCCCACCACAACCGACACCTCCTCCCCCACCCCCTCCTCCCCCGCTTCACCCTATGACCACCCGTACCCGAACCCAGACCCTCAAACCCAAACAAAACCCGGACTTTATCCGTTACCCTTTGCCCAAAGCTCTTATTACCACTGCATCTTCCTCCGAGCCCACCTCCTATACAGAAGCCGTCAAACATAAGGTGTGGCGTGATGCTATGCAAGATGAGATTAATGCATTACTTCGTACTAACACATGGGAGCTTGTGCCCTATCGCACGGATATGAATGTGGTTGGAAATAAATGGGTATTTCGCACTAAGCTTCATGCCAACGGTCACATTGAGCGTCACAAAGCCCGCCTTGTTGCCAAAGGCTTTCATCAGTCGGAAGGTATAGACTACACTGAGACCTTCAGTCCAGTAGTTAAGCCCGTTACTATTCGCATTTTGTTGTCTCTTGCTATCTCACAGGGGTGGTCTCTCCGCCAAGTTGACATCCAAAATGCGTTCCTTCATGGCCATCTTACTGAGACTGTTTACATGGCCCAGCCGCCAGGCTTTGCCCATCCGGATCACCCTGATTATGTTTGCCGGCTGAAACACAGCTTATATGGCCTGAAGCAAGCCCCTCGGGCATGGTTTTCTTGGTTTACAGATGTACTCACCCAATTCGGATTTCATGGCTCTAAGGCTGATACGTCTCTGTATGTTTACTCTCGGGGCACCACTCGGCTCTACATTCTCATATACGTAGATGACGTTATTATTACTGGCAATAGCCTTGCTCACGTTGAAGAGGTTATCAAGTTTCTTAGCACTCATTTTCCGATTAAAGATCTCGGCCGGCTGTCTTATTTCCTTGGTATTGAGGCTCTTCACACGTCGGATGGCTTATTCCTGACACAACGAAAGTATATCTTCCACCTCCTGCAAAAGGCCAATATGGATAAGTCCAAACCATGCTCCACCCCTATGGCTGCCTCCACCCGCCTCCATCATGATCCGGGCCCCTTATTCTCGGATCCGGCCTTGTATCGCACAGTCGTGGGGGGTCTTCAATACTTAAGTTTTACTCGTCCAGATATTGCCTTTGCGGTCCACAAGGCTAGTAAATTTATGCATGCTCCAACCGAGGCACATTGGCTCGCGGTAAAGCGTCTACTTCGTTACCTCAAGTCTACGATTTCTGAGGGTTTATTTTTCACGCGTCGCTCCACCCTTCACCTACGTGCCTACTCCGACTCTGATTGGGCCGCTGACCCGGATAATCGTCGATCTATTGGTGCCTACTGCATCTTTCTTGGTGATAACCTTATTAGCTGGCGTTCCAAACAGCACCTTACCGTTTCGAAAAGCAGCACCGAAGCCGAGTACAAGACCCTTTCCAACACTGCGGCTGAATTGCAATGGATTCGCAGTCTTCTCACCGACATGCTTATTGTTACTCCTACTCCGACGCTGTGGTGTGATAACATTGGGGCCACATATCTTGCCCACAACCCGGTTTTTCACGCTAGAACCAAGCACATTGAGATTGACTTCCACCATGTTCGCGAATTGGTCGCCGCCAAGAAGCTCACGGTTGCTTTCCTCACCTCTAAAGATCAACTTGCGGATTTACTCACCAAGCCATTGGGGAATCCGCGCTTCACTACATTGAAGTCCAATCTCCGTGTCTACTCCCTACCCACGGGATTGCGGGGGCGTGTTGAAGATATTTTAGATAATACTATTAGTTAACGTATTCTTACCGTTGTACCCTCTGTAAACTAGTATATATATTGTACCTTGTAAACACTTTTACATCAATTAATATAATACACAATTACCACAGAGATAAAGAAAATGAGTCTCGTTGGATATTTTTCCACTTGCCAGTGCCGTTCTTTTCCACTTATTGATGATACCGTGATTTGTAAATTTGGTTAAATTTTTTTGTGGAAAGAAAGGGACCAGGTTGCTTTGAGGGGACGATGGCACTTATGGCAGGGGCATGCAATTGAGCATTTGGACGGGGGAGAGGATCTAAAACAGCAGCGAGTCAGGCTGAGCGGAGATCGGTTCGCACAAATAAAACTACCATGGATTTAGCGACTTCGAACTCCGGTGGGCAGCGTCATTATAGAACACCTGAGTAGGCCGGTCTAGCGAATGTAAGTCTGGCCCAATGGAATGGAATACTCGATATATTAAATTTGGCTAAGCCCAAAGATCGTTTAACAGGTGCGTAATCTTAGATCATTGATACGCGGGCTACCCACCATGTGACCGGTATGTTGAACAATCTCAAGGATCCACGGATGATTGAAAAATGTCCTGTAGGACTACCAGACGGTCAAAACTCTCACGCCTCGCATGAAAGAACGTGTATTTTGCGTGTGGTCTAAAGCTCAAAAATGTCCTTTATGTGCCTTATTTGGCATTTAATTTATTATCTGTGACTCAGTTACTCGATGCATTTGATTGTCAGATTCATATAACTTCTACATTGTGTGTTATGCAGGACCGAATGATGAGGAGGCTGATTGGAGTGGGTGAGCGCGAAGATGGACTTTTCTTTTTCTGGGGAGTACCACACGTGAAGGTTATGGCGATCAGTGGGATGGAATCCATGGATCAATGGCACAAGCGGTTGTGACATCCCTTAGAAAAAGTGTTGAAACAACTTCCCAATGTGAGTGTGTCTAGTTTTCTGAATAAACAAATGCGTGACGCTTTTTTCCGGGCTAAACGGCCAAGGGAAAGTTTCCCGAATAGTGATAGTAGGGCTAGTCAAAATTTTGAATTAATGCATTGTGAGTTGTGGGGGCCGTATGCGACACTTTAACAAGCGGGGCTTCTTATTTTTTGACAATTGTGGATGATTATTCTCATTCTATTTGGGTCTATTTGTGGAGACAATTTTTTTGAATTTTATGCACAGATTGAACGGCAGTGTAGTGCAAAAATTCAACGGGTTAGGAGTGACATTGTAACATAATTTAAATATTTGCTTGACCATTTTCAAAAAGAAAGGATCATTTTTGAAACGTCATGTGTGGGCACACCTCAACAAAATAGTATGGTTGAGAGAAAACATCAACATATCTTGAACGTAGCTAGGGCTTTGCGTTTTGCGGGACACCTTCCACTAATATTTTGGAAGGAGTGTGTTATGGCTGCCTGCTATTTAATTAATCGAACTTCCTCACGTGTTTTAGGTTATAAGATGCCTTATGAATGTTTATTTGGTAAACCCTTAGTCTTAGTGCCCTACGGGTTTTCGGATGCTTGTGTTACGCACACAATTTACGACATAAGGGGGATAAATTTGAAAGTCGGAGTCGCAAATGTGTGTTTTAGGATACCCTTTTGGGAAGAAAGGCTATAATCTTTTTGATTTGAGACGGAAGAAATAATTGTGTCTGAGGATGTTAATTTTTTTTGAACATGTTTTTCCTATGAAAGAGTCGGTTTCTCTTCCCTCTATCCCGATTGAGTTTTTAGAAATGGCTGACGGGGGTGTTTATGCGGATGTTAGTGATCAGATTGTGGGGCCGACCCCATCTAGTGATGTTGTCGTCGAAACTGATGCATGAGGGTTGTGGAAACAGATGTGGTAGTGGCAGTGTTGTTGACAGATTCAATAGAAGACACATTGGAGTTGGGAAGAGGGAAACGTACAAAGATTCCTAATTCCTGTTATCAAGATTTCGTGACACATATGGAAGTGGATAAGAAAAGTCCTTCGGCGCGCTCCTCCGGTCCATCCACCTCCTTAGGTAATTTATATCCGCTTACACATTATGTTAATTATGCTTGTTTCTTTGACGCACATAGACGCTTTCTAGAAGATGTCAGTGCATTTAAACCTCCAAAATCATTTAAAGAGGCAGTAAGATTTGAGGGATGGTGCCGAGCTATGGCATAAGAAATACGGGCCCTAGAGGAACAAGGCACTTGGGTCTTGCAAGAACTGCCTCCGGGGAAGAAAGCACTCGGTAGCAAATAGGTATATACCGAAAAGTATGATGAGTTGGATAATCTTTAACGGTTAAAATCTCGGTTAGTTGCTTTTGGTAATCACCAAGTCGAAAGGATCGATTATCATGAGACTTTTGCTCCGGTGGCAAAAATGGTAACAGTTCGGGCTTTTCTCGCAGTCGCTGCTGTTAAAAAATGAGAACTTCACCAGATGGACGTACACAATGCCTTCCTTCACGGGGATCTGGATGAGGAGATCTATATGCAGATTCCTTCTTGCTTTGAGCATCCATACCGTAATATGGTATGTAGTATGCGCAAATCCTTATATGGGTTGAAGCAGGAGCCTCGTTGTTGGTTTGCGAAATTCGCATCTGCTTTGAAAGTGTATGGATTTCTCCAATCTTATTTTGATTACTCACTTCTTACTCTTGTTCGTGGGGATGTTCGCATTAATGTGTTGGTTTATGTCGATGATATGATTCTTTCTAGAAACGATGCTACAGCACTACAGGTGTTCAAGAATTATTTGAGCAGCTGTTTTAAAATGAAGGATTTGGGACGGTTAAAGTATTTTCTTGGGTTGGAGGTTGCCAAAAATTCAACCGGCATATTTCTATCCCAACGGAAGTACGCTTTGGATATTATTGAGGAAACAGGCTTGTTAGGGGCTCGGCCTGCCGAGTTTCCCATGGAATAAAATCATCGTTTGGCTATTGATGAGAGTGACTTGTTGGATGACCCTGGTAAATACCGGAGATTGGTGGGTCGTCTAATTTATCTTGGTGTCACTCGACCCGATCTGGCATATCCAGTTCATGTTCTTTCTCAGTTTATGCAAGAACCGCGACTCACACATTAGGACACCGCGTTGCGGGTTGTCCGCTATTTGAAGAAGAACCCCGGCCAGGGTATACTCTTGCGAGCTGATAGCCCTTTGTGTTTGGAGGGGTGATGTGATTTGGATTGGGCTAGTTGCCCGGTTACTCGCCGTTCATTGAGTGGGTGGTTCGTGGTGCTTGGTACCTCACCGGTCTCGTTGAAGACTAAGAAACAATAGACAGTGTCGCATCCTTCTACAGAGGCGGAAGATCGTTCCATGGAGGCTATTACGTGTGAATTGAAGTGGCTCGGAAAGCTTCTTGGTGACATAGGTATACGAATACCGCCAGGCATTCCTCTTCATTGTGACAGTCATGCGACTTTGTATATTGCGCAGAATCCGGTATTCCATGAGAGGACTAAACCTATTGAAGAAGATTATCAATTTTTTCGTGACGCGATTATTGATGGACTCATTGCTCCTGATTATGTTACTACGCGGGCTCATTTAGCTGATATTTTCACTAAGGCGGTGGGAAAACAACAATTCGACTTCTACTTAGTTTCCACGCTCCAACTTGAGGGGAGTATTACGGACATGGATTGTAATATTATATTAAATTAAGAATGAGTCTATTTTGAGTAGGTGAAGGACATAGTTGGTATTTTATGGAGTTAGGGTTTTCCCTATGATGTATAAATACTAAATGGATTGATGAATGAAATCAGAAAATCATTACCGGTTATCAAATTTGTCACAATCCCAAAGAGATATAGTGTTCCACTTTTTGATCTTGAACCGTTTGTTCTTCTTTGCAGAGGTTGAAGTCGATGCACTGGATATATGACGACGAACCAGCAGATGAGGGTTGTCGCTGTTTAGAACAATTGCATTTCATTGATGGAATATTGTTACCGAGAGTACAAATATATAATGTTCTGTGACTTAGTCAATAAAGTCACTGCAAGATAAATACCACAATAATAATATTTAAATTAAAAATGAATACTCAAATAACTACTCAAGGTGGAAAAGCACCGGAAAAGGTCGTGGAGGTAGCCATTGCCGGAGAAGAAGAACGAATCCGGATCCTCAACTTCTGCAATCCCAGCTTTTCCCAGTTTTGGTGACGTGGAGTGTTATAAACATAGACAGAAAGTTTGCAGTTTAAGAAAGAAACAAACACAGAAGCAATGCAAACGTAAAGAATGGCGGAATTGATAAACACAGAAATAAGAAGAACACAGTGATTTAACGTGGTTTCCGGCGTTGTGCCGACTACTCCACGGATAGAAAATGAGATATTTATTATGCACAGAATAACAAGGTTTTCACAAATGTGTGAATAACACTTTGAATGACACATATTGCATTGATTAGTACATTGGTATTTATAGACACAAATCCCAAACCCTAACCGCCAAAGATCTTTGTCGGAATTCTCATAAATACCCCAGATGTGGACCCCAGATCCAGCTGTTATCCACCAGACGAAACTCAACTCAAAAACTGACTTCACAGTCTTGTAATCAACTGCGTAGATGTAGAACTCAGCTATACTCAGCATAACTCAGTAGTCCAGAAACTGACTGCTGACTTTAGAAGAAACTCAGTTGCACTTCATCAAACTGACTTTCACAGAACTGAATATACTTAACTGAACTGACCATCAATCTCAGTCTCAGTTTTCCTAGATTAGATCCACCAGATATTTCTCGGTTTAGAGATCAAGTCACCAAAACTGACAAACCTCCACCTTGACTTGAACTCTCATTCAACGTCACCAAATTGCATAATCAGATGTACTTGTACCAGATGCATTTGTCAATGCCAGGATGTACAGTGCCAGACTTCTCATCAGAATCCACTCAAGTTGATCTGCCCTCAACTGAGTATCTAGATTTCAGTTTACAAGCTTTGAATATTCAGCAAGTCCAGACACAACTGAAACTTGCTCTGCTGAACTGGTTTAGTGAACATATCAGCGGATTATCCTTGGTGCTGATCTTCTTCACTACAACCATCTTCTCATTTCTCAGAAAATACTACCTCACATCAATATGCTTGGTTCTCTCATGATGAACATGATCCTTAGCTAGACAGATTGCACTTAAACTATCACAATAAATCTCAACTTGATCCTGATGTGGCCCCAAATCACTGACAAGTCCCTTCAACCACACACCCTCCTTGGCTGCCTCAGTAAGAGCCATATACTCAGCTTCAGTAGTTGATAAAGCCACTGTTGCCTGAAGAGTTTCTTTCCAGCTGACAACTAAATTCCCCAATGTGAAAACATAACCAGTCATAGACTTTCTACTGTCCACATCACCTGTATAATCAGCATCACAGTATCCTGTGATCAGTTTCTGAGTATCTCTTCCATAAATGAGACCAACATCAGTTGTACCTCTAAGGTACCTGAACATTCTTTTCACAGCTTTCCAGTGTTCCTTTCCAGGTTGAGCCATAAACCTGCTGACAACATTGACTGCCTGAGCCAGATCAAGCCTAGTGCACACCATGGCATACATCAGACTGCCAGTTGCACTAGCATAGGGAACTTTTGACATATACTCCTTCTCCTCTACTGACTGTGAAGCAAAAACTGACAAATGAACATTTCATGCCATAGGAGTATCTATTGGCTTAGCAGCTGACAAGCCAAACTTTGACAATATCTTCTGTATATAGCCCTGCTGAGATAAAAATAGTTTATCGATTTCTATCTTTCCAGATATCCATCCCCAAAATTTTCTTGGCTGACCCAAATCCTTCATTTCAAACTCAGCACTGAGAAGCTTTTTTCAGATACAGAACATCAGACTTCTTCTTTGCGGCTATCAGCATGTCATCCACATATAACACAAGATAGATGTATGATCCATCTTCTAACTAACTGTTGTAAACACAACAATCATAAGGACTTCTGCTGTAACCCAACAGGATCATATAACTATCAAAACTCTTATACCACTGTCTAGGAGCCTGCTTCAGTCCATACAAGGATTTCTTCAACTTACACACAAGATCTTCCTTACCAGGAACTTGGAAACCCTCTGGCTGAGTCATGTATATCTATTTGTCTACCTCACCATGTAGAAAAGCTGTCTTCACATCTAACTGCTCCAGTTCTATGTCTTGATGTGCAACCATTGCTAGTAACACTCTGATTGAAGTATGTCTGACTACTGGTGAGAATATCTCATCAAAGTCCACCCCTTCTTTCTGACTGAACCCTCTTGCAACCAAACGTGCCATATACTTAACTCCTTCTGGCTCAGTTATGCCTTCTTTCTTCTTGAAAATCCTTTTGCAAGTAACAACTCTCATATCAAATGGATGTTTAACTAGATCCCAAGTCTGATTCTTCAGTAATGGCATTTCATCTCCAATGGCAGCAAGCCATTGAGATGCTTCAGAACATGTCACTGCTTCCCTGTAAGTAGAAGGTTCAAAACCATCCACTTCTTCTGCAACTTGATGTACGTATCCAACCATATCATCAAACCCATACCTTATAGGAGGTATCCCAACATTGGATCTTCTAGCTCTACTGACAACTATACTCTGCTGACCCACGTTCTTAGTTTGACACTCAACTGACATATGCTCAGCTGGCTGGCTTGGATTCAGCTCTGGTTCAGCAACCAGATCAGATGAAACTGACTTGGATCAGTTGATTGTTTCATTCCAACCGTCTCCAAACCTTACTTGTCGTTTTCCGACTTGGATCGGTTTGATTGTTTCATTCCATACCGTCGTATCTCGCCGAGAATGACTCTGTTTTCTGCTGATGACCAAATTATGTACCCCTTTACTCCATCACCATACCCCACAAACACTCCTTTCTTGGCCCTTGGTTCCAATTTCCCTTCACTGACATGATAGTAAACCGTGCTTCCAAATACCCTTAGAACTGAATAATCTGCAGGCTTGCCTGACCAAATCTCAATTGATGTTTTGAGACTGATCCCTGTGTGAGGGCTCCTGTTGATTAAGTAGCAAGTTGTGGTTACAGCCTCTGCCCAAAATCTCCTTGATAAACCAGCATGAGAAAGCATACATCTTGCTCTCTCCAGAAGAGTTTGATTTATTCTTTCAGCTACACCATTTTGCCGAGGAGTATTCATGACTATATGGTGTCTGGAAATACCCTAATTTCTGCACAATTCATCAAACTCAGTCCAGCAGAATTCCAGACCATTATCTGTACGAAGCCTCTTGATCTTCTTCCCCAACTGATTCTCAACTAGGGCCTTCCATTGCATGAAGCTCTTGAATGCCTCACTTTTGTGTTTCATCAGCACCACCCAAGTCATCCTTGAATAGTCATCAATAAAGGACACAAAATATATGTGACCACTAATTGACTCCACCTTTGATGGCCCCCAACAATTAAAATGAATGTAATCAAGTGATGACTTTGTGTTGTGTACCCCTTTCGAGAACTTGCTCCTATAAAGCTTCCCAAACACACAATGCTCACAAAAATCCAAATTCTTGACCTTACATCCCCCAAGAAGATCTTTCTATGAAAGAACCTGCATCCCTTTTTAACCCATATGACCCAGTCTCATGTGCCACAGTTTTGTAAGCTGTGACTGATGAATCTCAGTTGATGCCACAACAGCAGAACCAACAACAACTAAACCTTGTAATATATACAGAGTCCCTTTCTTGATTCCCTTGAGAACCTCAATTGAGTTTTTATAGAGACTCAGCACACCACTTTCCCCCTTAAAACAGAATCCCCTGCTATCCAAAGAACTGAGAGAGACCAAGTTTTTGGTCATTTGTGGAACATGTCTAACTTCACTCAGTTTACAGAATCTTCCATCATCTGTCCTCAACTGAACTGAGCCAATCCCAACTACCTTGCAGACCTTGCTGTTTGCCATAGATATATGACCACCATCTATCTGCTGATAACTTGAGAACCACTCTCTGTGAGGGCAAATATGAAAGGATGCCCAGAGTCCAGAATCCAAACATCATTTTGATGTGCTGACTCTCCTGCCACTAGGACCATGTCCTCATCTGAATCATGCTCAGCTGCTACAGCAGTTGTGCCAGGACTGTTCTCCTATTGTTTCTTCCTCTTTGGACAATTGGACTTCCAATGTCCCTGCTCCTTACAATAATTACAGACATATATGGATTTAGGGCCTTTGGACTTTGTCTTCTTGGAACTTTTCTTCCTAGACTGACCATGCATGCTCTTTTCCACTGCTGCTACTGACTATCAGTCCTGTTAGGAAATCTACACGGGAACGCAGCGGAATTTAAAATTTTATTTCCTTTTAACCAGGATCGACTTCGTTTAAGCAATAAATAAATAAGCTAGTAGACGGTGGTTACCTTGGTTGATCTAAAAGATCGACGCTTTGACCGTCTAAGGAAAGTAGTTCTATATAGAGCCGCCCAAGTGTTCGGCCTCTACTGGTGATCCACACGAACAGCCCGCCGGAATCACATCATGGATTGCTACCAGAAAAACTCGGCTGCTAGACCAAATTTTTCTCTCTCTCAAAACCCTCTCTAAGAAGCTCTCTATTTTTCACACGAACTATTAGCTCTTGGAATTATGGTGTACAAAAGAGATAGCTAACCCCTCATACTTATAATAAAGGTGGCACCCCATAAGTCCTCCAAAATCCTTGGGGAACGAGTCTTGAGTTGAGTGGAGAAAAAGAAAACCTTTTACTAGTAAAATAAGGAAAATATAATTGATTGATTTATCTCATTTAATTTAATATCTTATATTAAATATTTCCAAGATATTGTCAATATCTTATATTGACTATCTTTATCTTATTACCATAAATCTATTTTTCCAAAATCAATTAATATCCAATATTAATATTATGATAATCTTATTAATTAAATTGCACAATCCAAGTGTATCTTATACACATTGAAAGTGGCGCCCCTTTGACCAACAAATTGTCTTCCGGAATATTCTTTAATTAATATAATACTATGATTAATTAATTTACGAAATACACATCATATATGTATATTTAATTAATCAATATAATTAATATCTTGTATCATATTTATTCATAATAAATAAATACCACAATATTAATTTACCACTATAACCTTTATAGTACGAGATAAATTTTTTCCTTATTTGGTTATCATCTATAACCACATTTTAATCCGGCTAGAAGTTCATATGTGTTTGACCCGATAGGCTTCCGAATATGTTGGCCGTGGACACAAAGTGCAAATTACGAAAATGCCCTTCATGCCTAACGATCACGGGATAGCGTCTAGCAACACACCGTGACCCCCAATCATCGGAAGAGTCAAATGCAATGACTACTACCTTTCATGTGAAACAATTACCGTGTAACTTACAATCCTATCGCTGTAATAATATCCATACGGTCGTTAGTCGAGTGTCAAAACATCAACGATCGTATCTTATAATCTGGATATCAAGCTCTCTCGAAGTAACTCATTTACTTCCACTTTGCAAAGATTCACGAGAGTAAGAAATTCCTTATAAGAAGGCCCTTTCGGATATTCACCCTAGTAATAGGGTACGCGATTCCCGGACGACCAATCATGTATACTCCGCATGCTTCAATATCATACCCAATCACTACCGCATGATCACCCCGTGGCTAGGGGAAACCTCAATAGTGTCAAAGCATGACAATCCACACCGTGATGCCATGAAGACTCCGGTCATAAGGATAATTACACAACCGTCACATAGTGTGACACTTATCCGTGTAAGTGGGTCAGTCTAACGTACGCATTCTCTAATACACGTCCACGTACGGTCCAAGTGTCTCTACACTTCGATAGACGAGATCTATCCCCGCCCTTAAAGACGAGAAGACATCTAATACGTGCTAGTCCGTTTATACTATCAATGCCCCGTTTAATAGTACATCGGCCTAGAGACATTTAAGTATCAAACTTATTAAAGTGATTAGAGATCTCATCAACCATAATCGCCTATCATGGTTTCTCTACCACAGTTTAATACTTGGGACGTTATCATATAACAATTCATAATTGGTTCTTTTGAATATATAAATATATATATATATATATATATATATATATATATATATATATATATGACAACAGAATAACCATTTAATATATGTATAAATATAAAGAAATAGTAGAAATGATCCGACCCGGTCGGATCCGGTCCAACCCGATTGGGTTTAGGACACTATTTCAACAAGTCCCGTAGCACGGTCGTCCGCTCCAAATTCGCCTTATGTCTCAGCTCCCTGGCATGTAAAGCTGACCTTACATCCTCTAAAGCAACTGTATCCTTCCCAACTATGAAGGACTGCACAAAGTTCTCATAGGAAGCTGGTAATGAAACCAACAAAATCAAAGCAGCATCTTCATCCTCAATCTTGACATCAATATTCCTGAGATCAAGTAATATTGTGTTCAGCTGATCAAGATGATCTCTCAACTGAGCCCCTCATGCATCCTCAGGCTGAACAGCCTCTACTTCAGCATCAACTTGTTGGTCAATGACTTAGTCATATACAGGCTTTCAAGCTTCAACCATAACTTGGCAGCGGTGTCTTCCTCAGCAACTTCTATGATAACATCATCAAACAAGCACAACATGATGGTTGAATGTGCTTTCTCCTCCATACTGACATAATCTGCAGAACTGCCATCCCCTCTACCAGATAAAGGTGTCCACAATCCTTGTTGGTTTAACAAGGCCCGCATCTTGATTTGCCACAGACTGAAATTGTTCCTACCTGTAAATTTATCAATCTTCACGTTCATTGCTGACATCCTTCTAATTTAAGAACAAAAACCTTTGATCACAAAATCCTAGCACCGGTCACCGGTCTTGGTGAAGATCAACTCTGTTCACCTGCAACTCCTGAATCTTGAACCTCGCTCCGATACCAGTTTGTTATAAACACAGACAAAAAACTTGCAGTTTAAGAAAGAAACAAACACAGAAGCAATGCAAACGTAAAGAATGGCGGAGTTGATAAACACACAAACAAGAAGAACATAGTGATTAAACGTGGTTTCCGGCGTTGTGCCGACTACTCCACGGACAGAAAATGAGATATTTATTATGCACAAAATTACAAGGTTATCACAAGTGTGTGAATAACACTTTGAATGACACACATTGCATTGATTACAACATTGATATTTATAGACACAAATCCCAAAACCTAACCGCCAAAGATCTTTGTCGGAATTCTCATAAATTCCCCAAATGTGGACCCCAGCTCCAGCTGTTATCCACCAGACGAAACTCAGCTCAAAAACTGACTTCTCATTCTTGTAATTAATCAACTGCCCAGATGTAGAACTCAGTTATACTTAGCATAACTCAGTAGTCCAGAAACTGACTACTGACTTCAGAAGAAACTCAGTTGCACTTCATCAAACTGACTTTCACAGAACTGAGTATACTTAATTAAACTGACCATCAATCTCAATCTCGGTTTTCCCAGATTAGTTCCACCAGATATTTATCAGTTTAGAGATCAAGTCACCAAAACTAACATGGAGGTCAGTTCGACCACACAAAAATGGTGGCGCCCACACAGAAAGCTGAGTGCTCTCTCTCGTCGGCTGAAATATGTGGACGAACTGACCTCCACATCATCAAAGCTGGGAAAAGTTGGGATTGTAAAAGCTGAGGAACCAAATTGAAGAAGAACGTTGTACTGATTTCTTTTTGTTTTATTTTGCTGCTGCGAATGTGGAGAAGAAGAGGTAAGAAGAAGATTTGGAGAAGGAGGTTTGCTGCTTGACGGAAAGAGCAGATGGATAGCTGAAAGTTTTTTTTTTGTTTTTTTTTTTTCTGAAAGAGGTGATCGAAGGAGACAAGAGCCGAGAAAAAAAAAGTTGGGTTTTTTTGTTTGACAAAAAAAGATGGGATTTTTGAAGATTAACTTTCTTGGTTTTTTTTTTTTTTTTTTTTTTTTTTTTTTTTTTTGTTTTCGTTCAATAAGAAAAGATCAGAGAAGCTTCAAAGAGGGATTTTTTGTTTTTTTTAAAAACAGGTCCACAGCCATACAACAGGAAAAATGTCAAAAAAAAATTTAAAGAGGAGAAGAATCGGACTGTTGGGACTGATTGCTCACACTCTTAATATATAAGAAATAAAGTAGCGCATTTACTCGCACCAATTGGTTTTAGTGTAACGTTAAGCGTTTGATCTTAACATGGTATCGGAGCCAGATGTCACGAGATCGAACCTTGGTTGGAACATTATTTTATAAAAAAAAATTGTGCAAGTGTTGAGACAGATTGCTCACACATGAGAGGGGTGTTGGGACAGATTGCCCACACTCTTGAATGAAAATTGTGCAAGTGTTGGACAGATTGCCAACACCTGAGGGGGGTGTTGGGACTGATTGCCCACACTCTTAATGTATAAGAAATAAAGTAGCGCATTTACTGGCACCAATCGGTAATGTATAAGAAATAAAGTCGCGCATTTACTGGCATCAATCGGTTTTAGTATAACGGTAAGCGTTTGATCTTTACACGAACCTTTACGAACATAGGGCTGGGGTTTAAGGAAGAATTGAGATAACGAGATAGAGAAAATTGATATGCTCTAATACCATATCATTGTTTAGAACAATTGTATTTCATTGATTGAATATTATTACCGAGAGTACAAATATAATGTTCGGTAACTTAGTCAATAAATCACTGCAAAATAAATACCGTAATAATAATATTTAAAGTAAATACGAATACTTAAATAACTACTAAAACTATATTATCCTCCACAACGGCAAAACAGTGCCGGCAGATCCCTCGGCGGCCGGAACCATGTTGATGTCTGTGTCTAGTGATGCCATTGCCATCCTTCCAAAAGCGGTTAATTTCTCGGTCACTTTCAACCACTAAGAAGAGTATTATCCACCACTTGTTTCGGCCGTATGATAAGAGGTATGGCCAATAAGTTTGCAGGATATTTAAACTTCTGGAAAAAAAATTCGTCGAAATACAGTCATGTTTGATCTCAAAACAAGAAGGAAAAAAAAATGATAGAAAAATAAATTTTTCGAGTTTTATTTTAAAAGATACATTTTGTTTAAAAATAATGGAGGACGAATACGACCCCTCAATTCTCACGTATGTTGCTGTTTGGACATTTTTTTTAAGCTAATGGTAAAGTAAACATTTTTTTTAAAATATTTTTGTCATTTTTCACTAGAAAAAAAGGAGCTTGTATTATCTGCCAAAGAAAAATAGTTTGTTTGTCCGGCTGGCCCCTTTCCTTTTTTTATAACATAAAAAAAATATAAATTCATTTGAATTTTTGTTTTAAATATCAATAAAACATTTATTATATTTTTTCCTCTCACCCTCATTTATTAAATATTCATATATTAGTCTCTACTTTACAACTATTACATTAATGACACTAGTCAAATGTTATTTAAGACTTTTTTTTATTTAAAATTAATGACAAATAACTAATTTAACCAACTTTATTAATCGATCTAAAAAGTATAAATTGATTTATATTTTGGGACGGATGACTACTTTTAATTGAAGCTAAACTGATTTGTTTTTTTAAACACCTTTTCCATTGATATTGAACCAAAATCTCTTTGTTTTGGAGTCTCAGCTTAATTAACCATTGATGATGTAAGCTTCATTGGCATTGTTGTGTTTGTTTCCATCTCTTTGTTGGAATTAGAGTTTTTGGCTAAATTTGAGTGTTGGAACAAGTGGCAAACAGTCCACTTCAGGCTCGATTTTGAATGACATGCGAAATGAATTTTCGGGAGCTAAAAACAGTTTTTGAAACTAAAAAGATAATAGTTGATGTTAGACTTTTGAATCACTCGATTTCGATATCAGGTGAATAAGAAATTAATGTCTAAAAGGCTGAGTGATTTATGTGAGTGTTGTAAAGGAAATGCGTTCCATTTGTCTCACATAAGAATAAGACTCAAGTGAAATCCCTACTTAAGAAGTAGTGGCACTTAGAGGCTAGCCCTAAAGGGCAAAAGAATTTTGTAGTGGATGGAGGATGTAAATGCTTGTTGGTTCAGAACCCCACACGCGCGCGCCGCAGTCCTGCTCGGTTCGTCTCGGGCTTGTGGCTTGGGCTTGGCCTGGTGTTAATATTTTCGGGCCATCCCAATAGTTAATATTCTGAATCAAAGCAATTGCATCTGGGGAATAAGTTCGAACGGGCTGAACCTTTGCATTAGTTCGAATTCTGACAGGTTGTAAACGAATTATGTTCTGTACATGAACATAATCAACCACCTTTTCCAACAAAAATTCTGAAACATTGCGACTCTTACATTTGAAAGGTTGTTTCTTCTGCCTATAAAAGAAAACAATTTGACAGAAAACACTTTGCACAATTTTCATTACATTTTCACAAGTCTGAGATACCGAGACTGAATCAGTTCGACCGCTTCACATTGAAGTGCCACAATCAGAACAAGGTAAAGATTGTTTTATCTTGTGAGAATTTTGTCATAACCTTGGGCATATGATCGGGGCAATAAAGTCTTAAAAACAGCGTTCTACGCGCCTCAGTCTAATGAATAAGTTTTCGTTTAACTTTCATTTTCTGCATTCTTGGTTCCATGTGTGCAGTATATGTTTATATGAATATAAATGTTGCAGATTTAAGTTCTTCTTCAAGACTTTGCGTTTTTCTAGTTGTACAATTACTTCATGTGAATTTGTCATAATTAGCAAAACAGTAAGCATACCAGTACTATTTCCAACACTCTTAAGAACTACTCCCTTCATCTCAAAATATAAGTCATTCTAGCATTTTTATTGTATCTCATTATATAAGTCATTCACAATACTAAAAGAGCATTTATTAACATTTTTCCATATCTTATTCCTAATTTAAAACCATCCAACCACTTTACAATTGTTGTATTTATAATAGTTTAAAGGTGTATTAAGCATTCTAGCTAGCTATACATTAATGATATTTAATTATTTTCTTAATCTGTGTAAAAATTTAGGATGACTTATATTTTTAGACGGGAGTATTAACAATAAAGTGCCGGTCAGATTGTATTATGTTTGATATTAGTATTAAATAATGCCTTCTAGATAGTAGTTGTTTCGTAAGGCAAAAACATTTCATTAGTCTTCTATTCAAAGTCAATATTAACACAAATAATATATATATTTTTTTTTTTTTGCTTTTGACAAAATAATAGGTACGACATATTCAAAGTCTTAGAGTTTGAATACCGCGTTCTTTGCAAAACACTAGACCAACAAAGTTGAAATTTTACAACAATATTTGGCCAAAATGCACTTATCAACAAAATAAATATTGCAACATTTCTGACTTAGTTCAGTTCAACTGTATCCCATGATACTATATATATTGGACTTCCAAACAAGTTTATTTACACTTCAACACAAACTATTTGGTGTTTGCAAGAAGCAAAATTATCATATAAAAAAAAAAAATCTTACATAGACCCTTTTGAGTAACAGAAAAAATGGTTGGAAAAGCGAACAACGGAGAACAACTATACAATAGAGCTGAAGAAATCAAGCAATTCGATGAAACGAAAGCCGGTGTAAAAGGCCTAGTTGATGCTGGGGTGACCAAACTCCCCAAATTCTTTGTTCATTCACCAGAGGCTTTTAGTATTGAAACTAATGTTACAGAGCTTGATCTCCCAACCATAGATTTTACCGGGGCAGAACAGGGCGGAGCCCGGAGGAAAGAAATCGTTGATCAGATACGAGAGGCATCAGAGACATGGGGGTTTTTCAGAATAGTGAATCATGGAATCCCTCTTGAAGTAATGGATGATATGATTGAAGGAGTCAAAGGATTCCATGAGCAGCCATTGGAAGAAAAGAAAGAATTGTATTCAGGTGATGGTAGGAAAAGAGTGAGGTTTAGCAGCAACGGACCGCTTCGTGATCACGAAGCTGCGTGCTGGAAGGATTTGTTGACTTGCGTTTTTGTTGACGACACAGTTGATCCTCAACTTATTCCATCGATTTGCAGGTTTTTGTCTCTCTACTTCTGATTACTTCTTCTTTGCACCCAAATTTCGGGTTTTATTTATTTATTTATTTATTATTATTTGTTTTTCTTTAGCAAAACTATACAATCCTGCATCATTAGTTATTCATGGACAAATGAATTGGATTCCACAAAACAAAACTTTCCACAATAAAATATGACTTTTGACTTTTAACTTTAGACTTTTGATAGTGTGTTTGGAAGATGCCCATATTTGTTGTCTCCTTTTCATAGAAAATAAAATTTCAAAAAAATTAGTAAGCCATCAATTCAATTTGATTAAAATATACCAACAAGCCAACAAACATGTTTATTGGTGCCTGAAAGAATCTGACTACGTACTAAAAAATATATATATATATATATATATATATATATATATATATATATATATATATATATATATATATATATTTTTTTTTTTTTTTTTTTTTTTGCAACACATCATCATATGTGTGTGTCTATATAGAGGGAGAGATGGAGATGTTTACTTAATAAAACATGATTAGTTTGAAAACATATGATCCAACAATTTGGCATTGCAGGAAACAAGTACAAGAATATGTGAAACACATGATCCAACTTAGAGAGACGATGGCCGAGTTATTATCAGAAGCTCTAGGCCTGAAAAGCGATTACCTATCCAGTATTGAATGCATGAAAAGTGAAGCCCTTGCATGCCTCTACTACCCACACTGCCCGGAGCCAGAGCGTACCCTAGGGACCGCCAAACACTCCGACACAACATTTCTCACTTTGCTTTTACAAGATGCTATTGGAGGATTACAGATTCTGCATCAGAATCAGTGGCTTGACGTGCCTCCATGTCGTGGTGCCCTTATTGCGAACATTGGCGACCACTTGCAGGTCGGAAATCAAAATTAATTTCTACTTCTAGTTCTTTATTTTGGAATTACTAATTAATTATATGATGATGGAATATACCATTTTAAACTTGTTAGAATACTATTATTAATATTATTGACTTTGAAAACGTTTTGATTGATTGGGTTATATTTTCCAGATTCTAAGCAATGACAAGTTTAAGAGCGTGGAACATAGGGTGTTGTCTCAAGAAAAAGGGCCACGAATCTCAATTGCATGTTTTTTCACCCCAAGTAGTGTTGCAGCAGCGAAGCCATTTGGGCCCATAAAAGAGCTTCTATCCGATGAAAATCCGGCAATATACAGAGAATTTTTGGTCCTTGAGTATATCCAGTATTACAAGGATAAAGGGATGGATGGAACCTCCGCTCTTCCACATTACAAGATTCGTTGACCAATCCTCGAAATGAAGACTGCTAGTTGTTTGAAATTATGCCCTTCAATCAATATTTTGTTTTTAAAAATAATAAATATTAATTTAATGATTCATAGTATTATATGCTTATTGTAAGAACTAAACATATATCGTAAAGTATATGCAAGTTTGTTTGATGTGACAACTATATTGAATATATAAGTGTTATATTCATGAGGATTATGATTATGAGAATTTTTTTTTTAATTCAACATAGAACTCATTGATAGAAAGGATCCGAGATTCCATGACCGTCGATCTGCACCCCAAAACGACTTGAAAATACTTCCAAAATCATGATGTGCGTAAGTATGGAATGGTCAAAATATTCTCACACACTAATTGGTATAAAAACAAAGAAACATTCACTCGCTATTAAGTGAAAGCCTTGATATCCTTGGCAAGATAGTCCACAACAAAATTTGCCATTCAAAAAACAAGATTTTAGGTGAGTAATTTTTCCACGTCTTAAACGTTGTGTAGATTCAAGTAGGCTTTTTGAATTTGAATTTGAATTTCTGTGTACACTCACCCCCGTTGAAAAACATGGAAGATCTCGACATCTACATCGCAATAAAGTGTTTAGTGATGTGTAATACCCCAAAAATTCCAGTAAGAGTAAAAAAGTAAAGATGGATTTATTTAATGTATTTACATTTTAATTATTTGAGGGGAGTGAGATTTTAGAATTTCTCGGGCTAGTTGTCCTTGGGAAGACTTTTTATGTGAATGAACATAGGTGGTTAGATTAACTTCATAACAAATATATGTTGTGTCTAAAGCTGAAATGTTATGATCTTTAGTGAGGCACATTTTGCGTTGCAGCATGAGCAAGCCCACACGGATGAGTCCGTGCCGTATGAGGTACTGAAGGATATACGTCATGGTGCATACCATCACCATGAAAATTGTCCTTAGATCATGGTGTAACACGTTGATGAGAGCCAACTTTACTACGCTTCGGTGCGTGTTTTAACCCTCGTTTACGGCACTTTTGGCTCATTCCGGGTAGACCTTTTATAGGGCAAAGTCACTTGGAGCGTGCACTTCGAGGCAAATCATCACCTAAATGGTAAACCTAGTCATTTTACAGTGTTTTTGGCCCATTTCGAGCCCTATTTATCCTAAGTTATGCTCAGTATGTTGTGCTATGGAATTACAGGAATAGGTGAATCGTAAACCCAGGAGTTAAGGCACGAAGCTTATAAAGAGAAAACCGAGGCTCGGAAATGGAAAAGTTGAAGAAAAAGTGAAGATTTGGAGGTGCAGCAAGCAATGTGTATGCATTCAAGGCAATACGTACGCATTCATGATACATGATGTACAGATTTGAAGAATTGTAGCCAATGTGTGCGCATTCTGTGTAATGCGTACGCATCAGTGGAACATGATGCTCAGTCCGGGAAAAACACAAAAAAATGCGTGCGCATTGTGAGTAATACGTGCGCATTCCAGAAGCAGCAAGTTCAGGATTGAAAGAGCCCGTTGGATGCACACGCATTCAGAGCAATGCATGCGCATTCCTCACAGCAAAACCAAGTCGTTCTCCAACCAGCACAGGGTAATGCGTGCGCATTCACTGGGAATGTGCATGCATTGGGCCGTTTTCAAGTACTTTTTTGGGCACGTATAAATAGAAGTTTTGCACAGATTTTTACATATACTTCTCACACTACACTTTACCTTGACTTTCTTCCTCATACCCACTTTACTTCCCATTGGTCGAAATTCCCTCTTTTCACCGTAAGATTTACTTCTACACTAGATATTAAAATAGAATTAGTTCAATCTAGCTCAAGTTTCTTCTTTACTCTTGGATATTGTCATTTTGGGTCTTCATCATCATCAATTGACATTGGGTGGTGTTGGAGCTTGATGTAATCCAGATTTTGCTACGATTTTGGTAATCAATCTTAGTTTCTATCTATTTATGGCTTCAATTTCATTTTTGATTGTTATTTCTTGTTTAATCATGAGTAGCTAAATATTTCATAGCTAAGTCATGTGAAGATTGAAGAAATCACCCATTAATTGATGAAATTGTGAATGGGTATCAACGGATTCATGTCTTAAAACTTGTTCTTAATGCTTGAATTAGATTGATCACCTAGTTCATAAACTCACACCACTTTTATAAATGTATGTTTCGAAGGGGTATGGAAAAAGGGGTATTAAGATCATTTCTTATAATCAACTGAGTTTTTTAGATTGATTAGGGAGTGAGGTTCATTCGGTTGTGAAACCGAGCAACTCTTGGGCGCTAATCTTGTTTCGGTTAGTTAAATCCTTATAGGCGGACTGTTGAACCGGGCAAAGGGTGTTTGATTGTTGCATGGCGTCTTACACTAGCTTAGGTGTTTGCACCCGTGAATGAGTCGATATGATCATTAGATTGGTTGTTTGGTTAAACTCATTCCCGAGATAGTCGATTAGAGGGGTGAAAGTATTCAATTGGATTATGTCTTGGCTATGCTTCTCTCTTTTAAGTATATTTCGTTTAATTGTCATAGTAGTATAATCGAAACACGAACAACCCTTGATTAACCTAAACTAAGTACGAAAACAACTTTGGTACTCGATTGATTCCTCGTGGGATACAACCTTGTTCACCTATATTGTGCTTCCGACCCGGTACTCTGCCGGTTAAGGTTGGTCGTTACTATTTTGTCATCACACGTTCTTATTTGGTTTGAGGTTTTATTAGTTGGACTAGTTGAGGGGAGTGAGAAATTTCAACATTTTTTGTAGCATTGTAGTTCAATAATTGTTAAACATACTTGTTTGTGATACCAATTTTTGTACTCCTTACTGAGTACAATTGTACTTACACCCACATGGTTCTTGTCTCCACCCCAAGAAGATTGGCAGGTAGATGATTTTGGCTACGATGATAGCTTTGATGGAGCTGGTGTGTGATCTCAGATATATGATTGAAGACCGTTATCTCTATTTTATACACTTCTAATAAGTTGAGAACTATTACAAATGTTTGACGTTTGAGGGTCTAGACTATTCCGTTTGGTGAATTTCTTCCTTTTCATTTCATTTGGGATTTGTAATAGATGTAAACAACATGTATATTCCGTTGTTTGCCTATTGGTTTTCTTAGACTCGGAGTGAGACATTTGATAACGGTCATTTTACGCCCGTTATTCTATGATTTTTATCCCCGATTCTAGTTTGAAAGAACTATAATATAACAATAATTAGTCGTAATATGCTGAATTTACTTATGCCAAGGGTTACGATTCATTATTGTGTATTTAAAGGTTTTATTGTATTATTTGATGTTACAGACCGTGTTTTATGCTAAATTTGCAGTGGGCTATTTGAGGAAGCAGAAAGGAGGGAATTCGGAGAAGGTTCAATGGATTGCAGACATGTTCAGGCGGTCCAAGACAAAAACAAGAGGAAGCCCAGAAGACAGAAGGCTCGGTCGACCGAGCCTATGCATTCGGTCGACCGAGTGTCCACGGAGCCCAGCAGAAGTCCAATGCATCCTTTGAGGCGGTTAGGGTTCGATAATGTCGGCATTTTAAGTCGGTCTTCTTAAGTTGGTTGTAGCTCTATATAAACACAAGTCCTTTGTTTTTTTTTAAAAACACACCAATACCAATTCATTCATATATACATACAAGCAAATAAGGATTCATTAGGCTTGTGAAGGTGCTGGGGGTGCAATAATGTAAGCCCTAGTTTCTCTTCTTGTTTTCTTTTAGTAATTAATTTCCCAATTATGCTTTGATTGTTTGAGCAGTTATTCATAGCTAGATGATGTAGATCTAGCCTATGACGTTAGGGAAGTGGTGATTCCTTGTCTATGAGGATCTCATACCCTACGTCCTCTTCCTAAAATTTATGGATGAATCTAAGTGTTTAATTTACGTGCATTTAGGTTAATTTATATAATGTCCTGATGATTCACTATATAATCCGATTCGTATGAGAAACGCTGAGAAATATATTCAGGGGTGTAATCTGGGGAGTGGAGCATTCGGTCGACCGAGAGCCTCTAACCCTGCTTCATCCGTTAATCACTCACGTCTTTATGATTAGATTAGCTTAATTGAATCTGTTATCTCAGTAGGTATGGCTATGGCTACGTTACTCGCTTAGTTTAATTAAAACGTGTAAAAAGGAAATACCAGTATAAAACTCTTAGGTAGGCTTATGAATTGCTCTTCACGGACGTTCAGCGTTATCTAGGTAGGTTTATATTAGGGAATTACGCGCACCTTCTTTATACGTAGATCGTAAACTAGCATGAGACTATAACTTGGTAATTGCTAGTTGGACGAGAGCTTGAGTAATCGTTTAGGGAGTACGCCTAACCATAGGAATGTTGCCTAGACGAGGTGTACGGTTAATATCGGCATCCTTAGAGTCGTAAGCGTGTGAGTTATATGAGATGGAGGCACTTAAAAGGCGAAGTCACGTAACAATATCACAGTGATCTGACCTACCGGTGCTACGTCAAGTTTTAGAGGATGACTCCCGTAGCCAATACAAACAGATATGAGCGGATTAATAGTTGATAAGTCTCGTTGTTATATAAATTGTCTAGATCCAAATGATTACAGTTATAATTGGGCAGTTGATTACGTTATTTGTTTACATGTTAATTGTTTATACGTTTAAGTGTGTCTTTCTTTTCTCGTATCCTATGTTGGTCATAGACCGTCTTTGTTAAACGAAATAAATAGGTTGACTGTTTAAGTAGGATCCACAAATTGATTCTCTGTGGGATCGACCTCGACTCTATCTAGCTATACTGCGATTGAACCTAGTTCACTTGCTAGCGGTTATTTAGGCATCGAGTTTATAATTTAACTTGACCTCAATCAAGTTTTTGGCGCCGTTGCCGGGGAATCAATGGTCCAATTGCTTAAATAATCTACTTAATTATTTCGTTTTTCTGTTTTCTTCAATTTAAAAAAAAAGGGTCTAATTGACCGAATCTGTACGTTCGGTCGACCGAACTGTATCACTCGGTCGACCGAGCCCCTCTTTTGTTTTATATTTTTCGACGGCCTATCTTCCCCCGAGATTCTCGTTTTTTCTCGCTAGTAGGTTATAAGCCTAGCAAAGAAAAGTATGAGTAATCATACGCCCGTTAGTTCAATGACCGTTTGTTGTTTTTCTTATGATGCAGTTAATCGGAAGGAATCACTCAAGCGAACTGTTTAGCAAAATGTTATCACATTAGTTTTCTGAGGCTCGAGGAGAAGAAGTCTTCGTGCTGAGAACCAAAACCACACCAAGAAAGCCGTTGACACCTAAACTCAAGGAGAGAATAGTGACGATGAAGGCAAGAATTCAAGAAGCTAAGAAGACAAAAGAGTCTAAAGAAGCTTACATATACAGAGGTATGTCCAAGTTAAATCCTGAAGAGATTTCTTCAGATTCAGACTCAGGATATGACTACATGCATCACATGTCAGATATAGAATCTGATTCTGAGGTTAGCATAGACCTAAATCGCCCTATAGTCGTCTGTCCCAGAGATGCATCGCATATTGAGAATGAAGCTCGGTTGAAGCCGAAACTAGATGACCCAGGAGCATTTATGGTAGATGTTACCTTAGAAAGAACATACATAGGGTTGGCTTTGATAGATTCTGGCTCGAGTCTGAACATTTTCCCGAAGATTTTTTGTGATAGAAATCTAATCCTTACCCCCACAAATACTCCGTTGCAAGTTAGGTTTGCGGATAGGACCAGAACGATCATGTCTGGCAATATGAATAATATGATCATTGGCATAGGACAGCTCAGGTTTAAGATAGATATAGTTGTTACGGATATAGATGAGCACCCTCACTGCCCTATCATTTTAGGGAGAGCCTTTATCAAGACTTCTAGAGCCCTAATTCGTATGTCCAGGCGTGAGATCACATTTTTCGATGCTAAGGGTTCTGAGACCTATGGGACGAGGAATCCAGATTTCCCTATTCCGGTGAGCGTGAATGTTATAGGAGGTGGTAATTCGAAACCAGATTTGACTCCGGACTCAGAAAAAAGTGCTGATGACGAAATAGAAGAAAGAGATGAGACCCTTACAGTTCTGAGTCGTGAGAAAGCTGTCGAGCATGCCCCTATTCTAAAAAATCATAATCCTGAAGGCCTGCCTTTCTCCAGACCCAAGGATAGAAGGAAGCAAGCAAAGAAACGAACCCGTAGAGTTCGTGCTAAAGAGAGCTCATCTAGTTCTGAGACAATCACGAAAGTTGGAGCTTGCTTGGATGGACAGTTCGACTGTCTTTTCGTTGGACTCACACCTCGCTGAAAGGCACTCGTGCAAAAGGACAGCAAGACATTTTCGGTAAAGGCTAACCGGGTGAAAACCTGGCAAGCCAAGAGCAGTTCGTAGAAAGTGATGATTTTTGGAAAGTCGAGCTACTGACTTAAACTGTAGAACTATTTCTATTTTTTGTCATTTTATTTCATTTTCTTTTTTTTTTTAAAATAAAAGTAGCGTGAAACGATAAGAAGTTCTTTTTTATTTTATTTTTGCCGTGTTCTGACAACTGCTAAGTTAAGGATGTGCAAAAAAAAATCTTTTTTTTATTCGAATCGTTTTTACGTGAAGTTGGGTGTAGTAACCGAGTCTTTGTAAAAAAATGTTGATTAAGGAAATAGAAATGCGTTATTTTAAAAATGCTGTAGGCCAGATTGTTTGATTTTTATTTATGAAAAGAATGAGATTGTTTTTGTGGTTGAGACAACTGGTCGGTTGGGATAATTTTTGTGGTAGGAATTGAAAAAGTGAAATAATAGTTTGACATGGTTATATGTTGTAGTTAATTTCCGGTGTGTCAAAATTAAATGGTCAACACCATTTATTTCTACATATCCCCATACACCTTTCCCTCTTCCCAATTTCTTTATTCTTTTAATTTAAACTTTCAAATTCCACCTTTACACCTCATCAATCCCCAACCATTCTTATCCACCAATCATATTCCACTTTTCAATTTCCCCTTTTTCTATTTAATTCATTCATCCTCTTCTCCATTTTATTCATCCAAATTCTCCACCTACCCTTTTCCCCAAATCCTTGTAGAAATCAAATGGAAATATTTTGAAAATCTTCATCCATTACACCATCTCACTCACTTTTCATCTTTTAATCGCAAGGGAGCTGTCGAACTTTTTCTGATCGGCCAACTCGGTCACTGGGAGGATACAGAGCCAGAAACGAAGCAACACCTGACCAGCCACCAGTCCGGATCACGTTCAGCACTCGGTCAACCGAGTGATTACTCTCGGTCGACCGAGAGTCGCCCTGCTGCTGCCGTCCGCTGCTGTGCTGAGTGTCTGTCAGAATGCCACCAAGGAGACACAGAGCCGCCCAATTTGTGGCAGTTGAAGGCGACATACCATGAATCAACGGGGTACCACAATTCGCGAGTCGGGAAGTATATTCTTCATTTATTAATAATTTCTCAAATGCCCCTGTACATCGAGCTCGAGGACTGTATTTGGATAATTGGGGAGATGAGCTATTGGAATTAGTGGAACGCTATCAGTGGCGAGATGTCGTAGCACCCCCCGGCCGAGTCAATGTCAATTGGGTAAGGGAATTTTATGCTTACTTACGCGTACATCCCGACACCAATATTGTTACTATTCGTGGACGACCGATTGTAATTTCTCCGGGAACGTTTAATGCTTATTTTGGTCCGGATATCTCGGAGGACGGGCCGCAGTATATGGTGACATTTGACGGGTCCGACGCTTGGTTGGAGGAAGTTGGTGCCTATCGGGGATAGAATGGACTATAGGAGAGGTTGCCCGCACATTTGCGGAACCCGATTTCGGGAGATGGGAGGATAAATGCCTTCATCGGCTTATCCGTTCTAATCTCTCGTCCGGCCAAGCATGTATCTACGGTCTATTATGCCCATGCCACTCGCTTTATTGGTTATACATGGGATGGCCCGTGAACGTGGGGGCATTGATACGCAAGGAAATGACAGACGACGATGCTCTCAAGCCTCGGCACACACCTTACCTTTTGGTTCACTGATTACTACATTATGTGAGGGAGCCGAGTGCCCAGTGTTAGGCAGCGATTCCTATGTGGAGCCAATGCCTATCTTATATTTAGATTCTGTGGCACCACCTATCGTTCACGGCCACGATCAAGAACAAGCAGGGGAGCCCGAGGACGATGCTGCCGAAGCCGGCCCGCACAATTTGCAACTAGCACCATTCAATCCTACTTGGGATTAAGCATTTATATTTCCGTATTTGCATTTCCTATGATTAACGCGTTTTTTATTTTGACTCGGTTCTACTAGTGTGTCGTGTTATATAGATTAGGTTTCCCTACTTCCTAAATTCGAACTCATGTAATGTTTTGGACTTGCTGAAATATATTGACATGTAATCATGAATTTATGGACTTGAAAATGTTTACGGAATTTGTTATCTCTTTTACGGTCCCTTTTTCTGATTATTACTATTTGGACTAATCCTGTAACGAGTTTCGAGCTTTGTTTAAGTTGCATGTTACAGTGATTATTCTTCTGCTTTGCTAGCGGCCAATGCCTGTGCCTGTTAGACTTTGCCGAATTCCCAAGACTTGTTCAACTTCCATGCTTATCCAGAGCTAAGTTCCTTTTCTTAGTTTTTTTTTCCGATTTTTATACATTGAGGACAATGCATGGTTTAAGTGGGGGGTACGAGTCACTTAGCTCATATAAGCTTCCACATATCAAAGAAAGAGTAAAATGTGTGAACTTTAAAATTTTTCGTTAACTTAGAATCACATTTACCTTGGTGAGTTCTTGATAATTATATCTAATAAGAAATAAACCATATTTCATGAGTACGTGATCACTTTATACTTCTGCGATTTATTGATTAGTAAACTTAATGATATTCATATTGTCCGTTGCGAGTAGTTGTTTATTATTCAATTATTCGATAAATGAATCGAGTTGTACTACGCTTATTATAAAAATGAAAAATTATGTGTACATTGCATAGATAATTGGTTATGCTTACCTAGTGTCAAGTTTATCGTCTGATGTGTTCCTAAAATTCTAGCCACAAAAGCTGAGTAATAAACTTGAGACGCACCTGTGTTGATAATACTAAAACACTGGGCTTGTAGTAAGTTACCAAAGTAGCCTCGCGCTTGTGGTAATATTTGATGCTATATTTGATCTGAGATAGGGGGATACGAAAAAGTTTTCTCCCTTGAGATTGGTAGTATTCGAAGATATGGAAAATTGCAAAAAAAATTACTTCTATAGAGGCTTTGAGTATTTTTCTCGGTCTCCAAGTCCAAAAACCCGATAGATACGCTCTTGCTTATTGCTCTAGTGCTTCAAAAGGCTAAAGAAATGGGAACTGATGTTGATACGATAAGACGGCAAAGTTTGCATAAACTCTAATCTTGCTACGAATATCTAAAACTCAATGCACATGCACACATCACTTCGATTCATGATGAATAATGGAATAATGGATATCTGATGAGCATAGAGGGTATGAGTTGATTCGAGTTTCTTGTGTCAGGATACTGTGACCACGGGAAAATAGTTTATGGGGAATGACTTATTGATATTTTGATCGGGACGATCAAAGGCTAAGTGGGGGGTAGTTGATAACGGTCATTTTACGCCCGTTATTCTATGGTTTTTATCCCCGATTCTAGTTTGAAAGAACTATAATATAGCAATAATTAGTCGTAATATGCTGAATTTACTTATGCCAAGGGTTACGATTCATTATTGTGTATTTAAAGGTTTTATTGTATTATTTGATGTTACAGACCGTGTTTTATGCTAAATTTGCAGTGGGCTATTTGAGGAAGCAGAAAGGAGGGAATTCGGAGAAGGTTTAATGGATTGCGTACATGTTCAAAGCGGCCCAAGACAAAAACAAGAGGAATCCCAGAAGACAGAAGGCTCGGTCGACCGAGCCTATGCATTCGGTCGACCGAGTGTCCACGGAGCCCAGCAGAAGTCCAATGCATCCTTTGAGGCAATTAGGGTTCGATAATGTCGGCATTTTAAGTCGGTCTTCTTAAGTCGGCTGTAGCTCTATGTAAACACAAGTCCTTTGTATTTTTTAAAAAACACACCAATACCAATTCATTCATATATACATACAAGCAAATAAGGATTCATTAGGCTTGTGAAGGTGCTGGGGGTGCAATAATGTAAGCCCTAGTTTCTCTTCTTGTTTTCTTTTAGTAATTAATTTCCTAATTATGCTTTGATTGTTTGAGTAGTTATTCATAGCTAGATGATGTAGATCTAGCCTATGACGTTAGGAAGTGGTGATGCCTTGTCTATGAGGATCTCATACCCTACGTCCTCTTCCTAAGATCTATGAGGATCTCATACCCTACATCCTCTTCCTAAGATTTATGGATGAATCTACGTGTTTAATTTACGTGCATTTAGGTTAATTTATATAATGTCCTGATGATTCACTATATAATCCGATTCGTATGAGAAACACTGAGAAATATATTCAGGGGTGTAATCTGGGGAGTGGAGCACTCGGGTGACTGAGTGGTGTCACTCGGTCAACCGAGCCTATGCATTCGGTCGACCGAGAGCCTCTAACCCTGCTTCATCCGTTAATCACTCACGTCTTTATGATTAGATTAGCTTAATTGAATCTGTTATCTCAGTAGGTATGGCTATGGCTACGTTACTCGCTTAGTTTAATTAAAACGTGTAAAAAGGAAATACCAGTATAAAACTCTTAGGTAGGCTTATGAATTGCTCTTCACGGACGTTCAGCGTTATCTAGGTAGGTTTATATTAGGGAATTACGCGCACCTTCTTTATACGTAGATCGTAAACTAGCATGAGACTATAACTTGGTAATTGCTAGTTGGACGAGAGCTTGAGTAATCGTTTAGGGAGTACGCCTAACCATAGGAATGTTGCCTAGACGAGGTGTACGGTTAATATCGGCATCCTTAGAGTCGTAAGCGTGTGAGTTATATGAGATGGAGGCACTTAAAATGCGAAGTCACGTAACAATATCACAGTGATCTAGTGACCTACCGGTGCTACGTCAAGTTTTAGAGGATGACTCCCGTAGCCAATACAAACAGATATGAGCGGATTAATAGTTGATAAGTCTCGTTGTTATATAAATTGTCTAGATCCAAATGATTACGCTTATAATTGGGCGCTTGATTACGTTATTTGTTTACATGTTAATTGTTTATACGTTTAAGTGTGTCTTTCTTTTCTCGTATCCTATGTTGGTCATAGACCGTCTTTGTTAAACGAAATAAATAGGTTGACTGTTTAAGTAGGATCCACAAATTGATTCTCTGTGGGATCGACCTCGACTCTATCTAGCTATACTGCGATTGAACCTAGTTCACTTGCTAGCGGTTATTTAGGCATCGAGTTAATAATTTAACTTGACCTCAATCAACATTCGATCCTAGTGTTTGTCGTTTGGCATTCTTGAGTCGTTTCTTTTTTTATTTCCAATTTTACTCTGATAACAAATGTCATAGAGGCGTACATATATATTCTTTTTGTATTAAAAACATATATGCTTGTCGGCGTTCTTTCTAGATAAAGAGTCGGTGTCCAGGAATAGGGCATCACAGTTTGTATTAGAGAAAAATTCCTATATTAAGTCTAAGTTCATAAAATAAGATTGAAACAGTTACGATCCTTTAATAACTTAGCTAATCATACCTTTTTTCAAATGGTTACAGGACGTAAAAGAACTCGTGGTAATCCAGATGGTGTCGGTACTTCTAGTGAACCACAAGGCAGTGTGGGAATTGCAGTGAGTGAGCTGAATCATGGGTTGGTTTAGGAAGAATAGTGACAATTGGAGATTCATACTAGCCATGAGCAGGTTGTGCAGATTTCTGAGACGGAGTCCTCAAACGTTCAAACTTCTCATGTGGCGGTTCAATTATTATTGTTGAAAGTGAAATTGGCATTGTATTTTCTACCTTTATCTCCTGAAGAATAAGCTTGATTAAAGTGAATTTGCCAGAGAATTATATGATTTGTAGGTCAATTGCGTACGATCCAACAATTTCATCAATGCTCAAGCCTTTTCTCTATAAAACTCAATCTCACAAACTACTTATTATATCGTTCCCAAGTTATCCCTTTGATCAAAAGTATTGGTGTTCACCATCACATTACATCATCGATGAAACCTAAGGAAAATACAAAAAACACAGTTGAAAAAGAAATTGACAATCTAGATTTCCATGTTTGGAATGTCAATGATAGGCTACTAGTGCCCTAGTATTAAGCACTATGGAAGAAGTAATTGTGAGTATGATTTATCAGGAAAAGGCCACAGAATACCAGATCTGGATAGCTTTCGACGAGAAACTCCTACCACATACAGTCAAGAAAGAAGGTAATCAGAAGAACTTAATAATGCGGTTTAAGAAATATAACAAATTCGTTGAAGAATACTTAAAAGAATTTATATCTATCTGTGATAACTTGGCTGCTAGAAAGAATTTATATCTATAAAATATATAAGTGTTATATTCATGAGAATATTTTCTTTATTATTCAAAATAGAAGTCATTGAAAGAAAGGATCCGAGACTACATGACCGTCTGATCTGCACCCCAAAAAGACTTGAAAATGCTTCCAAAATCATGATGTGCGTAAGTATGGAATCGACAATTGATCCTCAACACACTAATTGGTATAAAGATAAAGAATCATTCACTCGTTAATAAGTCAAAGACTAACATCCTTGGCAAGATAATCCACAATAAAATTTTCCCCTCAAAAAACAAGATTTTAGGTGAGTAATTTTGTAACACCCCGAATTTCTAAAAGGGGTGATAACATAAAAGGGAATTTATGCATTTATTTATTTAATTATGTTAACCTAAAAGAAAATAATTAATAAGGATTTAATTGTTCCTAAAAAAATAAGGATTTAATTATTAATTAATGGATTTAATTATTAATGGAAAATATTCCCCTAATCTTCCCATAACATTTCACGGCAATTTTATGAGAAATAAAAGAAAATGGGCGAGGGCAAGAGCAAGGAGAAGAGGGAAGAGAATCTTCAATCGAGTGGCTAATCGGTTGCTCGATTGTGCAGTGCCATTGAAGACAAAGTTGATCAATGTGAGAAGAGGAACGTTTCTAAACCAACAATTTTCCATTCCGTAAGTTTGCAATTTAGCCTAAATCTAGAATCTTAATCGTTCTTGAGGAAAAATCTAAGTTTTAATAGAATAGAGAGTTGTATTAGTCGTAGTATATGTTTTTCGATCGTAGGTTGATCGTAGAAGTTGTAAATCAAAGGATTCTCTTGGGTTTGCTTGTGGTTTTTGCTTTGGATTTGCTTTTCAATCGCTAAAAGGTTAGAGGTGTTCTTTAAACGGATAATTAGGTGTTATACCCTGAACTTCCGCTGTTTAAATGTGGGGTTGTGGTTGTAATAATGTTGGGGATTGTTGATTATGGATTTGCAGCAGAATCGCCTTGGAACAGGCTAAACCCGTGTATTTCCGTCGGTTTGGCGGGCGACAACCTGAGCAGGAAATAAACATGATGAATCTGCTCTAATTGGTGGACGCCAATTATTGATTTTCAGGCACCAATAATGTTGGCGGACGCCGGTGAGCTTTGGCGGGTGCCAACAAGGGGCAGTAGGTTAACAGGATGTTCTGGAAAGTTTTGGCGGATGCCAACAAGGGTTGGCTGGTGCCAAATCAAGCAGTGTGACTCTGTTCACTCTTGGCGGAGGCCAAGGAGGTTTTGGCGGGCGCCAGTAGGAGGAAGAATGGTGTGTTAATTCTGGGCAAGGTAGGCAGGCCAATGGATCCTTGGTGGGCGTTGATGGGAGTCAACTTTACGTGACTCCGGTGCTTTGTTTATCCCCGTTTACCACATTTTCAGTACATTTTTGGGTGAATTAGACCGTTCTCGGGGTGTTATCGTGAGCTTATGGCACGGGGAGTGAATCCGTTGCTTTGATGGATTATTACCCCTTTTTAATTGATATTGACCCCATTCCCGAGCACTTTTACCCTCCGGAATTGTTTGTATGTTTTTGGTCGTTTATGATGATGTAGGGTATTAGTGTCTCGAAGACCCGAGAGGTGATGATTGGTGGCAAAAGGCATGATCGAGGCAAGAGGAAAGATCAAAAGGGAAGAAAAGTGAAGTTTTGGGGCAACAAGGGTTCAAGCGCACGTTTGGACCTCTCCAAACGTGCGTTTCAAGACACAAAGTTGATACAGAGTTGAAGCCCTCCAAACGTGCGTTTCCAACTATCCCAAATGCACGTTTCAAATTCTCTAAACGCGCGTTTGACCCACCTTAAACGTGCGTACAAGATGAAGATAGTCAAGACCCTGCCCAGAATTGAAGCAAAACGCACGTTTGTACCAATCCAAACGTGCATTTGAAGATTTCAAACGCCAGTCCAGCCCCCCCAAACGTGCGTTTGGACCGATTTTCTGCAGATATTTCCCCTACCTATAAATACCCCCCTTAGACTATTTCTTGAGAGATATCTAGTTTCTTAGCAAAACTCTACCCATTTCTTGCTCGATTTTTGTAATAAGCTTAGAATACTTTCTCTTAGTGTAAATCAACTTTATCCTAGCTTAATCTTTCCATTTCTTAGCTTAGATTTCCATTCCAAACACTAAGAGACCACCTTTTAATTACTTCTTTATTTTTTACTTTTTGGATCTCAACTCGAATTTCTGCAAATTAATGGTATATTTCCCTTCTCTTTTCCTTTTTATGGCTTTCATTTATTGTCTTGTGTATGTTTTGATTAGCATAATGAGTAGCTAAACACCAACATAGTCGAATCATGTGAAAATTAGTGAAATCACCCTTTGGGTGATGAAATTTGGAGTCGGTAGTGCTTTTTATTGTTTTATCTTGCATGTTTCACGTCTTAGAACTTGTTATAACAGATTTGGGCTAGATTGATCACCTAGGTCAAAATCACACACATCAACCTTGAGAGTTGTTCAGATAGAGAGATGTGGGAAAAGGGTTCTAGGATCACTTCTTAGAGTGAGGTTACTCGTTTTAATGTTTTAAGCGGCTCTAGTGCATAACATGTCTCGTGAGTGAATCTTCCTTAGGGAAGGGTAATTAATTTGGCATAAGGTGTTAGGAGAGAGTTGTTCAGACCTTAGCACCGGGATTAGGAGTACGCACCCGTGAAATTGAATGCAAGAGTTCGTTCGTTTAATGCGCACTCCCGGTTTTGTCAATCCTTGGGGTTGATAGTAGCTATTTTGATCATGGTTCGGCTATGTCTCTTAAACTATCTTTAAAACCTAGTAGTTTAATCTTCTTTCTTTCTTTATTATCTTTAAACTTGTTAGTAGAGATCACGTTGGTGTCGTTGTAGTTATAATTACTTTAAAAGTTTGATCATCTAAACTAAGAATTATGTTCACTTTGGTACTTGCAAGCACGATTCCTTTGGGTTCGACCTCGCACTCCTGTAGCTATTCTAGCAATCGACCCGGTACACTGCCGGTTAGAGAGTTAGTTTACCCACGGTTTCGAGTCTTTATAAATTGTTTTGTTGGGGTAAATTTCAGCTCAATCAGGCGTCAAAGGTGTCTGTTCACCTTGTTTTGATACTTCTTGTGTGCAACATGTTATGGATTGGTATGCATGTCTTTGAGGACATTATATGTTATGTTGTAATATGTAACTTCGATTTCTGTTAGCCTCGGTCCAACACCACAACTGAGACCATCTGCGAGGAGAAGGTGGGAGCGCCGGAAGGAGATTGTTTAGGCCTTGAGGGACGTTGACTTAGTAGTCAATGATCTCTTTACAACGTGCTAGGTAGTGTAATTAGAATGTCTGGGACTAGATGTCCATAAGAAGCCTTTTTTTGTCAATGAACCAGGAGGTTAGACTTAAACTCGTAAATTACATATGTGCGTGTCGATATGCTAAAACATCTTTATCATTGTTGTGGCACGTCTCATCTTCACCATGCGCAATGTCCTTTGATCTTGATGTAACAAATTTAATTGTGCAAGGATGTACTATGCGATATAGTAGAGGGCGAGTGTGATCTCATTTACAACCTATTTGGTAGTGATTGTGGATTTTATCCTGATATATACGTTATGTATATTTAATGTTGTGCAACTGTTTCTTCTACCCCTTACTGAGTACAATTGTACTTACCCCTTTTATTGTTTCCATCCCGAGAAGGTGATGGTACTGACGGAGTTGATGTGTGAGCTCAAGATGTCATAATGATGTGGACTTTTTATTATGCATTTACATTCTGTTGAGAGATAGACTTTTGTATCTTTTCCATTTCAATTGAGATGTAATAAGTTAAACAACATTTATTTCGTTGTTGTATATTCAATTTTCTTAGACGTAGATTGGGACAGTTTATCCGTTTGGTTGTCCTTTGACATTTCTGACTTGATCTTTAGTTTTAGTTTATTTCTGCTTTACTCTAATTGATTGTTAGCGAGGCTTACATATATATTAGTTTTGGGATTTAAAAAATATATATACATGTTGGGCGTTATTTCCGGATAAGGACTCGGTATCCGGGACGGGGTCTATGAAGTTGACCGGACCATTTATGACTCATTTAGCGCTACAAAGCCCGGGTCTGAAGGCGTTATGGAATGGTATCAGAGCCGACTATCAGACGGACCCAAGTGCTACACCGTGTGAGATAGTGAGGGCCACCTCTAGACTCCTCTTGTAAGGATGAAACTGGGGCAATGTCCAGTGAGACAACTCTTGGCCGTCATGGCGAGGACGTCAGTCCCTTATAAGGGGTGAAGATTGTAAAGTCCCTTATCGGTAAAGTAGTAGAATGCTCACCCCCATATAAGGGTGAGACATAAAGGTATTGTCAACTCGGGTTAGCCCTTTGATGACCGAAATAGTGACGTCCAACCTTAACCGGCAGTGTACCGGGTCGGATGCACCATAGTGGAAAGCAAGGTCGTATCCCACGAGGAATCAATCAAGTACCAAAGTCGTTTTCGTACTTCGTTTAGGTTAATCAAGGATTGTTCTCCTTTTAATTATACTACTACGATATATAAACTAAAGATAAAAAGAGCTCTAGCCAAATCATGATCCAATTAATTACTTTAACCCCTACAATTGATTACTTGGGAATGAGCTTAACCAACCAACCAACCTCACGATTATTTCGACATCATTTGTGGGTGCAAACTAGGATAGTACTAGACGCCATGCAACAACCTAGTACCCTTTGCCGGTTCAACAGTCCGCCTTTAATGATTTAACTGGCCAAAACAAGATAATAAAGCTCTAAAGATTCTCAATTAATAACTGATAAACCTCATCGCCTAATTGAATCTAAGAACCTCAGTCAATTATAAGAAACGATCTTAAAACTCATTTTCACACATCCCTTCGCAACATACATATCAAAGTGATGTGTGTGATCATGAACTAGGTGATCAAGCCAATTCAAGCATTAAGAACAAGTTTTAAGACACGGATTTATTGATATAATTGCAATTAAACGCTACTCATTCCCAATTTCATCAATTAGAGTGAGATTTCTTCAACTTTCACATGATTTAGCTATGTAGGAATTTAGCTACTCATAATACTAAGGAAATAAAAGCAATTAAGAGCAATAAACTTCATGAAACAGAAAACTAAAAGGAGAAAGTGAGTTTATTACCAAATACAAGAAATGTCCAAGAAAAGGATGCTCCTTAGCTTCAATTCCATGGAGAAACACCAAGTAGATGATGAAATACACATTGGAGAAGAAAACTCAAGCATCATTTCCACCTAATTTCTCCATTATCTAGCTAAGATTGAAGTTTTAAGACTAATTTTTTGCAAAAAGTATTTTAGAATAGAGAGAGAATATTCTAATTTATCTAATCTATCTCTAAAAATCCATCCCCTTCATTAGATATGAAAATGGAGCTTTTATACTCTTGAAATTCATCTCAGCAAGCCCGGGCTTGGAAAAATGAGGTGCAGGCCCAAACATTTGCTCAAAAGTGCTTGGAGGAACAGCAACGTTTCGGGCACAAGCTTGGAAGTTCCAGGCGTGGGCTTGATGCTGTGTGGAATGCAAGTTGAAATTCAGCAATAACAGGCCTTCTGTAATTTCACAATATCTTTGTATGTCGAACTCTGATTTGAGTGATTCAAGTTGCGTTGGAAAGATTATTCAATTATATACAACTTTGATGAAGATAACAAGTCCAGAAAATTCCTCCAACATGGATCAATTTTCAGACAAAGTGAATGTAAGGCGAAAACACCAACTATATTTTATCCGTTTCCATTCTTGGGCTTCGGTTATGCCACTCTAAGCCTCATGCCTTGTATCCCGGGATCATAAGACACCTATTTCCTGCATTTCACATAGAAACCAACATACTGAGCGTAATTCCGCAAAAAAAATACAGGGCTCAAATAGGGTCAAAAACACCTAAAATGCTGAGGTTTTCCATCTATGTGACGGTACACTTCTAAGTGAGCGTGCAATGCATTTTTACCCTATAATCAGTCTAGAAGTACCCAAAATAAGCCAAAAGTGTCGTAAACAGGGGTTAAAACATGCACTGAAGCATAGTAATGTTGACTCTCATCAGACGACGGTCTAAGAAATTGACCGGACCATTTATGACTCATTTAACGCTATCATGCTCGGGGTCTGGGGGCGTTAAAAATTTTCCCACATCTTAAACGTTGTGTAGATTCAAGTATGTTTTTTGAATTGGAATTCACTGCCGTTGATAAACTTGGAATATCTTTGTTGAAAAATGAATTAGATTCAAGAAAAACAAGCTCAGAACAAACGAGCAAGAAGATGAAGAACACTCAAACTTTATTCAAAAATCCCTTTAGGCAGGAAAACCTTTTTACAAGATGATCAGCAGAATTCTCGTTTGTAATGTGGAATAAGCCAAGCTTATTGAATGATCATACAATTGATTGCTATTTTAATAAGCCTAGGATTGCTAGATGCTACATATACTAACAAACTTCTAATTAACTACTCCTAACCAATTTTTGTCCAAGGTGTTAGACCATTTGCCTCTAAGAAGCAAACACCACTTCTTTCCACTTTATCTCGTAATATCTTCTTCAAACTTGACATCTACATTGCGATAAAATTGACATTATAATTTATAATTTATCATACATGAAATATATTTAAAATAGTGATTAATTTTCTGGTTTTTTGTTATAAGGACCAATTTGAGACTTAATTGTGATCTTAGTGACACCCAAAAAAAAAAAAGATCATTGTTTATAGGAGCCCAATGGATCATTTAGGGACTCCTTTTTGGGCTGCGCGTATCACAAACACTAAATGTTAGGACACGAGTATGGTTGGAAAAAAATGCATTATGCGATGTATTTCTAAATGGACACATTTTTTAGACAATTCTCTTTCGAAAAGCCGAATATTTTTTGGGACGAATGTAGTATTATTTAGGAAAGAATTGCGAAAATGACAAAAATATTTTCTAAATTAGTTAATATGACACATTTTCAACACTTTGCACAAAGGACAAAATTATTAAAATTAAAAAAAGGGGTTGGAAGCATCCCAAAATAAATAAATAAAATACAACACATTTTATCTCTCATCCGTTATTTTTAAACACTTATATCTCACAATGTACAACTCTAAACTGAAAAATTCTTTCACTAAATTATTTATTTTTTTCATGCTCTTTATTTTGAGACCACATCCACCATATTCCAACGTAATATCTGCAAATTCACGGTCAAAACTCACTATTTTTTGGAATTCACTAGTGGGATTTAGTGAGTGATTTTCGACAGTCAATCTCACGAAAAACGATGTAATGATATCGAACCAGATACAAAAACAAAGAGCATGAAAGGAAAAAATATTCGGTGAAATTTTAATCACGTTTAGATATCTAGATCAAAACATATGAGTGTTTGAAAATGAATGAGGAACGAGAAATAAAGCAGGAGAAGCAGCGTGCTTTTTTGTGTCCTTTAAGCTATAAATACTATACTAGTTGTCCTTCTGCCGATAAAAATTATTTGCGTATCCTGTTATTTAAAAATATTCCAAAAAGTGTCATATTTCCTAATTATCTATATTAATGGGTCATGATTGATGAGACCATATTTTATGGGATTTATCGCGCTTATTTTATATCCATTTTGTTGGGAGATGTTTTTTTCCGAGTACATTTTGGATGATTTTCGTGTTTTGGAAAGTCGGGTGAGATTCTAGAAGATTTTGGGTCTTATAGAGTAGTTTCAAGAAGTTTTGTGGGAAATCGGAGACAGCGGCATTTCAAGAATCGTATATTTCACTTTTCGCGTATGTTGCGATCCCGACTAGTAAAGAAAAGACAAAGCCTATTAAAGCCATGATTGGATTTCTCTGTATCATTCACATTGGACTATTATTTTTTTCGGACGTGTCCTATTATTTGCCATCTATAATCTATTTAGCATATTTTTTTTGGAAATTAAATAAAATAATACAAATATTGAATAATCCTACCCACAAATCTTATTCTTATACCCACTTTTACTTTCTTCTTAACCATAGAAATCCCTCGCTTTACAGTTGTAGCTTCAAAGAACGGAAAGGGGCAGATGACCTATCTATCGATTGTCCAGCGGTATATTTCTTTATCCGGTGGAATTTGTGGATATATGTGTTGGGGAAATTAGTAATCTAACATGCTATTTAACATGAAATTCAAGCAAAAACGAAAATAGAAAATATGACAGAAAACTTATTGCCTGAAGCGAGTGCAACACTATATCATTAAGACGTTTTTGCCCCGATTATGTGCACACGGTAATGACAATCGTCTCCCAAGATACAACAGTTATACCTTCTTCGGGTTGTTGCACTTCAATAAGAGGAAGACGGCGAACCGATCCTGTTCTGCAAATCTCTTCTTGACTCGAATATATACAATGTATTTGTATGAGTATTTTAATGCAACTGGCCAGAATTTTGTCTAAGACAATACCTACGAAAAAATCTTCATTATTTTTCATTGTAATGATGGAATTTATAGGAGAAATGTGTCCGATCATTCAAAGGTTGCAACCTTTAACTGAAAAGTCATAACCTTTAACCGAAAAGTTATTACCTTTAACCGAAACGATACAACATCTTACGTGGTTGTAGCTTTTCACCGAACCTATACAACCCTTTATTATTATAGAATTAATTTTAATTCAAATATTTCCAACAATCCCCCTCATGAATGAAAATTAATGCAAGTGCAATGCAGACTCTGAAGAGGTTACATGCATAAATCTGTTGCATCTGGCGAGGTGGTTTGCTGCTTGAATCTTTCGTAGTAGAGTACCATCGGACATACTCGGCTAAGCAGTGAACTAGGTCTTGAACTGCTCAGGCTTTGGTGCATGCCTAGAAAATGATACCTACACAACAGATCTCCTAACCTTCTCGAGGTTCTCATGGTTGTGTCCATTTTGGCCCTGGAACACTTTGGTGTCAGAAAGTGTGTTAGAGAATTCAGTCCTCAAATTCTCACAGAAGCGGCCCCACTTCCACTTACATAGGTGACCTCCAATAATGAGTACTCTGTAATACCCCACTTGGCTTAACCAAGATACATGAATCATTAAAAGCTTTATGATTAACCTAAACCCTTCAGCAGACATCACTTTTGTTCTAACAGAATGGGTAAGTCCTAGCTGTCCCTCATAACATAGTTGTCCATTTTGAACCATGATCATAGGATCTCCAGTTATTATAGTTGGGTTGCCATTATAAGGGAACATGCGTAATAGGCTTAAGTCCCGTTCTGTTTGTCAAAAATTGACATCCGATCTCTAGCTAAACCTTTTTCATAAGCGGATCCGCAAGATTCTCCTTCAACATTATACAATCGAGGAAATCAAACCATTAGAGATCAATTATTTAATGGTATTATGTCTACGACGTATATGTCGAGACTTACCATTATACATACAACTTTGTGCCTTTCCTATAGCCGACTGATTATCACAGTGTATACTAATAGTAGCTACTGGCTTAGGCCAACATAGAATATCCTCAAGGATATTCCTAAGTCATTCAGCTTCCTCTCCACGCTAATCCAATGCTATAAACTCATATTCCTGTATGGAATGAGCTATGCATGTCTGTCTTGTGGACTTCCAGGACACTGCACCACCACCAATAATGAATACATATCCAATAGTGGATTTTGAGTCTTTACAGTCGGATATCCGGTTTGTGTCACAGTATCCTTCCAATACTGCTGGATATCTTGTATATTGTATTCCAAGGTTCATTGTAAACTTCAAATACCTTAACATCCGGTCAAGGGCTATAGATTGAACTTGAAACTTCTTTCTCATTGTCTTTACAGGGAAAGATACGCTCACTAAATACAACATCAATGATCACATTTTCATGTACACGAGGAATGTCTGACTTGTGAACCAGAAACCGATAGACACTACTGTTATTACACATCCAAAGAATATGCAATATTTTGTTTCAATCCTTTATCTTCACTTACTTTGTCTTAGTTATTTCAACCTTTTCCAAGCACCCCCACACTTCCAGGAATTCGTAGGTGGGCTTGTATCCTTTCCACTATTCCATGTAGAATTCTGTTGAGAATAACAGGTGTTGAGAGAATTGTCTGTCTCACAGTTCTGGAAAAATATGAACAAATCAACATGATGCTCGTCATTTCTTTCGTTGTTCTTGTGTTTAAGCAACACCACCACTCGATTAAGGTGTGTATCATGCAATGGTTTAATGAATGATGTTGGTACTAGATCAAAACTCATTAAACCATGCTTCTCACTATCCACCTCGATCACTACGAATTGTCTTAATTCGTTTGTCAAGTTAATTCTCAACTTCAAGGGCCTCATTTTTGCTTCTCAACGATAAACATATCGTATTCTTGCTATCGTTAATGAAAGTAATAAAATACTTTTAACCACATCTCTGTTCTTGCACAATATATAAATCACTAAAGATTCATATATAGGTTGTGTGTTCCGAATGATGGGGACTTGAGGCAAAGAGTTATGGATGAGGCACATAGGATAGCTTTTGCAGTCCATCCGGGAGCTACCAAGATGTATAGAGATTTGAAAGAACGCTTTTGGTGGCCTTCAATGAAGCTGGAAATAGAAAAGTTTGTGTCAGAATGCGATACGTGTCAGAAAGTAAAATGGGAGCATAGAAAACCAGGAGGTATGCTAAATCCTTTAGACATCCCTGAGTGGAGGTGGGATAAGATCACCATGGACTTCATCACCGGTTTGCCAAGAACAAAAAGCGGTCATGACATGATTTGGGTGATTGTTGATAGATTGACTAAGTCGGCCCATTTCATACCTACGAAGGTTGACATGTCATTGAAGAAGACGACCACACTATATTTGGATAATATAGTGAAGTTACATGGAGTACCTATCTCAATAGTCTTATTTCGTGATAGTCGGTTCATCAGTCAATTTTGGAAGAGTTTGCAAAAGGCTTTGGGTACAACTTTGGATTTGAGTACAACTTTTCTCCCTTAAACGGATGGACAATCAGAAAGAACAATCCAAACACTTGAGAATATGTTAAGAGCATGTGTTTTGGAAGTAGGTGGATCAAGGGATGATTACCTACCCATGGCTGAGTTCGCCTACAACAACAGTTATCATGCAAGTTTGGGTATGCCTCCGTTTGAAGCTTTGTACGGTAGAAGATGTCGAACGCCCCTGTTTTAGGATGAAGTTGGGGAGAAGCAACTCGCCGGGCCAGAATTGGTTGATCAAGCAAAGGAAAGGGTTTTTTGGTGAGGAAAAGCTTAAACTACCGGAATCTATGTCAAGAGTTCACAATATATTTCATGTCTCAATGTTGAAGAAGTGTTTGACAAAGTTGGATGTTGAAGCTACAGTTGATCCGGAAATCCTTTAAGATAACCTCGCATATGATGAGAAACCAGTTAAGATCATGGATAAGAAAGAAAAGATGATCAAAAGACGGTCGATCCCTTTGGTGTTGATGCAATGAAGCAACAACTCACCAAACGAAGCAACTTGGGAAGTGGAAGCTGATATGATAACCGAATTTCCAGACTTTTTGGACTTACCAGGTATGTTCAAGTTTTGTGGAGGAAACTCCTCTTGGGGGGGGGGGGGGAGGAATGTAATATTCCGATTTTTGAGAAAGGGCAGACGTGTCATTTTGCGAAAACGAAATATTAGATTCATTCTATTTTATGGAATAAAGAAAATATAACCTAATATTTATATATAATCCAAGATATATATATATATATATATATATATATATATATATATATATATATATATATATATATATATATATATATATATATATATATATATATATAGTGTATGGGGCTGAATTGTATTTAAAGGAAAGTGGAGGGTTTAAGTGGTAATAGGTTAGTGGGAGTTTTTATTTGGGAGAATAACCTTCCCATTAAGTAGCAAATTTCAGAATTTTGAAAATAGATTTCCGGCAAGTTTGAAAGCAAAATAAAATTTAAGGAGGCTTTCTAGAAATTCTCACCAGTTACTACTCCGTTTTCATATCAAAGTAGGACACCGGAATCGTGAGAGAACGAGGATCGTTTTGATACAAAGATCATCCAGTTTCTTCAAGGTATGGAAGTCGGCCTAAGGGCGGTTGTGATCAAGTTTGGTGTTTCTTGGTTTAATTCATAGTTATAGATGTTTAGAAACCTTGATCCTAACTATTTCTTGAATTGGTTGTGGATCAAATAGATTTTTGTGGAGTTGGAAGGTGTTGCTGCAGTCTTTTCTTCAAGTTTGCTGTGTTTTGGTGCTTGAAACAAGTAAGAGATCTTACTATTGTGTTAATTCAAGTGCTTTAAGGTTTGGTTGTGAGATTGGAGTTGTTTTGGTATAAAATTTCATGTGTTTTGATGTTGGACCAATGTGCTATGATATGGTATCTTAAAGTGTATTATTTGCTGCTCTTTTGATGTTGAAACTGATGAAGAACATGGTTGGAAAAGGTGTAGAATCGAGAGATGTAATAAAAATCAAGTTTGGGGCTTGTATAGGTAGAATTCATACGCATTGTGTGTAACGCCCCGATCCCGTACACCGAGTCCTTATCCGGAAATGGAACGTTCGGCACGTATAAAATAAAAGTAAATTCACTTTATACGTAAGCCTCTACTACGTCGTATCAAATTAAAGCAAACGGAAGCAAAAAAACTCGAGTATAAATTTTCTAAACGTTTAAGAATAGAAAAAGGAAATCTAAAAGCGGAAATGTAAATTTATTACATTTGAGAAAGTACGAAAATCCCAAAAGAAAAGTACTACACGTCTCGAAAGACCAAAAGTCTACCTCAAAAGTATCAAAAGTAATCCAAATGTATAAGTAAAGCAAGAATGATAAGTCTTCAACGAGCGCCGTCAAACGTCGTCGTCGAACTCCTCCTCGAAAACCCGTTCATCTTCTCATCCCCAAACACATAGAAAACATGCATTTGAGGTAAATTGTACAACTTACTTAATAAGAAAGAGAAGCTATGATAACAACCGTAGTTCATAAGGAAAAGATATTTAAATCGATTGGTTGTTTATGTGAGACCGACTCAATCTAGGGTTCATTTCATGTCCATCAACATGAATTGACTAAACATTTCTACTTAGCTTATCTGTGTTACAACCGCAATCAAGGGCACTACACGCATCCATCTTTGGGACACTCTTTTGCAACATATTAGTGGATCACACCAATATCCACGGAGACTAGAATAGGTAGACTCCGATACCTCGCGCGTCTCAGCAGAGTCCCTCCGTACTTAAGGTCTTTGACCTACGGAGTTCTTCCACCTTCAGAGGTAGCACATGCATCGCGATTTAGCCTGGTGCCTAGCCAAGAGAGACATGTTGTTTAATCTTTTACTAGTCAAGTACGTTGATTATTAGGATGATTAACTAGCCACCTAAGTGTTTTCAAATAATCTCCCTCACACCTAATACTCTCTTCCTAGACCACTAGACATGGACAAGTCCTAGAAATTACACAGACATTGATGAATGCTAACTCATCAAAGCACAAGCCTATCATTCTCTTCCGACGGATCCGAACTTCAACTCCCTTTAAGAGTACATTCGGTGTTTTAACTGAACGAATCAGAAGCTCAATTCAGGCTTGTTCAAGTTTATACAGTGTTAACATATCACGTTTAAAGGTTTAGAAATGATAAAGCGTACTTATAAGGCTGAACAACAACCAAACGCCCGTTTAAAGACATGGATGCCCGTCTGGAACCTACTGGACGCCCGTCTGGAACCTACTGGACGCCCGTCCAAAATTGGACGCCCGTCCACTTTCCCCAGACGCTCGTCCCCCCTAAAACGCCTACATCCGGAATCCAAAACAACACCTCGACGCCCGTCCTGTAATCCGACGCCCGTCCGAAATGTAGCCAAGGCGTACGCCCGTCCACACGGCGTACGCCCGTCCGACCTGGGTTTCGGCTAGAACCCTAAAATCTCCAACACGATTTCCACATCATTTCTCTACCAAACATCAGCAGAATTAACACAGTGAAGCACGAAAAACCTCATCTAAATGCACCATATCATGCATAGTCATTAACCAAAGCAAAACTCATCTTCTTAACACCAAAACTTCTTAAGAAAAGATCTAATCCTTACAACTAAGAATTGAAATCATAGGAATAGTTTTTCTTACCTATACGCAGCCCCAAAACTGATCAAAACCTCAACAAAAGCCTCGCAGCCTTTGCCAACCAAACCGGTATCAAGACGATGCTTTCCTCACGACGATTCCAACGCTCTCGTCCGATTTGAAAACAACCAAGAATTGCTTCGCTTATTGGTGAAACTTTCCCAACTCTCAATTCTCTCCTTGAATGCGCAAGAGAAGAAAAACGTGGTCGCTTCTTTTTGTAATTAGGTTATGGGGATTATCGCCTAATTTTTCCTTTAATTACCACTTCCCATAACAAATCCTTAATTTTCCATAAACACCCTAATTACCAAAATTCAGATTTTCTTTTTCTTATATATATATATAAACTCGAAATATATATATGTACACGTCCAATTATTTAAATCCGAATAAAAGGAACCGAACCCAATATTTCGTTTTCGCAAAAAGACACGTCTGCCCTTTCCCGGAAATCGGAATATTACATTCTCCCCCCCTTAAAAGGAGTTTCGTCCTCGAAACTAGAACATACCTGGTAAGTCCACTCTTGGAACTCACTGATCATGTCGTTTTCCACTTCCCAAGTTGCCTCCTCGGGTGAATGATTGCTCCACTGAACTAGCACCAAGGGAATCATCCGCCTCTTAATCGTCTTTTCTTTCCGGTCTAAAATCTTGATAGGTCTTTCGTCGTAAGCAAGATTATCTTGTAGGATTTCTGGATCAACCGTAGTTTCAACATCGTTCTTTGTCAGACATTTCTTCAACATCGAAACGTGAAATACGTTATGGACTCTCGACATTGATTCTGGCAACTGAAGCTTATAAGCTAACGTTCCAACTTTTTCCAAGATCTCAAAAGGTCCAACATACCTTGGACTTAGCTTTCCTTTCTGTCCAAAGCGTTTCACTCCATTCATCGGTGAAGCTCGGAGGTAAACTCTATCACCGACTTCAAACTCTAGGGGTCTTCTTCTAACATCAGCCTAACTTTTCTGCTTGTCTTGAGCTGCCTTCAGATTCTTCTTGACCAACTGAACCCTTTCCTTTGCTTGCTCAACCAATTCCGGCCCTGTGATCTGCCTCTCCCCGACTTCATCCCAAAACAGTGGCATCCGACATCTTCTCCCATACAACGCTTCAAACGGCGGTATTCCTATGCTTGCATGAAAACTGTTGTTATAGGCAAACTCTACTACCGATAGGTAATCACCCCATGATCCGCCTACCTCCAAAACACAAGCTCTTAACATGTCTTCAAGTGTTTGGATGGTCCTCTCGGATTGTCCATCTGTCTGAGGATGAAAAGCCGTGCTCAAATCCAACTTAGTTCCAAAGGCTTCTTGTAAGCTCTTCCAAAACCGACTGACGAACCTCGAATCACGATCCGAAACTATCGAGATAGGGACTCCGTGTAGCTTCACTATATTGTCCAGATATAGTGTCGTCATCTTCTTCAACGGCATGTCAACTTGTATGGCAAGAAATGGGCAAATTTGGTCAATCTATCCACAATTACCCAAATTGCATCATGCCCTCCCTTTGTCCTAGGTAATCCGGTGATGAAATCCATCGTAATCTTATGCCACTTCTATTCAGGGATGTCCAATGGCTTAAGCATTCCCCCGGGTCTTCTATGTTCTGCTTTAACCTTCTGACAAACATCACACTCTGCCACAAACTTGGCTATTTCCAACTTCATCGAGGGCCACCAAAATCTTTCCTTTAAATCTCTCGTACATTTTAGTAGCACACCGGATGAACCGCAAAAGCAATTTCGTGTGCCTCTTCCATAACTCTTTGTCTTAGGTCGCCGACATTGTACACAAAGACGATCCTGGTACCACAGATTTCCACTCTTATCTAGCACGTAACCAACTGTAGGCTTCTCTCTAGCCACCCGCTTCAAATCAACCAAAACCGGATCTTCATCTTGCTTCTCCCGAATGTCATCCATCAACTCAGATCTTGCTAACAACGGTGCCACAAACTGCCGGTCTTCGATCTGATCAAAGCTTCTGATTTGCAGCCCATCTAGCCTTTCTGCCACTACCTCAACACTGGAAGCTGCAAACACTGGTTTCCTGCTCAAAGCATCTGCTACTACATTTGCTTTTCCAGGATGGTACTAAATATCCAAATTGTAATCCTTTACAAATTCTAACCATCTCCTCTGTCTCATATTCAGATTCTCTTGGGTGAAGAAATATTTTAAACTCTTATGGTCGGTGAAGATCCTTGCTTTAACTCCATACAAGTAGTGCCTCCAAGTCTTTAAGGCAAAAACTACCGCTGCCAACTCTAGATCATGTGTCGGGTAATTCTTCTCATGCACCTTCAATTGCCTAGATGCATAGGCGATCACTTTCCCTCCTTGCATCAATACACAACCTAGACCCTGTCCCGAAGCATCGGTATAGACATAGTAATTATCAAAGATCTCCGGAACTGCTAAAACTGGGGCCGTAGTCAACTTCCTCTTCAGTGTCTGAAAAGCTATTTCTCACTCTCTAGTCCATTCAAACTTCACATTCTTCTGTGTCATCTTAGTGAGTGGAGTAGCTATCTTCGAAAAGTCTTGTACAAACTTCCGGTAGTAACCAGCCAACCCAAGAAAACTTCTTACTTCTGAAACGGTGGTAGGTCTAGGCCAATTCTCAACTGCCTCAATTTTCACTGGATCAACTTGAATACCATCTCCAGAAATCACATGACCTAAGAAACTAACTCGATCCAACCAAAAGTCGCACTTTGAAAACTTTGCATATAACTGATTCTTCTTCAAGGTCTCCAACACTATCCTTAAGTGTTCTTCGTGTTCTTTTTCATCCTTTGAGTAGATAAGGATATCTTCTATGAATACAATCACAAACTTATCCAAATATGGCATGAAAACACGTTGCATCAAATCCATAAATGCAGATGGAGCATTAGTGAGTCCAAATGGCATGACAAGGAACTCATAATGTCCATATCTCGTACTGAAAGCCGTCTTCGGTATATCCGCCACTTTAATCTTAAACTGATGATAACTGGATCTCAAGTCAATCTTGGAGAACACTTTCTTGCCTTGCAACTGGTGTCGCCCCCGGTAACAACTTGATCTCAAACTCGATTTCCCTATCTGGCATGTTTCCCGGTAGCTCTTCTGGAAACACCTCGGAATACTCTCTTACTATAGGAGTTCTTCTAACTTCGGCTTCACTTGTTCCACATCCACTGCATACAACAAGTAGCCTTCACAACCCTTCTGACAAGCCCTGATGGCCTTAACTGCTGAGATGATCGGATGTCGCTTTTTACCTGGCTTGTACACATTCCCTTGATACGACTTGTCTGATTTTCCAGTTACTTTGAAAGTCACTTTCTTCTCCCTACAGTCCAAGTGAACATAATTCTCGGGTAGCCAATCTATTCCGAGGATTACGTCAAAATCCGAGAAGTCCAAAACTGTGAAGTTGCTCTTGCATCAATAGGGTCCAACTCGAACTTCCAATTGAGGTATCATCCTAGTCACCTTTGTTACCTTCCCTAACGGTGTAGTTATTTCCAAGGTATTCCTTAAAGGTTCTGAAGGTAAGTTCAACTTCTTAGCTACCTTGGTTGACACAAAAGTATTTGACGCTCCCGTATCAAACAAAGCCTTGACCACTAGGTTTTCTAACATTATCGCACATAGGATGCATATTCATTTATTTAAATATAGTCACAACATGAATAATCACGCTATAAAATATCTTAATAAAAGAACAAAACAACAACATGGTACCTGAAATAACGTCACCCTCTCGGTTCCACAAAACCAAAGATTAATCGCAAAAACTCGAACCGGTCGGCTTGGGCCGCTCTTTCCGCTTCCTTGACTCGAACTACCTTTGTTCCCTCTGTTTGGACACGCTCTAGAAAAGTGTCCTAGCTCTCCGCAGATGTAGCAACCAGTACTGTTCTGCCTGCACTCTCCTGAGTGATTTCTGTTGCACTTAGAGCAAAGTGGTGCACTGCTCGGGGCCTTAGCTGCCGTGGGAGCTGTCGTCTTCTTAACTTTCTATTGCGGTGCTCCCCTGAAATTTCCTTGACTAGTCCCAAAGCTTCTCTTGTTCCCAACAACTACTGTAGCCCTCTTTCTAAAGGTCTCGACTTCCAAAGCTTTATTCAGTAGCTCTGCCATATTCTTTGCTATAAATCCCAACATGCCTGATTGGATTTCATAAGCCAAACCATCTTTGTAACGGGCCATCTTCCGTTCTTCCACTTTCATCAACTCCGGATAAAACCTTCCTAACTCATTGAACCGATTTGTATACTGGGACACCGTCATATGAATACTTTGTTGAAGTTTCAGAAACTGACTTGCCTTGTCCGCTTGTACCGTTGCCGGAAAATACTCGTTGTAAAACATGGATTTGAAAGCCGCCCAGTCTGTTACCTTGCCGCTGCTACTATGAACCATATCTATCCAAGCCTTGGCCGAACCCAAAAGAAAACCGACCGCTAGCTGGGCCATCTCTGTCTCAGGAACACCTATACTCCTGCAAGATTTCACAAAACTTCTGATCCATTCCTCAGCCTTTGTATGTTCCACATTTCCATAAAAGTTCTCAACCCGATTCCTTCTTAACCTTGTGTACCAATCCACAACTGGTGCTTGCTCAAAAGCCGGTCTAACGGGGGGGGTATACCGGTGGGTAACCATAGGGTATCTGCTGTGGGTACTGTTGTTGAGGAGGGTAAGCCGGATTCGATTGAGGTACAGCCGGTAAGGATAGTATCCCCGAGGGTAAACCGGTGAGGCCGCGGAGGGTACCGGGGTTGCCGAAAACCAAAAGGTGGGTAACCAACGCCTTGTTGATGATCAACGCGTGGTGAAGCGTGGTACGGTAGGTCGAGGAGCATGACCTACATGGAGGAGGGTAAAAGACCCGCCGCCGCCGAGGATACACTGGTGGATAAGCACTTGTTGGTGGAGGGTACACGCTAGCCACAGGTGGTGGTACATAGCCAGCTGGGATGTCACTTACCATGGTGAACTGAACCGAACTTCCCATGTGCCATCGTGGAGGTCGTTCCTGATGAGGTCGGGGTGACAAACTCTGTTGAGACCTCGGTGATGGTGTCGCCGTACGAGGTGGTGGTGATAAACTCGCCGGGATAAGGGTATTGGCCTCACTACACCACCCCCTACAACCGGTATGGGACTTTCCCCCGAACTCGGAAGACTCGCACCCGGTCCCGCTCCTCGTGAACACCATCCTGATGATCAAGAAAACCAGACGTTACTAAAAGATCTAAAGAAGCTTATCTTAAAAGAAAGGAAGCCTAAAGGACACTTCTCTCTGATACCAACTGTAACGCCCCCTTCCCGGACACCGAGTCCTTATCCGGAAATGGAACGTTCGGCACGTATAAAATAAAAGTAAATTCACTTTATACGTAAGCCTCTACTACGTCGTATCAAATTAAGGCAAACGGAAGCAAAAAAAAAACTCGGGTATAAAATTTCTAAACGTTTAAGAATAGAAAAAGTAAATCTAAAAGCGGAAATGTAAATTTATTACATTTGAGAAAGTACGAAAATCCCAAAAGAAAAGTACTACACGTCTCGAAAGACCAAAAGTCTACCTCAAAAGTATCAAAAGTAATCCAAATGTATAAGTAAAGCAGTAAATGATAAGTCTTCAACGAGCGCCGTCAAACGTCGTCGTCGAACTCCTCCTCAAAAACCTGTTCGTCTTATCATCCCCAAACACATAGAAAACATGCATTTGAGGTAAGTACAACGTACTTAATAAGAAAGAGAAGCTATGATAACAACTATAGTTCATAAGGAAAAGATATTTAAATCGATTGGTTGTTTATGTGAGACCAACTCAATCTAGGGTTCATTTCATGTCCATCAACATAAATTGACTAAACGTTTCTACTTAGCTTATCTGTGTTACAACCGCACTCAAGGGCACTACACGCATCCATCTTTGGGACACTCTTTTGCAACATATTAGTGGATCACACCAATATCCACGGAGACTAGAATAGGTAGACTCCGATAGCTCGCGCGTCTCAGCAGAGTCCCTCCGTACTTAGGGTCTTTGACCTACGGAGTTCTTCCACCTTCAGAGGTAGCACATGCATCGCGATTTAGCCTGGTGCCTAGCCAAGAGAGACATGTTGTTTAATCTTTTACTAGTCAAGTACGTTGATTATTAGGATGATTAACTAGCCACCTAAGTGTTTTCAAATAATCTCCCTCACACCTACTACTCTCTTCCTAGACCACTAGACACGGACAAGTCCTGGAAATTACACAGACATTGATGAATGCTAACTCATCAAAGCACAAGCCTATCATGCTCTTCCGACGGATCCGAACTTCAACTCCCTTTAAGAGTACATTCGGTGTTTTAACTGAACGAATCAGAAACTCAATTCAGGCTTGTTCAAGTATATACAGTGTTAACATATCACGTTTAAAGGTTTAGAAATGATAAAGCGTACTTATAAGGCTGAACAACAACCAAACGCCCGTTTAAAGACATGGACGCCCGTCTGGAACCTACTGGACGCCCGTCCAAAACTGGACGCCCGTCCACTTTCCCCAGACGCTCGTCCCCCCTAAAACAAGCCTACATCCCGAATACAAAACAACACCTCGACGCCCGTCCGGTAATCCGACGCCCGTCCGAAATGTAGCCAAGGCGTACGCCCGTCCACACGGCGTACGCCCGTCCGACCCGGGTTTCGGCTAGAACCCTAAAATCTCCAACACGATTTCCACATCGTTTCTCAACCAAACATCAAGCAAAATTAACACAAGAAGCACGAAAAACCTCATCTAAATGCACCATATCATCCATAGTCATTAACCAAAGCAAAACTCATCTTCCTAACACCAAAACTTCTTAAGAAAAAATCTAATCCTTACAACTAAGAATTGAAATCATAGGAATAGTTTTTCTTACCTATACGCAGCCCCAAAACTGATCAAAACCTCAACAAAAGCCTACAGCTTTGCCAACCAAACTGGTATCAAGACGATGCTTTCCTCACGACGATTCCAACGCTCTCGTCTGATCTGAAAACAACCAAGAATTGCTTCAGTTATTGGTGAAACTTTCCCAACTCTCAATTCTCTCCTTGAATGCGCAGAAAAGAAGAAAAACGTGGTCGCTTCTTTTTGTAATTAGGTTATGGGGATTATCGGCCTAATTTTTCCTTTAATTACCACTTCCCATAACAAATCCTTAATTTTCCATAAACACCCTTATTACCAAAATTCAGATTTTTTTTTTTATATATATATATATATATATATATATATATATATATATATATATATATATATATATATATATATATATAAACTCGAAATATATATATGTACACGTCCAATTATTTAACTCCGAATAAAAGGAACCGAACCCAATATTTCGTTTTCGCAAAAAGACACGTCTGCCCTTTCCCGGAAATCGGAATATTACATTGTGAAACAATGCGCACACATTGTTGATTCAGAGTTGATCAGGATGTTTCGAGCATGTCGAATGCGTATGCATTCCAGGGAATACAAACGCATTCCTGCTTCAGGTTGTTTCAGGATGTTCACAGCACAGGCAATGCATACGCATTGTAGAAAATGCGCACGCATTGATTGAACAGCAACATTCAAGCATGTCTCTCGAATCATCGAATGCGCATGCATTCCTTTGAATACGCACGCATTGACCCCGTTTTGGAAAAATGATGTTTTAAGCTATGTGTTGAGTTTTAAGTGTTGATTCTTGATCTAATAACACTATTAAATATGAACAAGCCTTGAATGAGTTTCGATGCATTTAGTTCCGGCACCGAATGTACTCTTAAAGGGAGTTGAAGTTCGGGACCGTTGGAAGGGCATGATAGGCTTGTTCTTTGGTGGATTAGTATCCTCCAATGTCTTTGTATGTGATAGACATTGTGTCTAAATGTCTAAGAGAGGGAGTAGAGTTTGTTAAGGTGAGTTTTGCCTTGAAAACACCTAGGTGGTTAGTTAATGATTAATAAATACATAACTGTGTAGTAAAAGAATAAATACCATGTCATTTTACAGACTTTTACTGACGTGTGGGCGGTCAGTAAAAGTGAATAACTCTACTGGCTTATAAACGGCTGAATGGTAGAGGGACTTCGCCGAACGCGTGCACTATCGGGTTAAACCCGTGGCTATCAGTGTGATCCATTGTTAGGTTTCAAACGATATCACGTGGTGGATGTACATCATGCGTAGAGCTCTTGAATGCGGGTATAACAAAGATAAGCTAAGTTAGAAACGTTTAGTCATGACATGTTGATGGCATGAAATGAACCCTAGATTGAGTCGGCTTCTAATAAGGACAAACTAATAAAGTAAATTAATACTGTATATACTTGTTAATACAATAGCTTCTATCTTTTACAAAGTACATTTGTACTTACCTCGAATGCATATTGTTTTGTGTATTTGGGGATGAGAAGATGAACAGGTGGATTAAGAGTTTGACGAGGATTTAGAGGACCACCTTTGAGGAGGATATCTTGATGTTTTATTATTTACTCTTGAGTTGTGTCAAACTATGTATCAAGTTTTATTATGTCCGTTATTTAAAAACATGTTGTAACTTTCATTCGGATCTGTTGTAAGATAACTATGTTGTTGTACCTTTGTTAGACATCGTACTTTCGTAAAGTTGTAATATCGGTGATGTTTAAGTTATCTTTCTATCTTTAGTTGTTGCATTTCTATTCTAAATTCAAAAGAATTTTACCCGAGTCTTTTAGCTTCCGCTATGCTAAACTCGACACGACGTAGTAGAGGCTTACATATAATATTGAATTATTTTAATGTTATATGTGCCGAACATTTCTTTTCCGGATATGGACTCGGTGTCCGGGAACGGGGCGTTACAGAGTGAAGGCCACTTGATTGCAAAATTCTATTTTAAACAGCATAAATTGATTTGGGAAATATTGGAAGGGCCGTTGAAGAAAAAAATCGAAATTCCATGGTCAGATATATCGGGAATTACAGCAGATTTAAATTCTGGATTTTTGAAAGTTGAGGTGTATGTTTCTTCTATCAACCTAAATTGACACTTTTTATGGGACAACTAATTAATTTTGAAAATGTTGACACTTTTTATGGGACAGAGGTACAGGGTCGGCCCTCGCATTTGTTGGGCTTAAGACCAAGTCCCCGAATTAGGCCTTTTAGTTTAAGTTTTTTTTTTTTTTTTTTTGAAAAACATACTTATCGCGTTTTTAACATCCGTAAATACAAAATTCAAGTTATTTGTTAGATATTTTATTCACAAAGTCTGTTTTTATTTTTGTTTTGAATGTGTTGTTGCACACTGAGTGCGACAGGTGTCGCCGAAAAGAAACGGGGTTCGAATTCGGGACACATCATTGGGATTTTTCATGGGACACATCATTTCGGTTGTGCATGTTCATTGGGACACATCCTTGAAGACGAACCGGTTTGTTCTTTCGTGAAGAGGTACAATATCTTTTCGTTGTCTATATATGTAGAGACATCAACATTCGATGTGAAAGATAATGAAGTTTTTTTAAGCATCATCAAGACAAACATATGTGTCTCTAAAGTAGTATCTATTGAATACTTAGAGAGATCTTAAAACATCTCTTTAAAGAAACGTTTTATACGTGCGCTTCGAGATCATTCAATTTCGTTTGTTTTATCACATTTTCTAACATTATTGATAGTCTCAAAACACGCCTACAAAGTAGTATTTTCTAAAGATATTTAAACAAAAACCAAATTTATACGTATACATAAAACATAGTTACATATTACTATTTCAATATCGCTCTTGCAACACATTTAGAAACGAAATCACTAATCAAAGTAGAATTGTCAATTTCATTAACCATATTCTTCTCAATTGAGAATTTGAGAATAGAATTTATCATTTATGAATGGGAAATTGAAAGAAGGAAAGGAAAACAAAAAACAAAAAACAAAAAAAAAATCAACAGCTCAAGCGGCAGGGGAGCTGGGGAAACGAAGACAGGACTGAAGGGGAGGGCCGGAACTTAGGAGTGAAAAATGAGTTATATCTATTTTTGTTGTTTTATTTATTTTTGTGTGTGCTTTTTTTTATATAATATAGATATATATAATAAATTAATAATATAGATAAAGTCATAAAACAAAACAAAAACTTGTTTGTATATATCTATTTTTTTGTGTCAAGTAATTTTTTTATCAGGACATTTATCAATTAGAGTAAAAAAAAATTTGCGCCTTTATCAAAAAAGAAAATTACATATTATATTAGGTTGGACGGATTAAATCTACACGATTTTTTTTTTTCTTTTAGCGAAACATGTACCGTTGGGTCCTCCGACACATTTGGGCTTAAGACCCGGGCACTACTAAAAATTCGCGTGATTCCGACCCTAAATTTCGTCGGAAATTAGTCCGAAAACACGGTTTCCGACGAAATGCCGACTAAAAACAGTGCGTCGTAAAACATGGCGTCGGAACCTTTTCCTACGAACTTTGCTACGACATTTCCGACGAAATTTCCTACTAAATATTCCTACGAAATTTCCTACTAATATTACATCAATTTTTCCTATTAAGATTCCGACAATGTTTCTGATACTTTTACCGACGACAGCTCCTACAAATTTACGGACGAAACTTCCGACTAATAATCCTGTACCACTTCCCACGTAATTTCCGACGAATTTTCCACAAATTACATATATTTTTTTATATTTTATTTTGTTGTTTTTGTTTATTATCCATAATTACATCACAAATCAAAAAAAATACGAAAAATAAATAAAATGAGACAACAAAATACATAATTATTATGTTTTAACATCCCATAATTAAAAGGCTACAATAATGTGCATAAACATCAAAACAAGATGGTCCAAAATGATCACAAAATACTTTAGTTTTAACATAATTCAAAATGAGGCAACTTTATGTCATACATATACCACTCTAAATCGTACCACGCACAAAATGCGACTTCAGTCAATACATCTTTGAACTGCAACTTTTGTTCAAACGTACAACAATCCACAAACCATGAAGCTCATCATGTTGCACTATTGCCTGAATAAAAGAATAGAAAATACAACAAAATTTTATTAGTCTTGTCTCAACAACACTTTGCAATAAACAAGTTTGATGACATTGATCCTAAAATTGTTCAATGCATCTTTATCACAAGGCATGAAACATGGACACAGCCTTCACAATAATAACTTAAACCATTTCTAAAATATGGAAAATGTTGAAAATTATCTTGAACATCTTGACAACAATTTAGGACTTCAAAACTAGCACCTTACAATATCATTAATACAAAGAATATGTACAGAATTAGGTTAATAAACAGGCCTTGAGTTTTTGTTCTTTTGAACTTCATATCTTCATGTATTGACATTTTTATATTGAAAATTTTGCAGATTTCATATCAAAACTAATAATGTTCATATGCTTTGTTCTAGCCGGGACACTAGTCACAACATCGAGATACAAGTAGAATGTATATTTCATATTCATTACCAAAAGGCAATCACCAACATCGGGATTATAGTCTTCACGAAAGTATCAGGTGATTTTAGTTAGTAACTTATTGAATTTGGCCATGAACTCTAGGACTGCTACCATTCTGTCAATGAAAGTGGGAGAACAAGACTTTGCAACCACAACACTCAGCAGAACTACCAAAAGGCATTTCCTATAAATAAAAATGACATAAATCAAAAAGAATTCAACTGCAATAATAACCAGAAGAATTCAACTGAACAAAGCTGATAACTTAAGACATAAACTTTGGACAACACAACTTTTAAAGTTGTTCTCACGTGGACATAGGTTATAAGTTTGGCTTGTGGAAACATAATGAATGGTTGAATAAAATCAGTTCAAATGGCTCAAACCAAAGAATATAAATAATGATTTGTAACAAAAATAATCAATAAAGTAGATACACATACCGAAATAGTTTAGTATCATAAGTTGATCTTGAACCACCATTACTCTTAGCCACTCCACGCCCATCCGACGTGACCCGATTTCTGTTTGTCTTATTTAAAGTTGATCGATTTTTAAAATCTTCAGGCTCCCAATACTTGACCAACTTGTCCATCACTTTCAGATCAATCCAATCCACTAATTTACATTTTGCAAACCACTTTTGACGTGCGTTGTATAATGCATCTGTTAAGCGATCATTGGCCTTTATGTTAAACAATTTTCTAACCGCTCTCTTACATTGCGGTTCAACTTTAAAAGACGTCTGCGTTAATCAATTTGAAAAGAAGAAAAAAACAATAAGCTATTCAAATTGAAAGTAATGTTCTTACGGGAATATATGAATGTTCAAATAAGATATTTATTATATAAACTATTCACACGAAATTTCGCCCACCACCGATCTTTGTTTTCTGCAGAACAGATTTGTAAGTGGGCCGTATACCGGTAAAACCAGACGTAATTATATGTGAAATTTCATTCACATGCTCTTTATCATGTGGCATAAAACTGTTTTCAACAAGCCGAAAAACAACTCACTAATTAAGTAAAAGAACAACCAACTATGTAAATGAACAAACATATTACTCAAACATCAAACAATATACTTACCGCCCATCTTGGACCCAAAGAAAGTGGAAGCTCGAAGAAGGCTCGGCAAAGAGCATATCGAATCCGAGCATACCGAATTTGAATGTGCAGCAACATTTGCTTCATCGATATGTGGTGAAGCTGTAGGGGTGACATCTGCCAAGCCAATCGTTGGAGGAGGGGTATGGATGCTATCATCCCCACGAGTGGGTGGCCTACTCTTGGTAGATTGTGTCTCCGACAATTGCACACATGCTTGGAACATTTCGATATGTTTTTACATTTACGTCTCTTAAGATTCATTTATGCTTGTCGGACTAAACCTGCAGAACTCAACTTTAGACAATTAACAAGCTCCAATACCATAACAAAAAAAAAGAATCTTAAGTTTCAACAATAGAAAAGAATGAAATATTACTAAATTGTGAACATATAAAGCTTTCATGTAGAGTACAAAAAACTGTCAGCATAATATTGTCTAAAACTTTACTTGGTTAACTATTTATGTCTTTGTTGGAATGGATAATAATTAATTAATTTTTAATGTGTTAGTTGTGTAAATGCTAAAAGCAGGGGAAAAAAATGCTTAACATTACAACACATGCAGAACATATCAACGGGGGAGAGGACAGCTTCTCCTTCGACTATATAATAGCTTCCTTGCTCTATTCTATCTTTCACTCCCTTGTATGTTTTTCCCTTTTTGGCATTGATTCCTAAAACTCTTTGACAAAGACAGTTTCACCAAATAGCTTTGTTACCGAACCATGAGAGGCCTAGCTTTCCAACAAGTAAAGACTAAAATGTGCAAGTTTGGGGTAGCGAGAAAATGTAGAAAGACCAAAGTGTTAACCGACTAAGTAGTTTACGATGTAATATGTAAATTGTGATAAAGGCTTGTTTAGAATTTGACTGATGGTCACGTAGAGTTATTTGATACAAGTAAAAGTTGGAATCATAGCTGCAACAAAGGCAGGCTTTGACCGGATTGACGAATAATACTAAGCAATGTGTTTGGAATGGATGTAGATAATGAGCCTTTTATATATATTTTAACATAAAGCAACAAACAAAAACCTGAGCTAGCAGCTTGGATGAAGCACATTGTAAGCCTAATGCTGCAAGATCAAGCAGCCTAATGATCTAATCGTACACACTACTAACGATGGATCAAACGGCTTTCATCAAACAGCTTATGGTGAAAGTTAAGCGAACTTTCCGACTTTCCTCATGTAAACTCAACAAATTGTATTCTCTCGTTTCCTTTCTCTCATTTCCGTTTTTCTTCATTCCACATTATGGTTCGATTAAGTTTCAATTGATTGATCATTCTAGTGATCAATAAGTTGAGTTTCATTATGAGTTCTTGATTCTGAAAATTGATCGAAATCTGGTTTTCTAACATAATATGTTGCGAATGTAGAGAAATATACGGCTTACGAGCTACTGTTCTTTTTCTTCTTTCAGTTATTGAACACAAAATAAAACCCAATGTAAATTAAACTAGACTAAAAATCATATGATTCCAACATGTCATATTCACACCCAAAGCTTCCAAAAAAAAATTTATGATCCTGAAAATTGTTCTTACTTGGCTGCAAAATGCTGAATGTATATCTACTTGATTAGCAAATATTCTATACATAAAAGCATATTGATAAATGGAACTGTCTTCAAATTTCAGCCTTCATAACAGGGGCGATTCATATTTCTAATTTCTAATTGGATTCTCAGCTTTAAACCCATGCCCAACCTCACAGTGGATTCTCAGAAGTCCATAAACCCTAAACTTGATGGCATACGTTCAAAGCTGAACTACTGTTTAATTAATCATAATAAACACAACATTCAACCAAAAAAATGAGATAACGAAAAAGGAAATCATAAAGAGATTTTCAAAACCTGAAATGGAACACAACATCTTCTAAAACCATCATTACAGCTTCAATTTCGAAAATACATGAGAATGGAAGAAAAAAGAGAACACTTTTTGTCCTAAATTGAAAATATATAACATAAAGTTATCAGATTACCTGAAACTCAAAAATTTCAACTATCCAAATCACATTCCAGAATAACAGGCAGAGGCAGAGAGTGACATTATATCACTTGGATAGACTCTTGAATGCTTGACCAATTGCATAAAACCTGAAGAAAAGCTTCTTCAATTTAGACAGGAAAAAAAAAACCGAAACTTCAATGGATACTTCGTGAAACTTAATTTCGCTATGCTAGATCCTGCATTTTTTCTTTGAATTGAGAAAATAATGAGAAAATAAGTAGAAATAAAAGAAAAAGAAGGCAGTAGACAGAGGTGAGAAGAAAGCAGCTAGGTTTACCGTAGAAAAGGGAATTTGGGGAAATGAAGATAAGATTATGGGTTGTGTAAGTAACTTTTCTTTTTCAGTTCCGACGCATTTCCTACGAAATTCTCAAAGTCGTCGGAAAGTCGTCGGTGATTTTTTAATTAATTTTTTTTAAACGGTAGCATTTATTTATTTTCTATCAAATACTATTCAATATGTTTTCCGACAATATTCCAACGAATTAATTTTATATTTTTTTTAAACTCATTGTGGTCGGAAATTCGTATCAAATATTTTCCCAAAACAAATTTCAGCTTTGAAAATTCCGAGTCCACACATGAAAATTTTGATAAGCAATAGCGGGAAAAGCTCCCGCGCTCTGTTTCCGACCAAATACCTATAAAATATTTTATCACGAAACTTTTTAGACGGAAATTCGTCGGAATCCATTTATTGTATATTAATCTAATAAATGCGGCTCGTATTTGTCGGAAAATCGTAGGAAATTTCCGACATCACAGAATTAGGCGGAAATGTTCGTCGGAAAACAGTGTATTTCTAGTAGTGGGGTCTTGCCGGCCTTAGCATAGGGCCGGCCCTGCAGAGGTAGTACTTTAAAATGGATTGTCCCATAAGAAGTATCTATTTAGAAAACCAATACTCATTCCGTTTTTTTTTTATCTGTCACATTTCATAATTTACTCCTTTTTTATTTATCTGTCATTGTACATTTCCAATGCATGATTTATTATTTTTTCCTCCTTTATCAATAACATATTTACATCTCCAATAAAAAATATACATTTCCAATACTAAAAACACATTTACCAACAAAGTATTTACATCTCCAATAAAAAAAATACATTTCCAACACTATATTTGAGACATATTAATTATTTTTTTAATCTGTGTGAATCTTCTCTCTGCGACATATAAACAAAAACGGAGGGAGTACATTATTTAATGCATTTTTTCCAAACATACCCCTAATAGCATTTAATGTTTTTGTTAGGGAATAATATTTAATGTTTATATATTCATTTCATATTCCAAAAAAATATTTATTATTTGGCAGTGGTATATATATCCATCAATACTTAAAATACAACATATTAATTAATTTTTATTAATACATGTACATCATAAAAAATGAATATTTTTGTGAGATGGTATATGTTTGAAGGGTAGACTTGAGCCCAACAAGTCAACTGTCTGGCGAACAACTTGAATTTCACGGAATATTAGGGGAAACCATTGGAATTTGGAAACAACTGCAAACAGCGATGACGGGTATTTATATATTTTATTCTGAAAGGGGTATTTATATTAGGGGAAGGGGCCACAAGGACAAAAAAATTAATAAATGGGTCTGGAAGGACAAAAGTAACATTTTCGTGATTATAAAGGACAAAAATCACAATTGGTATTTTAAAATTATTCTTGGCGTGTTAACGTTACTTTGTGTTTCACGATTTACTTCATATTTACTCTATTTCATATTTATTCTTCATATTTATTCTTACATAATTATTCTTTTGTCCTTATTAAATTACAGTTTCCTTCTATCCCGATTTTTTAATAATTTTGTCCTTCTGGACAAAAATGTATTTATATTAAACATATCATTAATTTACATTATTATTCATTTTATCTTATTAATGATCCATAGATAGAAATTCCATATGCATTTCAACAAATTAAATGTTTGAAGAGTAGACTTGAGCCTTAAGTCAACTGTCTGGTGCATAATTAACTTGGATTTCCCCTCACTTCTATCCCATTCGAAACTCCAAACCAAAACGAAATATGGAGAGAAAATATTCAAGGATAGGTGATGATTATCAAAGCTTAGACCAGGTGACTATCTAATTAATTAATTGTTAAATTCTTATGATTATTTTGTGATAATTAATATCTTCTTAATTTTATTAATTTTTTATTATATTTTTTTAGGTGATTGAAGCCCTTGGCCTAGAATCATCCAATCTGATTGTGGGAATTGATTTCACCAAGAGCAATGAGTGGACTGGTAAAGTTTTTAATTTTTCTTTTGGAAACTATAAGAATGAGATGTACTATATTATTAACAATTGAAGTCTAATATTATGCTTTGTTTTTTTCATGCAAAAAAGGTGCAAATTCCTTCCAAGGGAAAAGTTTGCATCACTTTGGAGATGAGTTAAATCCATATGAACAGGCCATATCTATAATTGGAAAGACATTATCATCTTTTGACTCCAACAATTTCATCCCTTGCTTTGGATTTGGAGATGGTAATTAATTATTTTTAACTTTTAAGATTCTATGCATCTTTTGTTTGCCAAAAATATTGTGTAATTAATTAATTAATTAATATCCAAAGTTTTTGTGCTTTAATTTTAGCATCAACACAAGACCAGGAAGTTTTCAGTTTCTTCCCAGATGAGAGATTCTGTGAAGGATTTGAGCAAGTCTTAACACGTTACAAAGAATTATTTCCTCAGTTGCGACTTGCTGGTAATTTTCAGCGTTTTTTTTTTTTTTTTGGCCTTTTTTCTTAAGGGATAAGGGTCTGAAAGGACACAATATAAAAGATATCAGACAAAAAAGATTATAAAAAAAGATTTTTGTCAAAAATGGCATTTCACTAGTGAAAGTGAATTTGAAACTGAATTACGTTGATTTTCAACACAAAACCAACGTAATTCCTTTTCAAATTCACTATCATTTTCACTTTCACTAGTGAAATGTCTTTTTTGACAAATTTTTTTTCTTATAGTCCTAAAATCTTGACATCTTTTTAAATATGTCCTAACTGACAATTAGTTTTTTTTTTATTTTTTAAATTCTTTGTCAACAAAAAGCATGCAATTTTACTAGAGATTTTACCTTTGGTTTTTCAAATACTACCCGTCTCCCAAAATATAAATTCGTTTCGCATTTTGGATTTTTCCCAAAATATAATTTTATTTATATTATCAATGAAATATTTATTACATTTTTCTTCTTTTACCATTTATTTATTATATACTCACCTATCTTTCATTACTTTGAATTAATAACGGTCAAATGTCATTGTAGTCTTTTTCATCAAAATTAATGACACATAATCAATTTAACCAACTTTTTTTAATTTGTGTGAAAAAGACCCAAACGAATTTACATTTTGGGACTGAGGTAATATCGGATTTTCAAAGTGTATTAGATGATTAAGAGTTACGTATGCTTAAAAGAAAACTCACTTCTTATAGAACTAGGATTAGGGATCCCTTGGAATTTGAAGGAACATTTTTGACCAAATGCACACACACAAAAATATAGCAATGTAGATTTAGTTGTACAAGTGGATGCAAATCATGAAATCTAAGCAAGAATGTGTGATCCTTTTTTTTTTTTTAAGCAAAAATGTTTGATCCTTTTAATTGTATAATTCACAAACCGAAAACTATGAAAATTGAAATAACAAACCAAATTTCATAAGTTCATAAAAACTTGAAATTATATTATAGACTTTAATGTCAAAAATATTCAACGGAATTTCATTCATTTATAAATTAAGAGCTAGCTAATACTTGTTGATTGTTCGAAATTAATTTCCATTGATTTCTAAATGTGAACAAAGAAATGATACAACCACAACGAAAATACAGAACTAATTGACACAACATTGATCTACACTATTGTGTCAGTAGGTTGTGTATTTTCGTTGTGTCTGTATCATTGTTCATGTGAACAAAGGTCTTACATAAATGTAAGAGAAGACATAATTACAAATATTACCCTATACGTGTATATTAGCTATCTTTTGGACTAGATACAGACTCTTCAATGTTTAAGTTGTCTCACATTCGAAACTTATTTATCGTACCACCCACCATATTAAAAGATGGACTTCCCTCACCTCACCACCTAGGTTTTAGGGATGATGCCCCTCCTCTTATATAGGTTTGAGCCTAGATATTCTACATGGTATCAGAGGCACCCTTTACTGTGCGGCCCCTCTTCTTATATGGATAGATCCACCTTTTATTGTGCGGCCCCTCTTCTTAAATGGGTTTGAGCCTAGATTTTCTACATTCAACACACGCACTGTAAAGCGTGAACTGCCAAGTGGTTTGGTCCATAAATCTTCCAATTAAAACGTACTGTGTCTTGTCGCATGCGCGTTAAAGCTTTAGAGGTATATATGTCGGAAATGTGTTGAAAATGTGTTCAATAGTATTGTGCTCGGTTTCCAGATTAAATGCCGGTGTAGATTTTCTACATTCAACACGCGGCCCAGCCTCAATTAATCCTATGTGAATGGAATGAACAAAATGATTGTTTGAAGTAATGTAAAGCGTGAATTGCCAAGTGGTATGGTCCATAAATCTTCCAATTAAAACGTATTGTGTCTTGTCGCATACGCGTTAAAGCTTTAGAGGTATGTCGGAAATGTGTTGAAAATGTGTTCAATAGTATTGTGCTCAATTTCCGGATTAAAATGCCGGTGTTTCTCACAACATGGGTATTGCAGAATTTCTTTATTTATAGGTTGTTGCCCTGAATTTTTCATCTTACAGGGCCAACATCTTTCGCTCCCATCATTGAAATGGCCATCACTGTTGTTGAGCAGAGTGGTGGAGAGTACCATGTGTTACTGATAATTGCTGATGGGCAGGTTATTACATCTTTACATAACATTCAAATTCACATTTGATCATTAATGCACTTGCAGATTGAACTCCTTTCACATACTAATTAATTAATACGGAAACGAAATATACACACACACTTTTGTCCCTACAGGAACTCGAATTCGGATACTTCGAATTAAGAGGCCACAGTAATTACTTTTGGAACAATGGTTTAATCGATTATACTGATTAATTAATATCTTGATTTGGGAATGCTTTTATTCTTTAATTTTCACAGGTAACAAGAAGCGCAGATACCATTTCTGGTCAACTTAGCCCACAGGAAAGGAAAACTGTTGAAGCAATTGTGAAAGCAAGGTAATTAATGGGTTTGTTTGTTTTTGGCAAAATGAAAGTACAACTAACTTTGGCTTTGGTGTGATCAGTGAGTACCCATTATCAATCATTTTAGTTGGTGTTGGAGATGGACCGTGGGATTTGATGAAGGAGTTTGATGATAGTATCCCTGAACGACTTTTTGACAATTTCCAGGCAAGCACTTTTATATAATAGCACAACAAAATGTGTTTTGTTTTCTTTTTTTTATGAGAAGAAAAACCGTTCCATTGATTAATATCCGTCGAACAAGTTAAAATTACATTTAAAGGGGAAGATGAGTTCCAAGAAACACTTCCTACTAACTCCAACCCTTTTCTAGCCAACAGATGTGGCGGAAAATTTGTGTTACGCTTAACAAAAGAAAAACTGAAATAAGAGAAACAAGCTAAAAAGTTACGACAATCTTCGACAATATTTCCCAAGCACGATAAATCTTGCATCTCTGCATTCATCTTCTGGCACACAGTAATGCAGTCTGTTTCAAAGATCACTTTGAAGAAGCCCAATTGAATCGACAGAAAAATCGAATGATACTCCGCTAAAACTTCTCATACTCCAACATCATCATGTCCTTCCAACTTTCTTGAGAAGGATTGGAGAATAATGCTATTACTATCACGAACTAATCCTCCAACTGATGCTGAACTTCCACTAAAAGTCGCGTCGATGTTGAATTTAACCACGTCATCACAAGGGGGAGCCAATACAGTCGGGTGGGGCTTCTCTGATTGGTAGAGTATATTTTTTAAGAACAATGAAATTCTCTAAGATTATGAAATATTAACTACGTCCCAAAATATAAGTCATCTTAGGATTTTTCACACAGATTAAGGATATGGTTGAATGTCATTAATTTAAAGATTAATGTCTAAAATTCCCCTTGACTATCATTAATGTAATAGTTGTTAAGTAATGAAATGTTGTTGGATTTATAATAAATTAGGGGTAAGATCGAGAAATAGGCAATTAATGTTGCATTGAATGACTTATATTGTGAGACTAATCAAAAAATGTAGGATGACTTATATTTTGGACCGAATGTAGTATGTGGAAGAAATTTCATGGTATAACGGTCGTAACATTGTTATACCAAGTGGCATGCATGTTTTATAATCTCATATTTCTACTCTTTTTTCACATAATGGGAGAAACGTGTGGTCATAAAGCATGATGTTTCCTTTAAAAATAAAATAAAAAAACCATGATCGATGTTTGATATAACTACATTACAACAAAAAAGGGCGGACATATAGAGGGGCAAGGGGGGCTCGTGCCCCTTAAATTTTCCGAGAAATTACTAAAATACCCTTCCTATTTGTTAATATGTTACACTAATGTGTTATATAGTATATTTATCAGTTATATTGATATTTCGTCTGTGCTCTAGTGGTGTAGCAGCGAATGTTTATAAAAAAGAATCTAGGTTAGAATCCCTTTGGTTGCATTTTTTTTTACAAAATTTATTTACTGTATTAAACTTCAGATTTTAGTTTTTTAAGAACATAATTGATATTACAATAAAAAAAAATTATACAATACTTTCTTATTTCCTTTATTCTTCACATTTCCCCTTTACATAGTATAAAAACATTCATATCAGTTATTAATATAAAAACAATAGAGGTTTTGTCCCTTTATAATATAACTCACAACAAATTTCTTGTTTGTATTTAGGAGGAATCTGAAGTTTTTTAAGAACATAATTGATATTACAATAAAAAAAAAAAAAAATTTATACGATACTTTCTTATTTCCTTTAATCTTCCCTTTTCCCCTTTACATAGTATAAAAATATTCATATCAGTTATTAATATAAAAAACAATAGAGGTTATGTCTCTTTATAATATAACTCACAACAAATTTCTTGTTTGTATTTAGGAGGATTTTTTTAATGCTTTTTCCATGGCAATATATTTAGAATTTCGCCCCCTAAATCATAATCCTGTCTCCGCCCCCGACAACAAATGTATCATAAAATTTTTCAATCTGCAGAAAATTATCGAAAACATCAGAAATTTTATTTTAATCCCTCTGACATCCTCATTTGATAATCCCATAATAGGCTAGTAACAAAAGGAAACACGGTGCATGTAAGGGTAGCCTTTAGAATAGATCACATAATTCACAAAGGGTATGTTTGGGTTGCATGGATGTATTGTAATGGAATGACTTTTAATTCCATGAAAAAAAATCATAATCATTGCGTCCGAAAAATGGATGGAATGAATGTATTGAAAATCGACACGTTCCTCAAAAAACAAAATCGACACCATCAATGCACACCCATCCAACCCCACCCGAGGTTAGGTGGGGTGATAGTATGATAAGGATGGGTGCATGGGGTGAGGGTGGAGTGGGTGGGTTATAGGTAAGGGTAAGATGAGAATGGTATAGTAAGGGTGAAGTGGGGTGGGCAGGCTTTGTAGGTGGAGGTGGGGTGAGAGTAAGGGTAGTGTAGGTGGGTAACAGCGGCAGGTGTAAGTGGGAAAAGGTAAGGGTTGGTGAGGTAGGGCCGGGTAGAGTAGGGTGGGTGAAGTGAAGGTGGAGTGTGGCGGGAAGGCTATGTAAGTGGTGGTGAGGTATGGGTGGGTACAATGGGTGGGTCAGGTAAGGGTGGGTGTGCGGGTAGGGTAGGTCAGTAAGAATAGCAGGTGTAATTGGGGTAGGGATAAGTGGGTGGGTGGGTGGGTGGGGTAAGGGTAAAGGTAAATACATGGTGAGTGAAGTAAATGTGTAGTGGGTGTATAAGGTATATAGGTGGGGTGGGGTCGGTAGTGTATGTTGCTAAGAATTATAAGTGTAAGTGGTCAGGACTTGGGTGAGTAAAGTAAAGGTGATGTGGGGTAGGTAAAGTATGTAAGTAAGGTGTGATAGGGTGTGGTGGATTTAGGTAAAAGTTTCGTATGTATTTGAGCACGAGGTGGATGTTGGTAGGTAGTGTAAATTTTAAGGGTGGTGATAATGGTACGGTAAGCACAAGGTATGTAGGTAAATGTTGGGTAGGGTGAGGTAATTATGTTGGGTGAATTAAGGTTAGAGTTGAGTGGGTAGTTTATATAGGTAAGGGTGAGTATGTAGGGTATGAGCAAGGGTGGGTAGGGAAATGAGTAAGGTTTGGGGTAGGATTGGGTGAAGTGGGGTGAGTGAAGTAAGGGTGAGGTAGGATTGGTAGGGTATGTGTGGGTTGTGGTGGGGTAGGTGTAAGGTAGGTAATGGGGTGAAGGTGAGAGGTGGGTAAGAACGATGAGTGTAAGTGGTGCGGAGGTAGTGGTGGGATGGGAAGGGGATGTAAGTAAGGATGAAATCAGGTGGGTATCTGTGGGTGAGGACGGAGTGCGGTAAGACGGGGTGAGGGTAAGACGGAGTGGGTAGGGGGGAGTAGGGGTGGGGGTAGGGTAAACATGGGTGAGTGTTGTAGGGTGAGGGTGGGTGTTTCATATAATGATATCTGTAATTTTATTAATTTTATTACATTTCACACCAAACGTTATAATGTAACTTTTGCATTACATTTCATTCATTTACATTATATTACATTCCGTTTGTTACAATACACGAAATTCCATTACAACAATGAAAACGGGCTTAAATTAATCAAGAGAAATTGAAGCAACATGAATCAAGCTCATAATTTCATTTGTTTAGTACCCTTGCTTGAAAACAAGATATATATATATATATATATATATATATATATATATATATATATATATATATATATATATATATATATATATATATATATATATATATATATATATTTTTTTCACTAAGAAAGCTACCAGATGGTCCATTCTCTTTGCAGACCGCATGTAGAGAGAGGCTAAACAAAATGACCCGTGACCTAGACACATGGAAATACATCATTACTCATCTAAGATGGACTATTTAACATATCACTAGATTGTAGGCTACTTATCAAAATCTTTAAAAACCTCCATCAAACAAGGTGTATGAACAACATTATGTTAGTCTCTCCAACCAGACTTGGTTCTGAACAAAATGCACATCTATTTCAATGTGTTTTGTTTTAGCATGAAAAGTAGCTAGGGTATTGATGAAGTGAACCACAAGATCATGGGTTGTGAAGGAACTAAGATAAAGAGTTCTGAAAGGCAAGATTTAAGCCACACATTCTTTGTTGCAATACATGAACTTTCAGGATATAAGTATACAATCCATTGAGAAGAGATGATTATTCAGATACACGTACAACCATCATCTACGACCATTGTACAATGGAAAACATTATATTAGTTGGAATACATGAACTTGAATTACATGAACTTTGGTGTCTTTACATAAAGACACACCTGCCCTTAGGCCGACTTCCATACCTTGAAGAAACTGGATGATCTTTGTATCAAAACGATCCTCGTTCTCTCACGATTCCGGTGTCCTACTTTGATATTAAAACGGAGTAGTAACTGGTGAGAATTTCTAGAAAGCCTCCTTAACTTTTATTTTGCTTTCAAACTTGCAGGAAATCTATTTTCAAAATTCTGAAATTTGCAACTTAATGGGAAGGTTATTCTCCCAAATAAAACCTCCCACTAACCTATTACCACTTAAATCCTCCACTTTCCTTTAAATACAATTCAGCCCCATATATATATATATATATATATATATATATATATATATATATATATATATATATATATATATCTCTTGGAGTATATATAAATATTAGGTTATATTTTCTTTTTATTTTTTATGGGAAATTTATTTAAAAGGGTGCGCAGGTGATGATTCTGCTTAAAAGGGCTTTGACTGGAGTGATTCTGCTTAAAAGGGTTTGATTTTGTGTGTAAAATGAAGGGTTTTTAGATGAAGAGGCCCTTTTAAATGAAGAGAGGGTTGACCAAGTCCTTTTAAATGAAGACCCCTTTCTTTATTCCATAAAATAGAATGAATCTAATATTTCTTTTTCGCAAAATGACACGTCTGCCCTTTCTCGAAAATCGGAATATTACATTCCTCCCCCCCTTAAGAGGAGTTTCGTCCTCAAAACTTGAACATACCTGGTAAGTCCAAAAATTCTGGAAACTCAGTGATCATATCAGCTTCCACTTCCCAAGTTGCTTCGTTTGGTGAGTGGTTGCTCCATTGCACCAACACCAAAGGGATCGTCCGTCTTTTGATCATTATATTAGTTGAATTACCAAGGCGTGTCCGTGTCCGGTGCGTGTCCGACAGGCGACACGCCGGCTAAATGGAGTGTCCGTGCAACATAGCTTCCCAGTAAATATGAGTATATGGACAGTGAGTGAACAACATTACTCCATTTTTCTGAATGATGCTTTGAGCAGACAATTCCACAAGAACATCGAGTTATATCATAGTATTTTCTCCGAGCCTTGAGTAGCAGCTGGAATCGTTACGGATACTAGTATTACCCATACAACATACATCCATTTAAACATAAATAAATTCAACAAACATGGCACCAGAAATGGCTCATTTAAAGGCACAAATCATCCTACCTTTGTAACACACCCTTCTTTAACACCTCATTGTAAATCTGCATCTACTAATTTAACTATACACAATCGACCTTTTTTTTTTATGAAAGTCCTAACCCATTCACAATCAAGACGATTCAAGCACACTTATAATAGATATCTCAGATGACATATTTTCCTTTCATCTGTCTGAACTCTAAATCAACACAACCATCAACAATATTACAAGAAATCATTTGAATATTTATTACTTCTCCACAAAACAGCGAAATAGAGAAAGAAAAGGTAAAAGGGAAGAGAAAAATTGAAGCTTCAATTGTAGAAACAATGAAGGATGAATAAGATTCTGGTTTACCTAGCTACTGATTCCGATTGCAAGAAGAGTTGGATTTCTGATGCTGCTTCACCTACGCTTCATGCTTAAAATAAAAGAAAGAGTAATGGTCGTGGAAACCGAGAGGGTAGGGTTTTTACTTTATTGAGGGTCAATGAAAAAAAAAGGGGGCAAAGTAAAAAAAAATTAGCGCCAAGAATTTCATTTATTTATTTTTTATTCAAAATTCAGGATAAATGTCAAAAAGAACAAATTATCCGTCCGAATAACTTTTCTTATATTACTGCACATAAAAGCGTATCTTTAGCAGTTGCCCAATCAAACAATTCACAAGTATTGCTTCGTTTCAACACCAAAAGTGCGGACAGGGCAATTTTTGATACATTTTTTTAAATGTGTCCCAAAAAATGTGTAATAATATCTAGTTTTTCTAGTAGTGATTACATACTCATAAACGTGGAATTCGAACGTGGTGTACATCCTATTACTAGTCGAACGTGGAAATCGAACGTGGTGTACATCCCAAGAATTTTGTTACCTTTTTAAGTTTTAGTCGGGTCATCCTTTGTACGTACTCCTAGATGTTTTACTATTGAATAAAGGGTTAGTCTTCTATGGTCACTCCATTTGCACCGTGAGCCTACGTGGCTCATTCTGGACCACACAGTTTGAATCTAAATTCAAACTGTGTGGTCCAGAATGAGCCACGTAGCTCACTCCTCAAACATCCTCCTCATATAAGACTAACCCTTGAATAAAACTTCAATGGTAGACCAAACCTCGAAGTTGCACATCCTATTACTTGAGTGTGATCGAACATATGTTGTTATGGAAGATAGAATCCATCCTAATAGTAGTTGATATATAAATAGCCAACCATTTAACATGGGTGGTTCTTGTCATGTGGTGTCTCCACATGGTGTGGAGACACGTGTGAAGATACATACACCACACAGTTTCATTATGTATTTAAACTGTGTGGTTCTGATCGTTTCACCCGTCACTTCACATCAAAATCTCTCTCCCTACAAGTATATATTTCCCATTTAACATAGGCCGGATTTGGTTGAAACGAAGTGGTTGTCCTAGAAACTAGCTAGAACCATTTCTAGGGGTCTAACCCTAGTGCCAATTATTGTAGTACACTTTTATTAATAAATGATATATTAAATTCTTGATCACTAAGAAAGCTATTACGTGGCGTGCTCTCATTGATTGCATGTAGAAAGAGGCTAGATAAAATGACAGGTGTCCTAGACACTTCTGAATGCATCATCACTACTTAATTAGCTTAACATGTCACTACAAACTAAATTACATATCAACATATTCAACATCTATTATAAACAACTCTTATGATTAATCAAGCTCCTATTATATTAATTAACTACTCTATGCATTGTTTCTTCCGCCTTAGTTTGTTAATTTCACAGAGATTATGTCAAGAGACATGGATAGAACCCGAAAAGAAGCTGAGTTTGCTCTTGCAGCTTTAATGGAAATACCTTCTCAATATCAAGCTACCATAGAGTTCAATATACTATGGTAAACACTTAACAAATTCGAATTATTAATTGTGAACTATATTGGGTCCCATTGAATTGATAAGAAACTTATACTTTCTTCGATCTCCAGGGCTTCTAGAGGAATGGAAATCGATAGGATACCGCTACCACCTCCTCAATACGGTGCACCTCCACCGAGCACCAGTCATTATCCAAGTGTTGAACACATAAGTCATTACTCCAGCTATTCTGATGATATTCATGTAATATATTATCTTTGAATCTGGTCACCATTTTTCGTCTAAAATGATACCATAAGTCATTACTCCAGCAACAATTTCTATATCTAATTGTTAACACATGCAGCTTTGTCCCATTTGCATTGCTGAACCAAAGGATATGGCATTTGGTTGTGGACATCAGGTCCAATTTTCATCCAACTATGTTTTTCCATCATTCGATATATATATATATATATATTATGCGTACTGTTGTAATGTGACTCGAGGTTAGGAACCCGGCTGATCCTAAACGATTAATGTTAGAGCATCTGTTTGTTATGCAGACTTGCTGCGATTGCGGTCGAGATCTTCAATGTTGTCCCATTTGCAGGAAGACCATTGATACAAGGATCAAACTTTACTAGACAAAAGGAAACTCGAAACTGTCATTAACTGTGCATTTTAACAGCTTGTAATAATTCATAAAATGATTGACTTGCACATAGTTGCTTAAATTGTTTGATCTGAGTACATGCAACGCTTGAAGGACGTATTTCTGGATTTTTTTTCATCGTTATTGTTTTGTTGGAATTAGCCTTTTTGTTTGATGATAAAATACATTAAACAAATCTTATATTAGTTTAATTTGACTAGTGTAAGATACATAATAATGGATCATTTAATACAATGTTGCCAATCATGGGTAGACTGAATCTTGAATTGCCAATCAAGTAATAATGTTGTGCATTAATAAGTGGTAGATATTTAGCATAAAATAGAAACATATTTTCATTGATGAATTAGATTACAACTGATTGAGCCAATATGTAGAATACAATAACTTAGTCAATAAGAAATATAGAGCGAGCTACAAATGGGAATTAATTTGGGATGTTGGGGGTAATATAGGGAAAATTAGTCTCATCGAAAACGATGTCTCCGGAAATAAATATTCAGCCCGTGGAGAGACCAAGACATTTATCCCTGCCGTGGATATCATTGTAACCAAGATATATGCAATCCTGTGAGCGAAAATCACTTTTGTGCCTGTTATACGGACGAAGATACGGCCAACACGCACATCCAAAAACTTTTAAATAATTATAATCAGGAATGCGACCATAAACGGACTCATATGGACTCTTAAATTGTAAGACTTTGGTAGGCATGCGGTAGATAAGATAAACGGCCGTAGTGAAGGCATCTTCCCAACAAGGAAGTTGTAAGTGAGAATGAGCCAATAATGCTAAACCTGTTTCAACAATGTGTCGATGGCGGCGTTCAACAGGCCCCCATTTGCTCGTGTGTCTGTGCGCAAGCATGTTGGTGAGCAATACCAGTACACGAAAAATACACATACAATTTTTGGAATTCACCTCCACGACCAGTTTGAACAGCCTTAATTTTAGTACCAAAAAGACGTTCAACAAGAGCTTGGAAATTAGAAAAAACACGCTCCACATCAGATTTTAGCGCAATAGGATAAAACCAAATATATTCATTGCAATCATCCAAAAAGAAATCATAATATCGAGAGCCATAAATTGAAGCCTCAACACAAGGCCCCCAAACATCCAAATAATTCAAATCAAAAGGTTTTACGAGCGGTAAAGTCGGTAGGAGGTAAGGATAGACGATGACTTTTAGCAAGCTGACAATGAAAACAAATAGAGGATAGGGAATCACGGGAAGAGGGAATATTTAATTGACGTAAAATAATATTACTAATTCTAGGGGAACAATGACCGAGACGACAATGTCAATGAGAGGTGGAGGCACGAGTAGCAATGCAGGAGGGGGCAAGAGGTTGAGTGAAATGATATAATCCATCTTTGATGTATCTTTTAAGACGGACTTGGCACGAGTAATCCTTCACAAGGAAATAAGTGGAGTGAAATTCAAAGTAAACATCATTATCACGTGCAAATTTTTGAACAAGAGTAAATTATTTTGGAGGGAGGGGGTAGGGAGAACATTGTAAAGAATAAAAGAATGTGTAGGAGTAGAAATACGAGAGTCACCAATATGAGTAATAGGCATACCAGTACTGTTTCTAGCATGAGCGTTATCATCGCAAGAATAAGAAGCAGGCGAATTGTGCGGGTTGGGCATCATGTGGTGAGTGGCACCGGTGTCAGGAAACCAAGTGGATTGATCACAGGAGGTGCCTGCAAAGTTAGCCATAAGAGGTCGAGGAGGGGGAGTAGGATTGAAATTTCAGGGTGGGGAGGGACGAAGTTTGGGTCGAACCGATAACAACACGAAAGAACCATGTGACCAAACTTACCACAAAGTTGATATGCGGAAGGATTAGCAGGCTGTTGTTGTTAAGGGCGAGGTCCATTAGATCGACCTCGACCGCAGTGGAACCATGGCCTCGGTTATTGTTGGATCGGTTATCATTGTTTGAGGCTGGTAAGGGGGCGGTAGGTGCTGGAAGTATCGGATTGGTAGAAGGAGCAGAAGCATATTGGTTGACTCTTGCCTCCATGGTTAATAATAGGGAAAACAGATCTTCAGTGGTAATATCCGGCCGAGAAGAAACCATGGCGACCACTACAAGAAAACTGGGTTTTAATGACAGAAATTTAACTAGAGGAGTCAAATTCTCTCACTACAAGCAAATAATTTAGACTTTTGGTGAGGGTAAAAAATACATGTAGCTAAAAGTGTAGTTTTTAGCTATAAACAACCAAATCATGTCACTATTTGTATCTTATCCCATCATTATGTGAACCTTAGGAATATCCTCTCACTAAATAACATCTTTTTCATACTTTTATATATATATATATATGCAATTTTATGTGTAATGAAAACTTTTTTTTACATTTTTATACCTAATGAGAACCCCTCGATTAAAATACAAGAACATAAACATCCAGATCTCAAAACCACTTCCCGTTAGCAACATCGCAAGCAGGCCTCGTCGTCCACCATGGAACCTCCGACAAAATCTTCCATCAGTGCCACATATCATTGTTCGCTGATTTCCTTATTTCTCTTCAATGTCTCACAATTTTTCATTTCCATTCTCTTTACTTTCCTCTCGAACCGATTTTTGTTATTTCAATTTGGGTGCGATATTTAGGGTTCGGGGGCAGGATTTTGCGTTTGAGTCGCAACACAAATCTAGGTGCAATATAATCAAATCAAACCTTATATTAAGAGCTTTTTACTGATTCAGATAACCATCTCGTTGAGGTAAGTATACTTTTATACTTATCAAATCCAAAATCTGTGTGTAAGATATGCACCTTTCGCTTAAGAGCAATAGTAATGTCTTGATTTTTATGATGAAATTTTCCATTTTCTGCATATGATGTTCTGATAAGATTCGTAGTAAATGATTTAACGGTGTTATCGGTCGTGGTAGTTGTGTGAATGGCCTTTAGCCATATCTGAAGTATTTCCTTTAATTGGTTTATTTAGTGTATCTCATAAGCCCTGTTTGATAACAACTATTATTTTGCACTAATTTAGGTGGGAATGAACTCATAAGGCAACAAACTTCAGTGGTGTAGATGAATGTCGAACATGAATAGCCAAATACAAGTTAATGTAATTGTGTTGGTTTCCTTGTGAAAATAAAGGACTATATTCAGTACTTTTTAGAACAATTTAATGGTATTGTAGGCACTTTAGTTTTGTGATGGTTCTGGATCACCATTTCATATTTGTGATACCAATCAAACAGTTTAGAAAATAGGTAAAATTTATCATACAAGGATATAATGGTGTTCCGAACCTCGCAACACGTGACACGTTCTATGTCATTCCGGTTCCTCTGTTTTGGGTACACATTCAGTTCACCATTAGTGTTACATATATATAGGAGTGTGGTGGTCTTAGTTTATGCAAGTTTCTTGTTTCTAATTCATCCTTTTACTTTTTACTGGTGTTCTGCACTTCTGCTCTTGGTTTTTGGCTTTTCTTACCGGGCGTTATATTGAACATAGATTGTTGATTATAGTGTTGTTATGTTATAGAAATCATATTATCCTATTTTGGGTGATGTAATAGTGCAAGATCATTGAAAATACATCAAAATAGAACTTGAGATATGAAGAACCTCGCTAAATTGTTCATTTTGCATTAGTCTTTGCAATAATTTTAATGGTCGGCCTTAGTAGCTCTAAACCGACAACTTGTTCTAATGTGTTCATGACATGAGCATTGTATGAGGTTTTATCAATTTTGCTTTGAGTAAATGAACGATTTGTGTGCATCTCGTCTTACTACTTGTGTCAATATGTCTATTAACTAATATGATTAAGAAAAATGAGATGAGTTAAGTGTTGCGCATGTTTCAATACCGTTTAAAATACTTTCTTGGCTATGTTTGTTGTAGTTTGATATAGCTTAGGCATGTCTACCTTGTCTAAACTAAACCTACTATCTTGTGCAATCTGCTCGGTGAGTGTATTAAGTCATGTCTTAGTTGCTATCTACTCGTTCAAACAACTTGATATGGCATTTGTATCGATCTGTTAAGCATAGGTAAAGTATGTTCTTGTGCATCTGATATGCATGCTGCTAGCTTATTAAATGTCATGTTTTGCAGCCCCTCAAGATGATTTAAGTAATCTTATTTGTGCCTTGTTGCATACTTTAATTTGTGCTTTCATATTCTCTAATTTGCGGAGTTTAAGTACATGTTTTGTTGTGATCAAGTAATAGAAGTTGATGGTATGTTTTCTTAAGTGACATGCTGCTATGGGAGCATGCAAGTCTGGTCTCAATCTGTATTCATGTCTCTGTTGGAGTCTTGTTTGGATCAAGACCTAAATTTGTTTTGAGTCTTGGTCTCAGTCTTGTTCTAATCTACCTGTTGTGTTGTGTTTACCTAAGACAAAATCAAGCTGAGGAGTCCGTTAATATGTATACAGAGTGTGAATACTTAAGGATTCGTAGTAAGTGAGCACATCATGTTAGTAAGCTTATGAAATAGTTCTCTATTTGTCTGAAGTTATGCAGTTTATTCTTGTTTGTTGAATCTACTTGATTATTGAGTATTTATATCCTGTTGAATAACTTATTTTTTAAGTCGAATCTGAGCTGCTTGACATTCTCTAACTTTTTCGTTTTTGCTCAACTACAGATGACTTTTATAGCTAAATTGAACCATCCATACATTGTGGAATACAAAGATGCTTGGGTATAAAAAGGTAATTAAGCTTTTGTTTATTTTATGTTACGGGATAGGTGTTTTTTTTCTTTCCATTTTTTCTTTTCATGTTGCATAATGGTTTTAGACGAGTATGTGAATCCATACAAACTCTTTAAATGCATTTGTGCAGGGGAATATTGTTTGCAATTTCACCAACTACTGTGAAGATGAAGGCATGTAAGTGGCCTTTTTTAGAAGCAGGCGTGTTATGTTTGATGTTGTTACCCAGTCTCTTTATTATACCAGCAACATAATATTATATTGAATATGCTGGGTAATCTGGCTTTGACTATATGTTAATATGATTGTTTATGTTCTTAGAGCTTTCCTGAGGGCCCGGAGATTTTTCTTTTTTCAACTTTTCTTCTTTTTTTTTGTTTCTGTTTTTATGGAGGATGCATAGTTGGGGGGTGATCTTTTTTTACCTCTGAAAGATGCCTCCTTTATTGAAAACACTCTAGAATCTTCTACTTTATGATTTCGTATGACTATAAGCCTTGGAAAATTGTATATTAAGATTTTTGGCTATTCGTGTTTTCAGGGCTGAAGTTATAAGAAAGGCTAGAGGAACACTATTCTCAGAAGGGGTAAATTCTTCATTTTTTTAAATATTTTTTCCTAACGAGATTTATCAGAGGAGGTAATTGAATTGTCTTGGCTAATGGTTATTTACTCTTCTTGATTCATTTTTCCTTCTTTTTCCAGAAACTATGCAAGTGGCTTACTCAACTTTTACTTGCTCTTGACTACTTGCATTCTAATCGTGTAATCCATCACGATCTTAAGGTGCTGTACAATCAGAAATTACATTGATCATTAGCTCTTAATTTTCATTATTGATATGAATCTCTTTTTGTTTACGAGTTATCTAACATGTTTGTCACAAAGGAGAATGACATGCGTCGGTAAGGGAATCACACCACGAGCTTTATTTTTGAATCATGTTTTACCGTCCTTATGCCTGACCAGTTTGATTATCCGTATTAGGCACATTTTTAAGAGTTTAGTCATGTTTGTACAACCGGCTTTGGTTTTGTCTGTGTTGAGTCTTGTTGTTTGTGATCAGTCCAGGACCTCCAGGTGTGCTCAAGCTGTGGTCTGATCTTTTTTGTAATAAGTTGTACAACTTGTACAAGACCAGTTTGGTTTGTTTAGGGTCTGTTGATTGTCAATTCTTTCTTGAAATGTGCCTTGTACCCGAATCCTGTGTTGTGAAGTTCTTCCGTCTTGTATGAGCGACTTTGTTAGATTTGTCTATGCCTTATTAATAAATTATGATGCATCCATGTTTAAGGTGAAGTGGCAGTTTACATGTCTATTATATAATCTGGTCTAGTTCCGTACTTTTTGTTTGTTAATCGTTATAAGTTTTGGTTCAAGACATGTATGAGTTTAGGGCTCTGATTTTCAAGTGTCATGTATGGTATAAGCTTGTCATGCTATATGGACATTTAGAATTTTATTTGTTGATTGTTGACTCTCTGTTTAGTTCTTGACTGTCTTGCTCAGAATCGAAGTTTTTTGTCCAGCTTGTTGAGTGAGTCTGCTTTGCATCCGTTGTAGGATGCGTTTATTAAGTATTTGATCTCGCTCACATTTGTTCTTTCTTCTTTTTAATGTGCATTGAGTCTAGTTGCAATATTTGTGTGCATTTTTGTTTTATTCGGGTTTTAGTCATGTCTACATTAGTTTTTGTCCTTCTCTGCTGATTCATAACGTCCCCTCGTGATGATACTTTTTTGCAGATACCGAGGCACATTCTTTATCCAACAACTATGTACGTCTTGATGAAATTGCCGTCGAGGACGTCGTATGGGTTGATGATAGCACTGCATTGTCTGCTGCCACAGTAGAGATTGAGGAATGCAAGGTGGTGTTCTACAATTCTTTTTAATAAAGAAGAAATGATTAATGGGTTTGATATATTTACATGACTAGCTAGGACACTATTTCATATCAGATTAGCTAGGACTCTGTTTAAATTTGTTCAATCTGTTGTCAATGTAGCATATTCTATTTGGCAAGAACTCTTTTATTTGTAAGATGTTTGATGATGGAAAAATACTCTTATTGGATGTATTATAAGAAGAATGATGGACAGAATTAATGAGGGCTCATTATTAGAAATGACGGTAAATTTCATCAATAAAATGTATATAATGAGGGGAAAACGACCCTATAATGAGGAAAACTATTTTCATTAAATTTTGATTTTGTGATGGGCAAATGACCTTGTAGTGAGGCTATAAATTATCATTAAATCATGATTTAGTGTGGGGCGAATGGTAGAATAGTGATGGAATTTTCTGTTGTTAAAAATGTTTTAGTGAGAGTACTATTCCTGTCATGAACTATATTTTAATGACACAAACTTACCATCATTATTACTTTTACATAGAGAAGCAACAATGAAGGGCGGTGAGGGTAAATTTCCCTTCATTAAAAGTCTTTAATGACGGGAAATAGACATTTAATGAGAGGATTTACCCTCATTAAAACTTGATTTTCTTGTAGTGGACCAAGGCATCGAATTCGGGTCCCAATCCGGCAAGCACGTAATTGATAACATCATTGGTGTGCAAGGGTTGTCCAACCAATGCAAGATCGCCAGTAATATGTTTGAAGGTCATGAATTATGTAGCCGTAGAGCCGCCCTTTTGAACGGTGGCGAGTTGAGATCGAAGATGAATAATTTTTGCACGTGATTGCGAGGCAAAGCAACGTTCAATGGCCGACGAAATTTTAGCCGATGTTTTGGCATGATAAACGTGAGTGAGAACTTCCCTAGACAAAGACGATATAATAGTGCTTGGAATAGGTTTATTCTGGTTGGACCATTGTAGGAGTGCCGGATTTGGCTGGTCTTTGAGGGTGGCCGGTGGCTGATGGATGATGCCTTCGACGAAGCCATAGACTTCTTGGCCCTTAAGGTAAGCAACAATTTGTGCTTTCTAGATCGAAAAATTCATACGGGTCAATTTTATGAGATTGATAGACATAATTGAATGAGGGTTAAAGAGTATAGGGAGAAGAATCAGCGGTCGTGGTGGTTTGAGAGATGGTTGTCGGAGAGGTTGACATGACCGACTAGAGTTTATGGGAAAAAGAGGAAAAAATTTGTGCGAAGAAGAAGACATGAAAAGGATCAGAAGAAAAGATGTATTCAGATGTAGGGTGGTTTCAACCTAAAAGCTCTGATACTATATTTAGCATAAAATATAAACATATTTTCATTGATGATTTAGATTACAACTGATGGAGCCAATATATTATCCGGACCGTCAATATTGGTTATCTAAGTGAGACATTTATATATGATGTAGTCATATTGGACTGGATCGATTTAATCTGCATTTATCATGTAATTTCATTACAGGTAAATCTTATTAAATCACAAGATGATTATATATGGATTAACCTCAATCCCGAAATGATTGCAGAGTCTTGGTTTATATGATGTAATCATATATGATTGGATCGATTTAATCTGCATTTCTCATGTAATTTCGTGATTGAAAAATCTTATTAAATCACAAGATAATTATATATGGATTAACCTCAATCCCGAAATGATTGCTGAGTCTTGGTTGTTTCAAGATAGGGTTTGATGTGTTCATTAAGGATTCTTAAATGGCATGATCCGAATCACTTTCATGTTGGCACTATTTGGAAATAAGTAGACGAGTTTGTGTTTCATAGATACAGAATCCATTCCTTCTTACGAGAATGAGAAAGACAATCCCCTTATTTAATAATCCTGGAAATTGATCAATCGGCGGAGTTTGTATGGTTTATGAACTAATTGACACTAGTGAGTTAATGGTAAACAAATAACGCTCATGTCTCGGACACCTAGTCCTTATTTGGAGATGGGACGTTCAACACTTGATGTTTAAAGTAAACCCTAATTCCCACATAAGCCTTGTGTCCTATCAGAGTAATTAAAGAACGCGCGAATGAAGAGAAACAAGCAAGAGACTCGGGAAACTGACCCTTAGGTCTTCCAGTAACCAAATTAACCGAAATACAATTGCTGTCAAACTAGAATCATAAATAAGTACTAACAATTATTACAACTCAACTTGACTAAGAAAGAAACTGTTGATTCACAGATAACTTCATGACTTCGATCTTAAGCCTGCAATCGATCTATGCTCATCATCCAACTTGTAACATCCAAAAGGGGTTGATACCTTGGTAGCAAGTTGATATGTAACATCCCGATTTTTAGTTGATAGTATAGTATTTGAGAACTAATAAATTACAATATCAAATGAATTATATGAGATTTATTTATTTATTTATTTATATTATATGCGTGTATAATTATTTTGACTACTTGTTCAAATATTGTATAGTTAACAATCATCTATAATTTGTCTAATAAACGTAGGCATTATTTTTCCCATAACTCATTTATGATATGAATAGAATTAAGTATATATATACACACACACGTATAAAAGTATGTATTTCTTTTATTAGGATATTTAATCTCTAAATTTTTCCTACACATGTGGTCAAGTCATTAGCTTATAAATTATGCTGCCATTCAATGTTGAGCAATTGATTATTCATTACCAATTAATTACCATAGAATGCATTGGTTGACTAGGCATTTGAAATCATGGATATATTTATGCACATACTATTTCCTTTATGCATGTGCTATATATATATTGATAGAAATGAATGCAATAACTTTAATCCAATTTTTATTTTTTGAGGGGACCTTTAATCCTTTTTCTTTACGGTTTCAAATGCAAACTATCACGTGGAAATACTACTATTATATATCATTATTATTGCTTTAAGACAGAACGGAATAACGGGCTTAAATGGTGGAAATCAAATGTAAATTATGCACAGCCACCCACATATATATATACCTATGCATGTGTCTTTCACCACCACAATATATCGTCTTGTTAGTTTACTTACAAATTAGATACAGGCTAATCGTTCAAATTTTTTTTTATTTTTTTTTTTATTTTTTTAACAACAACTTATATATTCATATATATAAGTTGTTGTTCAAAAAAAAAAACTTAGAACGATTAGCATGTATCTAATTTGTAATTTTTTTTTTTCATTTGTTAAATTGACCTTCCGCTTGATGCCATCTCTCGTCAGTGATTTCAAACTACCTACAATATATTTCATCACATAAACTCTTCTTTAACCCTACTTATTATTGAATGGGAGGCGGATGATTTGAGATATTAACATGAAGATGGAGCAACATTGCCGGATGAGGAAATATATGTGTGCGCAACATTTCTTGGGTTTTAGGCGTATAATATTGGTTGAGGTTATATAATTGATAGTGACTCGAATTAAAAGTGAGTTCATTCTTTTTTTCTTTGTTTTTTTTTTTGAGTCCAAAGTGTGTTTTTTTTTATCAAAGTATTTTAATTGATTATTTTATTGATATATTATATATAATATGTATCTTGTTTTTTTTATTGATATATAATATCTATCTTGTTAAAAATGATTCGAGAATTTTCTCATTTTAAAGATAATAACGTGATGTAACAAATCTTGTGCAAACGACATTGCATGTCCCAACATGGTGGCAAGATACCGTATTACCCGTTTCGTGCGGTATGGTATATTATACTTGTACCTTTCACGCTTCCGAGGCACTGCTTGTTCCTGCTTGCTTGCTTGCTTTATGGGCCCACTGAGGGTTTCACAGTCGGGTTAGCTGCGTATCGGGCTGTGACTGCGGTTGTGGGATTTGAGGCAAGTGGACTCTCCGGAAGCCCCAGGAGATTGGGTGTTGGAAGGACGGATTTCACCATAAAAATTACTTATTGTGGATATAAGGTGCGTGAAATGGGAGTCATAAGAAAGAGACTATCGTATCACCCGTATCGATGTCAGTAAAAGAATTTCGGAATTGATGGACTTGTCTGTACTTTCTTGACTGATAAATGGTACATAAACGATGTTGAACAAGTAAACTATTGCTTTTTTATATATATATATATATATATATATATATATATATATATATATATATATATATGACATGAATCTTTCTATCTATGAAAATATTAATTCTTTCATGATTTTGACTTGTTTAAAATTTAACACACTCACACACGGCTCATACCAGAACTTTTTGTTGACGACTCTCTTTCTTTTCCTTTTGTTCTTTGGTTTGATTTGTTTTTATTTTCTTTTATATATATACCAGGTCGTGCATACAGAGAAAAGAAAGAGAGGTGACCGACGAGATTGGTCAAAAGGTGTAGCTGATAATACTCAAGGCACGAGATGATGAAGATCACCCTATGCCTTTTTTTTTTCTAGTTAAAGTTAATGTATTTTTGAATTTTGTAATTTCTTTAACAAAATCAATAATGTAGAAATGTACACTTACTAGTCTGCTCCTAGAATGACCCCAGTGGACATAGGGGTCGGGAGTGGGCCGTTACAGAGAAAGGTTTGTTATAGGAAATGGAACCTTAGGGACTCAATATTAGACGATGAAATTAGGGTCAACTCGTTTCAAGGTATTTTTTAATACATACATATAGATTAAGTAAATATAGTATTAGCACATATGTTTATATATATATAACGATTCTATGTTGTATTTAAAATTTTTGTAATGTAGGATATGGCGTCTCCGCAGAATCAAGGTGTGTACTACGGCCATGGAAGACCAGGAAGGAGGCCGTTCGCAGTTAGGACCTTTCCTCATAACCTATATAGGCCGATTAAGAAAGATGCTACAAGAACTAATGGTCAATGAGAAGGTAGTAACCCACCTACCAAGTTTTCCAATAGTGGCCATGGACGTAATGAGGAAATCAACGAGGACCCGAAGGTTGTTGTGGTTGAGGACGACAATGAGGAGGAAGAGGACCCTGAGGAAGAAAATGACCCGATGATGGATGAGGATTTAGATGGGGATGGCAATCCAAACCAAGAGAATGCCCCAAACGTGCAACAGCCAAAAGTCATGATGGAGGATCCATCCGTGATCAATGAGGTATCACCCCTGGAAGTGGTCTACAGTCGCTACCAGGGGCAATAAAAGGCCGAGAGTACAATTTGGATGCAGGTTATGAGAAGAAAGTCTGGAGGGAGTCCCTAGCCCTACGTGAAGAAATTAGGGACTATTGGATTTTGTGGCCGGCATCCCATCAAACATCAGAAAGAATGGCGTCGTGTGCAACTTGAACGTCAACCGATCTGACAATTTGGACTTCAGAACGGAAAATGACGTCGTTTTCAAAACGCCGGCAACTGTGACGTTTTTTTTGCAAAGCAAACGTCAATGTTTTTGATGTTATGGATTCCCCCCAGACTTTCTTCTCAAGCCTACAACCCACTTGTACTCTCGACCTCTTATTGCCCCTGGGTAGCGACCGTAGACCACTTCCAGGGGTGATACCTCATTGATCACGGATGGATCCTCCGTCATGACTTTTGGCTGTTGCACGTTTGGGGCATTCTCTTGGTTTGGATTGCCATCCCCATCTAAATCCTCATCCATCATCGGGTCATTTTCTTCCTCAGGGTCCTCTTCCTCCTCATTGTCGTCCTCAACCACAACAACCTTCGGGTCCTCGTTGATTTCCTCATTACGTCCATGGCCACCATTAGAAAACTACCTTCGCCTTGACCATTAGTACCTGTAGCATCTTTCTTTATCGGCCCATATAGGTTAGGAGGAAAGGTCCTAACTGCGAACGGCCTCATTTTTGGTTTTCCATGGCCTTAGTACAGACCGTGATTCTGCAAAGACGCCATGTCCTACATAACAAAAATTTTAAATACAACATAGGATCATTATATATATAAACATATGTACTAATACTATATTTACTTAATCCATCTATGTATAAAAAAATACTTTAAAAATAGTTGACCCTAAGTTCCTCATATAATATTGAGTCCCTAAGGTTCCATTTCCTATAACAAACCTTTCTCGTCTTCAACATGCATATATTCTTATTCCAAATAAAAGAGTGAGAACTATCTGGATGCTCAGTAAGGAGTAGAGGATCAAAAAGAGATTCATCTTTGTCAATCCATAAGACATGACTTGAATCTTCATACCAAACTTTCGAAAAACTTTTTAAAAGCAAATCTTAATATAGAAAAGTATTTGATGAAAAGATCTTGTAGTGCACAAAACGAGATCATACATCTAACGTAACCAATTAATTAACATTCTTATTACATTAAGATTTACATGTATCTTGTTACGGAAACAATCATAGTTTAAATATATCAGATAGCAGAATATATTCATAACTAGCCAGAAACCCGTGCATAATGCACGGGGATTTTGAAACTAAACATTTATGAAGATGAGAACTCATGATATATTTAATGACAAAAAATTGATTTCAATAAGCAAATTGTGCTAAATATTTACAAAATGCCACATTGAGCATGGGGCTAAGCAATTGTTACACATATTTTTTTTCATTGAAACCTAATATTTAGTCACGTGTCCTCAATTGTTACAACTCAAATGCTTAAAATTGGAAAGTGACGCAAGCATATATTCTATTACAACAGAAAAAAACAAAGTAGTTAACCAAAAAGTATTGTGCAGCATAAAATTTGCAAAAATACTAATATGCAACGTATAACTTACCTACTCAAATATGAAGCAGATGAAGATTGAAGCATCACTTGAAGTACCATTGGAGATAAGTTTTGCACCATTTTGTTGTTATTGTGCAGGAAATCAAATCCCTTGGAGATATCATAAACACATCATATCTTTGAATTTTCTAAAAGCATCAAGTGAATCACTACAAATTTGGTGAAAATAGGATTATCCCCATTTCTGTTTTATTTCGTTTCTTCCGGTGGCTGCTGTGGATCTGGAAATTATCCAGATATCTTTCGATGGTGGTCCGATTGTAATACGTTTGTTTGTTTTTAATTAAATAATTTTGTTTCGAAAAATATCCTAATAAAGAAACTCTTAGAACCCACAATACTATCTGATAATACATGCAACAAATGAGAATAGTCCGCTTTTACACTTTTGATTGTTATTGTCCTACCTCATATCAAATGGAGGGCATTGAAACCCATTTTAACCCTAATAAAAAAAATAAAAAAAAAGGTAAAAAAAAAAAAGTTGGAATCTACCGAGAAGTGTCTTTTGGACATGTTTCACTTTTGATTCAACTTGAATAAAATAATTCTTTCCGATATTTTTCCTAACAAATATCACTTGTTTTATTTGATATGAAACCTAACTCAAAAGTTGGCAACATTTCAACCTATTCAAATATCCACGGTCATACATCTTGGGGCCACAATCATGTAAGGAAAAGAAGCCCAATCTGTTTGCATTATGTTTAATCATGCAAGCCAACGTAGCACCGTAAATAACTCAAGTGGTAAGTGACTCGAGAATGTTTAGGATGTCACCGGTTCGATTCTCCTCTGAGACGTCATGTTGAAAAAACTCTTGGTCCGGCCTTACCTCTGAATAAGAGTCAAACTCTGCAGACACGACCCGGGACGAACTCCAGTTTAGTCGGACCAGTTGGTTCCGGATACCGGGGGCTTGATAATATATGTTGTTGGCGTGTTTATTTGAACCACATGCAAAGCACATACATCAAGTACAGGTATTATAAGATCGTAAAGAGGTATAAAGCATCAATGATAACCAATTAGGAAGAATCATAACACCTAATTTAACATTCATAAGACATCCTAAACATTCTCAAGCATCAATGAATCAATTGAAAGAAGCTCTCCCTGTTTCAAATTTCTCTTTGTTTCCCTCCATCACTGTCTGCTTTTCACACATTTATTTTCTTCATCATCTGTCACTACAGGCAGCCGATACACATTGATTTAATTTCTTTCACCAAAAAAAATTATTGTCAAGCTTTGATCTGCAAAACACCCTACATGCTTTAGTATTAATGAATACCCGGGCTCATGAACATTCAGCGAGATTCAAGAAACTCACCAAAAATGGTTGATAAATTACTTTATGGGTGCGTCTTTGGTGCTTGAAAATGTCTTTGCATAAATTGTCTGTTGACATTCATTCATTCAGAAGACATCAATTATAGTTAAGTTTTGATGAGAATTTTGGAAATCCGGCAGCCCCTTCACAAATCAAGGAAACATATCAAAATGAAGAGGTAAATAGTCACATAAAGTAAATAAATCAATTCAATTTCCATCAATTAACCCACTAAGGAAAATATGATAAATGTTCTTACATGAATTCAAACAATCAAACAATCATCAAAAAATAATCTTTAACCAAACCATGGATTAACGGAAAAAAGAGTAGGAAAAGAAAACATTAAGATACTCATCGGAAGAGAGGAGGAAAAGGTAAACAGGGAAAGGAGAATTTGAACAAATCATACTAGGGCTCTTCATATTTGGCTTGATATTCTTCGTCATCAGCATAAAGGCCATGGTTGACACCGATTTTGCACCACTGGAAAAAAAAAAACTGCGACCCGATCCAGACCGCAAATGCTATCTCCCCCCCCCGGGGATATTTTCCACAGAAATACTACCGAAAATGAATCCAGGCCAAAGATTGGAAGGATTCAACCAATGAAAAAAACAGAAAAAAAAACAGGTGCTGTAGCAGCTTCCATTGATCAGACTGTGGATGAATCTTTCAACAATCAGTATAAACAGCATAACAATCAATATAAACAACATCGAGTTCAATAGGAACATCAATAATAGGAAAATCAAATCAAGAAACAAAAATTACCAGAAAATTTTGAAGCTTTAGCATCAGATCGGCATTGTCGACACCAATTTTCCTCACTCCGTTCCTCTCTTTTGCGTCGACGGAAGGCTGCAGAGAGGAGTTTGAAACGAATTCTCACTTGGGTTAGTTTTTTGCCAACTCTAAATCGGTGCTGATACAATTCGCATTCATACAAAATTTAAAATGATTTCAAATTATGAAGAAGGATGCTGATTGATTTGTTACAAATGGAGAAGTGTTAGAGGAGATTTCGGAGGAGATAATTCATTTTTGAGATTTAGATTCTTTGGTGAGGATTTTTAGGAGATAAGCCGCAACAGGTTTTGAGAGAATTTGGCTGATAGTAAATCGGGTTTAGGTCGGGGTTTAGACCTCTCTGTTGCGTATATCGACAATTCAAATGCTGGGAATCATAGATTCCTTGATTTGCCGATGAAGAAGAACGGCAATATTTGAAAATGGGATTCGATTTATTATGGTTAGATGGGTGAAAACTTGAAGATAATCCGATTCTGGTAACTGATGGCGAATAATGGGGGGTTTGGTGATGAAAATCGGGAGTTTCACTCCATTAAGGCAGAGTGAGGCAGAGGGTTAGACTGTCTCCAACGGTTTTCCTTTAAACCACACTCCAAACACATCGTTTTTCGTTCCAGTTAACACTTTATAAAAACATTCACTCCAATAAATACCCTTTATACAATCCTTCAAACACCTTTTTTTCAACTAACATAACTAACAACAATTTAATTTCTCATCATTTTTTAATATTCATCCACTCCACCTGAAAAAAAAATATATATTATCAAATTGTATATGTCAAAATGTCTTGTTTTTTGTATAAAAAAAAAATGAATGTCGTTTGTGATTAAGAAAAAAAAAAAAAAAAAAAAAAATATATATATATATATATATATATATATATATATATATATATATATATATATATATAAACTTATGTTTTTTTTCTTTTAGTGTTTTCATTTCAATTTTTGTTATGCAATCTTTTGTGCATTCCACAATACCAATATTGTCCCATAACTAAAAAAACCAGTAGTTTAATTTGATTTTTTTTTTCCTTTATTGTGTGTCTGTATAATAGCTGCCTCCAATTTCTTTTTGGGAAATGATAAGCAAGCACAACCACTTGGCCACAACGAAAGCGACACAACCTCGATCTATATCGTTGTTTATGCGGGCAATGCATCATGATCAATGGGTCTACATTACAATCAACGGAGTAGATCGAGTTTGTGTCGTTCGTTGTTATGGAAGTGGTGTCAATATGTCCGTATCATTATCATTTCCTTTTCATTAAACACTACATATTTCAACTATTCATCATCTTATCTTCTATTCATTTCTTTCAACGACCTTTCAGATGCACCATTCATTTTACCAATATTTCAACTTTATTATTAGCATCACACATTTCAACAACCACTCCACCCAAATTTTTGTATATAAACACCATTCAACCCCTCCATCAACACACTCAACTCATTCATTCTCTACAAATTTCCTACTGCACTCATGGCAACTCCACCTTTTTGGCCGTTTGATATGCAACTAGGCAATCAATTTGAAGAATTCCATCAGCAACAAATGCGCGATCTGGAGATGCTAGCTCTCGTTGTTGATGCAGCTGAAGAGCCCGAGCCCGAGCCCGAAATCGAGCAACCTCGACTATATCGGCGTACATTTATAAGTCGAGATCGTGCGAAAGCACACGACGACCTTATAAAAAATTATTTTGCCGACGATCCTATTTTCCCACCACGTATATTCCGGCGTCGGTTTAGAATGCGTCTACAATTGTTTCACAGGATTCGAGCAGACATTGAGGTTGCCCAACCATATTTCCAACAACGCTACGACTGTACTGGGAAACTCGGATTCTCATCTATCCAGAAAATGACAGCTGCTTTGCGTATTCTTGCATACGGGAGCCCAATTGATCGCGAGGACGAGGCCCTTTCCATTGCGCAGACCACCGCTACGTAAACCGTTCGTCGTTCGTTTCGCGAGGCAATTGTCAACATGTACTCAGAGCAATATCTGCGAGCTCCTAACGAAGGTGACATCACCCGATTGATGGAAGAAAATGAGAATCGTGGTTTTCCAGGCATGATTGGTTCATTGGATTGTATGCACTCGGAGTGGCGCAACTGCCCCACGGCATGGCATGGTCAATTCACTGGGCACACTGGACGGCCAACCTTGATTCTTGAAGCTGTAGCATCCCAAGATCTTTGGATTTGGCATGCTTTTTTCGGTACACCAGGGACATATAATGATATATCAGTGCTCAATCAATCCCCGATCTTTGACAGGTTCATTCAATGTCAAACACCATACACTCCATATGAAGTAAATGGTAATGTGTACTATGTGCCATACTATCTTACAGATTGCATATATCCTCACTATGCGACACTCATCCAGACCATCAAGCGACCTCGTACTGAAAAGGAAAAAAATTTTGCGCAACAACAGGAGGGGTGTAGAAAGGATGTTGAGAGAGCGTTCGGGGTTATTCAAGCCAAATGGGGTATTACCAGAGGTCCGGTAAGATTCTGGGACCAAAAAACTTTAAGTAATATTATGTATTGTTGTATCATTTTGCATAATATGATAATCGAAGATGAGCGCCAAATTCATATTGAACGATGGAGACCAGTAGCGGGTGAAACACTACCACAAGAATTACTTCAACATGATCCAACCGTGCTGGGTGCATTTATCAGTTCTCGAATGAATCAGGTGCGAGACAGAGGAGTGAACAACCAGCTTAGGCTTGATTTGATCGACCATCTATGGAATAAGTTTGGAAGACAAAGCAACCATTGATGAATGCAGTCTATGAACATGTGTTTCTATGTTATTTGAGGTTTGTATGTGTACGCTTTTTATTGTTCCGTGTCAATAATCTACCATGTTATGAATGTGGTTTGACTTAAATTTTAATGTTATGTGTGAACTTTCTATTATATATTCAAGTGAAGTTTGCAATCAATAATACATTCAAGTAATGTTTGACTTCATGTTTGTGTGTATGTTATTTCTTCTACTTGATGTACCATTTACCATATCCTTGCTCTCTTCTTAGTAGAGAAAGTTGGCAAAAGGTAACCAAGAAGCAGAAGGTATGCAAAAAAAAAAATGCATGCTCTCTCTTATGGTACAGGTAAACTAAATGGAATGTTACATGTAAACTAAATGGAAAAAAAGAAGAAGATGGAAGCAATTAATATTAGGTTTATAGAAAGCAAGATTTTAGATGAAAAGTAGAATTACATTACACATATCTTGCATCTACAGCAATAAACTTAAACCAACTATTTTGACACAAACTTTACAAAATACATTCGGCCATAAACTTAAACCAAAAGATCAAAATATTGCCGAGTCAAAAGAGTGTCGACCCCACGTATGGTCACAAAATGTACGCCACAAATCTTCAATGGCTAGCAGACTTGGCGTTCCTGGCAAAACAGATGAAATAAAAACAGAAATGCCAAAAAAAAATCACAAGGTAAAGATGACCTTAGAGAAAACAAAAACAAGTAATGTCTAGGATTGTTAAATAATCATACAGTAAACTAAAAAAATTCAGTCATGTAGTAACAACACTCGACACCGTAAAACACATATTAATAGTTAATTAAGCGAGATAGATAAAACAACATGACCTACATCCAACTAAAAAGGACAAATCCTTCAACCAAAACCTAATCCAAATCTCCAATAGATGATTCCTATAGATATGTATAATTACCGAAATTCACCCAAATAAACTAGCGAGACTAATCGCATCACATCAAAATAAATAGGATGTTGCTCAAATTTAGCTACATGAAAGTGCACAAGTAAGATGTCTAAACTAAATATGTACCTCTAGCGTAACGCCTTAACGGACATTCATTCTTGATCACTTGTGTCCAGTGACACACTGAACCTATCTGTAATGTTACATGGATCAATATTGCCTCTTTCATGGTCCATCTGCGTGCTTGCACTACCTCCTGGGGTGTAGTCAAGTAGTTGGATCTCTGCATAGTTAAATTACGATATGGGGCAGTACGTGACAAACTAATTAGGAGGATAAAAATAATAGAATAAATGCTCATAAAATAGATTAAAAGTTACCCTTATGCTTTCTATTAAGATCTTGTAGCTCTTTAAGCCTTGCAGCCTGACCAATAAAAATCTCATCTGTCATAAGATGTGAAGCTTGACCAATCAATTTCTCCTCAGCTTCCCCTAAGGCTTGAACTATTGAAATGCTAGCTTGTAATTGCTCAAGCTTTATCTTTTTCACCAAATGGAATGCATGAAACTCATTCGCTGCTTTAGTGGCCTCAAACTGCTTGTCGTTGGACTCTTTCATCATCTGATATTGATTCTGTTGCGAGATCCTCCATTCTGACACTTGCTCACTCAACCTATTATTGCGAACCGAAGTTTCCTCTGAAGCACAATCGACGCTGGGACGGCGTTTCTTTTTAGCAATATCTCTTCCTAATGGGCGTTTTAGTGGCTCAGAGCGGCCAGAACTTGGAATGGGCCCGGTAGGTGTGAATGGGGAGGGAGGGTCATTGCCTACATGAATGTCTGGAAATGGTTGGCACTCAGAGTCGTGCAAGTCATCAACGTCGATGTTATCAAGACCGGCACTTGTGAAGTCATGCGTAGGGGCTCCCGGTGGTTGTGGTGCATTTGGATCTTTTCTTGAATTAGGACAACCTTGACTTTTTCCACTATTGACATCATGCCACTTCACTGACTGTTGAAGTATTTCCCAACAATGAAAGAACTTGAAATCTTTTTTGTAATCGTTCTTGAAGACAACGTAGCAAGCTCCCCACTGCAATTTCAAATAACACATTTAACATAAGGAACAAGTTAAGAGATACAAACACTTTTTTTTTCTATCTTTTCCACTTATTACATTGCAAGAGAAATAAAGCTGTAATCATGAAGTAAAAAGCGAATATATTAGATTAAACCTACTCCTTTGCAAACAACTTTCTATGCTGATTTGTGTTTCCCATTTCATGTTTCTCTCTATGAAAAAGAAAATATACATCAAGTGGGAAGATGCATGATAAAATCAATGAGCTCACACACAAGCAATGAGGTAAATATGTACTACTACTAGATAGGTGGCAGAGAAAAGGGGAACATGATCGATCCAGCTTATATAGAAAACTAAAAAATTCATTCTACAAACCTCATCAGCTGGGTTGGTACCGCTTGACTTCAATCTATGGACTTTGTCCACGACACCTTTCCATTTATTAACATCTGCTTGAATGATAGTCCACCTATTATCCAATGATCTTTTTGTGCGGGCTGTTTCAGGAAGTTGATCACAGAAATCCTTCAAGATGTTGCTCCACAAGTTGTCGCCGGTCTGACAAGTCCCAACAATCGGATTCTCAGAGCATCGTACCCAAGCCTGACAAAGTGCAATATCTTCATTTTGCCTCCAGTTTGGTTTATTCCTATTAGCCACTCTTTTTGGCACCCTTGCACTATCAGCTGGAGCTGGTTCAGATTGGGCATCCACGTTTTCTTGCTGATGGTTGACTGAGGAAGTAGGAATACATGGTTGAGGGAATACAGGGTATGATGGCGTAGTAGACATCGACTGCTGAGTAGGCAGCGAGTACCCTGAGTGTATATTTTCCATAAGATAAGCTGCATATGCAGCCTGTGCTGCCTGAGCTGCTTGTACTTGTGATGGTGACAATACAAATCCACCGGGGGCAAGTTAAAGAGTGGTTGACAAGGATCCATTAAGCCCGTATACTTTAACAACAGAAAATGAAAATGGCATATATAAGCTAATATGCATCACATAAATTAGCCACAAAAAATGTGAAAGTGACAAAAAGAGTTTCCCGGGAAATACATTAATGGGCTCGCAATATGTTGGTGCAATTAAAAATAAATACTAAAATCAAAAGAGAACTTTCCATTTCAAGTAACTAAATTTAATGCTTGAAGACAATATAGACAACTCCCCAAAGAAACAAAATTTACCATACCAAAGGCATTGTAAAGGCACAACTCTAAAAAGAAACCAACTTCAACCTTTTTTTGTAGATAAAGGATCTGTTTTATTACTTCAAAGAATTACGAAACAAAATGCATCTATTTTGCTCAACCCATCTACTATATACACCAGCCATAGCAAGGATAATTTATCCAAAAATAGGGATCAACTACCGCAAGCCAACTATGCTCAAATAACAAAGAAAAAAGGAACAAAGTGCAAACCAGCAAACAATATTAAGATATGATACTAAACCAGCAACAACACACATAATAAGAACCCTAAAAAAGGTAACAAATTTGGAGACACACTATTGCACAAAAGGTATGGTTAGAAAAAATAACAGAAAAATTGATATCTATTGTGCAAAAGAAGAGCATAAGAAGAATAAAAGGAAGAATAAAAGGATACCAATTAAATCGAACAGATCGCCCACGATTGCAATCTTCAACTTCAATTTCTTTGCTGCCGAAAACTTTCCATCGGAATAATCTTGAATGACGGAGGTTTTGGGAATTGAAGATTTCCAAAGCACGGTAAATTCACCCGAACCCTATTTCACCATTGATGACTCTGATATATAATACGTGAGTGCTGGGAAGAAAATGGAGGGAAATTGGTACATGGTGGGACACAAAATGGAGGGAAATTTACACACTGTTCACCTTCAGAGGGGACTCCAAATATAGAGTTTTGAGTGCCATTTTTCCAGATAGAGTAGAAGAAAAGTTAACCACTGCACCTTTCAGTTTGTGTTAAATACTGGAAATACAATTTTTGGAGTACAAATAAAGTATCCGCTGGAGACAGTCTTAGAGGGTTTTTTTGTTTTTTTTTACGAAGAACGAAACCGGAGGTGGTTAGAATTTGAAATGAACAAGACTGCGCATAATAGTTGTGTAATTTCCGGCACTTTATTTGTTTTGTTTTAATTTTTTTTTACCGGGTTTGGGTCGGGTAATTGAAGGAAACGGGTTAAATCTCTTCCTCTATATATTATATATAGATGTCAATATTTGACTCATACATAGCGGGAACTGAGGTTTAACCGAGTTTTCAATGGTACAACGCCATAGTGAATCCCCATCCGGAGGCCATAAAGTGAAACATGAGAGGTACCCTCAAGGTACCCAGACAATGCATCGTATTTATGATCTTATACCTAACCATGAATAATAGTCATCAGAAAATAGATAATAGCACACAAGCCAGGTTCATTGTTTAAACCTTTCAGACCACCTAATTTATCACAGAAAAGGCAAGAAGCATAACAACACCAAACTTCAAAACCCTATCCCCATCTACTAAACAAAATAACCAAAAAAAAAAACGATTTACAGAAATTTCCATAATACTTGAAAATATTCATGCAAAACTTGGATATTGATTTATTCAAAACATTTTAACATCAAAACAAGTCTTTTTGATACGAAAACCTCGTTTACCTTAGAGACGAGTCGAACTACAAACCTAACCACAACTAACTTTCAACTCTACAGGAATCTACAAGCCAACAATGGACCTAACCACGATTACACTTTGAATCTAACCTATTTCTGATCGAATCCAAGAACTAATCCAAACATATTAGATCTAACCTTCACAATATTAATCTAAGCATGAAAATGCTGTTGGAATCAAAACTGCTTCAAAATCACAGATGTGATCTGCCAAATGAACCCAGAAAAGCTAGTCGAAGCTCCTAGAGACACGTCTAGTGCGATTTCCGGGGAGAGGGACCGGGACAACGAACCAACATTCCACTGAAACCCTTGAAAACACTAATTTTGTGAAGTCCAGGGCTATCTGGAGGCTTTTTATAGGTTTTTCTGAGCCTGGGCTGGTTTTAAGGTGATTTGGAGGAAACGTAAAGCATAATTATCCTCAAAATACTAGGAAAAAGAAAACCTAATTGAAAAAAGATGAAAATACCTTAAATGATACCACACAAGAAGTCGGGGTTTCACAAAATAAGGATAATATGTATTGAAGAAGGTTTACGGTAACTTTCCAACTTCATGACTGATAGTCTATGGAGGGTTGGTCTATATGAAATAATTATATATGTGGACACTCAATAAATTTGACATATTTAGAATAAGAAGTATCTATTATAATCGATTGAGATCAATTTCAGATTTATGGTGGCGTAATTCTGAAATTAATAAATTGAATAGAAATATTTTGTTCGATAAATATTATATTCAACTATTGCGACTACTCGTTATGAGTCAATGGTCCTCGGTTTAGCTCCTAATAAGCGAATGTATTCTCATATTTTAGAACCTCAATAATAGACTAAGGCGGCTTCTATCGGTACCACGGTTGTTCTTCTGGCACCACGATTACCTTCGGCACCCTATAAATTACTTTTAGGACCACATTGAATATTTTATTAATTCTTTAATCCAAGCACCACAAAAAAATGAAAAACTTGCTTCTCGTACCACAAGTCTTATAAAATACAATTTTGTCCATGGATAATTAAAATAAAATATTATAGTCCACAATTATTCACATATATCCATGACAATACACAAACTTAATCTTCAACCAAATCATCATCAATATCCAAAAATTCATCCTCATCTTCATCATCAAAATTCATCTTCCTTTTAATCATCATCTTCATCTTCTTCAAACTTCTTCTTCATCATCAAAATTTTCTTCAACCTTCTTCATCATCAAAATTATTCTTCATCTTCTTCAACCATCTTCATCATCAAAATTCTTCTTCATCGTATTCAACTATCTTCATAATCAAAATTCATCTTCATCTTATGAAACCTTATACTACAACCTTTTTCATTAAATCAAAATCATCACCCAAATATAATTTTCAAGATATATGGAAGCACAAATGGAATACAAAATTGATAATCTTAGGCATGTAATAAAATAACACTTAAACACCATTCTCAATTGCTTGAAACACCATGAATTATAGAAAAAATGAAGTTTTTTTAGAGTTTTCCGTTCACCTATTGGATTCTGTGGCCTGCAACCCATCAAACGTCAGAATGAATGACGTTCGTGTGCAAGTTGAATGTCAACCGATATGACAATTTGGACTTCAGAACTGAAAATGTCGCTGTTTTCAAAACGCCGGCAACTGTGACAATTTTTCGCAAAGAAAACGTCAATGTTGGTGACGTTATGGACACAGAACTGAATATCATTTTGTTTATGTCAGTAAAGTGACTTAAACTCTACATCCGGGTGGAACCAATCGAAGACTCACCGTGTGTGATGGACACCGAGAAGTGTATTCAATTTCGTGCTTCAAGTAGGGTGGAGTCTACTGAGCTTCTGTCAGCAGGGTAACTATCAGCAGGGTGATGGTCTGCTGAGTACCGGATACGAAGGGTCCCACATCTGATAATTCTGTTATGTGACAGCTATACAGTGTCATTAAAAAAAGGATATTCAGGTACCTGAAAGGTACAGCTGATGTTGGTCTCATTTATGGAGGTGATACTGGTCTGGTCACAGGCTACTGTGATGCTGATTATGCAGGTGATGTTGACAGTAGAAAATCAATGACTGGTTATGTGTTTACATTGGGAAATGCGGTGGGTTGGAAAGCTACTCTTCAAAGGAGCTACGGTTGCCTTATCAACTACCGAAGCGCGTAATATATGGCTCTTGCTGAAGCAGCTAAGGAGGGTATCTGGTTGAAGGGGATAGTCAGTGATTTGGGGTTGCATCAGGATCAGGCTGAGATATATTGTGACAGTCTAAGTGCAATGTGTTTAGCCAAGGATCAGGTTCATCATGAGAGAACCAAGCATATTGATGTCAGGTATCATTTCTTGAGGAATGAGAAGAGGGTTGTGGTGAAGAAGATTGGCACAAAGGAGAATCCTGCTGATATGTTCACTAAACCAGTTCAGCAGAGTAAGTTCCAGCTTTGTCTGGACTTACTGAATATTCAAAGCTTGTAATCTGTTTCTGGAAACTCTACTGAGGGCAGATCAGTGGAGTGGATGCTGAGGAGATAGTCTGGTACAAGTACATCTGGTATTGACGAATGCATCTGGTACAAGTACATCTGGTTATGCAATCTGTTTGACTCTAATGAGAGTTGAAGTCAAGGTGGAGATTTGTCAGTAAAGTGACTTAAACTCTACATCTGGGTGGAACCAATCTGAAGACTCAGCTGTGTGATGGACAGCTGAGAAGTGTATTCAATTCTGTGCTTCAGTAGGGTGGAGTCTACCGAGCTTCGTCGGCGGGGGTAACTATCAGCGGGGTGATGGTCCGCCGAGTCCGGATACGACGGGGTCCCACATCGATAATTCCGTTATGTGACAGCCTATACGGTGTCATTAAAAGGAGGACACGTGTAGGGGTATTTATGGTGCATCGACAAAGATTCCTTGCGGCTAGGGTTTAGGGATTTGTGCCTATAAATACGGTTGTTGTCTCATTATCTGAGTGTGTTGAAATCTGTAAAAATTCAGTGCATAATAAAATATCTCTTTTCTGCCCGTGGTTTTTTTACCTCTCCCACTGAGGGGTTTTCCACGTTAAATCTGTGTTCTTCTTGTTTCTGTTTTCTCCTTTGATTGTTTATGTTTGATTGCTTCTGTTTCTGTTTCTTTCATCTGAAGTTATCTCCATCCGTTTTATAACAGTTTATAAAATGCCGGCTCTTTTGATGTTGATTGTGAAACATAACGTCATCCCTGGTGACGTTTGTGACGTCAGAACTTAATGTGGTTCTGTTTTAAAAACGTCACCATATCTGACGTTGGTCTGGCTGAAACAACGTGCATACTGTTGACGTTTTGGACCCAATACAGAAGACACTTGCGTTAGTGTATTCTCATTAACCAAACATGATTCAAACAATGATCCTAACATTACACAAACAAAGATAACGACAAATATTGATCCAAAACAAAAATATCCAAACTTTGGTCCAAAACAAAAATCATCTACAAGTAATCCAAAAGTACTTCAACATCTAATACAATGATTTAAAATGTTCAAAATAAAAATTAATAAAAGTTATAATGACAATGTCCCTAAAAATGGATTTCAGCTTCTATTAATCCCCACTTCCAACACGATATGATCTCGTGTCGGCTGATCAATGAGTTCAAAGGTACATCTATCTCCAACTTTGAGATCATTCAATACTACAAAAAGCATAAAGATCACAGTTTTTAAGTGTGATATATTCACATTTGTCACGGTTTCCAAAGTGTGGCATATTGAGGTGTGACGTAAAGTACTTTCATTCAATCACATTTAAAAACTGTAATCTATTATAGTTATTATCACACTTAAAAACCGAGATCTATTATAATTTCAACACATTTAAAAACCGTGATCTATTTTAGTTGTTATCACACATAAAAACCGAGATCTATTATAATTTCAATTTGAGATCTTTTATAATTTCAATACATTTAAAAATTGTGATCTATTTTAGTTGTTATCATACTTAAAAACCGAGATCTATTGTAATTTCATTCACACCTAAAAAGTGTGATCATTCTTTTTTTCGGAAACGAAATATACGCATACACATTTTTTGTCCCTAGTGGAACTCGAACCCAGACACTCCAGATTAAGGATCCACACTAATTACCACTGGGCCGATTCCTTCATTCTTCTTGTTTTCGACCATTTCTAAAAAAAAGATCTATTAGAGCATTTTAATACCTGAGATCTCATTATAAAATATCATATTATTTTAATCACAGTGAAATTGATTGATATTTTTGTCTCAGTTTTCCAAAATACCATGATAATAAAAGGTTAATGTGTTTGTTTTACTTTCTTTGTCTTGGTTTTTTAAAAACTGAGATCTTTGTCATTTTAAAGTGTGATATTTATCCTTTTTTAATAGTGAAGTAAAATCGATCACACCTAAAACCGAAACCTAAAGATAAAATATCTAACCATTTTAATCACAGCTATAAACTGAGATTTATTGGTACAATACATCTCGGTTTATTCAATAATTGTGATAAAAAAATTTAATTGTGATATATACATTTTCCTTGTCTCGGTTCTTTTAATAGTGTGATCTTTAATATTCAATAAGTGTGATCTATGTCTCTTTTTGTATTAGTGGATATAATTTATCACACTTTGTGTAACTGTGACAAAAATATCATATGAATAATCATATTTTGTAGTAGTGATTGTCCGTCGAGAAAACGTTTAACCATGTGAAGCGAGCTTGTCGATAAGGTTCGGCACAAGCTACAAGTCTAGCCGACCATGAATCCCCTGTGGCACTTTGTAGCTCCACAGTCTTGTCTCGCAACATGTCAGAGTCATAGCAAATGGTACCGGAATATTCTACCAATCACAACAAAATTAAATAGTGTTAGAAAATGCAATGAGGGAAAATCATAAAACAAGAAAATAACTAAATTTTTTTTAGAATATCTCACCACATAACCATGTGAAAAGGCCGAGTTTGCCAGCATCGTTGCAAAATAGGGATGTTGGTTATCAATTGTCTTCTCCTGCTTCATCTCGGACGTAGAAAAAGTCTTCTAACATGAAGTGTGATCCATCACAATAGTATCAAAAGTGAAATTCCCTCTGTGCTCAAACATTATGAACTCCTCCTAATTCAAGTCATGAGCGGCCACATACTCCTTCCAACCGTCTCCAAAGAAACATTGATGTCCGTCGTCATTCATTCCAACCCTCACTTCCCAACAACCTAAGAGGCTATTGAGAACAACCGTATTTAAGTTCCGCAGCGCGTCGTTCAAACTTTCAACGAATGCTGGAGGTAGTCTATACGAAGAAAGAAACACATCAAGTAAGTTCAATCGTAATATAGGCGATAAAAATGTAAGTTATTTAATAAAGACGTACCAAAATTGTTGCGAAACTGCCAATAAGAATTTTGAAGGAATGCTTCATTTTGCTTCATTATAGATTAAAAAGGAGGAGGAATCAGAATTTCAATTAGAATCAGTCCGCATGCCATTCCAAAACAAGACAACAAAGATACTCAAGCCAAACATAACCAACTACACAAGACAAAAATAGTACCTTAATCCATACTACATACATGAAGTTCTTGTAATATCAACAAGTATTGTTTTAATACCTGAAGCTCTTCTATTCTGAGTTCTTTTAATTGTTGAAGGTGAGTGAGACATCAAGCCTTTTTATGTAAAAATGTCTAGCATGAATAAGTCCATTAAGAAATTGATTTATTTGGCATATCTACTTATTGTAGTTATTAAAAAATGAATACCCTTGGGTCAATTTCTTAATGGAACTCATTCAGGTAAGTCAGTCTACAAAAAGCAAAGAGATCCCAAGGTTTTGTAATTGGGTGACAATCTGTTAAAGTAAAGATATCCCACGTCTTTACATTATTAGGTCTAAATAACATACATAATGGGAAAAACACATCTATGTGTACGTTTAACTAACATGCTTACATTGCCAAAATTAGTTTTGAAGGCCCCTGCTATGAGTAAAAATGTAACTAGATTACTTTTCATTTTAACACACTTGCATGGCAAAAGTTCATAGTTGGAAAGTTATTTACAATGTGAAGAAATACATTGATTCATTGTTGGGAGTAAACGAATTCATAGGTGGACATTTGTTTACAAAGTCAAGAAACACACTAATTCAAAGTTGTTATGTGCACATCACTTATGCGATTATAATGAAATTCAGCACATACCGTCAGGGAATGTGACATTACATGAGCACAAAAATGACAAAATCGTTGACCTTCTTAATTAGTATGAAACGTCACCTGAGATGACGTTGCTTAGAACGTCCACCACACCGATGTTCTAAGAACAAGATAAACATCATCTGCACTGACGAAGGAACATGTTACCCTAGTGGGCTTCTGTGACCTAAACGTCAGATGTTTTGACGTATAATCCGCATTAAAACATCACTGTGACTGACGTTATAAGCACCCGTTCATCTTTCCCAACACTCCGATCGGAAAACGGCGGTTTGAATGAAAAACACCCAAAAATCCTCCGATTTCAACCCAATTTCAGCCAACAACGAATGCACATTACAATCAAAAGATACAATGAGGACACATAACAATACACAATTTCGTTTGGATTATCACCTACGACAGAAAATCAAACCATTGCCACCTCCGATTTCTACCAAATTACAGCCAAAATGCAAACAAAACAACATACTTACATGATTTGGTTCAAAGTGATGTTGTTCTTAGCTTCACTTGAGGTTTCCGGCGAAATTTATCTTCGCTGGCATCTTTTCCGACGAGTCTCTGGCGAATTTCCTAGGTTGGTTTGTTTCAAATGAAAAAGAAGAAGTATTGTCGGGGGGGGGGGGGGTGTTAAAAGAGTTTTTAAAATAGATGTAATGTAGGGGTGGAAATTAGAGGGACTAAAGTGTTTAATGTTTAAAACATTAGGGACTAAAAAGTGTACAGTTTTTAAAAGTTATTAAATGGATTATTTTTAGGTGGTGCCTTGAGTGATTAGGTGGTGTGGTAAAGTGAATGAAAAATAATAAATTAAAGGGTGCCGATAGTATTTTCGTGGTGCCGATAGAAGCCGCCTAGATTAAATAGCAGGACAAGATCTTCTGAATTCCTCTCAGAATTGAGCAATGTTAGGGACATCCTAAGGAGCGACTCGGCGAGGGGATCCTTGTAAGATAAACTCGGGTTGTTAATGTCCATGCTATAATCCAAAGCTTTCGGTATGCTTCCTCCAACATAACAAGTTCACCAAGGCAAGATGAAGGGTCCCAATGTATGATAGCCTGCATTGAGGTCTAAAGAAATGCAGCATCCAAAAATTATAATTCCCAATCCAAAAAGATAAGTCGGTAAGGTACAACCAGTTTGCACCGTTCATTAAAATGAAGGGTGCATCCAAGATGAAAATGCAGCAGAGTAAGTGGTCCATATCAGCAAAAAGAATAGGGGTGCAACAATGCCTGCACGGAATATTGGTTCCTAGAAGTAGCATCAAAATAAACCCAACAAAAAGCCTTATAAACGCAATACATAAAATGTGAAGAAACAACCTGTTTGCACCCATCATATCGATGAAGGGTGCTTCTAGATGTGTCCATCTCTGTGTAGTCATCTGGATTTTGTTCTAATAATTGGAAGCTGAAGAATGCCCCTTTTGAGAAGTAAGCCAATCTCACCATCTAGTTGAGGGCCAGTACAAACACTAGAGTTTTGTGTAGAGCTGGCCTTTTTAGCCAAATAGTCAGCAGGAGAGTTTGCCTCTCTGTAGTTTTGATGAAGCAGGAAATGGTGTTCAGAGATCAAACTTTTGATGTGTTCAATATCTTGTTCATACTCCCAAGGAATTAGGTGGCTCCCATTAATCATTTGGACCAAGACTTGAGAATCAGTCTCAATCTCAACATGCTGCAAATTAAGTTGGATGCACAGATTGATTCCAGACACCATTGCAAGATCTCAACCTGCATATTAGTGGTTACTCCATAAGCTTCACAGCCAACAGAAATAACATGTCCCAAGTGGTCCCTAATAAGAAAGCCTCCACCAGCCACCCATAAGTTACCAAGAGCTGAGCCATCTGTATTAAGTTTGTAAACATCATCAGGGGAAATACCAAAGGACAGGGCTGTGAAAAGTAGATTGTACAGTTGTGAAGTGCTTGAGAATTCCATTTTGAATCAGTATATCATCATGTTCAGCTTTTCTTTTCAAATGCATTGAGCCACATATCATTTGGAGGTGATCCATAACAACAAAAATATTATGCTGACAATTCACAGTTGCGTCTTCAGAGTAGACTTTATTCCTAGCTTTCCACATCCCTCAACTATTAGGAAAAACAAAATGAGCGATAGCCCTTAACGATGGTAACAGAAAATAACAAACGAAAGGAAAAAGACAAAACACCAAATTTATGTGGTTTCCGGAAATGTGCCGACTAGTCCACGGGAGAAAATAGTGGAGAAAACTCAGACCAACAGAATTCTAATCCTTTATCAGTCCTAAGTCTCTTGATCTTCTTCCCTGTCTGATTCTCAACCAAAGCCTTCCACTGCTTGAATGCTTCACTCTTGTGCTTCATCAAACTACCCAAACCATCCTTGAGTAATCATCTATAAAAGACACAAAGTACCTGCTACCACCCAGTGACTCCACCCTTGAAGGTCCCCAACAATCAGAATGGACATAATCAAGTGTCCTTTTTGTGATGTGAATTGCTTTTGGGAACTTGCTCTTATGTAGCTTCCCAAACACATAGTGTTCACAAAATCCCAACTCATTGACCTTATGTCCCCAATTTGATTAGACTTAGAAAGAATTTGTATCCCTCTTTCACCCATATGACCCAATCTCATATGCCGCAGCTTGGTCTGCTATGACTGGTGAACTTCTGATGATGCCACAACAGCGGAAACTGATACAGTAGACCTTTGTAAGATATACAAAGCCCCCTATCTAATACCCTTAAGAATCACAACTGATCCCTTATAGACATTCACCACTCCACCTTCACCCCTGAACTTGAACCCTTTGTTGTCTAATAGACTAAGTGATATCAAATTCTTGGTCATCTGTGGAACATGTCTAACCTCATTCAGTGTGCAGAAGTTACCATCATGTGTCATCAACTGAACAGATCCAATCCTAACTATTTTGTAGACCTTGCTGTTAGCCATAGAAATATGGCCTCCATCCGCCTGCTGATAAGTTGAAAACCACTCCCTGTTTGGAAACACATGATAAGATGCCCCAGTTTCCAGAATCCACACATACTTGTGCCCTGCTGACTCTGAATTGCTAAGGCCATATCTTCTTTAGAGTTGGTGTCTTGTTCTGGCAAAGCAACAGTACCCTGCTGAGTACCCTGTTGCTTCTTCCTCTTTGGACATTCATTTTTCCAATGTCCCTGCTGCATGCAGTAATTACAGACATCCTTAGCTTTAGGACCCTTGGAACTTCTCTTGGATTTCTTCTTTCCAGAATTTCCTAATCCCCTGCTGACTCCACTGGCCACCAATCTAATAGATCGCACGTCCGTCCACAGAACCGGATGCCTTATGACGTAGCTCTCGAGCATGGAGTGATGATATCACATCCTCCCATGATACTGAGTCCTTCCCAACAATAAAAGACTGCACAAAGTTCTCATATGATGCAGGCAATGACACAAGTAGGATCAATGATATATCTTCATCTTCAATCTTTACATCAATATTCCTTCGGTCAAGCAATATTGTGTTCAGCTGATCTAGATGATCCCTCAGCTGAGTGCCCTCATGAACCTTAAACTGAACAGACATTGTTTAAAAAACAACTTGTTGGTTAGTGACTTTGTCATGTACAGACTCTCAAGCTTGGACCACAACGTCTCTGGTGTGTCCTCTTTAGCAACCTCTGTGATAATATTATCTGATAAGCACAACATAATTGTTGAATATGCTTTCTCCTCCAGACTGGGTCTCTCAGAAGCACTTCCTTCTGTTGATTTAGACAAGGGACCCTATAATCCATGTTGTTTCAACAAAGCTCAAATCTTGAGCTGCCACAGACTAAAACTGTTTCTTACTGTAAACTTGTCAATCTTGACATTTAAAGCAGACATCTTTATCACTAGAAAAGGTTGCGTAGATTCCAAATCCTAGCGTCAATTATGACCTTGGTGCTAATATACCTTCTTAAAACAGATAAACAGATTTCTTGATGAACATGAACGCTTTGATACCAGTTTGTTACGACGGATCGATCAAGAAGTGATGGTGATTGTGAGTAAAGATAAAGAATTAACAAGGAAACAAATACAGAACAAGAAAAACACAGATTTAAGGTGGTTTCCCACAATGTGCCGACTACTTCATAGACAAACGAGGATTATTTAATTATCACGAGAAACTTACAATTTACAATAGCTACAGATGGTATTTATAGTCTTAGGAATCAAAACCTAACCGACTTAACAGTCAAACCAGATAATGACTAAAATACCATACAAGTAACTTTATCCAAAACAGAAAACCATGCAGACGTGTTTCCCAAGTAATGCTGAGAACCAACTCAGCAAACCATGATTAGCAGATGATCAGTCTGCTGACCTCACTCAGCGAAACACCATACTTCGGACACCATCAAAGACAAAGTATCATACTCGCCGACCAACCTCGACGAAAGATAGTTTAAGTCATCATTACACGGATGTTTGCCACGTGCACAAACTTTACAGAAAAAACAATTTTTGACTTTTATACACATTGCACACATCCGGACGTATAGTCTAAGAAAGACTGTCTGCGTCAGAATTTTCCTGGCTTTTGTGTGCTGCAAGTGTATTCATTTTCTTCCGAACTAAACGGCCATCTGCTTTTGTGTTTGAAGAAAGTGGCCAGCGAGCTTGAAAATTATATAATTTTCAGGAAATTCGAAATATAGACCATTGATCGGAAATAGTTTCTCCCATATACCCTGATTTTTGGACATAAAATTTCTAACCTCCACACTTCTGATCAAATAATAATATCATCACTATCTGAAATTCAATCAAGAGAAACAAAAACGCCGAAACAAAAACATAAGTAGTGGAAACAAACAAAAAGCTTGGATGCAAACCAAAGCAGAAAGGAAATAAAAACAGAAACATCAAACAGTGGATATATGGCGGCGTTCATCCCGCCTAGCCTACTCCTGAGACTGGTTGTACTGCATGCCACAAACATTTTGTAACGAGTATCCGATAACAGCGCCTTTGCAAATGCCAACGAAATTCGCGGCATCTTGAAGGCATGTTAGGCAGTCATTTCTGCTTATCGTAATGACAGTAAGCAGTACCGGTTACCACAACAGAATCCCCAGAATTGACATGAACAATAAAAGTCGGTGTGTTGGGGGTGATGGTGACTAAAGCGCTGAGTCGCTGACGACCCAAGCTACATTACTGCCGAATGCGGCGTCACTGGACTTTAACGTATCGCAACTTTGTATATATAGGTGTAGTGTTTCCCTGAGTTTTAACCGTAGAGAAAAAACCAGCAACCAATACTGCGCTAAACATGACGTAGAAGAAGGTGGTATTTGCCATTTTTTCTTTTGTTGTTTTACAACTCAAAAAGACTTGTTGGGATGCATGTCATTTATTGATTTCATTCATCTTATATACTAATTTAGAGTTCATTGATGAATCCGCTTAAAGTTTATGCCTTGTATTATTTGTTTGTATAATTCTTTTGTATCTACATAATAAGTAATGGTTTGCCGTATACAAGATAGATTAACGACAAAACAGAGCGGCCGGCTGTCTCATTTTCTATAATGACATCAAAAAATTAAGATAAAGAAAGTTAATAATTTAGATTCTCAACAAAAAAATTATGTTAAATTTTGCAACTGAATGTATCAATGTAACAAATATATAACGAACATTTTCACAACTTCCCAATGATTTTGTTTTGAAATTTATATTTCAATATTTCATTGATGCATTCGTTATTAAAAAGATTGGACAATTGTACAAACATTTTATGAGATGATGAAAGTGAAACCAATCATGTTATTCATTATTGATTCAAACTTGAAATACATAATTTCACCCCTAAAAATATACATAAATCTCAATTATTCATAATTAACAATTGCATTTATCTCTAAAAGTGACCTCGATCACCTATACGTCGCAACGGTGGTTTACATCGAATTACAAAACATACTTATTCATCTTTGATGGCTCGCTCATATATCTAGATCAAAAATTTAAGATAAAGAAAGTTAATAATTTAGATTCTTAACGTAAAATTATGTTAAATTTTGCAACTGAATGTGTAAATCCGGCCTGACTAAATCCGGTCTCTCAGTGTCTAAAATCAAATGGTATTTATACATAACGAAAAATTATGTCAAAAAATCCGGTCTGTCGATGTCTAACACCCACTGTATGCCAAACATCGATAGAATGGATAATTTAAACACTCTTAAGTGTTCAGGGGCAAGAATGGTATTTTAATTAAAAGATCTCATACTTCTAATCAAATTCACCACAAATTAAATATTTAAAGTGTATCTCCATAATATAACAATTTATATAAAGTAGTATATCGTTACATGCATATAATTTTTGGATTTGCATAATGTATATTAAAAGCATACTTTATAAAATTAATATTTAAATAATAAATTTAATTTTTTTATGGATACGAAAGAGACACACGCACGTACACTTTTGTTCCCGGACTCGAACCCAGAACCTCTAGGTTAATGACGACAGCATTTATCGCTGGACCGATGCCATATTGGCAATAAATATCAATTTAATTATCAAAAACAATACAACTTTTCTTTTTCAACACCATGCCTAACAATTTATCCCTAAAATATAAAAAACAAAATACATTGTGTTCACATTAAGTTTGACCTAATGACTTCTTTCAACTCCTCCCAATCATAATTGGTGTTCCTATTACAATTAAAATTAAGAGCCTATTACAACCGGAAATGAGAGAACAAAATAATTTTCAAACACTCTAACAGGGAGTAATATTCAACCATTTCAAGAACGCGGATTTCAGTGGCCGCCTACCGTCATTAAGAAAGAAACACACCCTAAAAGTTTAGAAAAGGAAGAAAAATAAAAATATAACACCCTCGGATCTTTTTTTTCTTTCAGAAACAAAAGATTCACACCCACACACTTTTTCACCCCAAACATGACTCGAACCCTAGTCTCTACTGGGTTATAATCTAGAGTAAAGCACTAGGCCGATACCTTATTAGGACCCTATGATCTCACTAAGCACCAATTTATTCTCAATTACCCCCCCCCCCCCCCCCCCCCCCACAACCCCAAAAAAAATCCTAGTAAACTCAAATAAAACAATACACCCTAAGACCCTATATATGTTTATCCTCAAACACTTCATTTATTCCCAGCCCTCTAATCATTCATTCCCCTTCCAATTTAATTATCCAGGCATCACCTCTACTCTATGCTCTAAAACACATCTAAAATAATCCACTACTCTGCAAAAGTCTCAACTATACCTTCAATTCATTTAATAGCAAGAATTGACATTTAGATGAAGTAGTGTTCAATTTCTTTCCCCTCCTTATTATTGCCTTAAACAATACTCCTTCAATTCCACGATAACTGAGGCAGTTGCCAAAAACACGCATATTAAGGATGTGAGTTAATTCTTTAGTTTGAATACCACAATAACTAAAAACTCGTAGTCTATAATAAATGCAATGTTTTGCATTTATTCTCTCACTCCTTAACAAATAAGGGTAGATGTTGCATTTATTCTCTCACTCCTTATTTCCCACCCTGCAATTGGACTCAATGGCATCTGAATCCTATGTTGGGCAGCAATGGTGGATAGCTTTAATCTTCTTGTGTTCATGTTAGTTCTTGAAAGCAACGGTCTTTTGTTTTTTAGTCGCTGATGTTGTCGCTTTTCTTCTACTCGCTGTTGTTTCTATTTTCTTTTTTAGGCTCAAAATCTTGTACTTTTTCTCTAGCATCTTGCTAGAAGCATCTAATAAAAACCTTTTTGCTGTTCAAAAAAAAATAAAATAAATAATGGTAGATGTGGGAAAAACACAATAAATGCTGCATTGAAAACGTAACTGCCACAGTTATTTCGGAATAAATCTTTTTGGCCTCGGTTATTTCGAAACGGAAAGAGTAGAATGGATAATTGGTTGAAGACACCATGAAATTCGTCCCATTTAACAGTTACCTACAACTCCTCAAAAAAAAAAAAAAAAACAAAAAAAAACAAACAAACAGAGTTTCCTACAAAAATAAAATTGACATTTCTCGAAATATCTTTTCTCTACCCTTCAAGATTACATACATTCAGGTATCTTGATTTTCAAGTAATTGGTTGGAAAATAAAAACATACCCCGTGTCTTACTAAGGTGAGAATTGTGTAGGAAGGTATTTCCCCTTTAGTATCCCTAAAAAATAGTAATTTGTATATATATTCATGATGGATTTTATTTTTATTTTTTTCCGAAACGAAATATGTACACACTCATCCTAAAGTAAACTATGCCCAAGCGAGGCTCGAACCTGGGTCTCCCCACTAGGGCATGTACCTGAGTACTCATGATGGATTTAATAAATGTGTTTTCTTAACAATTATATGAACATATATAATTTTTATTTGATGCTTTATTTTGGATACGATGGAATATTATGAATATATAATCGGCGGATCAGCTAAGGTATATATTAGGAAGAAAAAGATGTATTGATTTCTTAAAGTCCACATAAGAAAACTGTAGGACAATTTTTTTTTTTTAAATGTGCAAGTTTCAAGGAACGGATGTATATTATATAATTGGTTGATTGGGGTTGTATTATTTTAGGGTTAAAAAAACGTTTTTAAAACAATGATATTAGATCAGGGAATACAAACATATATACTTAAGAGTTTTAAACAAACAGAATATATGGGTTTTTTAAGAGAATTTAACTTAAGTTATCATCTCGGGGCGGGCAGAGAACAATTCTCTTCTGATAAAAGAGATAAACATGATATTAGTTATAACATTTCAAAAAAATATATTTATGTATGGTATAACAAATACGGGTCGAGGTATTAGATTTTTGTTGTTGTATATATAAGATATATCTTTGGATAAAATAAGAACTCGATCTGTTCATTTATTAATTAAAAAACAAACGTGTTGAATTAGCAAATTTTACATGCAAAAAAGAAACCAAAGCTTATAAATAGTTGATATGTACGTACGAGTTATGTAAACCCTACTTTTAGTTTTGCAGTTGAAGGTACCTTTTATTCTCTTTATTATCATTACCCCTTGAATCTTGATCATTCACAGATACCATCTTCGATCGATCATCATGGATGTTGTTCCGGTAGGATATCGATTTGTACCGATTGCCAAAGAAATTATTGAAGATTACCTCATCATTATTGACCAAGATATGCCATTGCCGTCACAAGCTGTGGTGAAGAAGGAGATATACGGCGGCGGCGGGCCGAGTTCGAGTTTGGCACCGTGGGAAGTTATCAGTATGGATGATCCGGCATGGATGCCGGTGGTAACTGATGATGATTCAAACAAGAGCGTTATTTACGTGTACACCGAAATCAAATACGTAAACGATAAAAAGAAAAATAATGTAAACAGAAGGTGTGGACGTGGTACATGGGAAGGAAAAGCAAAAGCTAAAAACATCACAAATCAGAATAAGGAATTGATCGGGTATAAGAGGCAGTTTACTTACAAATTGGATATAGACGATGATGATGCGAGAAGTAAATACGGTAAATGGATGATGCATGAATATTCTCTTGCCGGTGTTCATAAGCCTAAATCGAATTATGTCGTTTGCAAGATTACCATTGATAAGTCGTCTATTATAACGCCTCGAGATCATCATCATCATCATCAAGACGACGTCCACGAGATAATTCATCATCATCCTAATAAGAAGTTAAAGGTGGGAAATAATATAATTGATGTCAACAGCAACATGAACAATAATATTGTCTCTTATGATCAGCAACAACAGCAAGACGATGGTTATATTAATTGGATGATGCCGACACCTCCACCGCCACCGCCACAACCACCACCGTCATTATTAATCAACCATCATCATCATCATCATAAGCCCTATCCACATGGACTTGATGAACAGCTTATGATGGTACATGAAACTTCAAACCCGAACCCTAACCCTAGTATTAGTTGTAGTGCTTTAGCTGTTGATGATGATGAATCTTCTTCCTTTCAAGTACAACTAGTACCTTCTTCCACAACATCACCAAACCAATTTGAGCAAATTGATGATATGTCGATTCTTGAATATATTGACCGTCTGCTCGAGGACAACAATATTAATGATATTGGAAGTCCAGGAGGGGAGCCGAGTACTATTTCAGGTTCGCGAGATCAATATGCAATTGATCATCAATTTGAATTAGAAGAAAACGAGCAAGATGACGACGTTGCTGATCATCATAATAATTTCGTTCCGGAATCAAATGCTAATGATGACATTAATCTTCAGCTGCATGCGGGTCTTGGGACAATGAATATCGAAAATATTGGAGTACCGGCTTCGATGTCACCCGCAAGCCAATTTGAAGACCAACAACAACAGAATCATATGATGATGATGCTTGAATTTGACGATAATGTGGCTAAGGAATCATGCGCTTTATTATTAGGTAACGACGACGGCAACAATGGCGGCGGAACAACAGGAGGGGTGCCGAGTACTTGTCCGGGTCTTCCTGTAGCAGATCAAAATGCAATTCTTGATCACTTTGAAGACGTCGAGTACGATCATGATCAACAAGTACTACCTACGTCGACGAGTGGCTATGCAGATGCAGATACTAATGATAAGTTCGACCCGGAATCAATAACCGCTTTCAAGGAGAGCCTTCTTCAAATGCCTGGTTATTATCCTGATATCGTACATTCTTTTGCCAATTGTGATGATGACGATGGTTATACCGAGTTAGGTAGCTTATGGAGTTTTAATTAGATCAACTGAATTATGGTTGTGAATTATTAATGGATTTTTTATTATTCTTTCTTTCTTTTTTGTATATAATCATACTAGTCTTTTTCCATTTAGTTGATGAATATAATTGATATCATTATTTGAAGATCATTCTAAGGCCAATATCAAATTCTCTGTCTAATAGTTGTTGCTAATAATTACAGTAAATTTACCTTAATGTTTGCATCATGCCCGCAGGTAGAGCTGTTAACGAGCCGAGTCGAGTCGAGTATTGGTGGTTTAAACTCGAGCTCGTTTAGCTCACGTGCTCGTTCGAGCTCGTTCGTTTGTTAAACGAATAAAAAATTATGTTCGAGCTCGGCTCGTTTAAAAGATGAAATGTTCGAGCTCGGCTCGTTAAACTTTTTTTTTGTCTTTCGGCTCGAGTTTGGTTCGTTAAAATATAAAACATAAAATGCAAATGTAAAAATAACAAATTAGACATTAAAATTACATATATTACACAACTAAAATTACTATAAAAAATCTAAATATTATATAAATTCAATCTATAGTATCTATTAGATGAATGAATGAATTATCCTCTTTTGAGTCAGGGTTACCGTAAATTGATGTATTTATATAAGCACGTTCGCGAACATAATCGAACGTTCGCGAACCAAGCTTGTGTTCGTTCGTTAAGCAAACGAGCCTACAATCATGTTCGAGCTCGGCTCGTTAAGCTAAACGAACAAACGATCACGAACACTACGAGCCGAACACGAGCTTGTTCACGAACGGCTCTTTTCGTTTAACAGGACTAGCCTCAGGCACGTTTCAAATAAGTAGGAACTGCGTACAGAGGTTCTTTATTCGCCTAGCTTATGCTTGCCAATATTTTTCTCTTATTAATTACTACTCCGTCTCAAATGTAAGTTCATTTTGCTTTTTTGTTTTTTCACATAATGTAAGTTCATTTAAAAAATCAATGAAGCATTTATAATATTTTTCACTTTTTACCCCTAATTTCTTATTTACTCATACATTTTTCACTACTTTGCATTAATGACAATCAAATGTCATTTTAGTCTTTTTCATCAAAATTAATGACAAATAACTAATTTAACCAACTTTCTTAATCTGTGTGAAAAACCCAAATAGACTTACATTTTGGGACATGGTAGTATATCTTTTTGTGTATATATGTATTCAAAGGGGATAGCAAATGCGTAATTAATTAATGGTGTACAACTCCACATGAACCTAGGTCCAGTGACTATTTGTAGTATTTGATCAATAACGCGCGGACTCACTAATAACTTAGGTCAATCGGCCTCGTTAAACCTAAAATGATAAACCCGAGCTATTGTACTAAACTTAATTATTAGTATTTCTCAAAATTATATCAATATATTTCTCTCCCATTTTTCCAACATAATCTACTATAAATTGTGTCATTATAAAAAGGATACAGATGTTTTGGGCTCTTCTACTTCAAATGTATTACTCCTTCCGTTCCAATTTATTTGAGGCAGTTGTCAAAATCAAGTATATTAAGAATGTAAGTTAATGCATTAACTTTTACAATTAAATGACTAGAATGTCCTTGGATATAATTGATGTGACCTTGTTTTTTATATCTCCTAGTGTAATAAATAAAGGTAAATCAAGTAAAAACTCAGTAAATGTTGCATTGGAAATTTTACCGCCTCACATAAAATGGAACAAAATATTTTAGCAACTGCCTCAGTTATTGCGGAACGGGGGGAGTATTTCTTTCTTCTTTTAGGTATATGTGTTTTTTTCCTCCTTATTATTGCCTTAAACAATAGAATGGATAATTCGTCCCATTTAACAGTTACCTACAACTCCTCCAAAAACAAAAATATGTATATTTAAACCTACAAAAATAAAATTGACATTTCTTGAAATATCTTTTCTCTGTCCTTCAAGATTACATACATTCAGGTATCTTGATTTTTGAGGAATTGGTTGGAAAATAAAAACATACCCCAAGTCTTACTAAGGTGAGAATTGTGTAGGAAGGTATTTACCCTTTAGTATTAGCAAATAGTATCCCTCAAAAATAGTTATTTTTATGTGACAATAATTTAAAAGGACACATATTGGACTTAATTAGGCAAAAATGACACTCAAAACAAACACTTAGTTATAAGGACACAAATTAGATAGAGAGACCAAAATACCCTTAATGAAGACAAAAAAAAGAGGGAAGACGTTGTTGTTGTTGTGTGTGTGTGTGTGTGTGTGTTTTTTTCACCTGGATGTTGAAAGTTTTTTTTTTCACCTGGACGTTGAAAGAGTTTTTTTTTTCCGACAGTGAAAATTTATTTCTTCTTTTTTTATTGACCACCATGATACATTGACCACAGTGAAGCATTGACCACAGCGATGCATTAACCACAGCGATGTATTGACCACCGCGATTAAGTGACACTGCGATGCAGAGACACCGCGATGAAATGACACCGCGATGCACTGACAACAGCGATGCATTGACCACCGCGATGCATTGGCCACCGCGATGCAGTGACCACCCCGATTAATTACCCACTGCGATGCAGTGACAAGAACATTTGCAACAATTTTTGTAGTGACATTTGATGTTTGCTCACACAACATTATTTCTGAAGTGACAACGATTTATGCAGTGACAACGATTTTCATCGACACGATGCAGAGACACTGTGATGCATTGACCACCCCGATGCCGTGACCACCGCAATGCATAGACCACAACAATGCAGTGACCACCGCGATGCAAGGCCCACCCCAATGCAGTGACCACCGCGATGCAGTGACCACCACAATGCATTGACCACCGTGATGCAGTGACCACCCCGATGCATTGACCGCGGTGATGCGGTGACCATCCTGATGCACTAACTACCTCTGATGGAGTGACACCGCGATGCATTGACCACCCCCGGTCCATTGACCATTGTGATACAGTGGCCACCCCCGATGCAGAGACACTGTGATGTAGAGACACCGCGATGCAGAGACGCCGTGATGTAGAGACACCACGATGAAGTGACACCGCGATGCACTGACAACCGCAATGGAGTGACACCGCGTGCATTGACCACCCCCGATGCATTGACACCGCGATGCAGTGGCCATCACGATGCATTCACCACCGCGATGCAGTGACCACCCAAATGCATTGACCACCGCGATGCAGAGACACCACGATGAAGTGACACCGCGATGCACTGACAACCGCGATGCACTGACCACCCCTGATGCATTGACACCGTGATGCAGTGGCCATCCCGATACATTCACCACCCCGATGCAGTAACCACCGTGATGTAGTGACCACCCCGATTCATTGACCACCCTCAATTATTTAAACACGGCGATGCAGTGACCACCTTAATGCAGTGACCACCGCGATGCAAGAGAGTTTTACTCGATTCATTTTTTTTTTTGAGTGCGAACTCAAGTCGAGCTACTCGAATAATTAACTGAGCCAATCTCGAGTTTTAAAATATAGTAATCGAGTACCTCACGAGCTAATCGGGCTTCATTAAATAAATTTTAAATAATTTTCTTTATTAAATTTATAATAAAATATTGTTTTATAATTCAAAAAGTATTATTCGAGTCTAATAGTAGACGAGTCAAGCTCGATCTTGTTATACTTTATTAAAAAATAATTGAATTCTAAGAAAATAATTAAGCTTAAGAGTCGAAATATTTCGAGTATAGCGAGTCGAGTTCGATCTTGCCTTTTTATGGCTCGATCGAGCCCAAATTTTTTAGTCGAGCTTGAGCTCTAAGGAGTATCAACTCGACTCGGCTCGATTAAACCCATAATGTGAAAGACACTGCTTATTTTACAAATTTTTCAAATTTGTGTATCAAATTATAAATGCAGTGACATCAATGTTAATGCATCAATTCTCTAATTATAAATGTAGTGACATCAATGTCACTGTATCAATTTTATTCCAAATCATACACAAATCCACCATCAAATTCATGTCATTACACCAATTTTCTTCCAGATCAAACTTAAATTTATTGGATTAGTGGTCCATGAATATGAAAGTGTTCAACCTCCAAACATGCTCAAACAATATATGAAAAGCAAAAATTCACTAGATTTTCACCCAAAACGACGTCTAAATCCAGCCCGAAAAAATATCGCATAGTTTTGATATTTGTGACCTTGTCATCAATCAATCAATAACAGGCTGTTGTCCTCTTAATCAAACCAAATCTTCATATGTATAAATCTCGACAGTAAAAAATGGATTGAAGATGAATGATGATGAAGGATGTTTGCCGTAAGAAAAAAAAGAAAAAAAAAAGAAGGCAGAAATGGAAAAATTTCCAAAAATAAAAAGTTTTCCTATAAATCTTCTCCATCTTCCCCAGGACTCCGGGGTGCTCTTACATTAAAAACAACAAAAAGATAGGACCAGAACCTAGAAATGAGGCAAATCAAGAAAAAGGAAAATGTCCCAAAAGAAGCAAAATGAAGATATATGCAAAACCTTAACATGCATCTAGCTAGGGTTGCATCAATTCACTAATTGTGAATGCATTGACATCAATGTCACTGCATCAATTCTCTAATAAAGTAACAATGCAATCCTAACTGACAAAAAACACAACAGAGTTCAACATATGCATAATCACAATAATAACATTTCTTATGATTGTTAGCATCTTAGTTCATCTCTAAAAACTAGTCAAATTTATTAGAATGGAAGCTTCATAAAACATTTCTTCAGACCAATGATTGATAAAGAGCCGTGGTCCGAGGCTTATCAAGCACCGTGGTCCGAGGCTTTTCAAGACTTTTTCTGAAGCCGATGTTGCTCTCCAACCTCAAGGTGGAAGCAATTTGGACGAAGAAACAGAAAACACAGAGCTAAAATGTTCTTCTCCAAAGCCAAAGCCTTTTGTCTGAAATAGGGTATTAAAGGCTTCATCAAACATACACACAGTAGCCAAAGCCTTAAACAATCCGTCAAGGGCCAGAACCAACGAATTTGACCCTTCAGCAACTAACTCATCAACTAATGCATCACATAAATCCCAAATATCAAACCCCAGATCATCATTTTTTTACTTAATCGCCTCAAGTAACACATCTGTCCAAAATACAGGAATATCAAAAAGAATAGTAGCCACCTCCACATGTAAGCTCTCCCATAGACGAGTCTGAAACATAGTCATCTGAAGAGGAAACTCTGCTTAATTATACATATTATATGACCAAGATTTCATAATTAGTACACAAAAATTCACCAAAAAAGATAGCATCTATGTGATATATATAAAAAGAAAAGTAAAGTCTACCCCAGCAAGTAAATACGCAGATAAACAGCTGAATCCAATCCGGCATGATCAATAAGCTCGGGTTCTGGCATTCTCAAAGCATCAGGCATCCAGTCCAGGAACTGTATGTATGATCAATAAGCTTGGGTTCTGGCATTCTCAAAATACATAGTTGAAGGTTGTAATTTAAGCAAATTATAGTTCATGGGTGAAAATTTTGCATAAGAGATAGTTTAATTTTTATTTGATGCTTTGTTCTGGATACGATGGAATATTATGAATATATAATCTGCGGATCAGCTAGGGTATATATTAGGAAGAAAAAGATGTATTGGTTTCTTAAAGTCCACATGGGAAAACTGTAGGCCAAAATTTTTTTTTTTTTTAAATGTGCAAATTTCAAGGAACGGATGTATATTATATAATTGGTTGATTGGTGCTCGAAAAAAATAACGTATTATTTTAGGGTTAAAAAAACGTTTTTAAAACAATAATATTAGATTAGGGAATACAACATACGTAAGAGTCTTAAACAAACAGAATATAGGTTTTTTTTAAGAGAATTAAACTTAAGTTATCATCTCGGGGCAGACAGAGAACAATTCTCTTGTGATAAAGAGATAAACATGATATTAGTTATTTATGATACGTATAACATTTCAAAAAAAAATATTTATGGTATAATTAAGTCTTCAATGGACAAATACGGGTCGAGGTATTAGTTTTTTTGTTGTTGTATATATAAGATATATCTTTGGATAAATTAAAAAACAAACGTGTTGAAAGCAAATTTTACAAGCTAAAAAGAAACCAAAGCTTATAAATAGTTGATGTGTACGTACGAGTTATGTAAACCCTACTTTCAGTTTGCAGTTGAAGGTACCTTTAATTCTCTTTATTATCAATATATTTCGATCCTTTTAGTTTAGCTAGCATAGAATATAAGTTACCTGCATTTAATTTACTTTTTCTTTCTTTCTTTCTTTCTTTTTTTTTTTTTTTTTTTTTTTTTTTTTTTTTTCATTACCTCTTGAATCTTGATCATTCACAGATACAATCTTCGATCGATCATCATTTAAAATGTAACTGCCTCAGTTATTTCGGAATAAATCTTTTTCGCCTTAGTTATTTCGAAACGGAAAGAGTAGAATGGATAATTGGTTGATGACACCATGAAATTCGTCCCATTTAACAGTTACCTACAACTCCTCAAAAAAAAAAAAAAAAAAAAAAAAAAACAGAGCTTCCAACAAAAATAAAATTGACATTTCTCGAAATATCTTTTCTCTACCCTTCTAGATTACATACATTCAGGTATCTTGATTTTCAAAATTTTTTTTTTTTGAGGGGGATTTTCAAGTAATTGGTTGGAAAATAAAAACATACCCCGCATCTTACTAAGGTGAGAATTGTGTAGAAAGGTATTTCCCCTTTAGTATCCCTCAAAAATAGTCATTTTTATATATATTCATGATGGAAATTTTTTTTTTTTTTCTTTCCGAAACGAAATATGTACACAGTCATCCTAAAGTAAACTATGCCCAAGCGAGGCTCAAATATGGGTCTCCCCACTAGGGCATGTATCTGAGTGCTCATGATGGATTTAATAAATGTGTTTTCTTAACAATTATATGAACATATATAATTTTTATTTGATGCTTTGTTTTGGATACGATGGAATATTATGAATATATAATCGGCGGATCAGCTAGGGTATATATTAGGAAGAAAAAGATGTATTGGTTTCTTAAAGTCCACATAAGAAAACTGTAGGACAATTTTTTTTTTAAATGTGCAAGTTTCAAGGAACGGATGTATATTATATAATTGGTTGATTGGGGTTGTATTATTTTAGGGTTAAAAAAACGTTTTTAAAACAATGATATTAAATCAGGGAATACAAACATATATACCTAAGAGTTTTAAACAAACCGTATTAAACTTAAGTTATCATCTCGGGGCGGGCAGAGAACAATTCTCTTGTAATAAAAGAGATAAACATGATATTAGTTATAACATTTCAAAAAAAAATATTTATATATGGTATAACAAATACGGGTCGAGGTATTAGATTTTTGTTGTTGTATATATAAGATATATCTTTGGATAAAATAAGAGTTTAATACGAAATAGAACTCGATCTGTTCATTTATTAATTAAAAAACAAACGTGTTGAATTAGCAAATTTTACATGCAAAAAAGAAACCAAAGCTTATAAATAGTTGATATGTACGTACGAGTTATGTAAACCCTACTTTTAGTTTTGCAGTTGAAGGTACCTTTTATTCTCTTTATTATCATTACCCCTTGAATCTTGATCATTCACAGATACCATCTTCGATCGATCATCATGGATGTTGTTCCGGTAGGATATCGATTTGTACCGATTGCCAAAGAAATTATTGAAGATTACCTCATCATTATTGACCAAGATATGCCATTGCCGTCACAAGCTGTGGTGAAGAAGGAGATATACGGCGGCGGCGGGCCGAGTTCGAGTTTGGCACCGTGGGAAGTTATCAGTATGGATGATCCGGCATGGATGCCGGTGGTAAGCGATGATGATTCAAACAAGAGCGTTATTTACGTGTACACCGAAATCAAATACGTAAACGATAAAAAGAAAAATAATGTAAACAGAAGGTGTGGACGTGGTACATGGGAAGGAAAAGCAAAAGCTAAAAACATCACAAATCAGAATAAGGAATTGATCGGGTATAAGAGGCAGTTTACTTACAAATTGGATATAGACGATGATGATGCGAGAAGTAAATACGGTAAATGGATGATGCATGAATATTCTCTTGCCGGTGTTCATAAGCCTAAATCGAATTATGTCGTTTGCCAGATTACCATTGATAAGTCGTCTATTATAACGCCTCGAGATCATCATCATCATCATCAAGACGACATCCACGAGATAATTCATCATCATCCTAATAAGAAGTTAAAGGTGGGAAATAATATAATTGATGTCAACAGCAACATGAACAATAATATTGTCTCTTATGATCAGCAACAACAGCAAGACGACGGTTATATTAATTGGATGATGCCGACACCTCCACCGCCACCGCCACAACCACCACCGTCATTATTAATCAACCATCATCATCATCATCATAAGCCCTATCCACATGGACTTGATGAACAGCTTATGATGGTACATGAAACTTCAAACCCGAACCCCAACCCTAGTATTAGTAGTGCTTTAGCTGTTGATGATGATGAATCTTCTTCCTTTCAAGTACAACTAGTGCCTTCTTCCACAACATCACCAAACCAATTTGAGCAAATTGATGATATGTCGATTCTTGAATATATTGACCGTCTGCTCGAGGACAACAATATTAATGATATTGGAAGTCCAGGAGGGGAGCCGAGTACTATTTCAGGTTCGCGAGATCAATATGCAATTGATCATCAATTTGAATTAGAAGAAAACGAGCAAGATGATGACGTTGCTTGATCATCATAATAATTTCGTTCCGGAATCAAATGCTAATGATGACATTAATCTTCGGTGCATGCGGGTCTTGGGACAATGAATATCGAAAATATTGGAGTACCAGCTTCGATGTCACCCGCAAGCCAATTTGAAGACCAACAACAACGAGAATCATATGATGATGATGCTTGAATTTGACGATAATGTGGCTAAGGAATCATGCGCTTTATTATTAGGTAACGACGACGACAACAATGGCGTCGGAACAACAGAGAGGGTGCCGAGTACTTGTCCAGGTTTTTCTGACGGATCAAAATGCAATTCTTGATCACTTTGAAGACGTCGAGTACGATCATGATCAACAAGTACTACCTACGTCGACGAGTGGCTATGCAGATGCAGATACTAATGACCCGGAATCAATAACCGCTTTCAAGGAGAGCCTTCTTCAAATGCCTGGTTATTATCCTGATATCGTACATTCTTTTGCCAATTGTGATGATGACGATGGTTATACCGAGTTAGGTAGCTTATGGAGTTTTAATTAGATCAACTGAATTATGGTGTGAATTATTAATGGTTTTGAGATTATTCTTTCTTTCTTTTTTGTATATAATCATACTAGTCTTTTTCCATTCAGTTGATGAATATAATTGTTATCAAAATTAACTTGTTTAATTTTCTGTCTAATAGTGGTTGCTAATAATTACAGTAAATTTACCTTATTGTTTGCATCATGGCCGCATGTAGAGCTGTTAACGAGTCGAGTCGAGTCGAGTATTGGTGGTTTATACTCGAGCTCGTTTAGCTCACGAGCTCGTTCGTTTATTAAACGAACAAAAAATTATGTTCGAGCTCGGCTCGTTTAAAAGATGAAATGTTCGAGCTCGGCTCGTTAAACTTTTTTTTTTGTCTTTCGGCTCGAGTTTGGTTTATTAAAATATAAAACATAAAATGCAAATGTAAATATAACAAATTAGACATTAAAATTACATATATTACACAACTAAAATTACTATAAAAAATCTAAATATTATATAAATTCAATCTATAATATCTATTAGATGAATGATTGAATTATACTCTTTTGAGTCAGGGTTACTGTAAATTGATGTATTTATGTAAGCACGTTCGCGAACCAAGCTCGTCTTCGTTCGTTAAGCAATCGAGCCTACAATCATGTTCGAGCTCGGCTCGTTAAGCTAAACGAACAAACGATCACGAGTACTACGAGCCGAACGCAAGCTTGTTCACGAGCGGCTCTGTTCGTTTTACAGGACTAGCCTCAGGCACGTTTCAAATAAGTAGGAACTGCGTACAGAGGTTCTTTATTCGCCTAGCTTATGCTTGCCAATATTTTACTCTTATTAATTACTACTCCGTCTCAAATGTAAGTTCATTTCGCTTTTTTGTTTTTTCACATAATGTAAATTCATTTAAAAAACCAAGAAAACATTTATAATAATTTCACCTTTTACCCCTAATTTCTTATTTACCCATACACTCTTCCCTACTTTGCATTAATGACAATCAAATGTCATTTTAGTCTTTTTCATCAAAATTAATGACAAATAACTAATTTAACCAACCTTCTTAACTTGTGTGGAAAAAACTCAAATAGACTTACATTTTGGGGCATGGTAGTATATCTTTTGTGTATATATGTATTCAAAGGGGCTAGCAAATGCGTAATCAATGGCGTACAACTCCACATGAACCTAGGTCGAGTGACTATTTGTAGTATTTGAACAATAACGCACGGACTCACTAATAACTTAGGTCAATCGGCCTCGTTAAACCTAAAATGATAAACCCGAGCTATTGTACTAAACTTAATTATTAGTATTTCTCAACATTATATCAATATATTTTTCTCTCCCGTTTTTCCAACATAAGCTATATAAATTGTGTCATTATAAAAAGGGTACAGATGTTTTGGGGGGCTCTTCTACTTCAAATGTATTACTCCTTCCGTTCCAATTTATTTGAGGCAGTTGCCAAAATCACGTATATTAAGAATGTAAGTTAATGCATTAACTTTTACAATGAAATGACTAGAATGTCCTTGAATATAATTAATGTGACCTTGTTTTTTATATCTCCTAGTGTAATAAATAAAGTTAAATCAAGTAAAAACTCAATAAATGTTGTATTGAAATTATACCGCCTCACATAAAAAACAAAATATTTTGGCAACTGCCTCAGTTATTATGGAACGGAGGGAGTATTTCTTTCGTCTTTTAGGTATATGTGTCGTTTTTTTCATAAGGTTTTTTTTTCGAGACATAAGAATTTAAAAAAGTAGTTAACATACCGTTACTTTTAATTTATAAAAAAATCCCCGGATTTGAACGAAAATTGTGAACCAAAATTGACTGAGTGGTATATTAAAAAAATCCCAGATTTTTCAGTGGCTGCTTACCGTCGTATGAGATATGATCTGGAATATTTTGTTTGTCTTGATAAATTTCATATTTAATGGATTGTGAATCAAGATTCATTGTGATATTCAATAGGATTGAATCGCTAATGATCCGTTTTGGGGTCAAAATTTCCAACAGAATTGTGCATGAAACATTCGGTTTAAATGGCCGAAATTACGGATGCCGAAGCCATTGGAAGAAGTTCCATAATAGGAAACTGGAAAGAATTGGCATTAGAACTGACCATTATTAGAGGGTTGAGTCACCATTAATTCCAAGTGATTGTTGTACTGAGACGAGGCCTTTCCTGGGACCCTTGTCGAAATACCACTTTTGTTGAATAGTAATTGTTGGACTACCACTCTATTTGTCAAAATACCACTCCGTTTTTCGCGTTTCCATTGTTTCCGGCAGCCTTCTAAACCCTAATTGGGTAGGGGAACCCCAATAGGGGATTTGTGTACCTTAAGATCGTTCACATTCATGAAAAAAATCCCTGGATACGAACGAAAATTGTGAACCAAAATTGGCTTAAAGTGGTATATTGACAAATAGCACACAGAATGGGTGGTTTATTGAAAAAAATCCCGGCATGTCCTACAATTTGAATGAAAAGTGGTTACATCGTTATCGACTGCTCGTATAGCCTTTATGATCGATGGTCCTGTCTGATGTGATTGGAAATTAAAGAAGTCTAAGGTGAAGTCGCGAAAGACCTTTGCCCTATCGAGGACCCTTGTGGATGGTCAAGAAGGTCTCCAAGAATTCCAAAGAAAGAAATCAAATGATTCTTCAAGAATAATGAGCAAGAAACGGTATATTCGAAGAACAATGAAGAACATGATAAACATCTCCGGTTGATTTTGAAACGCCACAAAGATGAAGAGCTCTATGTCAAGTCAGCAAGTGCAAGCTTCAGTTAGACAAGTTGCATGTCCGGGACATGATCGTTTCTACAAAAGATGTTAAGGTGGATCCATCCAAGATAGAAGCCATAGACGAATGGAGACGCCCTACCACAGTGACAGAAGAATGGAGTTTTCTAGGTTTAGCTGGATACTACAAGAAGTCCGTTAAGGGGTTTTCTTCCTTAGCTATTATTCTCACACGGCTAACTCAGAAAAATGCCAAGTTCGTATGGACGGAAGAGTGTGAAGATGTCTTTTAGCAGTTGAAAGAGAAGTTAGTGACATCACCTGTCTTGACCTTACCGTCTCCAAACAAAGAGTATGAGAAAAAAAAAATCCTACTTGAACACAAAAAAATAATGGTTTAGTTGTATAGTTGTCTCTAGTAATTTGGTGGCAGTGTTCACGGTGGTTGTCCGGTTGTAGTCCTTTTGTCGTTTTATTGTTATTAATATAAATCTTTCGTCGGGTTTTCAAGTAGTTTGCTGGCAGTTTTCCGATGGTTGTCCGGTGATGTACCGGCGAGTTTGCTGGCAGTATTATAATGGTTGTGTGGCGATGTAAAACAACCTAGCACTTATCCACCGGAGCCTATTTCAAGTTTTTATTAGTTTTGAAAAACAAATAGTAGTAATAGTTATCTTAATTATGAAATTAAACAAGGGGTATAATAGTAATTTTGTCAAAATTGAGGGGGGGTCCCCTCGGTCCACAATAGCTCCGCCCATGTCTAAGCACCAAAATTAATGCATTCTATTACCATCTTGCAAATTGTGACATAGATCGAATTAATCTAAACTTTTAAGTGGTTAACCTCACAAGCTGATTCCCCGTGGATTCGACCTTGACCCACCGTACTAGACTACAATTGACCCGGTACACTTCCGGTTAGATTGGACACCCAGGATTTGGCCATCACCTAACAATTACACAGACATGGATGAACTCTAGTTCATCAAAGCACGAGCCCTTTCATGCCCTTCCGACGGTCCAGAACTTCAACTCCCTTGAAGAGTACACCCGGTCCCGGAACTAAATGCATCAGAAGTTGGAATTTGGTCCTCACTAAAAAATTTTCCTGGATCCGTCACTGATTTGTAGTGAACAGTAGTTGGAATTTTGTGTTTGATATTTGAGTGGTAATTTGTTACAGTATTTTATACTTGTCAAAACTTGAACAAAGTCAATTTGATCGGTTGATCTTCTGTGATATACAGAAATGGAAGGAACTATTGTGACTTCAAGCATTGAGATGCCAAGCGCACCGGTACATGTGCAAGAGATGAACATGCATGGCTGCAGTAATCTCGGAGTGCAATACAGTGGGGATCCACATGAATGGTTTGTGGATACGGGAGCCACAAGTCACGTCTGTGCAATCAAAGCAATGTTTTCTGACTATCAAACTTTAGAAGGAGAACCATTGTACATGGGAAACTCTACAGTTTTGAACGTTGGGGGTCAAGGAAAGATAGTCTTGAAGATGACTTCAGGAAAGAAAGTGACTCTTAACTATACCTTCAATTCATTTAATAGCTAGAATTGGTATTTAGATGAAGTAGTGTTCAATTTCTTTCCCCTCCTTATTATTGCCTTAAACAATACTCTCTCCATTCCACGATAACTGAGGCAGTTGTCAAAAACACGCATATTAAGGATGTGAGTTAATTCTTTAATTTGAATACCACAATAACTAAAAACCAGTAGTCTATAATAAATGCAATGTTGCATTTATTCTTTCACTCCTTAATAAGGGTAGATGTTGGAAAAAAAACACAATAAATGCTGCATTTAAAATGTAATTGCCTTAGTTATTTCGGAATAAATCTTTTTGGCATCAGTTATTTCGAAACGGAAAGAGTAGAATGGATAATTGGTCGAAGACACCATGAAATTCGTCCTATTTAACAGTTACCTACAACTCCTCAAAAAAAAAAAAAAAAAAAAAAAAAAAAAAAAAAAAGCAGAGTTTCCTACAAAAATAAAATTGACATTTCTCGAAATATCTTTTCTCTACCCTTCAAGATTACATACATTCAGGTATCTTGATTTTCAAGTAATTGGTCGGAAAATAAAAACATACCCCGTGTCTTACTAAGGTGAGAATTGTGTAGGAAGGTATTTCCCCTTTAGTATCCCTCAAAAATAGTCATTTATATATATATATTCATTATGGATTTTTTTTTTCTTTTTCCGAAACGAAATATGTACACACTCATCCTAAGGTAAACTATGCCCAAGCGGGGCTCGAACCTAGGTCTCCCTACTGGAGCCCTGGTTAGGCCCTAGTGGTTTGTCAGTAGGGCATGTACCTGAGTACTCATGATGGATTTAATAAATGTGTTTTCTTAACAATTATATGAACATATATAATTTTTAGGGGGAAGGGGCTACAAGGACAAAAAAAAAATATAAATGGGTCTGCAAGGACATTCTTCTTTTTCAGATGTTATAAAGGACAAAAACAAAATATTTGGACAAAAATACGACTTGTTACTTTTTACCCTTCTACAAATAGTAACAGTCAAGAAACAAGTAGTAACAGCCCGTAAAATGTCGTAACATCCAATGAAAATATAGTAACGGTCTAAAAACAAGCAGTAACAGCCCTTATTTGTTAAAAAATAAATAGTAACAGCCCGTAAAATGTCGTAACATACAATGAAAAAGTAGTAACAGTCTAAAACAAGTAGTAACAGTCCCGTAAAATGTGTAACATCCAATGAAAAAGTAGTAACAGTCTAAAAACAAATAGTAACAGCCCCGTAAAATGTAGTAACGGGCAATAAACAAGTATTAACACCCCATAAAATAGATAAAATTACATCAAAAAATGTAGTGCCGTTAATAAAAAAATTAATAGTAACAACCCTAAATCCTAAACTTTTTTTAAAAAAAAACACTACATCCTCCTTCTCCGGCGTTCAGCTCCGGCATACAAATCTGATCGTTCAGCACCGGCGGCACAGCCGTCACCCCTCTTTCTCCTCCCCAAACCCTAATTTCTAAACCCAGCCCCTTAAAAAAAAAACAAAAAAAAAAACAGCCGTCTCCTTCATGTTTTAATTTTCCGGTCACCTTCTCCGGCGTTGTAGTTGTCTTTCTCTTCCCTTCTTCAGCACAGAAATTGCCGCCCACGACCCATCACCGTCCAGCATCACACTCATCACAGCCGTCCTCCCCGCCATAAAAACAACCCACCACCAACACCTACGAGCTCGTCTTCTTGCCGGAATCCGGCCACGTTTCGCCGATGCCTTCGTGTTTCTCCCCCATTGTTGCGGCAATCGACGCGCCTTCGAGAAGCGGATTGCCGATTTGCCAAGATTCTCTCGGCTCGTTTTGGATCCAAGTTCTACCGCATTGAATCCAACCAAAAAGAAAAAGAAAAAAAAGACTAGTCTATTGAAGAAGCAGCATCATATGTGAAACCTTCACTTAGTTGGCCGGAAAATGTCGTAAATTGGCCGGCAATTGGACTGTTGTTGTTCTTTGAAATTTGTGAATGGAACGAAGAAGAACGCTTGGGAAAAAAAAGGGAAATTCAGATTTGCTGCTGTGGCTGTTTTCTAATTAGGTTTAATTAGAAAAAGGGTATTTTGGTAATGTTAAGTAAGTTTTGTCCTTTCTAAGTATGCATGTACTTGTAGCCTAATAAATGTATTAGTTTGTCCTTTAGGACAAAAACCTATAATTTTTATTTGATGCTTTGTTTTGGATACGATGGAATATTATGAATATATAATCGGCGGATCAGCTAGGGTATATATTAGGAAGAAAGAGATGTATTGGTTTCTTAAAGTCCACATAAGAAAACTGTAGGACAATTTTTTTTTAAATGTGCAAGTTTCAAGGAACGGATGTATATTATATAATTGGTTGATTGCGGTTGTATTATTTTAGGGTTAAAAAAACGTTTTTAAAACAATGATATTAGATCAGGGAATACAAACATATATACTTTAGAGTTTTAAACAAACAGAATATAGGGTTTTTTTAAGAGAATTAAACTTAAGTTATCATCTCGGGGCAGGCAGAGAACAATTCTCTTGTGATAAAAGAGATAATTAAACATGATATTAGTTATAACATTTCAAAAAAATATATTTATATATGGTATAACAAATACGGGTCGAGGTATTAGATTTTTGTTGTTGTATATATAAGATATATCTTTGGATAAAATAAGAGTTTAATACGAAATAGAACTCGATCTGTTCATTTATTAATTAAAAAACAAACGTGTTGAATTAGCAAATTTTACATGCAAAAAAGAAACCAAAGCTTATAAATAGTTGATATGTACGTACGAGTTATGTAAACCCTACTTTTAGTTTTGCAGTTGAAGGTACCTTTTATTCTCTTTATTATCATTACCCCTTGAATCTTGATCATTCACAGATACCATCTTCGATCGATCATCATGGATGTTGTTCCGGTAGGATATCGATTTGTACCGATTGCCAAAGAAATTATTGAAGATTACCTCATCAATATTGACCAAGATATGCAATTGCCGTCACAAGCTGTGGTGAAGAAGGAGATATACGGCGGCGGCGGCGGCCCGAGTTCGAGTTTGGCACCATGGGAAGTTATCAGTATGGATGATCCGGCATGGATGCCGGTGGTAACTGATGATGATTCAAACAAGAGCGTTATTTATGTGTACACCGAAATCAAATACGTAAACGATAAAAAGAAAAATAATGTAAACAGAAGGTGTGGACGTGGTACATGGGAAGGAAAAGCAAAAGCTAAAAACATCACAAATCAGAATAAGGAATTGATCGGGTATAAGAGGCAGTTTACTTACAAATTGGATATAGACGATGATGATGCGAGAAGTAAATACGGTAAATGGATGATGCATGAATATTCTCTTGCCGGTGTTCATAAGCCTAAATCGAATTATGTCGTTTGCAAGATTACCATTGATAAGTCGTCTATTATAACGCCTCGAGATCATCATCATCATCATCAAGACGACATCCACGAGATAATTCATCATCATCCTAGTAAGAAGTTAAAGGTGGGAAATAATATAATTGATGTCAACAGCAACATGAACAATAATATTGTCTCTTATGATCAGCAACAACAGCAAGACGACGGTTATATTAATTGGATGATGCCTACACCTCCACCGCCACCGCCACAACCACCACCGACATTATTAATCAACCATCATCATCATCATCATCATAAGCCCTATCCACATGGACTTGATGAACAGCTTATGATGGTACATGAAACTTCAAACCCGAACCCTAACCCTAGTATTAGTAGTGCTTTAGCTGTTGATGATGATGAATCTTCTTCCTTTCAAGTACAACAAGTGCCTTCTTCCACAACATCACCAAACCAATTAGAGCAAATTGATGATATGTCGATTCTTGAATATATTGACCGTCTGCTCGAGGACAACAATATTAATGATATTGGAAGTCCAGGAGGGGAGCCAAGTACTATTTCAGGTTCGCGAGATCAATATGCAATTGATCATCAATTTGAATTAGAAGAAAACGAGCAAGATGACGACGTTGCGATCATCATAATAATTTCGTTCCGGAATCAAATGCTAATGATGACATTAATCTTCCGCATGCGGGTCTTGGGACAATGAATATCGAAAATATTGGATTACCGGCTTCGATGTCACCCGTAAGCCAATTTGAAGACCAACAACAACAGAATCATATGATGATGATGCTTGAATTTGACGATAATGTGGCTAAGGAATCATGCGCTTTATTATTAGCTAATGACGACGACAACAATGGCGGCGGAACAACAGGAGGAGCGCCGAGTACTTGTCCGGGTTTGCCTGCAGCAGATCAAAATGCAATTCTTGATCACTTTGAAGACATCGAATACGATCATGATCAACAAGTACCGCCTACGTCGACGAGTGGCTATACGGATGTAGATACTAATGATAAGTTCGACCCAGAATCAATAACCGCGTTCAAGGAGAGCCTTCTTCAAATGCCTGGTTATTATCCTGATATCGTACATTCTTTTGCCAATTGTAATGATGACGATGGTTATAGCGAGTTAGGTAGCTTATGGAGTTTTAATTAGATCAATTTGAATTATGGTTGTGAATTATTAATGGATTTTTTATTATTCTTTCTTTCTTTTTTGTATATAATCATACTAGTCTTTTTCCATTCAGTTGATGAATATAATTGTTATCATTATTTGAAGATCATTTTAAGGCCAATATCAAATTTCTGTCTAATAGTGGTTGCTAATAATTACAGTAAATTTACCTTATTGTTTGCATCATGCCCACAGGTAGAGCTATTAACGAGCCGAGTGGGCTCGAGCTCGTTAACAGCTCTACCTGCGGGCATGATGCAAACAATAAGGTAAATTTACTGTAATTATTAGCAACCACTATTAGACAGAAAATTTGATATTGCCTTAAACAATAGAATGGATAATTGCCTTAAACAATAGAATGGATAATTCGTCCCATTTAACGGTTACCTACAACTCCTCCAAAAAAAAATGTATATTTAAACCTACAAAAATAAAATTGACATTTCTTGAAATGTCTTTTCTCTGTCCTTCAAGATTACATACATTCAGGTATCTTGATTTTTGAGGAATTGGTTGGAAAATAAAAACATACCCCAAGTCTTACTAAGGTGAGAATTGTAGGACAATCTTATTCAAAAACGAAAGAAAAATTACAAAGAAACGAATAACAACAAATTCGAATTACAATTGCAAAGGAAACGGAAAAATGATATATATCCGAGCCCTGTGTTGCACACAGTTTCCTTAAGACTAATTCGTCCCCTCACCTTCGTGTGCCGTGAGCTTCAGCAGGACGTTAATCTCCCAGGATAAAACGGATAGCAATGACAGGAAGCACAACGCCTTCAATTGCTTAAGAACCTTGTAGTTTGAACTCTCAGTTTTCATGTAGAAAAGAAGTAAGAAGAAGCAGATAGCTGGTGTTCTATCTGTATTCAGAACTGATCAAGAAGTTTGTTTATATAGGCTTTATCATGCAGAGAAGAGCTGGGAACTGATGGAATACGAAAAATGAACAGCCTCAGCATCATTATTTCAAAATCCGGATGGATTTGCACCCCCCTGCGTCTGCGCGTAGAGAACGGTGTATAAAGTTGGTAAATTCTTACCACTACAATAATACAACATCATATATATGTTGGCTCTTTTCCTTCCTACATTCCAATGTGGGAGAAATTGGTTTCTCCAATTTTCCCTTTATTACTAACACTTTCCATTCACCACTTAAGACTTTCCATTCACCACTTAGGCCCAATAGGCCTAATATGACATATCATTTAACATATCCATTTTATCCATTATTTTCCAACAATCCCCCACATGAATGGAATAGTGTTTAAACCATAGCAAAGGCTCTATGAATGAAATTGAGAGTTCGGCGGTAGATCAATGCATAGGATAGGTAGGTGTGACCCTTTGAACCTTCCCTTGATTAAATATGTTTACTTTACTGGCTGACTAGTAGACGCGATGTTCTTGAACTATTCTGCCGTTGATGTAAATGATGACATATCAACCACACTGCATCTACCTATCAACATAGGTTCTTGCGGTTATGTCCATTTTGTCCGTGGACATCTGCCTGGTTCAGTAAGAGTTTCTAAGAATTGCGCCCTCGCAATTCCCTTTGAAGCGGCCCCTCTTCTCTCTTACATAGGTGATTCTGTTGTCACGGATTTTATTAACACAAAACAAACAAGTAATAATCCGGTTAACCTCAAGTATAAGGATCGTAGTAATAGTGGTTAATGCCGGGTCGATCTTACGGGAACTCGGCGATTGCTAACCCTAGTTTTTGTTTAACTAACTAACCTATGTCACGATTACTAAACTAAACGGCGAATAAAGTAGAACGAAAGCGGAAATAAAACTAGACAGAGGATATAATCCAAAGCTAGGAAGGATACGGGTTGCGAACCTTTAACTAAACTAATCTAAGATGCGAATAAAAGTAAACTAACTAAACAAATTCAAGTTTTAAGGATTTAAATTTAATGTTTAACGAGCCAAACGAGGATTGATCCACCTATCCAACAAGCATTGATTCCCTATCTCGATTATATTGTGGTTTTTATCTAGGTTGTGATTCACCTTATCTAAACATGAACCCTAATTCCTTAGAAAGTTCATCTATTAATCCTTTATCTTCCAATGATAGATTAACGCGTTTTCTAACCAAAGGTGTAAACTTTATGTTTTTAATCTAGCAATTAAACCTATTAACTTCCGTTAAGATAGATTCAAATACTATTCCTATTCATGGTGATCTAAGGTTTATAGAGATTTCCATCAACAATAAACAATCAACACATGCATATCCTCCGATATAAGAGCAATTAAACATAATAAACTTGAATAAAGAAACAACCTTCAATAAAAACTCACAGTATAATCGATGAAAACGAAATCAACAATTGTTGGATGGCTTCACAATACTCGTTTGATGAAGCTTTTAGCTTCTGAACATCCTCAGCAACTCAAATTTGCAGAAACAGTGCATAAAAAGTAACTAGTTTGATCTAGATCTAAAGTGCATAAAAACTGGAATAAGAGGAAGGAAAACACAGCCTAAAGCCGCCCCTAGGTTTAGGGTTTCGAATAATGTGTATTTTGTATCTCGTAGGTGGAGAAAACAGCTGCTATATATAGATTTCGAAGTCGGTTCAGCAAAATCGGCCAACGGACGCTCGTCTGCTCCTCTGGACGCTCGTCCAAATAGATATGGACTGCTTCAGACGCCCGTTCAGACTGCGTCCAAACTCTCTGTATCAAAATCGCTCCTCCGGACGCCCGTCTGCTTTATCAAACGCCCGTCCACTCTGGACGGGACCTGGACGCTCGTTCAGGATGGTCGAATCTTGATTTCTTGATCTTTATCTCTTTTTTTTCTAAGTCATTCCTTCATTATCTCTTTTATCATCAATTAACTCGAACTTAATCAACTTTTGATCATCTCTTGAGCCTCAAACATGTATCTACAACACATAAAAACATCGCAAACTGTAATAATGTCCAAATAATCATAAAATCATAATAAAAACACCAAAATCAACCCATATTGCGAATAACTCATTTAAAACCTCATTTACTCAATATCTCCGTTAAACACTCGTTTCTTATGCAAATTTATACAAATACGGGGAAAAATACCATAGAATATATCGCTATAAATCGTATAAATTCACCCTTAACAACTCCCCCACACTTAAGCTTTTGCTCGTCCCGAGCAAAACAAAACGAAAATTAGGGCTCGAGACAAAACAGACATCTAAACAAATATAGCATACATTCAATAACTTAGAGGTTCACCAGTGTGTGGTGTGCAAAACCATAGAAAACTTCCACTAAATCTAAACTTGAGAAACTCATAGCAAAACTAGCTAATACCCCCTCGTAGACTAGCGATAAATGACACTCATAAGGTGTACCCTACAAACGTGACATATCCCGAAAAGAATGATCGAATATATCCAGGGCCTTTCTGAAATACTCAGAGGATAATCCCTACAGCATATCTATCAGTTTCTACTGGGGATAAGATAGATGATAACTTAGTCTTTCATTCATTTCATAACACTTCTTTAGTTGATTGAATTATTTCACTTTAAACACACATCAGAATGAGCTGTTGCCCTGTCATAGCAGAATAGGATATTCGAGATATACCCTACCTTACTCCAATCATAAGGCAGCTTCTTCTGACTGTCGTGAGCTTTTAGTCATCATAGTGGTATAGGACATACGTGGTATACCCTATCGCACTCAAATCATCGACTAGCTTTCGACACACCCATTTTATTCATTTAATTCAACTTTTTCATTTGACAATAAGTCACGTGTTACTTATCACATTCAAACCTTCAGATATTCACAGTATAACATACTTCGGATCTAAATACAAACTATCATAAGTCTCAAGGTATATACGTAGCACTAAGCACATGACTTATAAGAAAATCAGAAACCACTAATCAAAAAGGGGTATAACTTTATAAATTAGCTCATCATTCACTATGGCTCGTGAAGAATAGATCTCGGGTGAAACAACTAACTTATCAAACATATGATATATAGCTTAAATGACTATAAAAATAACGAACACTGAATATGCATTGCTTACTCGGGACAAAACAAAAACAAAAATGTCGAGAAATTTCGAAAAATCTAGCTCATTTTAGCTCATTTCGCATAGAAACGTTACGAATGTAAGCAAATGTATAGATACATAACGAATCATTCCCCTCCCCCACACTTAAAAATCAACATGTCCTCATGTTGTGCAGAATTAAAAGAAAAGGTCAAAGACTTAGCTGATTTCAACGGATACACGACTCGTCGGTCAGGCCGGAGCCTACACAGTGACACTTAGAACTCGTAATCTGACAATGTAGCTCGACAAAACCGGTAAAATGATACTTGCACGACTTGACAAACACGGAACCATCTCGGGGAAAACGGGGAATTATACCAGAATAAAAAAGAGATACAAAACCGAATATTAACAAAGCTAAATCATTCAATACATCCCAAAAGTTTAAACAAAGTAAAAATGAAAGTACGGGCGCCTTATGGCTTACACGATCCATCGGAAAAAGTAACAGTAGAAATATCAAAAATTACAACGAATCATATAAGGAAAAAGTAGCAAAAATATACAATGACAGTATCTAGGGCAAATCAAAATCGAAAAAAAGACAAATAAAATCATGACGGCCCCGGAGCCGGAGAATCGTCACTTGGAGGGTCGGAAGAGGGTCCAGATGGTGGTGCCGTAATCCTATCCACGGAGTCAGGCTGCTCCTCATCAGACGAAGACTCAGATTTCTCCAAAACATCCGCAATGGCCTGCTCGATCTCAGAAGAAAAATGGTAATCAATGGCGCTCGGATTGAAGATTCTGTCATCCCTTGGCTGCCGGCCTTCACTCATACACTTCAGAATCGTCAAAATGTTGTTCTGAGACGTCCTTATGTCCTCCAGCCAGTCCCGCACACTGTTGGCCATACTTAGCCGCATCCGGACCGAAGGAGATAAAGTAGGAAGTGTAGATGCTCGCGGCGGTGCTGAGGAAGAACCAGGCTCCTGCGGTGCCCCTGACTCAGACTGACCTGAAGGCTTACCCTTCTCCCTCTGTATAGGCCTCGGGTTCTTCGGTTTGTGATCGGCTCCATACTCCGGCACACCGGCATCAATACAGAGACTGTGGATCAGGTGAGGGATAATCAAGCAACGAGTATAGATCTTCTGATTAATAGCCACCTCATCATATAATGCCTGTCCCACATCCACATTCAGGCCAAATGTCAACGCATACAGCATGCCTAGGTCACCAATATGAAAGTGAGTTAGGTTGTTCTTAGGCAACAACCGACTCTGAATAAATCGACACTGGACCTTCCAGTCCTCCGTCCAGGTCTTGGTAACCAACTCCTTCCGGTCTCCTCCCGGCCTTAACGTCCAAGCCACATCCGGGCAAACTCTCAACCTCAACTCCTCCAAAGGATCATGCCCCAAACTCTGTCTATGTACAATCTCCTCCTTGTAGTCCCGACCCTCAAAAGCTGCCAACCCATACTTCTTATTGATCACATCCGGTGTAAACGGAACTTGTACCCCTCGAACCACAACTACCTTCGTGTCCAAGTCGGTTTCTGGACAGTTAGCGTAAAATTCCCGAACCAAGGAATCATTGACCGGGGTAGTCGGGATTGTCATCAAGGCATCCCATTTCCGGTCTCTTAGCAACTTGACAAACCCGGGATCTACCTGAGCTTCCAATGTAGCCCTTTCTATCAACATAGTTCTCGAGAAATAGTACTTGGTATACGCGTCCTGGGCCCTAGGGTTCACGAATCTACGAGGCATAGGCATAGGGGGTACGGTCTTGGCTTTCTTTCTAGGTTGGGCAGCCCTAGTTTCAACCGGTTCCTCTTCCCGAGGAACATCGACAACCTCCTCAACCCTAGATGACACCCCACCTTTCTGAGCTCTAGGCATCCTCACCAAGAGAATATCATCATCCGTCTCCGATCCCGAGGTTGGTTCATCCCTCAAAGTAGTCTTAGTTTGGGTGGCTCTATGAGGTTGTTCTCGGATACTCACACCCCGGTTAGGATCAACTAAGGTAGGATCAAACTCTTTGCGTTTCTTTCCAGCTTCCCTAGCCACGTCCTTACCGTGTCGCTTCACGACTCCCTTCTTATGAACCATATTCAAAGCCTAAACTACACGTAAACAATCCCAATTCACCACAATTTACCTGTTTAACATCCAAAGCGGGATTTCAAGACAACCAAACCACAACCACAACCATAATCATCACCAAACAAACCCATTCATCACCCATCACAACACCACATCACCATAACAGAGCAGAAAGAAACACAAAACCAGAAAAAGAACGAATTAAGGTAATATTCAAGTGAACGAGCCGACCCAAAGATCGAACTCGCAAAAACGTGAATAAAAACTAGAAAAGCTGTTACTAACTTACCAAGTAGAGTGAGTATATGTTGATTGAGATGGAAGGGAGTCCAAACAACACAAATATGGCCTCCAAAATCGAATTTTTTCTCCAAAAAGTTGGACTGCAATGGAGCTTGATTCTCCTAAAATATGGCGTGTTGGGGAATTTGGTTATGAAAATTGAAGAGAGGGGATCAAAAGCGGCTTATAGCACTTTGAATCGCTCGAAATGGTTTAGAATCGAAGATTTTAGGCCAAAAAAAGGGAGAGGAAACGGTTTTTTCGTTTTAAAACTCAGAAAAATGAAAGTTCAATGAAGCAGTGGGTATATATAAGCAGAGGGTGGACGCTCGTCCAACTTAGTGGACGGGCGTTCACTGGGAAATTAGATGAACTGGACGGGCGTCCTGATATTCAGACGCTCGTCCAAGAGTTTAAATCACATACAGGATTGGAGGGAAAATATCAGACGGGCGTCCAGGCTTCGTGGGTCATGGCGGACGGGCGTCCAGGCTTCTGGACGGGTGTCCCAGGTAGAATTATGCAAAAATCATGAAATGTCATATAATTTAAATTCAAATTCGCACTTTCTTATTAAACTTAATTAAAACTTCAAAAATACAACTAGAAATCAAAAATAAAAACAAATAGGAAACAGTGGGTTGCCTCCCACCCAGAGCTTTTGTTTTACGTCATTTGCTCGACGAAACATCCTAAGAACGCTAGTCATCGTAAATGGCCGACCAATCTATCACTCGATTGAGACGGCGGAGCATGTCGATCGCCGGAGGGAAGTCATACTCATCTTGCAAACCCCAATCCTCACCAGCTACATCAACACCTCGGAAATGCTCAGCTTGCAGCACTAGCGCTAAATCTGTCAGCATCGGATCATTGAGAATCGTGTACGGACGTCCTAGAGCCTCCTGTAACTCCTCAGTAGTGAAGTCTCCACCTCCCGAACAGCGGGGAACAATAAGAGCATAGGTGACAGTCTTGACGCGGGTACTAATGTCAAAATCTACGTGTAACACTATAGTCCCTCCCGGTCCATCATCTACCGTGATAAGTGGGATCTTCCTAAGGAAAGGCAACTCCTCTGGTAGAACTCCGAAATCCATATCTAGAAAGCACAGCTAACTGACAGATATCAACAAAAACAAACTTAGTAAGCTAAACTTAAATACTAAAACTTAAACACTAAAACTACAAAAGCATAACAAAAACGACTAAAACTAATGATATCTAGGATGCCTCATAGTAGCGCTTTTGTTTAATGTCGTTAGCTCGACACCGTTTAAGCTCAGCCTGGATCAGGCCACTTGACCTTCCTTCCAGCCACTACCTCGTCCAGACCTTGATCAGTAGTTCGGCTGCAGAAACAGCACCTAACACATGGGGTAAAACCTTTAATAGCTTTCCAAACACGCTTAAACTTCCCCATGGTTGATTTCTTCATTCTCTGAGCCTTCTGATGACGCTTCAACTGACGCTCCCTCTCAAATTCTTCCATATCCCAACTACCAGCTAGAACTTCTTCAGATTGACCACTACCGCCATCCTCCGAAAACAGGTCGGGTGAAAACTCGTCGAATTCTTCGACTTCCGTAGCACCACACCCGAGGAGGTCGAGGAAACGGACAATCAAAGATTTCTCTTTAGGCTCACTGTTAAGGGTGATTTTATACGTTTTATAAGGATATATTTTATGTCAATATTCCCCATATTCTTAGGATTTTCATAGAAATGGAGCTTTATATTGAAATATTGAGCAAGTGATGTTTTTAATGGGTTAGTTGCAAACTTGTATGATTTATGTGTAAAAGTGATGGTTTTATATTGATTTGGAAGATACAACATTTTGCAATATGTTTGATGACTTGTAGGTACACAATTCCGGCTTGGAAAAGGATTTAGAAGGTGTCAAAATCGGATTTGAAGTGAAGGAAATTAGCTTTAGAAGACCAAACTGGCGTTTACTTTGTTGGATTCCGAGTAGTGACGACCTTGCAACGAAGTTCTTGATATGATAACAACCGAGTTTACTCTGGACCTCAAGAGAAGCGTTGTAGGGCTTGAAGGGAGGATTCTACAGGATTTTGAATCACTACATTCCGACTTACGAGGCCCGAGATATGAGCGTTACAAGTTTGGATGCTGTTGCTGAAAATAGTGAACGGGCGTCCGACCTTATGGACGGGCGTCCGGCACCGTTACTGTAGCAACCGCCTCTGATTTTCTATAAATAGCAGCAGCTTTTCAACCCTAATATCATACCACATCGAATTTTTACATAGCAGCAGCTCTTCTTTGAACCCTAGAGAAGTCAAGCAGCAGCAGCCGGCCGGCCGAGCTTCATGCTTGGCCGGCCGGTGGTGGTTAGATTAGATATTTCTTTTTCTTTTCGTTTTCGTTTCTTCTGTTGCCGCCATGGTTCAGCCATGAAACAAGCTTGGTGAAACCTTTTTGCAAAGCAGCACTTTAATGTCAATTCATGGATGATTTTGTAAGTTTTAATTCAAATTGTTTCTTTCCTTTGTTTATTCGTATCTTGCAATTTATATCGGAAGATTATTGCTTGTTGATGCTACCGTATGACGGAAGTCGGTGTAGTTTAGATCACCATAGGAAAGATTAGATCTTTAATCTATACATAACGGAAGTTCGTAGGTTAAATATCTGGGTTTACGAGAGAACCACAATTTGATTAATTCGATGCAAGATTATCTTAGATTTGAATTGAGGGATATCACCATTACCGGAAAGATAGGATTTTTCATGTGTTTAATTCATTATGTTGTTCTTGTTCTCTTTCATGTTTTTATGCCGCATGTTAATCGAATTTAGATAACGGAAGTTAATAGATTCGTTAGATTGCCGTGAGAGAGATTGACAATAATTATTCCAATAAACGGAAGTTGAGGGATAATGTTGTTAGATTAGGATTTAATCCGTATCTTTGATTCGTATCGATATTAGTTAAGACCGGAAGGTAAACTAATTAATGGCGTGATAAATCGGAAGAGGAAACGCTTCTTTAGATAAGATAATAATCCAAGATAACTTGTGAATAAATATTTGTCTATCTTATTTCCTTCGGTGGGGTGATGGTTGTTGGAAATAGGTTGATCATGGTTTGTTTATGGTTGGTCAGTTGATAGTTAGTTTTACTGTTTTCGTAGATATATTATTTATTTTGTCCGCAACTATATTTCCTGGCTTTGGATTAACAATCCTCCGTCCAGTTATTTTTCCGTTCTAGTTTAGGTTTAGGTTTAGTTAATAAAGAGGAATTAATGAAGTTAGATTCAACAGCCCAATTCCCTGAGGATCGATACCCGTACTTATCCAACTTTACTAGCAACTACCCGGTATTCGGCCGGTTAGGAGGTAGTTTTGCATGGTAGTATAGGTTTTATAAATTTCTTTTGTTTTAATGATGCAAAATCTCCCCAACAAAAGTGGCGCCGTTGCCGGGGAATCGGCGTTTTGATGAATTTGGTTGAATTAATTTCTCGATTTTGTTACGTTTTTTTTATTTTTCGTTTTCAATAAAAGTAGCGTTTAACAAATTGAGAGTTTTTATTTTTGTCGTGTTTCGATGACCGTTAGGTTAAGAATGTGCAAAAAGTTTTTTACTCGATTTGTGAAACGTGAACTATATGTTTGTTTGTATCTAGTCTAACCCTCTGTGCTTTAATTTGATGTGGCTGCTCTGTGATATTTGATGTATGATCTTTTAAGAAATTAGGGTTTGTTGTATTTCCTGCGTTTTCTGTGCAAATTTGACTGTTGGACGAGCGTTCAGGTAAGTGAACGCTCGTCCAATCCCTAACATGCAGGTAAACGAGCGTCTGGTTTGTTGGACGCTCGTCCGTTCCAAAACGTATCAACTCTGTTCTGTTTTCAAGAACCAGACGGGCGTCCATATATCTAAACGCCCGTCCGGCCTGCATAAGTTTTAAACGCCCGTTTGAATTAGTGAACGCCAGTCCAGGTTCCAGATTTCTTCTCAATTTGATTTTTAATGCTTTATTTGATATGGATACTTTAATTAGAGCTTCTGTGGCTAATTGTTTTTACGTAGATGATCTGAACTTGCATGTTTACACCTTTCCATCTATGAATCCATGTTGAATAATTGATTAATTTTTTTTTATGATTCATCCATGCAAGTTATAGTTACTGTCGGTTCTCGTATGCTATAACTGTTCTTATTGTTAATTAGTAGCTAATGTCGGTTTCCGTATGCTACATACCGCTGTGATGAATCTTTTAAGCTTTGAGACTTATGTGCTTTCTTGTTATTTTTGTAACTCATATGGGTAGCTACTGTCGGTTTTCCGTATGCTACGTCCTTTTCCATATGAGTTATATCTGTTTAGTATAGCTAACTGTTGGTTTTCCATAATGCTATCACCTTTGACGAGTCTTAAAGCGCGTCTACATTGCATGTAATAAACAGCACTGTCGTTTATCGTAACCTGTCATTATTTGGTAGACGTTTATTATATACATGTCGTGTTGCTAATGAGTGGGCTAGTTTTCTTTCTTTTATTTTCTTTTATTTTTGCATGTCATATAGGTACATATCATTTAGTTGCATGTCATCTAGTTGCATTGTTTTTCTATTTTTCTTTTATTTTTCTTGAGCGTAGTTAACTGTCGGTTTCCGTAATACTACCTCGTTTTCTTTATTTTTAGTTTCGCATAGGCCGTAGTCACCTTTGTAGGGTTGCCCTCCAAACTCGCTCAGCCTGAGCCTGTCAGAATTTATTTTTTTTATTTATTTTATTTTTAGGATTGCATATCATGTAGGCTGCATTGTAGTATATTTTCATGTAGTTGCACCTAGCTCTACTATTTTAATGTTCCATGTATGTGTTCCATCTTTACATGAGCTATCCTTATTTCTGTTTGCACATGTGGTCTATATTATTCTACAAGCTTCTGTGGCTTTATTCTTAGATGTCCTGAGTTTAAGTGTTGATCTTTCCATCTGAGCTATTATTTCTTTTTGTGCTTATATCAAACTTCCATATTTAGACGCTTAGATGTTCTGTACTTTCCCTGTTTGATTTTTCCATCTGAAGCGATTCTATTTTGTGCTCTGTATGTTCTATTCCCCCTTGTCCCCGAGGTCCGTTTTGTTTTGTTTGTTCAAGTGTGCAGGATATTTGCGATAGCAATTGTGAGCTTTCAGATGAAGCCAGTTTTCCGGTGGATGGTCCACAGTCTACTGATTTCCTCAGGCATTCCTGGATCTGATGACGATCACTTCCAGACTTGCCACCTTCGAATTACAATCATCTAAGTTCTTTATCTTTTTTTTAATTCTGCACAACATGAGGACATGTTGTAATTTAAGTGTGGGGGAGGGAAATGGTTTTATGTATCTACATTCATTTGCCATACTATTATATTTCTATGAAAAGTGCTTAATTTTAAAATTTTTGTTTTGTCCCGAGTGAGCATTGCATGTCTTTGTTCGGTTTTAATATTCATTGATGCTGTATTCTGCATATTTAGTAAATTTAGTTGTTTCACCCGACACTATTTTTCACGTGCCATAGTAGATGATGAGCTATGTTTTTAAGCCATACCCATTTGATTAGAGATTTTTGATGATTATCGCATGATTCTTTGCTTACATACGAATTTTGAAAATTTTAATAGTTTGTATTTAGAATTAAAGTATGACATACTGTGAATATCTAAAGGTTTGAATGTGATAAATGACACGTAACTATTGCGCTTTTGAAATGAAGTGAATAAGTGAAGTTGTTTTAAATTATAAATGTGTGTGTCGAAAGCTGGTCGATGATTTGAGTGAGGTAGGTCATACCACGAATGTCCTATTCCACTATGATGACCAAAAGCTCACGACAGTTAGAAAAAGCTGCCTTATGATTGGAGTAGGTAGGGGATTAGCGGGAAATGTCCTATTCTGCTATGAGGGCAATAGCTCATTCTGATGTGTGTTTAAGTGAAATAATTAAATCAACTTATGAGAATAGTGATATGAATTAAACGAAAGACTTAGTTATCGTCGATCTTATCCCCAGTATAAACTGAAAGATATATTGTAGGGACTATCCTCTAAGTATGTCGGAAATATTTTAAATGCTCCCTATTATTTTTTTCGGGGTTTGTATGTTTTGTGAGGTGCATGTTATAATCGTTTCTATATTTCTAATTTCAATGGGATGTCGGCTAGTTTTGCTTGAATCAATTTCAAGTGTGGATTTAGTGGAAATTTATTATGGCTATGCACACACTCACTTGGGTGAACCTCTAAACTATTTGAATATGTTTTATATTTGCATAAGTGTCTATTTGTCTCGAGTGATGATTATGTTTTGTCTTGCTCGGGACGAGCAAGGTTTAAGTGTGGGGGAGTTGTTAAGGGTGATTTTATACGTTTTATAAGGATATATTTTATGTCAATATTCCCCATATTCTTAGGATTTTCATAGAAATGGAGCTTTATATTGAAATATTGAGCAAGTGATGTTTTTAATGGGTTAGTTGCAAACTTGTATGATTTATGTGTAAAAGTGATGGTTTTATATTGATTTGGAAGATACAACATTTTGCAATATGTTTGATGACTTGTAGGTACACAATTCCGGCTTGGAAAAGGATTTAGAAGGTGTCAAAATCGGATTTGAAGTGAAGGAAATTAGCTTTAGAAGACCAAACTGGCGTTTACTTTGTTGGATTCCGAGTAGTGACGACCTTGCAACGAAGTTCTTGATATGATAACAACCGAGTTTACTCTGGACCTCAAGAGGAGCGTTGTAGGGCTTGAAGGGAGGATTCTACAGGATTTTGAATCACTCCATTCCGACTTACGAGGCCCGAGATATGAGCGTTACAAGTTTGGATGCTGTTGCTGAAAATAGTGAACGGGCGTCCGGCACCGTTACTGTAGCAACCGCCTCTGATTTTCTATAAATAGCAGCAGCTTTTCAACCCTAATATCATACCACATCGAATTTTTACATAGCAGCAGCTCTTCTTTGAACCCTAGAGAAGTCAAGCAGCAGCAGCCGGCCGGCTGAGCTTCATGCTTGGCCGGCCGGTGGTGGTTAGATTAGATATTTCTTTTTCTTTTCGTTTTCTGTTTCTTCTTGTTGCCGCCATGGTTCAGCCATGAAACAAGCTTGGTGAAACCTTTTTGCAGCAGCACTTTAATGTCAATTCATGGATGATTTTGTAAGTTTTAATTCAAATTGTTTCTTTCTTTTGTTTATTCGTATCTTGCAATTTATATCGGAAGATTATTGCTTGTTGATGCTACCGTATGACGGAAGTCGGTGTAGTTTAGATCACCATAGGAAAGATTAGATCTTTAATCTATACATAACGGAAGTTCGTAGGTTAAATATCTGGGTTTACGAGAGAACCACAATTTGATTAATTCGATGCAAGATTATCTTAGATTTGAATTGAGGGATATCACCGTTACCGGAAAGATAGGATTTTTCATGTGTTTAATTCATTATGTTGTTCTTGTTCTCTTTCATGTTTTTATGCCGCATGTTAATCGAATTTAGATAACGGAAGTTAATAGATTCGTTAGATTGCCGTGAGAGAGATTGACAATAATTATTCCAACAAACGGAAGTTGAGGGATAATGTTGTTAGATTAGGATTTAATCCGTATCTTTGATTCGTATCGATATTAGTTAAGACCGGAAGGTAAACTAATTAATGGCGTGATAAATCGGAAGAGGAAACGCTTCTTTAGATAAGATAATAATCCAAGATAACTTGTGAATAAATATTTGTCTATCTTATTTCCTTCGGTGGGGTGATGGTTGTTGGAAATAGGTTGATCATGGTTTGTTTATGGTTGGTCGGTTGATAGTTAGTTTTCTTGTTTTCGTAGATATAGTTTTATTTATTTTGTCCGCAACTATATTTCCGGCTTTGGATTAACAATCCTCCGTCCAGTTATTTTTCCGTTCTAGTTTAGGTTTAGGTTTAGTTAATAAAGAGGAATTAATGAAGTTAGATTCAACAGCCTAATTCCCTGAGGATCGATACCCGTACTTATCCAACTTTACTAGCAACTACCCGGTATTCGGCCGGTTAGGAGGTAGTTTTGCATGGTAGTATAGGTTTTATAAATTTCTTTTGTTTTAATGATGCAAAATCTCCCCAACACTCACCAATATAGTGCTTGCACCTTTGGCCATTCACTCGAAACAGGTTACCGCTATAACCACGAAGTTCTAGAACGCCTCCAGGAATGATTTGGAGAATCTCGAAAGGACCGGACCAACGTGTCCTCAACTTTCCAGGAAACAAATGTAACCTAGAATTGTATAGAAGAACTTGTTCGCCGACGTGAAATTCTCTCTTCTTAATCTTAGCATCGTGGAGTAGCTTCATCTTATCTTTACTAATCCTGGCACTTTCGTAAGCCTGGACTCTGAATTCATCCAACTCATGCAACTGCTGCAGTCGATGCTTTCCACAAGATTGGGAATCAAAGTTCAGAAACTTTATAGCCCAATAAGCTCTATGCTCCAACTCGACTGGCAGATGACATGGCTTACCATAAACCATTTGATATGGAGATGTACCCATAGAAGTCTTATAGGCGATTACGTATGCCTATAGTACATCATCCGACTTCAAACTCCGGTCTTTCCTATGATCGTTGACCGTTTTCTCTCCGAGATTTTTTTAATGCTTTGGTTGCTTCTTTCAACAACGACCACTAGTCATCGGATGATATGGTGTGCCGTTTTGTGACGAACACCATACTTTTCAAGGACTTTTTCTAGGGGTCGGTTGCGAAGTGCGTCCCTTCATCACCGATCAAGGCACGTGGACATCCAAACCTCACGAAGATGTTTTTCTTAAGAAATTTCATTACCGTCTTATGATCATTGTGAGGAGTGGCTTGAGCCTCCACCCATTTTGACACGTAATCCACGCAGACTAAGATGTATTTGTTACCGCAAGATGATGGGAATGGTCCCATAAAATCGATACCCCATACATCAAAGACTTCGCATTCTAATATGGGTTTCAAAGGCATGTCAAAACGCCTTGTCAGAGTACCGGTTCTCTGGCATCTATCACAAGCTTTACAGAAAGCTTCTGTGTCCTTAAAGATCGTGGGCCAATAGAAACCGGATTGAAAAATCTTAGCAACGGTTTTCCACGGACCAAAGTGGCCTCCAGTGGGTCCACTATGGCACTGCTCAATAATATCCCGTTGCTCGGATTCTGGAACACATCTTCTGAGCAAACCATCTTTACAGATCTTAAAAAGATAAGGTTCATCCCAAACGAAAGATTTCAAATCAGAGAAGAACTTTTTCTTCTCCTGATAAGACATTTCCGGATCGAGATAACGGGCATGAAGGTAATTGACAATGGAAGAATACCATGGAACATCGGGAGGACAACCGTCGATAAGCATAATGTTCTCTAGAGGAAAGTAAAGATCTATATCATCTGGATCATCCTTTTTCTCATTCAACATTCTAGAAACATGATCCGCCACGACGTTTTCACTGCCCTTTTTGTCCTTAATTTGAACGTCAAACTCTTGTAGGGTCAGTATCCACCGTAGTAGGCGCGGTTTAGCCTCTTTCTTAGTCATCAGATAATGCAAAGCAGCGTGATCAGTCCACACAACTACTTGAGCTCCTAACAAGTAACTACGAAACTTGTCCATAGCAAAGACTACGGCCAATAATTCCTTTTCAGTGGTAGTATAGTTAACTTGAGAGGGGTTCAAAGTGTGACTGGCGTAATAGATAGGCTGGAATTTCCCGTTAAGCCTTTGTCCTAAGACCGCACCAACAGCATAGTTTGATGCGTCGCACATAAGCTCAAATGGTAAGTTCCAGTCAGGCGATATAAGAATTGGAGCAGATATTAAACGATTCTTGAGCTCCTCAAACGCTTGCTTGCAGCTCTCATCTAAATTGAACTCAACGTCATCCTTAAGTAAAGTAGACAGGGGCTTGGCTATCTTGGAGAAGTCTTGAATGAATCTTCTGTAAAAGCCGACATGTCCAAGGAAACCTCTCACTTCACGCACATTCTTAGGATAGCTCATCTTCTCGATAGCTTCTACTTTTGCCCTGTCAACTTCTATACCCTTGGCTGAGATTTTGTGGCCAAGAACTATGCCCTCATCTACCATGAAATGGCATTTTTCCCAATTAAGCACCAAGTTCTTTTCCACGCATCTGGATAACGCTTGATCAAGATTGTCAAGACAATCATCAAAAGACTGACCAAAAACCAAAAAATCGTCCATAAAGATCTCCATACACTTTTCTACGAGCCCGTCAAAGATAGCCAGCATACATCTCTGAAATGTAGCTGGGGCATTGCAGAGACCAAATGGCATTCGCCTGTAAGCGAATGTACCATAAGGGCATGTGAAAGTGGTTTTCTCTTGGTCAGCTGGATCAATGGGTATCTGGAAATATCCCGAATATCCATCTAGGAAGCAGTAGAATGACGCTCAAGCATCTGATCAATGAATGGAAGGGGAAAGTGATCTTTTATTGTGACCTCATTGAGCTTTCGATAGTCGATACAGACTCTGTAACCAGTGACAAGTCTCAATGCTATTTCCTCTCCCTTCTCATTCTTCTCAATCGTAATTCCTCCTTTCTTGGGAACTACTTGAGTTGGGGAAACCCATTCACTATCCGCGATGGCATAAATGATTCCCATGTCCAGAAGCTTGATGATTTCCTTTTTAACCACCTCTTGCATATGAGGGTTGAGCCTCCTCTGGGGCTGTCTAACACATTTAGAACCCTCATTAGTCTTGATCTTATGCATACAGATGTCAGGAGATATCCCTCTGATATCTCCTACTTGCCATCCAAAGGCTTTTTCATTTTTCCTCAAGACGTTGATCAATTTCATCTCTTCTAGTCGAGACAGCTTGGCGGAAATAATCAAAGAAAGCTTGTCGCCTTCTCTTAAAAACACATACTTTAGATGTTTGGGCAACGGCTTCAGAACCAAATCAGTAGGGGGGTCTTCCAAACTTGACTTAAGATCTCCAACTTTCAACTCAACATCGCTGAGCTTACTCAGTGGTCCCACCGCCTTAACTTCTCCTCTCAAGAGTTCTTCCTCAAAATCAGCTGCTAATTGATCTAGATTGACCATACCATGAGTATTTAGATTATCAAACAATCGCTCATATTCAGCTTCTACAACCATGACTTGCTTATCCATATAATCGGTGAAATCATCTGTCATATAATCAATGGAAAAGCCGGTTGGAGGGCCAGAGGGTACTTGAATGGACTTTAAGTCATTGTAACTCACCTCTTGGTCACCAACTCGGATAGTCACTTGCCCACCGTCACAATCGATGAGGGCTCTAGCTGTAGATAAGAAAGGTCTTCCAAGAATCAGGGGGACGTTTTCATCTTTCTCCATATCTAAAACATACCAATCGACTGGAAAGGTAAATCTATCAATCTGAACTAAAACGTCTTTCAGGATCCCTGAAGCTTTCTTAGAGGATCTATCAGCGAATTGTAAACTCATAGTAGTGGGTTCTAGAAGGCTTTGTAAACCGAGCTGTTTGCATACAGACATTGGCATAAGACTTATAGAGGCACCTAGATCACACAAAGAATTAGGGAAGACTAGACCTCCCATTAACACTTGTAAGTACGAACTTGCCGGGGTCACCTCTTTTAATTGGTAAGTCTTCATAATTAATCATGGAGCAATCCTCACCAATTTGCCTTTCCATGCCTGCTAACTTCTTTTTCGAAGACACAACATCCTTGATGAATTTTGTATACTTAGGCATCTCGACCAAGACCTCGGATAATGGAAGATTTACCTGAGTATTTTTCAGAAGGTTAAGAACCTTTTCGTACTTTTTGTCCTCAATCAAAGGTATGTTGCTCTTTCGTGGTGGAAATGGAAGCTTCTTAAGGTCACTCTCAGAAAAGACTTTCTTTGAGGATGCACTTACTGCTTTGTTTTCCAGATCCTTCCATCGAACGACTTTTTCAGATTTTTTTGTAGTCTGGGGATCAGCCTCCTGACTTGCTCTTTCAGTCCTCAAGGGATCAGCCACTTGAGGATCTCAATCTCTTTCACCTCTCAGGGGATCAGCCACCTGAGTCTTTTCTTTTGGCAAAGGGGAGTGTAGGTGCTCAGCTTCCCCTCCTGCCTTATCAATGGCAGGAGGGGCTAGTGGTTTCCCTGGTGGGAAGGACCACTAACTTGAGTACCACTTCTTAAGTTCATTGCACTAGCCTCCTCTCTACCGTAAGGAATTGAAGGTACGAGGTCAGTACAAGGGCCTTTGTTCAAATCGGTCTGAGCAACATGACCGCCCTTTGGATTCTTTTCAGTAAAACTGGGTAGATGCCCTGGGGGTCGTGAAGCTAACTGCTCAGCCAGCTGCCCTATTTGCTTCTCAAGGTTCTTATTTGTACTCATAAGGAGCTGAATATTCTTGTTTTGCTCCTCTCTAAATGAGTTCCATTCAGCCTTGAGGTCTCCTGAGCTTGAAGGGCCTTGGGAGTTTGGAAAATTTTGAGAGTATTGCTGGCTGGGCCGATTTTGAAAATTAGAATTGGAACTAGAAGGCCAATTCTGATTGAACCTTTGAGTAGGATTGGAAAAATTAGTGTTTTGGTTCTGACTAAAACCAGGGTTCCTATTGAAATTCTGTTTTGAATTGAAATTCGAATTAGGATTGAAACCAGAAGATTGATTAAACCCTTGATTTTGGAAATTTTGCTGGCCAGAAACTTGATTAGACATTTGGTTGTTCTGGCCATAGAACGCATTCACTTCAGCATTCTGTCTGTTCATAGGACAGAATTTAGATGTGTGCCCCACCTCGTCACAGTTTTGACATGTGAGTGGATTATACTGTCCATGATCATGAACATCATTCACTTGATAAGTAGCAGGGGAATTAAACTGACACTGGTCATTCACATGGCCGATCGATAGCGATTTTCACGATGTACGAACCGAGGGTTCTGTGGAAAAGAAGAAGTTTGATTTACTGGACTGGAGACTTGAGATGCTGCCATCTGCTTTTGCAGCATGGCGATCAAACTTTGCATGTTTACCTCCTCTACCTTAGGAGGAGGAGGTTCTTGGATAGCTTGATAGGATGGAGCATAGTTATATTTGGCAATGTCCTCGAACAATGCCCATCCCTCTTCAGGTGTTTTCTTCAGAAATGCCCCACCAGATGAATTATTGACCATGCCTTTTGTAAGCTCGGTCAATCCGCTAAAGAAAGTGTTGACTTGCCTTTGCAGCGGTAAGCCGTGGTGGGGACACTTCCTCAGAAGAGACTTGAATCTTTTCCAGCAATCGAAGAAAGATTCATTCTCTTTCTGATAGAAAGTGAAAATCTCGTTCAAACACTGGGCTGTTTTCGAAGGTGGAAAGTATTGACTCAAGAACTCCTTTTCGAGTTCCGCCCAAGTGGTGATTGATTCAGAGGGAAGAGAAGTATACCACTCCTTCGCTTCTCCCTTTAGAGAAAATGGAAAAAGTTTCAGTCTGATTGCATCCTCACTTACTCCTTGGATGCGTGTGGTACCGCATATCTCCAAGAATGTATGCAAGTGAGTGTGTGGATTCTCTGACTGATAACCATGAAAAATAGATGCATGCTGCATCATTTGAATGAGGCCAGGCCTTAGCTCAAAGCTCTGTGCAGTAATGGCTGGAATGACAATAGCCGGGTTGACAGTGACTGCGCCAGGCATGGCGTAGTCTGCCAACGTACGTCTATTATTAGCAGCCATTATCACAAAATCAGTGATTTCTTTGGCTAGCTGATCCTCAAGATCTTGCTCGGCTCTTCCTTCCAGAACCGCAGAACGGAGAATCCGCCTGTTTGGGCCGGACTACGGTTCGCTCGGGGTCAGGGGTGTATAGTAACGGTCCCTTTTGACTCCGAGTTTGCATAAACCGGACCAAAAACAAGTGAAAGCAACCTAAAGACTAAGAAATTAAAAGCCTAAACTAAAAACTAAAGCCTATGAAAAGAAAATAAAAGAAAAGAAGAAAAGAAACAGAGTTATTGAAGACAAGAAGGATCAGACGGACGTCCAAAGTTTTGGACGGGCGTCTGATAAAAATTTGGTCTGGACGGGGGTTTAGTGGTCCAAACGCTCGTCTGAAAGGCAGAATACTTGGACGGGCGTCCAAGTCTTATGGACGCTCGTCTAAGTGAATAAAAACAGAACAGAATTGATAATTTTCCAGCGGACGGGCGTCCAAGATATTCAGATGCCCGTTTGGTAGCGGGAAAACTAGAACAGAAGCAAAAATTTGCAGAAAAGAAAAGAAGGTAAGACAGAAAAACAGAAAGAAAGACGATCTAATCTCAAAGGAAACTACTAAGGGAAGGTCTTAAACCCTAACTAAACCCTAATTATCTACTTAGCAACTACCTAAAACAATTATCAACTAAAAACAGGAATTTAAGACAAAATAAAAACAGGAAAAACAGAAACAAACAGAAAAAACGAAAAACAAAAACTAGACAACCGTCCGGTTCCCCGGCAACGGCGCCAAAAACTTGTCACGGATTTTATTAACACAAAACAAACAAGTAATAATCCGGTTAACCTCAAGTATAAGGATCGTAGTAATATTGGTTAATGCCGGGTCGATCTTACGGGGAACTGGCGATTGCTAACCCTAGTTTTTGTTTAACTAACTAACCTATGTCACGATTACTAAACTAAACAGCGAATAAAGTAGAACGAAACTGGAAATAAAACTAGACAGAGGATATAATCCAAAGCTAGGAAGGATACGGGTTGCGAACCTTTAACTAAACTAATCTAAGATGCGAATAAAAGTAAACTAACTAAACAAATTCAAGTTTTAAGGATTTAAATTTAATGTTTAACGAGCCAAACGAGGATTGATCCACCTATCCAACAAGCATTGATTCCCTATCTCGATTATATTGTGGTTTTTATCTAGGTTGTGATTCACCTTATCTAAACATGAACCCTAATTCCTTAGAAAGTTCATCTATTAATCCTTTATCTTCCAATGCAAGATTAACGCGTTTTCTAACCAAAGGTGTAAACTTTATGTTTTTAATCTAGAAATTAAACCTATTAACTTCCGTTAAGATAGATTCAAATACTATTCCTATTCATGGTGATCTAAGGTTTATAGAGATTTCCATCAACAATAAACAATCAACACATGCATATCTTCCGATATAAGAGCAATTAAACATAATAAACATGAATAAAGAAACAACCTTTAATAAAAACTCACAGTATAATCGATGAAAACGAAATCAACAATTGTTGGATGGCTTCACAATACTCGTTTGATGAAGCTTTTAGCTTCTGAACATCCTCAGCAACTCAAATTTGCAGAAACAGTGCATAAAAAGTAACTAGTTTGATCTAGATCTAAAGTGCATAAAAACTGGAATAAGAGGAAGGAAAACGCAGCCTAAAGCCGCCCCTAGGTTTAGGGTTTCGAATAATGTGTATTTTGTAGCTCATAGGTGGAGAAAACAGCTGCTATATATAGATTTCGAAGTCGGTTCAGCAAAGTCGGCCAACGGACGCTCGTCTGCTCCTCTGGACGCTCGTCCAAATTGATCTTGACTGCTTCAGACGCCCGTTCAGACAGCGTCAAAACTCTCTGTATCAAAATCGCTCCTCCGGACGCCCGCCTGCTTTATCAAATGCCCGTCCACTCTGGACGGGACCTGGACGCTCGTTCAGGATGGTCGAATCTTGATTTCTTGATCTTTATCTCTTTTTTTTCTAAGTCATTCCTTCATTATCTCTTTTATCATCAATTAACTCGAACTTAATCAACTTTTGATCATCTCTTGAGCCTCAAACATGTATCTACAACACATAAAAACATCGCAAACTGTAATAATGTCCAAATAATCATAAAATCATAATAAAAACACCAAAATCAACCCATATTGCGAATAACTCATTTAAAACCTCATTTACTCAATATCTCCGTTAAACACTCGTTTCTTATGCAAATTTATACAAATACGGGGAAAAATACCATAGAATATATCGCTATAAATCGTATAAATTCACCCTTAACATCTGTAATTCAGAATTTTCTTAAAAAATTCTTCTTACACAAATCATTAAAAACTCTTCTGTGAGCTTATCCTCGTTCAATCTCACTGTTTCTTCATCTTAGGAATGAGCTTGAAGGTTACCCCCCACAGTGACTTTACTTCGGCAATTAGGTTTTCCCATTGAACCAAGATCTTGGGATCTCCAATCTACAAGGTTGGGTTTTCCTTTGCAAAAGTTTTATTCCCTGGGCTTTAGTCCGATTCCTCTTGATGATTTAGCAACTACCTCTCTATTTAACCCTTTGGTTAGCGGATCCACAAGATTATCCTCTGACTTAACATAGTCTAAGGTAATCGTACCAGTTGAGAGTAGTTGTCTAATGGAATTATGTCTTCGGCGTATGTGCTCTTCCAATCGCTGATTGACTGTCACAGTGAATACATATTCCTGGCACTGGCTTCGGCCATTGAGGAATATCCTCTAGGAATTGATGCAACCATTTTGCCTCTTCCCCACATTATCCAATGCCACAAACTCAGATTCCATTGTGGATCTGGTTATCACGGTTTGTTTGGAAGATTTCCGAGACACGGCTCCACCGCCTAACGTGAATACAAAGCCACTTGTGGATTTTGAATCCTTTGAATCTGAAATCCAATTTGCATCAGTATATCCTTCTATAACAATTGGTTCTCTTGTATAGTGAAGGCCATACTTACGAGAATATCTTAAGTATCTCAGTAATCTCACTATAGCTTTCCAATGTTCATGACTCGGATTACTAGTATATCTACTTAGCTTGCCAACAGCGTAAGCGATATCCGGTCTAGTACAACTCATTAGGTACATTAGACTTCCAATGATCCTTGCGTACTCAAATTGAGATACACCCTCACCTTTATTTTTGAACAAAGGTTGACTTTGATCTATTGGAGTTCTAGCTTCATTTGAGTCATCTTTATTGAATTTTTCCAGGATTTTATCAATATAATTAGATTGACTCAAAATGAGACCATTAGAATTTCTGTAATTCTAATACCCAATATCATCTCTCGCTAAACCCATATCTTTCATTTCAAATCGGCGTTTAACATATCTTTGGTAGATTTGATCATCTTATCATTACTACCAACTATCAGCATGTCATCCACATAAAGACATAAGATGACATAGCCATCTTTTGTTTCTTTCATGTAAATACATTTATCACATTCATTGGTTTTGAACCCTTTTTCAAGCATAACATGATCAAACTTTTGAGGCCATTGTTTTGGTGCTTGTTTTAAGCCATATAATGACGACACCAATTTACACACTTTCTTTCCTTGTCCTGGACTAGAAAAACCCTCAGGTTGTTCTATGTAGATTTCTTCTTCTAAATCTCCATTTAAGAAAGCGGTTTTCACATCCATTTGATGTACTTCTAAATTACGCAAAGCGGCCATAGCAAGTACCATCCTAATAGAAGTTATTCTCGTCACTGGAGAATATGTGTCAAAATAATCAAGACCTTCTTTTTTACTATAACATTTTATTACTAGTACGGCCTTATATTTATCAATAGATCCATCAAGTTTCATTTTCCTCTTAAAGATCCATTTTGATCCTAGTGGCTTACATCCTGGAGGTAGATCAACTAACTCCCAAGTATGATTTTGCAATATAGAGTCTATTTCACTATTTATTGCTTCTTTCCACATTGGACCTTCAGAAGAAGTTGTCGCTTCTTTAAAGCTTTGAGGATCTGTCTCTATCATATAAGTGATAAAATCTTCACCAAAAGATTTTTCAGTCCTCGGCCTTTTGTTTCTTCTTGGCTCAACCTCAGTTGGCTCTTCTTCATTTACTTGTTCAGAAGGGTGATCCTGACCATGAACACGCTTTAATGAACTAGGTTCATTTGTTTTAGCCGGAAATACATTCTCAAAGAATGATGCATTTCTCGATTCCATTATTGTATTTTTATGTATTTCAGGATTATCTGACTTATACACAAGAAATCGATAAGCACTACTGTTGTGTGCATATCCATTGAATATACAATCAACAGTTTTTGATCCTATCTTTACTACTTTGGGTGTAGGTACGAGCACCTTTGCAAGGCACCCCCACACTTTCAAGTATTTGTAAGAAGGTGGTTTACCTTTCCACAGTTCATAAGGAGTTTTCTCTTGTTTCTTTCGGGGTATCTTATTTAAAAGATAATTTCTAGAAAGGATAGCTTCCCCCACCCCAAAATTTGTGATACTCCTGAACTCAACAACATTGAATTCATCATTTCTTTCAATGTTCGATTTTTCCTTTCAGCAACTCCGTCCGATTGTGGTGACCATGGCGCGGTTATTTCATGAATAATCCCATGTTCGGCACAAAAATCACTTAGTGGTGCCAAATATTCACTACCTCTATCGCTTCGGAGTATTTTGATCTTTTTTCCATGTTGATTCTCAACTTCTTTTACGAATAGAATAAATTTATCTATCGCTTCATATTTTCCTTTTAACAAGTATACATAGCAATATTTAGTGCAGTCATCGATAAAGGTAATAAAATAATTATTTCCGCCTCTCGATTACACATATGGAGTTTTAATTAGATCAACTGAATTATGGATGTGAATTATTAATGGTTTCTTTCTTTTTTGTATATAATCATACAAGTCTTTTTTCGTTCAATTGATGAATATAATTGTTATCATTATTTGAAGATCATTTTAAGGCCAATATCAAATTAACTTGTTTAATTTTCTGTCTAATAGTGGTTGCTAATAATTACAGTAAATTTACCTTATTGTTTGCATCATGGCCCCAGGTAGAGCTGTTAACGAGCCGAGTCAAGTCGAGTATTGGTGGTTTAAACTCGAGCTCGTTTAGCTCACGAGCTCGTTCGAGCTCGTTCGTTTGTTAAACGAACCAAAATTATGTTCGAGCTCGGCTCGTTTAAAATACCATCTTCGATCGATCATCATTTAAAATGTAACTGCCTCAGTTATTTCAGAATAATCTTTTTGGCCTCAGTTATTTCGAAACGGAAAGAGTAGAATGGATAATTGGTTGAAGACACCATGAAATTCGTCCCATTTAACAATTACCTACAACTCCTCAAAAAAAAAAAAAAAAAAAAAAAAAAAAAAAAAAAAAAAACAGAGTTTCTTACAAAAATAAAATTGACATTTCTCGAAATAAGTTTTTCTCTACCCTTCAAGATTACATACATTCCGGTATCTTGATTTTCAAGTAATTGGTTGGAAAATAAAAACATACCCCACGTCTTACTAAGGTGAGAATTGTGTAGGAAGGTATTTCCCCTTTAGTATCCCTCAAAAATAGTCATTTTTATATATATATATATATATATATATATATATATATATATATATATATATATATATATATTCATGATGGATTTTTTTTTTCTTTTTCCGAAACGAAATATGTACACACTCATCCTAAAGTAATCTATGCCCAAGCGAGGCTCGAATCCGGGTCTCCCCACTAGGGCATGTACCTGAGTACTAATGATGGAGTTAATAAATGTGTTTTCTTAACAATTATATGAACATATATAATTTTTATTTGATGCTTTGTTTTGGATACAATGGAATATTATGAATATATAATCGGCGGATCAGCTAGGGTATATATTTGGAAGAAAAAGATGTATTGGTTTCTTAAAGTCCACATAAGAAAACTGTAGGACAAATTTTTTTTTTTAATGTGCAAGTTTCAAGGAACGGATGTATATTATATAATTGGTTGATTGGGGTTGTATTATTTTCGGGTTAAAAAAACGTTTTTAAAACAATGATATTAGATCAGGGAATACAAACATATATACTTAAGAGTTTTAAACAAACAGAATATAGGGTTTTTTTTAAGAGAATTAAACTTAAATTATCATCTCGGGGCGGGCAGAGAACAATTCTCTTGTGATAAAAGAGATAAACATGATATTTGTTATAACATTTCAAAAAAATATATTTATATATGGTATAACAAATACGGGTCGAGGTATTAGATTTTTGTTGTTGTATATATAAGATATATCTTTGGATAAAGTAAGAGTTTAATACGAAATAGAACTCGATCTGTTCATTTATTAATTAAAAAACAAACGTGTTGAATTAGCAAATTTTACATGCAAAAAAGAAACCAAAGCTTATAAATAGTTGATATGTACGTACGAGTTATGTAAACCCTACTTTTAGTTTTGCAGTTTAAGGTACCTTTTATTCTCTTTATTATCATTACCTCTTGAATCTTGATCATTCACAGATACCATCTTCGATCGATCATCATGGATGTTGTTCCGGTAGGATATCGATTTGTACCGATTGCCAAAGAAATTATTGAAGATTACCTCATCAATATTGACCAAGATATGCCATTGCCGTCACAAGCTGTGGTGAAGAAGGAGATATACGGCGGCGGCGGCGGCGGGCCGAGTTCGAGTTTGGCACCGTGGGAAGTTATCAGTATGGATGATCCGGCATGGATGCCGGTGGTAACTGATGATGATTCAAACAAGAGCGTTATTTACGTGTACACCGAAATCAAATACGTAAACGATAAAAAGAAAAATAATGTAAACAGAAGGTGTGGACGTGGTACATGGGAAGGAAAAGCAAAAGCTAAAAACATCACAAATCAGAATAAGGAATTGATCGGGTATAAGAGGCAGTTTACTTACAAATTGGATATAGACGATGATGATGCGAGAAGTAAATACGGTAAATGGATGATGCATGAATATTCTCTTGCCGGTGTTCATAAGCCTAAATCGAATTATGTCGTTTGCAAGATTACCATTGATAAGTCGTCTATTATAACGCCTCGAGATCATCATCATCATCATCATCAAGACGACGTCCACGAGATAATTCATCATCATCCTAATAAGAAGTTAAAGGTGGGAAATAATATTGATGTCAACAGCAACATGAACAATAATATTGTCTCTTATGATCAGCAACAACAGCAAGACGACGGTTATATTAATTGGATGATGCCGACACCGACACAGCCAACGCCACAACCACCACCGGCATTATTAATCAACCATCATCATCATCATCATCATAAGCCCTATCCACATGGACTTGATGAACAGCTTCTGATGGTACATGAAACTTCAAACCCGAACCCTAACCCTAGTATTAGTAGTAGTGCTTTAGCTGTTGATGATGATGAATCTTCTTCTTTTCAAGTACAACTAGTGCCTTCTTCCACAACATCACCAAACCAATTTGAGCAAATTGTTGATATGTCGATTGTTGAATATATTGACCGTCTGCTCGAGGACAACAATATTAATGATATTGGAAGTCCAGGAGGGGAGCCGAGTACTATTTCAGGTTCGCGAGATCAATATGCATTTGATCATCAATTTGAATTAGAAGAAAACGAGCAAGATGACGACGTTGCTGTTCATCATAATAATTTCGTTCCGGAATCAAATGCTAATGATGACATTAATGTTCAGCTGCATGCGGGTCTTGGGACAATGAATATCGAAAATATTGGAGTACCAGCTTCGATGTCACCCGCAAGCCAATTTGTAGACCAACAACAACAGAATCATATGATGATGATGCTTGAATTTGACGATAATGTGGCTAAGGAATCATGCGCTTTATTATTAGGTAATGACGACGACAACAATGGCGGCGGAACAACAGGAGGGGCGCCGGGTTTTCCTGCAGCAGATCAAAATGCAATTCTTGATCACTTTGAAGACGTCGAATACGATCATGATCAACAAGTACTGCCTGCGTCGACGAGTGGCAATACAGATGCAGATACTAATGATAAGTTCGACCCAGAATCAATAACCGCGTTCAAGGAGAGCCTTCTTCAAATGCCTGGTTATTATCCTGATATCGTACATTCTTTTGCCAATTGTGATGATGACGATGGTTATACCGAGTTAGGTAGCTTATGGAGTTTTAATTAGATCAACTGAATTATGGTGTGAATTATTAATGGTTTTGAGATTATTCTTTCTTTCTTTTTTGTATATAATCATACTAATCTTTTTCCATTCAGTTGATGAATATAATTGTTATCAAAATTAACTTGTTTAATTTTCTATCTAATAGTGGTTGCTAATAATTACAGTAAATTTACCTTATTGTTTTTTTTTTTTGGTTAAATATAAATATATTAAACCAAGGTATGCAAAATACAGGAAAATTACATCCTAATCAAAGGAGAGAGCTAGTCTAAAACCTACAAAGTGTTGAAATGAGGTTAGATTTGTTGATTCCAAGGTGCATAAGACCCCTCAGGTTATATGCATCAAGAAACAACAGCCACTAAACACATAACAACACATGAACTGCAAAAAGGGGTCATGTGAGAGCACAACTCACAGAGCCTATCCCAAGGTGTGTAGAGAAACAAAATAACCTCATACAACCACCAACAAGCACCAAAAGAAAGCACAAAAGAAGTACCAAAACCTACAAATGTACAAAACCCTAACATCATGGGGTAAAAGTGTACATAGGGAAGGCAGACTGCATTATATAGAAAAGATGTGTTTTAATACAATGCAGGACTTCAGAAGTCTCCATGAGAATACCCTCAAACCTTTTCTTGTTCCTCATGTGCCAAATCCAGTACGCCACCACAGAAACAGAAGCAGCTCTGGCAACATTCCCATGGGAAGTCCCCCTACACTTTCTCTGGATCCATCTAACAGCCCCGCTGCACAGTCTCCAACCTCCTCCTTAATCCTAACCACACACTGATCTTTCCCCAAACCATATAAGAAACAGGACACTGGAAAAACATATGTGAAGCAGATTCATTAACCAAACCACACAAAGCACATGTTTTATCTTCAAAATGAAGCCTGTCAGAGGTAAGAAGATAGTTCTTCATTGACAACCAGAGCAAATAACAGTGTTTTGGGGTGGCCCTAGGATTCCAAAAAGCCCTGCACCACCAAACAGTAGGACCATGCACTCTAAAGAAATCATAAGCTTTTCTAGGGCAAAGCTTAGAACCAGCAGTCCAGGACTGAAGCAGTGCCACAGAAGCAGTAGCAGAACCAGTACTAAGTAAGATCCTATCCTTGATTTTGAATAAATCCTTGATCAGAGCAGAATCCCCAGGCTTGTATCTATAATCCCATAAGTCTACATCATGCAAATACTCTTCACTGATCCATTTCACCCAAAGACAGTCTTTCTTGCATTGAAAGTTCCAAAGAATTCTACAAAGAAGGGCCAGATTCCAAGCATTCAACTGAAAAACCCCAAGGCCACCCTCAGTCTTAGGCAAGCAAACCTCCTCCCAACCCACCAAAGATTTTCTGTTAGAGTCACAAGAACCCCCCCACAGAAATCTCCTACACATTTGATCCATTTTCATCTTCACACTGCCAATAATAGGGTAAATCCCCAGCCAGAAACAGTAAACACCTTGAATAACTGCAAGAATAAGTTGAAGTCTTCCAGCATAAGAAAGAGCATGACCTTTCCAGTAACAAAAGTAATTCCTCAAAGTAGTAAACACAGGATCATAATGAACCACATTCAGTCTCACAGCACATAAAGGAATGCCAAGATACCTAATAGGAAGGACCCTAGCCTTTAAACCAGTAATATTCTTCAGAGCATCTATACCATCATCATCCAAACTTGCACAGAACAATTCAGATTTAAGTAAATTAGCAACCAGACCAGAAGTCTCACCAAAAGTAGCTAAACACTTCATCAAAAGAGTGGCGAGAGGGGATCCCCTCTAGCAAACAAGCATTAAGTCATCAAGCAAAAGCCAAGTGATTGATCTGCAAATTCTGGCAGCCAGATGGAATTTGAATTCAGCATCCTGTCCAAGAATTCAGCATCATGGCCGCAGGTAGAGCTGTTAACGAGTCGAGTCGAGTCGAGTATTGGTGGTTTATACTCGAGCTCGTTTAGCTCACGAGCTCGTTCGTTTATTAAACGAACAAAAAAATATGTTCGAGCTCGGCTCGTTTAAAAGATGAAATGTTCGAGCTCGGCTCGTTAAACTTTTTTTTTGTCTTTCGGCTCGAGTTTGGTTTATTAAAATATAAAACATAAAATGCAAATGTAAAAACAACAAATTAGACATTAAAATTACATATATTACACAACTAAAATTACTATAAAAAATCTAAATATTATATAAATTCAATCTATAATATCTATTAGATGAATGATTGAATTATACTCTTTTGAGTCAGGATTACTGTAAATTGATGTATTTGTACGCGAACCAAGCTCGTCTTCGTTCGTTAAGCAATCGAGCCTACAATCATGTTCGAGCTCGGCTCGTTAAGCTAAACGAACAAACGATCACGAGCACTACGAGCCGAACGCAAGCTTGTTCACGAGCGGCTCTGTTCGTTTTACAGGACTAGCCTCAGGCACGTTTCAAATAAGTAGGAACTACGTACAGAGGTTCTTTATTCGCCTAGCTTATGCTTGCCAATATTTTACTCTTATTAATTACTACTCCGTCTCAAATGTAAGTTCATTTCGCTTTTTTGTTTTTTCACATAATGTAAATTCATTTAAAAAAGGGGCTTAAGGTTAAAAAGGGTGTTTGACCACAAATCTTGGGGATATAGTCTTTTTTGTTCAGAAATGGTGTAAACAGTCTTTTTGAAGCCTCTAAATCTTCGCGTTTTAGGTGTTTTTTGAACCAAACTAAACCCTAATTGGGAAGGAGGAACCCTATAGGGGATTTGAGGACCTTAAGATCGTGCACATTTGTGAAAAAAAATGGAGAAAATCGCGGTCAAAAAAACGGAAAAAAACACAGCCAAGAATTTGTTGAAAAAAGGCTATATAGCCAATTCTCCCTTTAAAAAATCAATAAAACATTTATAATAATTTCACCTTTTACCCTTAATTTCTTATTTAGCCATACATTTTTCACTACTTTGCATTAATGACAATCAAATGTCATTTTAGTCTTTTCATCAAAATTAATGACAAATAACTAATTTAACCAACCTTCTTAATTTGTGTGAAAAAACCCAAATAGACTTACATTTTGGGACATGGTAGTATATCTTTTGTGTATATATGTATTCAAAAAAGGGGCTAGCAAATGCGTAATTAATGGCGTACAACTCCACATGAACCTTGGTCCAGTGACTATTTGTAGTATTTGAACAATAACGCACAGACTCACTAATAACTTAGGTCAATCGGTCTCGTTAAACCTAAAATGATAAACCCGAGCTATTGTACTAAACTTAATTATTAGTATTTCTCAACATTATATCAATATATTTTTCTCTCCCGTTTTTCCAACATAAGCTACTATAAATTGTGTCATTATAAAAAGGGTACAGATGTTTTGGGCTCTTCTACTTCAAATGTATTACTCCTTCCGTTCCAATTTATTTGAGGCAGTTGCCAAAATCACGTATATTAAGAATGTAAGTTAATACATTAACTTTTACAATGAAATGACTAGAATGTCCATGAATATAATTAATATGACCTTGTTTTTTATATCTCCTAGTGTAATAAATAAAGGTAAATCAAGTAAAAACTCAATAAATGTTGTATTGAAATTATACCGCCTCACATAAAAAACAAAATATTTTGCAGAATCGCTATCGATTATTACGGAACGGAGGGAGTATTTCTTTCGTCTTTTAGGTATATGTGTTGTTTTTTTCATAAGGTTTTTTTTTTCGAGACATAAGAATTTAAAAAAGTAGTTAACATACCGTTACTTTTAATTTATAAATTCATGTGGTCACTGGAAAATTTAGACTAAGTGTTCATGGGCAACAATGGTATTTTAATTGAAAGATCTCATACTTCTAATCAAATTCACGACAAGTTAAATATTTTAAGTGTATCTCCATAATATAACAATTTATATAAAGTAGTATATCGTTACATGCATATAATTTTGGGATTTGCATTAATGTATGTTAAACGCATACTTTATAAAATTAATTATTTAAATATTAAATATCAATTTAATTATCAAAAACAATACAACTTTTTTTTTCAGCACCGTGTGCCCAACAATTTATCCCTGAATTAGAAAAAAGAAATACATTGTCACATTTGGTTTGACCTAATGACTTCTTTCAACTTTGGTGCTCCTATTATAACTAAAATTAAGAGCCTATTACAACCAAAAATGTGAGAAGAAAATAATTTTCACACACTCTAATACGGAGTAATATTCAACCAATTCAAGAACGCAGATTTCAGTGGGACCCTTGTCGATATAACATTTCTGAGAAATGATATTTGTTGGACTACCACTCTGTTTGTTGAAATACCACTCCGTTTTTCGCGTTTCCAACAGCCTTCTAAACCCTAATTGGGAAGGAGAACCCCAATAGGGGATTTGTGTACCTTAAGATCGTGCACATTCATGAAAAAAATCCTCGGATTTGAACAAAAATTGTGAACCAAAATTGACTATGAGTGGTATATTAAAAAAAATCCCAGATTTTTCAGTGGCTGCCTACCTTCGTATGAGATATGATCTGGAATATTTTGTTTGTCTTGATAAATTTCATATTTAATGGATTGTGAATCAAGATTCATTGTGATATTCAATAGGATTGAATCGCTAATGATCCGTTTTGGGGTCAAAATTTCCAAATGTAATTGTGCATGAAACATTCGGTTTAAATGGCCGAAATTACGGATGTCGAAGCCATTGGAAGAAGTTCCATAATAGGAAACTGGGAAGAATTGGCATTAGAACTGACCATTAGAGGGTTGAGTCACCATTCATTCCAAGTGATTGTTGTACCGAGACGAGGCCTTTCCTGGGACCCTTGTCGAAATACCACTTTTCTTGAATAGTAATTGTTGGATTACCACTCTATTTGTCAAAATACCACTCCGTTTTTCGCGTTTCCATTGTTTCTGGCAGCCTTCTAAACCTTAATTGGGAAGGGGAACCCAATAAGGGATTTGTGTACCTTAAGTTCGTGCACATTCATGAAAAAATCCCCTGGATATGAACGAAAATTGTGAACCAAAATTGGCTTAAAGTGGTATATTGACAAATAGCACACAGAATGGGTGGTTTATTGAAAAAAATCCCGGCATGTCCTACAATTTTAACGAAAAGTGGTTACATCGTTATCGGCTGCTCGTATAGCCTTTATGATCGATGGTCCTGTCCGATGTGATTGGAAATTAAAGAAGTCTAAGGTGAAGTCGCGAAAGACCTTTGCCCTATCGAGGACCCTTGTGGATGGTCAAGAAGGTCTCCAAGAATTTCAAAGAAAGAAATCAAATGATTCTTCAAGAATAATGAGCAAGAAACGGTATATTCGAAGAACAATGAAGAACATGATAAACATCTCCGGTTGATTTTGAAACGCCACAAAGATGAAGAGCTCTATGTCAAGTCAGCAAGTGCAAGCTTCAGTTAGACAAGTTGCATTTCCGGGACATGATCGTTTCTACAAAAGATGTTAAGGTGGATCCATCCAAGATAGAAGCCATAGACGAATGGAGACGCCCTACCACAATGACAGAAGTATGGAGTTTTCTAGGTTTAGCTGGATACTACAAGAAGTCCGTGAAGGGGTTTTCTTCCTTAGCTATTATTCTCACACGGCTAACTCAGAAAAAATGCCAAGTTCGTATGGACGGAAGAGTGTGAAGATGTCTTTTAGTAGTTGAAAGAGAAGTTAGTGACATCACCTGTCTTGACCTTACCGTCTCCAAACAAAGAGTATGAGAAAAAAAAAAATCCTACTTGAACACAAAAAAATAATGGTTTAGTTGTATAGTTGTCTCTAGTAATTTGGTGGCAGTGTTCCCGGTGGTTGTCCGGTTGTAGTCCTTGTGTCATTTTATTGTTATTAATATAAATCTTTCATCGGGTCTTCAAGTAGTTTGCTGGCAGTTTTCCGATGGTTGTCCGGTGATGTACCGGCGAGTTTGCTGGCAGTATTATAATGGTTGTGTGGCGATGTAAAACAACCCAGCACTTATCCACCGGAGCATATTTCAAGTTTTTATTAGTTTTGAAAAACAAATGGTAGTAATAGTTATCTTAATTATGAAATTAAACAAGGGGTATAATAGTAATTTTGTCAAAATTGAGGGGGGGTCCCCTCGGTCCACAATAGCTCCGCCCATGTCTAAGCACCAAAATTAATGCGTTCTATTTCCATCTTGCAAATTGTGACCTAGATCGAATTAATCTAAACTTTTAAGTGGTTAACCTCACAAGTTGATTCCCCGTGGATTCGACCTTGACCCACCGTACTAGACTACAATTGACCCGGTACACTTCCGGTTAGATTGGACACCTAGGATTTGGCCATCACCTAACAATTACACAGACATGGATGAACTCTAGTTCATCAAAGCACAAGCCCTTTCATGCCCTTCCGACGGTCCAGAACTTCAACTCCCTTGAAGAGTACATCCGGTGCCGAAACTAAATGCATCAGAATTTAGAATTTGGTCCTCACTAAAAAAATTTCCTGGATCCGTCACTGATTTGTAGTGAACGGTAGTTGGAATTTTGTGTTTGATATTTGAGTAGTAATTTGTTACAGTATTTTATACTTGTCAAAACTTGAACAAAGTCAATTTGATCGGTTGATCTTCTGTGATATACAGAAATGGAAGGAACTATTGTGACTTCAAGCATTGAGATGCCAAGTGCACCGGTACATGTGCAAGAGATGAACATGCATGGCTGCAGTAATCTCGGAGTGCAATACATTGGGGATCCACATGAATGGTTTGTGGATACGGGAGCCACACGTCACGTCTGTGCAATCAAAGCAATGTTTTCTGACTATCAAACTTTAGAAGGAGAACCATTGTACATGGGAAACTCTGCAGTTTTGAACGTTGGGGGTCAAGGAAAGATAGTCTTGAAGATGACTTCAGGAAAGCAAGTGACTCTTAACTATACCTTCAATTCATTTAATAGCTAGAATTGGCATTTAGATGAAGTAGTGTTCAATTTCTTTCCCCTCCTTATTATTGCCTTAAACAATACTCCCTCCATTGTACGATAACTGAGTCAGTTGTCAAAAACACGCATATTAAGGATGTTAGTTAATTCTTTAATTTGAATACCACAATAAATAAAAAACCCGTAGTCTATAATAAATGCAATGTTGCATTTATTCTCTCACTCCTAAACAAATAAGGGTAGATGTGGGAAAACCACAATAAATGCTGCATTTAAAATGTACTGCCTCAGTTATTTCGGAATAAATCTTTTTGGCCTCAGTTATTTCGAAACGGAAAGAGTAGAATGGAAAATTGGTTGAAGACACCGTGAAATTCGTCCCATTTAACAGTTACCTACAACTCCTCAAAAAAAAAAAAAAAAAACAGAGTTTCCTACAAAAATAAAATTGACATTTCTCGAAATATCTTTTCTCTACCCTTCAAGATTACATACATTCAGGTATCTTGATTTTCAAGTAATTGGTCGGAAAATAAAAACATACCCCGTGTCTTACTAAGGTGAGAATTGTGTAGGAAGGTATTTCCCCTTTAGTATCCCTCAAAAATAGTCATTTCTATATATATTCATGATGGATTTTTTTTTATTTTTCTTACCCGAAACGAAATATGTACACACTCTTCCTAAAGTAAACTATGCCCAAGTGGGGCTCGAACCTAGGTCTCCCTACTGGAGCCCTGGTTAGGCCCTAGTGGTTTGTCACTAGGGCATGTACCTGAGTACTCATGATGGATTTAATAAATGTGTTTTCTTAACAATTATATGAACATATATAATTTTTATTTGATGCTTTGTTTTGGATACGATGGAATATTATGAATATATAATCGGCGGATCAGCTAGGGTATATATTAGGAAGAAAAAGATGTATTGGTTTCTTAAAGTCCACATAAGAAAACTGTAGGACAATTTTTTTTTTTTTTTTAAATGTGCAAGTTTCAAGGAACGGATGTATATTATATAATTGGTTGATTGGGGTTGTATTATTTTAGGGTTAAAAAAACGTTTTTAAAACAATGATATTATATCAGGGAATACAAACATATATTCTTAAGAGTTTTAAACAAACAGAATATAGGGTTTTTTTTAAGAGAATTAAACTTAAGTTATCATCTCGGGGCGGGCAGAGAACAATTCTCTTGTGATAAAAGAGATAAACATGATATTAGTTATAACATTTCAAAAAAAATATATTTATATATGGTATAACAAATACGGGTCGAGGTATTAGATTTTTGTTGTTGTATATATAAGATATATCTTTGGATAAAATAAGAGTTTAATACGAAATAGAACTCGATCTGTTCATTTATTAATTAAAAAACAAACGTGTTGAATTAGCAAATTTTACATGCAAAAAAGAAACCAAAGCTTATAAATAGTTGATATGTACGTACGAGTTATGTAAACCCTACTTTTAGTTTTGCAGTTGAAGGTACCTTTTATTCTCTTTATTATCATTACCCCTTGAATCTTGATCATTCACAGATACCATCTTCGATCGATCATCATGGATGTTGTTCCGGTAGGATATCGATTTGTACCGATTGCCAAAGAAATTATCGAAGATTACCTCATCATTATTGACCAAGATATGCCATTGCCGTCACAAGCTGTGGTGAAGAAGGAGATATACGGCGGCGGCGGCGGCGGGCCGAGTTCGAGTTTGGCACCGTGGGAAGTTATCAGTATGGATGATCCGGCATGGATGCCGGTGGTAAGCGATGATGATTCAAACAAGAGCGTTATTTACGTGTACACCGAAATCAAATACGTAAACGATAAAAAGAAAAATAATGTAAACAGAAGGTGTGGACGTGGTACATGGGAAGGAAAAGCAAAAGCTAAAAACATCACAAATCAGAATAAGGAATTGATCGGGTATAAGAGGCAGTTTACTTACAAATTGGATATAGACGATGATGATGCGAGAAGTAAATACGGTAAATGGATGATGCATGAATATTCTCTTGCCGGTGTTCATAAGCCTAAATCGAATTATGTCGTTTGCAAGATTACCATTGATAAGTCGTCTATTATAACGCCTCGAGATCATCATCATCATCATCATCATCAAGACGACGTCCACGAGATAATTCATCATCATCCTAATAAGAAGTTAAAGGTGGGAAATAATATTGATGTCAACAGCAACATGAACAATAATATTGTCTCTTATGATCAGCAACAACAGCAAGACGACGGTTATATTAATTGGATGATGCCGACACCGACACAGCCAACGCCACAACCACCACCGGCATTATTAATCAACCATCATCATCATCATCATCATAAGCCCTATCCACATGGACTTGATGAACAGCTTCTGATGGTACATGAAACTTCAAACCCGAACCCTAACCCTAGTATTAGTAGTAGTGCTTTAGCTGTTGATGATGATGAATCTTCTTCCTTTCAAGTACAACTAGTGCCTTCTTCCACAACATCACCAAACCAATTTGAGCAAATTGTTGATATGTCGATTGTTGAATATATTGACCGTCTGCTCGAGGACAACAATATTAATGATATTGGAAGTCCAGGAGGGGAGCCGAGTACTATTTCAGGTTCGCGAGATCAATATGCATTTGATCATCAATTTGAATTAGAAGAAAACGAGCAAGATGACGACGTTGCTGTTCATCATAATAATTTCGTTCCGGAATCAAATGCTAATGATGACATTAATGTTCATTTGCATGCGGGTCTTGGGACAATGAATATCGAAAATATTGGAGTACCGGCTTCGATGTCACCCGCAAGCCAATTTGAAGACCAACAACAACAGAATCATATGATGATGATGCTTGAATTTGACGATAATGTGGCTAAGGAATCATGCGCTTTATTATTAGGTAATGACGACGACAACAATGGCGGCGGAACAACAGGAGGGGCGCCGGGTTTGCCTGCAGCAGATCAAAATGCAATTCTTGATCACTTTGAAGACGTCGAATACGATCATGATCAACAAGTACTGCCTACGTCGACGAGTGGCAATACAGATGCAGATACTAATGATAAGTTCGACCCAGAATCAATAACCGCGTTCAAGGAAAGCCTTCTTCAAATGCCTGGTTATTATCCTGATATCGTACATTCTTTTGCCAATTGTGATGATGACGATGGTTATACCGAGTTAGGTAGCTTATGGAGTTTTAATTAGATCAACTGAATTATGGTTGTGAATTATTAATGGATTTTTTATTATTCTTTCTTTCTTTTTTTTATATAATCATACTAGTCTTTTTCCATTCAGTTGATGAATATAATTGTTATCATTATTTGAAGATCATTTTAAGGCCAATATCAAATTTTCTGTCTAATAGTGGTTGCTAATAATTACTGTAAATTTACCTTATTGTTTGCATCATGCCCGTAGGTAGAGCTATTAACGAGCTCGAGCCCACTCGAGCTCGTTAACAATTCTACCTACGGGCATGATGCAAACAATAAGGTAAATTTACTGTAATTATTAGCAACCACTATTAGACAGAAAATTTGATATTGCCTTAAACAATAGAATGGATAATTGCCTTAAACAATAGAATGGATAATTCGTCCCATTTAACAGTTACCTACAACTCCTCCAAAAAAAAAAAAAAACATATGTATATTTAAACCTACAAAAATAAAATTGACATTTCTTGAAATATATTTTCTCCGTCCTTCAAGATTACATACATTCAGGTATCTTGATTTTTGAGGAATTGGTTGGAAAATAAAAACATACCCCAAGTCTTACTAAGGTGAGAATTTTAGGAAAATCTTATTCAAAAACGAAAGAAAAATTACAAAGAAACGAATAACAATTCGAATTAAAATTGCAAAGGAAACGGAAAAAGGATATATGATCCGAGCCTTGTGTTGCACACAGTTTCCTTAAGACTAATTCGTCCCCTCACCTTCGTGTGCCGTGAGCTTCAGCAGGACGTTAATCTCCCAGGATAGAACGGATAGCAATGACAGGAAGCACAACGCCTTCAATTGCTTAAGAACCTTGTAGTTTGAACTCTCAGTTTGAACCTTCTTTGAATCGAGCTGCATTCGTGTCCGCAGGACGTGCGCACACAAGTTAAGTCGAAATCCGGATGGATTTGCACCCCTCTGCGTCTGCGCGTAGAGAACGGTGTATAAAGTTGGTAAATTCTTACCACTACAATAATACAACATCATATATATGTTGGCTCTTTTCCTTCCTACCTTCCAGTGTGGGAGAAATTGGTTTCTCCAATTTTCCCTTTATTACTAACACTTTCCATTCACCACTTAAGACTTTCCATTCACCACTCAGGCCCAATAGCCCCAATATGACATATCATTTAACATATCCATTTTAACCATTATTTTCCAACAATCCCCCACATGAATGGAACTGTGTTTAAACCCTAGCAAAGGCTCTAAGAATGAAATTGAGAGTTCGGCGGTAGATCAATGCATAGGATAGGTAGGTGTGACCTTTTGAACCTTCCCTTGATTAAATATGTTTACTTTACTGGCTGACTAGTAGACGCGATGTCCTTGAATGATTCTGCCATTGATGTAAATGATGACATATCAACCACACTGCATCTCTATCAACATAGGTTCTTGCGGTTATGTCCATTTTGGCCGTGGACATCTGCCTGGTTCAGGAAGAGTTTCTAAGAATTGCGCCCTCACAATTCCCTTTGAAGCGGCCCCTCTTCTCTCTTACATAGGTGATTTCGTAATTCGAATTTTCTCAAAAATTCTTCTTACACAAATCATTAAAAACTCTTCGTGAGCTTTTCCTCGTTCAATCTCACTGTTTCTTCATCTTAGGAATGAGCTTGAGGGTTACCCCCCACAGTGACTTTACTTCGGCAATTAGGTTTTCCCATTGAACCAAGATCTTAGGATCTCCAATCTACAAGGTTGGGTTTTCCTTCGCAAAAGTTTTATTCCATGGGCTTTAGTCTCATTCCTCTTGATGATTTAGCAACTACCTCTCTATTTAACCCTTTGGTTAGCGGATCCGCAAGATTATCCTCTGACTTAACATAGTCTAAGGTAATCGTACCAGTTGAGAGTAGTTGTCTAATTGAATTATGTCTTCGGCGTATGTCCCTAGACTTGCCATTATACATTATATTCTGTGCTCTTCCAATCGTTGATTGACTGTCACGGTGAATACATATTCCTGGCACTGGCTTCGGCCATTGAGGAATATCCTCTAGGAATTGATGCAATCATTCTGCCTCTTCCCCGCATTATCCAATGCCACAAACTCAGATTCCATTGTGGATCTGGTTATCACGGTTTGTTTGGAAGATTTCCAAGACATGGCTCCACCGCCTAACGTGAATACAAAGCCACTTGTGGATTTTGAATCCTTTGAATCTGAAATCCAATTTGCATCAGTATATCCTTCTATAACAATTGGTTCTCTTGTATAGTGAAGGCCATACTTACGAGTATATCTTAAGTATCTCAGTAATCTCACTATAGCTTTCCAATGTTCATGACTCGGATTACTAGTATATCTACTTAGCTTGCCAACAGCGTAAGCGATATCCGGTCTAGTACAACTCATTAAGTACATTAGACTTCCAATGATCCTTGCGTACTCTAATTGAGATACACCCTCACCTTTTATTTTTGAACAAAGGTTGACTTTGATCTATTGGAGTTCTAGCTTCATTTGAGTCATCTTTATTGAATTTTTCCAGGATTTTATCAATATAATTAGATTGACTCAAAATGAGACCATTATAATTTCTTGTAATTCTAATTCCCAATATCATCTCTGCTAAACCCATATCTTTTATTTCAAATCTGGCGTTTAACATATCTTTGGTAGATTTGATCATCTTATCATTACTACCAACTATCAGCATCTCATCCACATAAAGACATAAGATGACATAGCCATCTTTTGTTTCTTTCATGTAAATACATTTATCACATTCATTGGTTTTGAACCCTTTTTCAAACATAACATCATCAAACTTTTGATGCCATTGTTTTGGTGCTTGTTTTAAGCCATATAATGACTTAACCAATTTACACACTTTCTTTCCATGTCCTGGACTAGAAAAACCCTCAGGTTGTTCCATGTAGATTTCTTCTTCTAAATATCCATTTAAGAAAGCGGTTTTCACATCCATTTGATGTACTTCTAAATTACGCAAAGCAGCTATAGCAAGTACCTTCCTAATGGAAGTTATTCTCATCACTGGAGAATATGTGTCAAAATAATCAAGACCTTCTTTTTGACTATAACCTTTTATTACTAGTCTGGCCTTATATTTATCAATAGATCCATCGGGTTTCATTTTCCTCTTAAAGATCCATTTTGATCCCTAGTGGCTTACATCCCTGGAGGTAGATCAACTAACTCCCGTGTATGATTTTGCAATATAGAGTCTATTTCACTATTTATTGCTTCTTTCCACATTGGACCTTCGAAGAAGTTGTCGCTTCTTTAAAGCTTTGAGGATCTGTCTCTATCATATAAGTGATAAAATCTTCACCAAAAGATTTTTCGGTCCTCGACCTTTGCTTCTTCTTGGCTCAACCTCGGTTGGCTCTTCTTCATTTACTTGTTCGAAGGGTGATCCCGACCATGAACACGCTTTAATGAACTAGGTTCATTTGTTTTAGCCGGAAATACATTCTCAAAGAATGATGCATTTCTCGATTCCATTATTGTATTTTTATGTATTTCGGGATTATCGACTTATACACAAGAAATCGATAAGCACTATCGTTGTGTGCATATCCAATGAATATACAATCAACGAGTTTTTGATCCTATCTTTACTACTTTGGGTGTAGGTACGAGCACCTTTGCAAGGCACCCCCACACTTTCAAGTATTTGTAAGAAGGTGGTTTACCTTTCCACAGTTCATAAGGAGTTTTCTCTTGTTTCTTTCGGGGTATCTTATTTAAAAGATAATTGCTAGAAAGGATAGCTTCCCCACCCCAAGTTTTGTGATACTCCTGAACTCAACAACAATGAATTCATCATTTCTTTCAATGTTCGATTTTTCCTTTCAGCAACTCCGTTCGATTGTGGTGACCATGGCGCGGTTATTTCATGAATAATCCCATGTTCGGCACAAAAATCACTTAGTGGTGCCAAATATTCACCACCTCTATCGCTTCGGAGTATTTTGATCTTTTTTCCATGTTGATTCTCAACTTCTTTTACGAATAGAATAAATTTATCTATCGCTTCATATTTTCCTTTTAACAAGTATACATAGCAATATTTAGTGTAGTCATCGATAAAGGTAATAAAATAATTATTTCCGCCTCTCGATTGCACATATGGAGTTTTAATTAGATCAACTGAATTATGGTTGTGAATTATTAATGGTTTCTTTCTTATTTGTATATAATCATACAAGTCTTTTTTCGTTCAATTGATGAATATAATTGTTATCATTATTTGAAGATCATTTTAAGGCCAATATCAAATTAACTTGTTTAATTTTCTGTCTAATAGTGGTTGCTAATAATTACAGTAAATATACCTTATTGTTTGCATCATGGCCCCAGGTAGAGCTGTTAACGAGCCGAGTCAAGTCGAGTATTGGTGGTTTAAACTCGAGCTCGTTTAGCTCACGAGCTCGTTCGTTTGTTAAACGAACCAAAAATTATGTTCGAGCTCGGCTCGTTTAAAAGATGAAATGTTCGAGCTTGGCTCGTTAAACTTTTTTTTTGTCTTTCGGCTCGAGTTTGGTTCGTTAAAATATAAAACATAAAATGCAAATGTAAAAATAACAAATTAGACATTAAAATTACATATATTACACTACAAAAATTACTATAAAAAATCTAAATATTATATAAATTCAATCTATAATATCTATTAGATGAATGAATGAATTATCCTCTTTTGAGTAAGGGTTACTGTAAATTGATGTATTTATATAAGCAAGTTCGCGAACATAATCGAACATTTGCGAACCAAGCTCGTGTTCGTTCGTTAAGCAAACGAGCCTACAATCATGTTCGAGCTCGGCTCGTTAAGCTAAACGAACAAACGATCACGAACACTACGAGCCGAACACGAGCGGATCTGTTCGTTTAACAGGACTAGCCTCAGGCATGTTTCAAATAAGTAGGAACTGCGTACAGAGGTTCTTTATTCACCTAGCTTATGCTTGCCAATATTTTACTCTTATTAATTACTACTCCGTCTCAAAAATGTAAGTTCTTTTCGCTTTTTTGTTTTTTCACATTATGTAAGTTCATTTAAAAATCCAATGAAGCATTTACAATATTTTTCACCTTCTACCCCTAATTTCTTATTTACCCATACACTTTTCACTACTTTGCATTAATGACAATCAAATGTCATTTTAATCTTTTTCATCAAAATTAATGACAAATAACTAATTTAACCAACTTTCTTAATCTGTGTGAAAAAACCCAAATAGACTTACATTTTGGGACATGGTAATATATCTTTTGTGTATATATGTATTCAAAGGGGCTAGCAAATGCGTAATTAATGGCGTACAACTCCACATGAACCTAGGTCCACTGACTATTTGTAATATTTGAACAATAACGTGCGGACTCACTAATAACTTAGGTCAATGGTCCTCGTTAAACCTAAAATGATAAACCCGAGCTATTGTACTAAACTTAATTATTAGTATTTCTCAACATTATATCAATATATTTTTCTCTCCCATTTTTCCAACATAAGCTACTATAAATTGTGTCATTAAAAAGGATACAGATGTTTTGGGCTCTTCTACTTCAAATGTATTACTCCTCTCGTTCCAATTTATTTGAGGCAGTTGCCAAAATCACGTATATTAAGAATATAAGTTAATGCATTAACTTTTACAATGAAATGACTAGAATGTCCTTGGATATAAATAATGTGACCTTGTTTTTTATATCTCCTAGTGTAATAAATAAAGATAAATCAAGTAAAAACTCAATAAATGTTGCATTGGAAATTATACCGCCTCACATAAAATGGAATAAAATATTTTGACAACTGACTCAGTTATTGCGGAACGGAGGGAGTATTTCTTTCGTCTTTTAGGTATATGTGTCGTTTTTTTCATAAGGTTTTTTTTCGAGACTTAAGAATTTAAAAAAGTAGTTAACATACCGTTACTTTTAATTTATAAATTCATGTGGTCACTAAAAAATTTAGACACTCTAAGTGTTCATGGGTAACAATGGTATTTTAATTGAAAGATCTCATACTTCTAATCAAATTCACGACAAATTAAATATTTAAAGTGTATCTCCGTAATATAACAATTTATATAAAGTAGTATATCGTTACATGCATATAATTTTTGGATTTGCATTAATGTATGTTAAATGCATACTTTATAAAATTAATTATTTAAATAATAAATATCAATTTAATTATCAAAAACAATACAACTTTTTTTTTTCAGCACGTGTGCCCAACAATTTATCCCTGAAATATAAAAAAAAGAAATACATTGTGTTCACATTTGGTTTGACCTAATGACTTCTTTCAACTCCTCCCAATCATGTGCTCCTATTATAACTAAAATTAAGAGCCTATTACAACCAAAAATGAGAGAAGAAAATAATTTTCACACACTCTAATAGGGAGTAATATTCAACCAATTGAAGAACGCTGTAATATCCCGATTTTTTCGGAAAGGGCATTTCCGTCTTTTAACGAAAAGTCGGAATATTATATTTATAATTTTTGGATTTAAAATTAAAAAAAAATAAAAAGGGAATTAATGGATTTGGAAATTATGGGAGTTAATGGGATTTAAGTAGGGGTTAAACTCCCATTATTCACATTAGTCAGTTTAAAAAAAAAAAAAAGGGAAACGGGTTCTTCATCAGAGAAGCAGCGCAGCATTGGGAAAGAAAGAGGGCTGGGAGAGGGTTTCAAAAATTTAAGCTAATCCGTCGCTCGTTTGTACAGACTCCTCAAGGGAAAAACGTTCTACGTAACGCAAGGGTCGTTTGGATACTAATTTCGCCCAGTGAAGGTTAGTCTTTATAGAGTTATGGTTTACGAGTTTCGGACGAGTTTGAAGGTTAGATTTCGTTTTGGCTTGAAACCGTCGAATTTCTACCCTTGATATCTCCCTCGTTTCTATTCCGTTTTCAGATCGTAGCATACCGTTGGAATCCTCGTGATGAGAGCTTCGCATCGGTACCAGGAACAGCATCTAATTCGGAGTATTTAGGTAGAAAAGGTAAGGAGAAATCCTTACGTTTTCAGTTTCGAATTTGTAGCATTTGTGTTGTTTTCCTTGCTGTTTTAGTGATTCAATTGGCGTTAAATTGATGTCTATGAGATGGTTGATGTTTTGGTATGGCTGGTAGATTAATTGCGTGGGACTTCGTTGAGAGAGTTTGGTTTTTGGTTGAAAAATGGATGAAAACGATGAGGGTTCGCGATGCAGTTTCTGGAAAATTCCCAGGTCGGACGGGCGTCTGGTCCTTCAGACGGGTGTTCACCTGGAGCTGGTCTTTCAGCCTTGTTTATTGTGGCTTTCAACTATCGTTTAGGATTGTTCAATCAACCTTAAACCTTTGTCAACGTATTACTATTTTATTTTAAGACCTTTAAAACTTACTTAAGTTTAGAGTTGGTCTTTTGATCATGATGAGTGGTGTCGGTGAGGAGTGTTATCTAAATGAACTAGGATGGCTAGTTAATCACTTATTACTACACAACTTGCTAGATAAAAGATTAAACACCATGTGGTCTTGGGTAGATCCTGAAGATCTATAGCGTGATGTGTGAACAGACAGTCAAAGTGAAGGTCCTATCGGCCTGCAGGCCTATAGGCATCGCCGTATGTTCATACTATCGGAACCGGTTATTGTATCCTGAAGATTTCAATACGTTCCGGGGTTATTGTATCCTGAAGATTTCAATATGTCACGTTCCACCTTGATAGCATGTTGTAACAAAGATAAGCTAAGTAGTTACAGTTTAGGCATATTGGGAGATGTAACCTTTATGCGTAGAATCGAGTCGGTCTTGCCTTTTTAGTAGAAATCTAATAATAATGAACCTTATATATTCTAAGCTTAAACGTACTTCTCTTCCTTACTGAGTATTATATACTTACCCCTTGTGCATTTTTGTTATATGTGCTTGGGGGTGAGAAGGCGAACAGGATTTCGAGTATTACGAGGAGTATGTTCCCGAGGAGGATCTCTGAGTTTGATATTTCATTTTATGCACTTTTATTTATATTTGAGTTGTTGTACTGTTTTATATACTTTTTCATAGTACCTTGGGATGACGTGTGTTCATCTCTATTTCTTATTTCATAGTATTTCCGTTGGATCGTTCGAGAGACTTCGGTTGTATTGTTTTGATACACTTTCACTTTTAGTACTTTTTCTTATTCTAGCATCTTTATGGACATTTACTACCCGAGCATTAAATTTCCGCGCGCTTCGATTGTATTGATTGTAGGCTTACATATATAAATGAATTAAATTTTATTTATATATGTGCCGAACGTCGTATTTCCGGATAAGGGCTCGGTGTCCGGGAGTGAGGCGTTACAGTTGGTATCAGAGATACGTGTTCCTTAGGCTTCTATTCTTTGAGTCTAACTCAATCTTATCTTTAGATCCTTAGTAACACTCGGTTCACTTGGTTGTCGGGATGAGTAGAAACATAAGATCGAGGACTTTGGCTCTTGGTAATCGACATCCGAGAGGGGTGAAACCTCAGGGGTCGTCGCAGCTTGTCACCGCCGCCTCGCACGCCTACACCATCACCCGAGCCGGAGCAGTTCAAGCATCGGATCCACCACCACCTCCTCCACCCGTGGTTAACCATGCAGCCGTCACTCCGGCCTTCTTCGTATCAACCCAGGTCGGGGCAAAGACGCGAGAGGACGGTTGTCTACCCACCACCGGTGACACAGCACCACACAGCTATCCCTCGCATGGTTTTTAGCAGCCGCAAGCACCCTCCGCGATCCTCGAAGTACCTAGATTATCCTCCTTACCAGGCTGAGCATCAGGCTCCGTATTACTATCAGCAGCAGCCGCATGTACCCCTTGGTTATCCCCCGGTCTATCAGCCTTTCAAGCCACCGGTTCAGCAGCAGCAGCAAATACCCTATGGTTACCCTCCGGTTTACCCACCAGTTAGGCCGGTTGTTGAGTCAGCACCACCGCAGATTGGCCCACTAGGCTGAGAAGAAACCGTATGCAAGATTTTTATGGGAATGTGGAACATGCAAAGGCTGAGGAATGGATCAGAAGTTTTGAGAAATCGTGTAGGAATATAGGTGTCCCTGAGACAGAGATGGCCCAGTTAGCGGTCGGTTTTCTTTTAGGTTCGGCCGAGGCTTGGATAGATGCGGTTCAGAGTAGCAGCGGTAAGGTAACATATTGGGCGGCTTTTAAAGCCATGTTTTACAACGAGTATTTTCCGGCAACGATACAAGCGGAAAAAGCCGCCGCTTCGAAACTTGAACAAGGTAATCACATGAAGTTGTCCCAAGACACAAATCGGTTCAATGAGTTAGGAAGATTTTATCCGGAGTTGATGCAAGTGGAAGAACGAAAAATGGCCCGTTACAAGGACGGTTTGGCATATGGGATTCGCCGGGCATGCTAGGCTTTTACAAAGAAGGAATATGGCAGAGCTACTGAATAAAGCCTTGGAAGTCGAGACTTTCAGGAAGAGAGCTACAGTGGTGGTTGGTAATAAAAGAAACTTTGAAACAAGTCGTGGCAAGGCGTAGGCTCCGCAGCCAGCCAGTTCAGAGGTTGCCCGCACAAGCCGCCAGCTAGACCACCGGTTGGTGCCCCACCAGCCAGCCAAGCCACCGCTTGGCGTTCCACCGGCGCCTAGACCACCGACTACCTCGGTTGTTTTTTTTGTGGTGAACAGTGGTCATTTCTCCAGAATTGTCCACGCAAGGTAGCCGTGCTCAGCAGTCACCTAGTAGAGAGCAGTCCGAGTAAGTAGTGCGTATGTTTGCTATTGATGCCGAGAGGTTGAGCCGATGATGATGTGATCACAGTACCTTTTATGTTTGTTTTGTTCTTTTGAGTTTTTTTTTATAGCATGCTTGGAGCATGTTGTAACTTTAGTTAACCGGACAAATGCATGATAGGTATGATAAGAGTAGGCAATCTAAGTAGTCGTGGCCTTATTTGATACAGAGCTTCAACCACCTTTGTGTCCTCTAGGATTGCTAAGGAACTAAATTTACCTATGGAGCCTTTGAGAGATACTATGGAGATTGTTACACCCCTAGGCAAGGTAAATAAGGTGGTTAAGATGATACCACAAGTGGATGTTCGTGTTGGACCCTATCCGTGTAAGAGTGACTTCACGGTTATGGATTTCTCGTACTTTGATGTGATTCTTGGGATAGATCGGCTATCCAAGAATTATGTTCACTTGGATTGCGGTGGCCAAGAGATTTATTTTCGTAGTCCCGGGGAAAGCAGATAAGACTTATCGGGGAACGTTTACAAAGCCAGGCAAGAAGAGACATCCTATCATTTCAAAGTTAGATCAAGGCCATCGTGGCATGTCGAAAGGATGTGAGGGCTACTTGTTGTACGCAGTGGATGTGGAACAAGTGAAACCTAAGTTGGAAGATACTAGAGTAGTCGAGAGATTATCCCAAGGTATTTCAGATGAGTTGCCGGAAACATGCCGGACGGTGGTCATTGAGTTTGAGATACGCTTAGTCCCTGGGGCGGCACCGCTTGCCAAGGCACCATACAAGATGGCACCGGCTGAATTGAAGGAGTTGAAGGCTCAACTCAAGGAGATGTTGGAAAGGAACATCATTCAGCCCGCACTTCACCTTGGGGAGCACCAGCTTTGTTTGTGAAGAAAAAGGACGGCAAAGATGCGGATGTGTATTGATTACGTGGCCTTGAACAATCCGACTATCAAGAATAAGTACCCACTACCGAGGATAGATGATCCGTTCAATCGCCGGTGGTCGGAAAGTGTTTTCAAAGATTGACTTGCGGTCGCTACCATCGCTAAAGGTTAAAGTGGCGATATTCCGAAGACAAGCTTTTCAATATTAGATATGGACATTACGAGTTCCTTGTCATGCCTTTTGGACTCACTAATGCTCCATCCGCATTTATGGATTTGATGCAAGCGGGTCTTCATGCCTTACCTAGATAAGTTTGTGATTGTCTTCATTGATGATATTTTGGTATTCTCTAGGGATGAGGCAGAGCATGAAGAGTATCTACGGATTGTTTTGGAAACGTTGAAGAAGGAACGATTGTATGCAAAATTTTCCAAGTGTGACTTTTGGTTGGACCAAGTGAGCTTTTTGGGTCATGTCATTTCAGGTGATGGCATTCAGGTTGATCCGGCCAAGATTGAGGCAGTTAAAAGTTGGCCTACACCGACTACAGTTTCAGAGGTCAGGAGCTTTCTGGGTTTGGCTGGTTATTACAGAAAGTTTGTGAAGAATTTTGCAAGGATAGCTACTCCACTCACCAGACTTACACAGAAGAACACCAAGTTTGATTGGACACCCGAGTGTGAGTTAGCATTTGAGTTATTAAAGGACAAGTTGACTACAAGACCGGTATTGGCAAGTACCCGAGGTGTTCGATGATTATGATGTCTACACCGACGCTTCGGGGCGGTGGTCCGGGTTGTGTGTTGATGCAGGGAGGAAGGGTCATTGCCTATGCATCCAGGCAATTAAAAGTACATGAGAAGAACTATCCTACACATGACTTAGAGTTGGCAGCAGTGGTTTTCGCATTAAAGATTTGGTGGCACTATCTCGTATGGGGTCAAGGCTAGAATCTTCACCGACCACAAAAGTTTAAGGCATTTCTTCACTCAGAGAATTTGAATACGAGGCGGCGGAGATGGCTAGAGTTCGTGAAGGATTATGACTTGGACATTCAAGACCATCCGGGAAAGGCAAATGTAGTAGCGGATGCCCCGAGCAGAAACCAAAGTGGTTTTAGAGCCCGTGTTGAGGCTATCACAAACAGGGGTTGATGATTTGCGCTTAGCGATTTGATCGATTGAGGACCGTCGCTTGCAAAGCACCGTTGTTGGCTAGATCGAGTTGATGGATGAGATCGAGCAAAGCAAGACGAAGACGCATTTTTGGTTGATTTGAAGAGGGTTGCAAGAGAGAAGCCTACAGTTGGCTATGTGTTGGATCAGAGTGGAAATATGTGGTATCAGGATCGTCTATGTGTGCCTAATGTTGGAGATTTGAGACGGAGAGTTATGGAAGAGGCACACAAGATCGCTTTTGCAGTGCATCCGGGTTCTACCAAGATGTACAGGGATTTGAAAGAAAGATTTTGGTGGCCCTCAATGAAGCTAGAGATTGCTAAGTTTGTCGCTGAGTGTGATGTCCGCCAGAGAGTGAAAGCTGAACATAGGAAGCCAGGCGGGATGCTTAAGTCTTTGGATATCCCAGAATGGAAATGGGAAAATATCACTATGGACTTTATTTCAGGTTTGCCTAAGACGAAGGGTGGACATGATGCTATTTGGGTAATCGTTGATAGATTAACCAAGTCGGCTCATTTCTTGCCTTTCAAGATGAATATGCCCTTGGCAAGGATGATGGAACTATATATGGACAATATAGTGAGGCTTCACGAGTCCCGCCTCCATTGTTTCGATCGGGATTCGAGGTTCGTCGGCCGGTTTTGGCGTAGCTTACAGGAGGCATTTGGTACTCGGTTGGATTTGAGCACCGCATTCCATCCTCGACGGATGGTCGGCCCGAGAGGACTATCCGACACTTGAGGATATGCTTAGAGCATGTGTCTTGGAGGTAGGCGGATCCCGGCGCATTATCTACCGCTTGCGTAGTTTGCTTACAACAACAGCTTATCATGCGAGCATGTGCATGCCACCGTTTGAAGCTTTGTATGGTAGAAGATGCAGGACGCCATTGTTTTGGGATGATGTTGGGGAGAAACAACCATCGGGCCAAATTTAGTTGAGCAAGCCAAAGAGAGGGTTCATTAGTGAAGAAGAATCGCAGATAGCTCAAGATAGGCGAGTAAAAGTGGGCGGATGTCGACGGAGACCGCTTGAGTTTGAGGTTGGTGATCGTGTTTACTTGAAGGCATCACCAATGAGAGGAGTAAAGCGTTTTGGTCAGAAAGGAAAGTTGAGCCCGAGGTATGTTGGACCTTTTGTGATCCTGGAGAGGATTGGACCGTTAGCCTATAGACTTCAGTTGCCAGAGTCAATGTCCAGAGTTCACAACGTCTTCCATGTATCGATGTTGAAGAAGTGTTTGACGAAGACAGAGGTTGAGTCTACAGTGGATCCAGAGATACTTCAGGACAACCTCGCTTATGATGAAAAGCCGATTAAGATTCTGAACAGGAAGGAAAAGATGATTAAGAGGAAGATGGTTCAGTTGGTTCTTGTTCGAAGTGGAGCAACCATACACTGAAGAAGCAACTGGGAAGTTGAAGGTCATATGATCAACGAATTCCCGAATTTTTGGATTTACTGTGTACGTTCAAGTTTCGAGGACGAAACTCCTCTTAAGGGGGAAGGAATGTAATATCCCGATTTTTCGGAAAGGGCATTTCCGTCTTTTAACGAAAAGTCGGAATATTATATTTATAATTTTTGGATTTAAAAGAAAAAAAATAAAAATAAAAAGGGAATTAATGGATTTGGAAATTATGGGAGTTAATGGGATTTAAGTAGGGGTTAAACTCCCATTATTCACATTAGTCAGTTTAAAAAAAAAAAAAAAAGGGAAACGGGTTCTTCATCGAGAAGCAACAAGAAGATTGGGAAAGAAAGAGGGCCGGGAGAGGGTTTCAAAAATTGAAGCTAATCCGTCGCTCGTTTGTACGTACTCCTCAAGGGAAAAACGTTCTACGTAACGCAAGGGTCGTTTGGATACTAATTTCGCCCAAAGTGAAGGTTAGTCTTTATGGAGTTATGGTTTACGAGTTTCGGACGAGTTTGAAGGTTAGATTTCGTTTTGGCTTGAAACCGTCGAATTTCTACCCTTGATATCTCCCTCGTTTCTATTCCGTTTTCAGATCGTAGCATACCGTTGGAATCCTCGTGACGAGAGCTTCGCATTGGTACCAGGAACAGCATCTAATTCGGAGTATTTAGGCAGAAAAGGTAAGGAGAAATCCTTACGTTTTCAGTTTCGAATTTGTAGCATTTGTGTTGTTTTCCTTGCTGTTTTAGTGATTCAATTGGCGTTAAATTGATGTCTATGAGATGGTTGATGTTTTGGTATGGCTGGTAGATTAATTGCGTAGGACTTGGTTGAGAGAGTTTGGTTTTTGGTTGAAAAATGGATGTAAACGACGAGGGTTCGCGATGCGCTTTCGGAAAATTCCCGTGTCGGACGGGCGTCCGGTCCTTCGACGGGCGTTCACTCCGGAGCCGGTCTTTCACCTTGTTTATTGTGGCTTTCAACTATCGTTTAGGATTGTTTAATCAACCTTAAACCTTTGTAAACGTATTACTATTTTATTTTAAGACCTTTAAAACTTACTTAAGTTTAGAGTTGGTCTTTTGATCATGATGAGTGGTGTCGGTGAGGGAGTGTTATCTAAATGAACTAGGATTGCTAGTTAATCACTTATTACTACACAACTTGCTAGATAAAAGATTAAACACCATGTGGTCTTGGGTAGATCCTGAAGATCTATAGCGTGATGTGTGAACAGACAATCAAAGTGAAGGTCCTATCGGCCTGCAGCCTATAGCATCGCCGTATGTTCATACTATCGGAACCGGTTATTGTATCCTGAAGATTTCAATACGTTCCGGGGTTATTGTATCCTGAAGATTTCAATATGTCACGTTCCACCTTGATAGCATGTTGTAACAAAGATAAGCTAAGTAGTTACAGTTTAGGCATATTGGGAGATGTAACCTTTATGCGTAGAATCGAGTCGGTCTTGCCGTTTTAGTAGAAATCTAATAATAATGAACCTTATATATTATAAGCTTAAACGTACTTCTCTTCCTTACTGAGTATTATATACTTACCCCTTGTGCATTTTTGTTATATGTGCTTGGGGGTGAGAAGGCGAACAGGATTTCGAGTATTACGAGGAGTATGTTCCCGAGGAGGATCTCTGAGCTTGATATTTCATTTTATGCACTTTTATTTATATTTGAGTTGTTGTACTGTTTTATATACTTTTTCATAGTACCTTGGGATGACGTGTGTTCATCTCTATTTCTTATTTCATAGTATTTCCGTTGGACTGTTCGAGAGGCTTCAGTTGTATTGTTTTGATACACTTTCAGCTTTTAGTACTTTTTCTTATTCTAGCATCTTTATGGACATTTACTACCCGAGAATTAAATTTCCGCGCGCTTCGATTGTATTGATTGTAGGCTTACATATATAAATGAATTAAATTTTATTTATACATGTGCCGAACGTCGTATTTCCGGATAAGGGCTCGGTGTCCGGGAGTGGGGCGTTACAAACGCAGATTTCAGTGGCTGCCTACCGTCGTATGAGATATGATCTGGAATATTTAAATTTCATATTTAATGGATTGTGAATCAAGATTCATTGTGATATTCGATAGGATTGAATCGCTAATGATCCGTTTTGGGGTCAAAATTTCCAACAGAATTGTGCATGAAACATTCGGTTTAAATGGCCGAAATTACGGATGCTGAAGCCATTGGAAGAAGTTCTATAATAGGAAACTGGGAAGAATTGGCATTAGAACTGACCGTTAGAGGGTTGAGTCACCATTCATTCCAAGTGATTGTTGTGCTGATACGAGGCATTTCCTACAATTTGATCGAAAAGTGGTTACATCGTTATCGACTGCTCATATAGCCTTTATGATTGATGGTCCTATCCGATATTATTGGAAATTAAAGAGAAGAGTGTGAAGATGTCTTTTAGCAGTTGAAAGAGAAGTTAGTGGCATCACCTATCTTGACCTTACCATCTCCAAACAAGAGTATGAGGAAAAAAAATCCTACTTGAACACAAAAAAATAATGGTTTAGTTGTATATTTGTCTCTAGTAATTTGGTGGCAGTGTTCCCAGTGGTTGTCCGGTTGTAGTCCTTGTGTCGTTTTATTGTTATTAATATAAATCTTTCGTCGGGTTTTCAAGTAGTTTGCTGGCAGTTTTCCGATGGTTGTCCGGTGATGTACCGACGAGTTTGCTGGCAGTATTATAATGGTTGTGTGGCGATGTAAAACAACCCAGCACTTATCCACCGGAGCATATTGAAAGTTTTTATTAGTTTTGAAAAACAAATAGTAGTAATAGTTATCTTAATTATGAAATTAAACAAGGGATATAATAGTAGTTTTGTCAAAATTGAGGGGGGGTCCCTTCGGTCCACAATAGCTCCGCCCATGTCTAAGCACCAAAATCAATGCGTTCTATTACCATCTTGCAAATTGTGACCTAGATCGAATTAATATAAACTTTTAAGTGGTTAAACTCACAAGTTGATTCCCCGTGGATTCGACCTTGACCCACGTACTAGACTACAATTGGCCTGGTACACTACCGGTTATATTGGACACCTAGGATTTGGCCATCACCTAACAATTACATAGACATGGATGAACTCTAGTTAATCAAAGCACAAGCCCTTTCATGCCCTTCCAACGGTCCAGAACTTCAACTCCCTTGAAGAGTACATCCGGTGCCAGAACTAAATGCATCAGAAGTTGGAATTTGATCCCCACTTAAAAAATTTCATGGATCCGTCATTGATTTGTAGTGAATAGTAGTTGGAATTTTGTGTTTGATATTTGAGTAGTAATTTGTTACAGTATTTTATACTTGTCAAAACTTGAACAAAGTCAATTTGATCGGTTGATCTTCTGTGATATACAGAAAGGGAAGGAACTATCGTGACTTCAAGCATTGAGATGCCAAGTGCACCGGTACATGTGCAAGGGACGAACATAGCTGCAGTAATCTCAGAGTGCAATACAGTGGGGATCCACGTGAATGGTTTGTGGATACGGGAGCCACACACTACAAGAAAATTGCCTTTTTGCGGCGCGCAAAACAATCATTTGCGGCGCACATGGTAGGCTGCAGAGTTCAAAGCCGCTAAAAGTCGAACGTCATTTGCGGCACGCATTACGCGCCGCTGACAGAATTTTTAGCAGCTCTGCTTGTGCGCTGTCAAAGTTTATTTGCGGCAACGATTGCACGTCGTGACAGATCTTTTAAAGGAAACGTGAATTGCAATTGATTTTTTTTACGGTTTACAAGGTTGTATATATATATATATATATATATATATATATATATATATATATATATATATATATTCGCTCCTGGTGCAAGCAAGTCTATCGACTGGAGAAGCATGACATACGGGAATTAGTTCCACAAAAAAAGAAACGTGAATTGCAATTGATTTTTATTTTTTAGGGTTTGGAGGGATTTTATATATATATATATATATATATATATATATATATATATATATATATATATATATAAATTAGACATTCATGACGTGCGTTAATTCACGCTGCCAAAATTGGTAATTTTGGCCGCACACGAGCTACGCTGCTAATATTGGTAATTTTAGTAGCACACAAACTATCTTCGCTATTATTTTAGAACATCGATGACGCTTTATACATGCCGCCAATATTTATAATTTCAATGACCAACTACCTTTCGCCGTTAAAGATACATATTAGCGACCCACATGAGATGTAAGCCGCCTTTAATACGCAATATCCATTATTAGCGTGCATTTATTTGCATGCCGCAAAATGATGTATTGGGAGCACGCACTATATGCGCGCTGCCAATAGGTGCCGCCAAAAGCCAATATTCTTGTAGTGACACATCACGTTTGTGCAATCAAAGCAATGTTTTCTGACTATCAAACTTTAGAAGGAGAACCATTGTACATGGGAAACTCTGCAGTTTCGAACGTTGGGGGTCAAGGAAAGATAGTCTTGAAGATGACTTCGGGAAAGCAAGTGACTCTTAACATTGTTTTGCACGTGCCAAATATATGCAAAATCCTTGTTTCTGGATCCCTTCTCGTAAAGAATGGGTTTAGATTGGTGTTTGATGGAGATAAATTCACTATATCCAAAAATGGTGTATTTATAGGAAGAGGATACAATGGATGTTCAAAATGAATGTCCTAATTGTTGTGCCAAAATTAAGAACCCCTCTACTGTAAATAAGGAAACATCTACTTCTATGTAAATGGTCAATCATCATGTCTATATGTTATTGTAGATTAGGTCATGTTAATTACAAATCTATACGCAAAATGATGAATGTAGATTTGTTGCCTAATATGAAACTTGACACTAATTAGAAATGTGAGACATGTGTAGAAGCAAAAATGACTAAACAACCATTTCCATTAGTAGAAGAAATACGGAACCTTTAGATTTAATTCAAGGTGACAATGTGATTTAAAATTTGTGCAAACCCGAGGTGGCAAAAAGTACTTTGTCACGTTTATTGATAATAGCACTAAATCCTGTTATGTGTATCTTTTAAGAAGTAAAGATAAGGCTCTAGACGCATTTAAAAATTACAAGACTGAAGTTGAAAATCAACTATGCAAATGAATTAAGACAATTCGTAGTGATTGTGGTGGGGAATATGATACACTATTTGATGAATTTTGTGAAGAATATGGCATTATTCATCAGACCACTGCACCATATTCACCACAGTCCAATTGTGTGGCTGAACGAAAGAACAAATCACTTAAGGAAATAATGAATTCCATGTTGATTAGTTCGGGTTTACCCCAGAACTTGTAGGGGGAGGCTATCATCTCGGCTAACTTCATTCTTAATCGAATTCCGTATAAGAAAAGAGACTAGACTCCATACAAATTATGGAAAGACCACAAGCCTAGCTATAAATTCTTAAAAGTGTGGGGGGGGTGTTTAGCAAAGGTAGAAATATCCAAGCCTAAACAAGTGAGAATAGGGCCCAAAACAATTGACAGCATATTCATAGGATATGCAAATAACAGTAGTGCATGTCGGTTCCTGGAGCACAAGTCAGACATTCCAGATCTACATGAAAATGTGATCATTGAATCAAGGAATGCCGTGTTTTTTGAAGATATCTTTCCTTGTAAAAACAAGGAGAAAGAAGGTTCAAGTTTGCATAAGCGAACAAATGAGACGGTTGAGAAAGATCCTCAGGAAACTGAGGAGCCAAGATAAAGTAAGAGGGCAAGGATTTCAACGTCCTTTGGTCCAGATTTCCTTACTTATATGGTAGAGGATGACCCAAAGACATATGTTGAAGCTGTTAAGAAATCTACGCGGGAACGCAACGGAATTTAAAATTTATTTCCTATCGACCCAAGATCGACTTCGTTTAAGCAATAAACAAATAATCTAGTAGACGGTGGTTACCTTGGTTGATCTAAAAGATCGACGCTTTGACCGTCTAAGGAGAGTAGTTCTGCATAGAGCCGTCCGAGTGTTCGGCCTCTACCACTAGTCCACACGAACAGCCCGCCGGAATCCCATCATGGAATGCTACCAGAAAAATTCGGCTGCTAGACCGAATTTTTCTCTCTCTCAAAACTCTCCTAAGAAGCTCTCTATTTTTCACAAGAACTATTAGCTCTTGGAATTGTGTTGTACAAAAGAGCTAGCCAACCCCTTTCTTATATAGGGTGAGTGGCGCCACTTATGTCTCCCAATCTGATTGGGATTAGCTTCCTAGTAGATTGAGGAGAAAGAAAACATTTTCTTAATAAAATAAGGAAAATATATTTGATTGATTTATCTCATTAATAGTCAATATCTTATATTAAATATATTTGCAAGATATATATTGATAATATCTTATATTGAATATATCTTTATCTCATTACCATAAATCAATTTACATATGTGTGCAAATCTATAGTCATTAATATCTAATATTAATATATGGTAATCTTATTAATTAAATTGCACAATCCAAGTGTATCTTATACACTATTATTGGCGCCACTCTTAGCCTTTAATTGGCTTCCGGAATATTCTTTAATTAATATAATACTATGATTAATATTTGCAAAATACATGTGTATCAATATACATATATATTTTCGACACATATACATCATATGTATATTTAATTAATCAACATAATTAATATCTTGTATTATATTTATTCATAATAAATAAATACCACCATATTAATTTACCACTATAACCTTTATAGTATGGGATAAACTTTCCTTATTTGGTCATCAACTATAACCACATTTTAATCCGGCTAGATGTTCATATGTGTGTGACCCGATGGCTTCCGAATATGTTGGTCGTAGACACAAAGTGCAAATTACGAAAATGCCCTTCATGCCTAACGATCACGGGATAGCGTCTAGCAACACACCGTGACCCCCAATCATCGAAAGAGTCAAATGCAATGACTACTACCTTTCATGTGAAACAGTTACCGTGTAACTTACAATCCTATCGCTGTAATAATATCCATACGGTCGTACGTCGAGTGTCAAACATTAACGACCGTATCTTATAATCTGGATATCATGATCTCTCGAAGTAACTCATTTACTTCCACTTTGCAATGATTCACAAGAGTAAGACATTCCTTATAAGAAGGCCCTTTCGGATATTCACCCCTACTGATAGGGTACGCGATTCCCAGACGACCAAATATGTATACTCTGCATGCTTCAGTATCAAACCCAATCACTACCGCATGATCGCCCCGTGGCTAGGGGAAACCTCAATAGTGTCAAAGCATGACAATCCACACCGTGATACCATGAAGACTCCGGTCTAAAGGATAATTACACAACTGCCACATAGTGCGACACTTAATGTAAGTGGGTCAGCCTAACGTACGCAGTCTCTAATACACGTCCACGTACAGTCCAAGTGTCTCTACACTTCGATAGACGAGATCTATCCCTGCCCTTAAAGACAAAAGACATCTAATACGTGCTAGTCTGTACGTACTATCAATGCCCTGTTTAATAGTACATCAGCCAAGAGACATTTAAGTATCAAACTTATTAAAGTGATTAGAGATCTCATCAACCATAATCGCCTATCATGGTTTCTCTATCACTGTTTCATACTAAGGATGTTATCATATAACAATTCATAATTGGTTCTTTAAAAGAACATATATATGACAACATAAAAGTCATTTAATATATGTATAAACATAAAGAAATAGTAGCAATGATCCGACCCGGTTGGATCCGGTCCAACCCGATTGGGTTAGGACACTATTTCAACAGAAGCTATGTCTACTCCAAAAGCTCCATTCTGGAAAGAATCTGTGAACGGTGAAATAGATTCCATTATGCAAAATCACACTTGGGATTTGGTTGATATTCCCCCTGGAAATAAACCACTCGGACACAATTGTATTTTCAAAAAAAAACTCAAAGCAGATGGATCTATCGATAAGTACAAGGCTAGATTAGTAGGTAAAGGATATAAACAAAAGGAAGGCCTTGACTTTTTTGATACTTACACACCAGTTACAAGAATGACCTCTATACGGGTTCTTGTTGCAATCGCTGCATTTTACAATCTTGAAATCCATCTGATGGATGTAACAACTGCCTTCTTAAATGGTGAGTTAAATGAAGAAATTTACATGAAACAACCTGAAGGGTTTGTACTTCCTGGTCAGGAGAAGAAGGTGTGTAGATTAGTTAAGTCATTGTACGGACTGAAACAGACACCAACACAATGGCATTTGAAGTTTGACAATGTCATGATGTCAAATGGTTTCAAAATCAATGTAGTGATAAGTGTGTCTACATCAATAACACACCTAATGGATATGTGATGGTTTGTCTCTATGTTGATGACATGCTAGTCATGGGAAATAGTCATGATATAATAATGAATACAAAAATGATGTTAACTAAGAATTTTGACATGAAAGACATGGGAATTGCAGATGTAATTTTAAGGATCAAAATCTCTAAAACATCTGAAGGACTTGTCTTATCAAAGTCTCATTAAAAAGAGTCTGTTCTTAAAAAATTCAATGTATTTGACAAAAGTTATTATAAAACTCCTATTGACTTGAATATTCTTTTGATGAAAAAATAGGGAACCGGTGCAACAATTGAGATATTCACAATTTATTGGAAGTCTGGTGTACATAACAAATTGTACACGACCAGACTTAGCGTGTGTTGTGAATAAATTGAGTAGGTTCACAAGTATCCAAATAAGAAACATTGGAAAGCTCTTGACAGAGCATTGAGGTATCCAAAATACACTTTGGACCTCGGATTGCATTATACAAGATATGCAGCAGTACTAAAAAGGTATTGTGACGCTAATTGGATATCAGATTCAACTGATTCAAAATTCACCAGTGGATATGTAATCACGATTGGTGGTACTGCTGTGTCCTGGAAATCCTCTAAGCAAACATGCATAGCTCGATCCACTATAGAATCTGATTTTATTGCATGGGACAAAGCTGAAGAAGAGGCAGATTGGCTTCGGAATTTCTTAGAAGATATTCCATGCTGGCCAAAGCTTGTGGCTGCTATCAGCATACATTGCAATAGACAGTTAGCATTAGGACGGGCACAAAGTAGTATGAACAATGGTAAGTCACGACACATACGTCGCAGACACAATACCATTAAGTAATTGATTTCTAATGGAGTGATTTCCCTCAACTATATAAAGTCGAAGGAGAATCTTGCGGATCCGCTTACAAAAGGTTTAGCTAGAGATCAGATGTCAATATTGACAAACGGAATGAGACTGAAGGCTATTACGCATGTTCCCTTGCAATGGTAACTCAACCATGCTCACTGGAGATCCCAAGATCATAGTTCAAAATGAACAACTAAGTTATAAGACAGTGAGCACTTACCCATCCTGTTATAAACAAAAGTGATTTCTGTGAAGATGTTAGGTTAAGCTAAAGATTTTAATGACTCCTATACTATGGCTAATCCAAGTGGGTATTACATAGTACTCTTTATAGGAAATCACCTATGTAAGTGTGAAGTGGGGCCGCTTCTGTGAGAATTTAAAGGCTTTAATTCTCTAAGACACTTTCTGAAACCAAGAGTGATCCAGGGCCGAAATGGACACAACCATGAGAACTCGATAATGGTAGCGAGTCTATCGTGTGTGTATCATTGTCTAGGCATACACCAAAACCTGAGTAGTTCAAGACCTAGTTCACTGCTTAGCTGAGTATGTCCGATGGTATTCTACTATGGAAGGTTCAAGGCAGAAAACCACCTATCCTGATGCGATAGATTTTCGTTTGAGAACTCTTTAGATTCAACATTGCATTTGCGTTAATTTTCATTCATGTGGGGATTGTTGGAGAAAATGGCTCATGGTGAGTTTTATTTAAAGTGGCGAGTAGTCCACTTCGGTATTAATTTCGGATGGTATAAATACGAATTACCGGAAGCCTATGGTATCATTAAATACTACTTAAAAAGTAGATATGATAAGCTTTAGAATCACTCGATTCGGATATTGGATGAATGAAAGATTAATGTTAAAGTTAGAGGAAATTATACTTATTCGAATCGAACCAATTTATTCAAACGGTTGCATCTGTTCAATCGAACTGAAACCGAATCGGTGCAACCTTTCAGTTCAAGAGATGTGGTCATTTGGTTCAAGAGTTGCATCAGTTCGGCTCATTAAGTTGCATCTTTTGGGCTGAACCAATACGAAAAAATAGTTGCATCCTTTACTGGAAAGTTGTTTTCCTCTAAAAATAGAAGTATTCCCCAAATGAAAATATATAATTTTTTACGCTTAAAAATTCTGCAGAAATCTTTTACAACATCATATTTTATACCTTGCATTTTTTAAAGTCAATAAGAGGTTTCATACCAAGCTTTCGAGTTCGCCGTTTCTGATTCATTACTGGTGCCATATGATCAGAAGGTAAGGATTGTTGTATCGTGGAAGATGATTGTAATTACTGTGGGCACGAATTTGGCGCAAATTCGTCTTAAGGATAGAGTGTCAACTCACCTCAATATAAGTTTTCATTTTTCATGTTTTCTGTCATTTCATTTTTTAGCATCTATGTTTTGTTTAATCTATGTTTAATAGGTGTTGACAGCATGCTAATTGAGTTATATGTGCTTACACTCCATACCGCTCTCCTCTTCCTCCATCATAACATACAACAAGTTATTCAATTGAATAATCTCCACTCGTTCTTCATCCGTATGAGTGTTTTATACTTCAGTATAGGAGGCGATAGGAAGACTGCCAAAGTAAATTCAATCGCTACTCTTTTAGAAATGTGAGTTCTACATTTTAGATTCTGCAATAATTCAATGTATTTTTGTTGCTGATTATTTGATACGGTTTTGCTAATTAATGCATGGATGATTGTGACGACGGTGATCGGAAGGAAAGGCCCAAAAATTGAGATTGATGGATCTCTAAGCAAGGTTTTGCTTGTGCGAGATTGATTTAGTTGTTTCAATGCAACTTCTGGATTTGCAAAAGGGAAAATTCCGACTCGAGGAGTCTTTATTAGACTCCACTATCGGATATGTGACATGTGTATAAAAGACAAAAAAAAATTTTTTTTTTTTTTTTTTTTTTTTGTCTATTTTTACACGTGACACATATGTACAAAAATAGTATTCAAATATTAACTTTGTAAAAATAAATATTATTTAAAGCGATGACTTGCGTCTAAAAAATACAGCGGTATTTAAAAAAAATAATTTATATTTTTAATAAATTTTATTTAAAAAACATTTAATTAAATTCTCATTTTGGAACGAATTTCAAAAAAAGGATTATTTTGGAACGATCGAACTGAATGTTTTTTTCGGGTATGGTGTTCCACAAGAAAACTTTCCTTTTCCTCGACACGCGCGGATCTTTCTTTCCGGTTACCAATAGAAATCTCTAAGCCGCCCATCCTTCATTCTTAATCAGAAACAAAACCTAATTCTGATCGGAGTTGGAATTGTAAACAATCCCCTCAATTTCATATAGATAGGTGTAATTATATATACTCGATTCAAATCCCTAAAATCAAACTCTGCAGTTTGCCGCAAATTGAAGTGTGTGCATTCAATTCGTTGATGATATTTCGCCTTCTTTCTCCTCCGGGTGCCTGCTGTTCCGATTTCTATCTGAGAATTGATTTTCATCCTACATTCCTACTATGTCTACACAGATTATTGAGAGGGCATTGATCGATTGTGGGTATGATATAGAAGCTACCATTAAAAAGCTTGATGAGCTTCAGCTTAGTTCTCCAGCAGAAAAACAGCCTCCAGTACTGCCATTGGAAGATGCTAATTCTTCCCTTCTTGAAAATCTTCCTGTTAATGGTGCTGATTGGGTGGAATTACTAGTTAGTGAAATGATTGGTGCAACAAGTATCGACAACGCAAAGTTTCGTGCTGCAAAAGTATTGGAAAGTTTGGAAAAATCAATCAATGCTGAAAATGTTCAGAATTGTATGAATTTGAAAGAGAAAAACGATGTATTAATTAGTTCAAGAGAATGCCTGTCTGAAAAGGGCTGTAGTTGTTTTCGCAAAGCGGCAGAAAGATTACGACAGTAAGAAGATGGAAATAGAGCAGCTAAAGCAGTTGGTAGATCAATACAAAGGACAGTTGAGTGATCTTGAGGTTAAAAATTATGGCTTGACAATGTATTTACAGCAGGCGCAACAACAAAGCGATTCTACGCATGGGCATTTTTCAGATGTCTTTTAATTAGCATGATTAAAGATCGATACAGTAGACAACCAATTTCGTCACAACCAGTGATACAATCTACTCGTGATTAGGTTGTGTCTTCATTCATCATGATCTAGATTCATCCTAATCAAGGGTGGATGATTAGGTAGGTTTGTGTCACTCGTTGTGATTAATTGGCTAAATTACAATTTTGGTCCTCTAACTTGACACGTTTTTCGATTTTGGTCCTGGTTTTTCTCCGGGGACAATTTTAGTCTTGTAGTGGTCTTTTTTTTGCAAAAATAGTCCTGAATGCCGGAAAGACCACTTACAGGACGAAAATTGGTCTTTTCCGGCGACAATTTTAGTCCTGTAAGTGTTCTTACGGCGACAATTTTAGTCCCGTAAGTGGTCTTTCAGGCGTTCAGGACTATTTTTGCAAAAAAAAAGAGACTACTTACAGGACTAAAATTGTCGCCGGAGAAAAATCAGGACCAAAATCGAAAAACGTGTCTAGTTAGATGACCAAAATTGTAATTTAGCCCGATTAATTGGTTCTGCTCTTTAAACATTAATGTTATAGCAATCTCCTTCTCCTTCCCCTTTTCCCTCATCTCCTATGTATTGTGTGTGATCTTGTAATAGATGTCAACCAATTGTTATTGTTATATGGTTGTTGAAAGTATAAATTTATGTTTGAATAGTTCAAAGGGTAAGGGTTTGGGTTTGGGGTTCTATGCATGTGTTTTTAGTTGTTACTGATCAATTGTGATGCCGGTGGTTTGTTTGCATCCCTAAATGAGCCAAAGGGAGATCTGCACTTTGTTGCCGCTTATGATGCACGTATACTTCTGTTTGTTAATATATCCCGTATCCGATACGTATTTGAAACCTATCGTATACTTAGAATACATGCACGTCTAGAAACGAATTTGTAATTATGGAAAGTTGGATAAGAGATTCATATAGTGTTAATTAAGTTTGTGGAAGTAAAATCCAAAGTATTTAATTTAGGGGGAATGAGGGAGAATGACAGAAATATTTCATCAATCGAGTAGAAGGACAGTCTTTTGAAACTTTTGCATAAAGGACAAAACTATTTATTCACTGTCGAAATTCACTGTTTAAATTCACTGCCGAAATTCACTAATTTTCAAAATTCATTGTCGAAATTCACTGATTTTCGGGTTTCACTGTCAAAATTCACTGTCGAAATTCATTGATTTCGGGATTCACTAGGGAGGTTCATTGATTTTCGAGATTCACTGTTTGTCCTTCTCGCTATAAAAATTATGCAGTTGTCATTCTCCCTATAAAAAATATGTAGTTGTCATGTTACTTAAAAATATTCCAGATTGTGTCATTATCCCTAATTTCCCATTTAATTTAGTGGTGGCAGTTGGTTCTCATATAAATAAGGCCTTTAGTATTTTTTTTATTAGATGTAGATTGACGATACGGGATTCTATCCCTCCACGTGGAATTATCTAATTGGTCCAGCTGGCATGTGGAAAAGCCTAAGTTTATCATCCACATCGGATCGAATAAGATACGAGTCAGAGAAGACCGCAGCAACCAACTGATTCTGCAAGTGTCCCATCTCGAGCAGCCATGTCGGTGTTATCCGAGTCGATACCTGAGTTCCAGCCCAGATTCTTAAGCCCATTATCCAGAGGGTTACTTGGGCAAGGGGCCAGGCCCAGTAAAGGGTATTTATGTAACAGACTAAACCGCCTTAAGTTTATGGCAGAAGAAGGGCATGTGCCTATAAATACATGACTTCAGGAACTAAGTAAGGCTTGATTCCTAGACATTAGACATGATACGTAGGCAATCCAAGATACATTCTTGGACTCAGCCATAAACCACCAAAAACACCATCTTTACTACATTTCAAGCCATTCGATCCCTTCACAGCTCATCCTTAGATTACACGTGGCCCTTTTAATCCGGTGGTGCATTATTTAGCATCATCATTTGGCGCTAGAATAAGGGCCTTCTACCGGTGAGTTGGTAAAGATATCGCAATGGCACCACCAGCAAGGAACAAGAAACCAACGAATAGCAAGAACCTACAGGTCGAAGAGCACACGGATATAGATCCAGAAGGGGTTCAAACCCAAGCCCAGGAAGTCCCCACTGGATCTAGACCCGCAGTTGCAGATCCCCCAAGGCCACAACTTCCCCCACAGCTGCAAGACATGGCTGATCACTTGGCGTCTCTGGACGAAGACGCCTTGAAAAGAGTAGTGGCCTCTCGCGTTCATAGGTAAGGGAATTTGTAACCCCCCCTGAGGAACACCTGTTGGACCCACCGGGTCGAAAGGAGATTGAGAATGCCAGGGGGAAGAAGCCTGTCGATCCTCGAGAAGAGTGTGAGGACGAAGTAGAAATCAACATAACTAAGAAGCATCTTGGGCACGAAAAGCAATAAAGGCAAGTCGAGGATAGTATCCGTAACGAGTTCAACCGCATCGTAGGAAAAGACCAGGTCTCAGAATGGCTCGAGTCGCCCTTTAGCCCCGAGATAGAGATATACACGATGCCTGAGTCCTTTAAGCCCCCAAAGATGGAACCTTACGATGGTACTACAGACCCATAGGACCATCTGCATCGATATATATCACTGATGAGACTGAGGAATGCCAATGATGCTATGAAGTGTCATGCCTTCGACACCCTGCTTACGGGTCGAGCTCGAGAGTGGTTCCATAAGCTACGACCCGGATCAATCTCAAGTTTTATACAGTTGGGACAGAAATTTCGAGATGCTTTCACCGGGAACAAGAAGTTCCACCTCAGTGCTACTCACCTCATGAACATCAAGCAAGAGAAAGGAGAATCGACTATCGATTTCATGAGGCGTTTTAATCTCGAGGCTATGAAGGTGCACAATGCCATCGATGCACTTCAGGTCAATTCATTTGTTGGAGGATTGCGCAATATGAAGCTGTATGATAAGCTTTCTAAAATGATGCCCAATGATATGGACGAATGTGTTAACATAGTCCACAGATTTTGCCAAGGTGAAGAGGCAGTGCGTTTGCACACCATTTCACTTGGCCTCAACTCGAGGAATGACGCCCGAGGCCAGACCAAGGGTCAGCCTAAGGGTCGGAATGATGAGGGAAAGTCGAATGTGTTCGATCGATTGACCGCGCCGATCACAGATCGACTCGGAAAGAAGGGAAATTTGAAAGATCGAGATTTTATCCCTCTCAACCGATCTCGAGGGGAGGTGCTGGCTATCATGATCAAGAAGAATATCGCTCGAACACCGAAACAATTGTCCAAAGATCCTGAGAAGAGAAAGAACACCCACAAGTACTGTGACTATCACAAGGATGTGGGGCATGACACAGAAGAGCGCTTCGACTTGAAGAGAGATATTGATGCCTGTATTCAAGAGGGTCAGTTGGACGAGGTGATCGACCGATCAGATAAGGACGAGCCAAAGGGCCGTCGAGAATATAAGAGAAAGAGTTATAACCGGGGGAGAGACCGATCACCACAATGAGACAATCGGAGGCGTCGGGATAGGTCATCCGAGCCGACTTACAGAGATAACCGTCGAGATGATCATCGAGAAGATTTGAATCGAGACCCTCATGGGGATAACCGCATCGGGTATGATGTCAACACGATTGTTGCAGAACATGAATCAGATCAACCTCGATCCAGTCGACAGTCTATGGACAGATCGAGGGAATCGAAGAAGCTTAGGTTTACGACGGAGGTGGGTTATGGACCCAAAGATGATATTCCAAGTTCCCACAGTCATAGCGAAGGTTTGGTAATAGAGGCAGTGATAAGCCGAGGTCGGATAAAGAGGGTCTGTGTCGATAGTGGAAGTGCCGTCAACATCCTCTATTACTCAGAGGGATGAAGACATTGTGCCGTTATCAACTCCTTTGTTCGGATTCACAGGGCAGGCCATCCACCCTGTCGGGTCGATAAATTTGCTAACCACTGTAGGAGATGGGGAAAAGGGGCGAACAATTGAGATGAAGTATGTCGTAGTTAAGGCCCCATCAGGGTACAACGTGATATTAGGTCGACCTGCCTTATACGACCTGAGATCCATTATTTCTACCTTCCATAACAGCATGAAATTCCCCACCTGGTATGGTACCCATGAAGTGAAAGGAGACGTTGAGGTGGCCAGGAATTGTAGTCTAGTTACGATAAAAGGAAAAATGACGATGCCGGATTTCGTCTATGAATAAATCCGGGCCGTTTAATCTAGGGATGATTGAATCAATGATGGTTTTGGGGATGATTTTAGACCGAGCTCGAGAGTCTCTCTCGGGTTGCCTACGTATCCCGTTATGTTCCAGAATCAAGTCACACGTAGTTCCCGGAAGTGTATATTTATAGGAGTTCATTACCCTAACCCTAAACCATGTCGGTTTGGGTAAAATACCGTATTAGCCCTTTGGGCTTTTACTAGCTTATATGGGCTTTGCCCATCGCCCTAGTTATCCTATGGATAACGGGCCTCTTCACCGGTGCGGACTCGTCCTCGAGGCCGACTTAATCGACTTGCGTTAGTCGAGCTCGGGACCCTTATCCTACACTCGCTTAGAGTCGATTGTCGTATTCCCGAGTCGGGGAACCGACCCGCATACGGACGTTTGTTCGTATGGCGGGGACCAACCGTGAGGCCCATCGTCTCGGTTCTCTCGATCATGTCGGTTGTCGATGTCTCAACTCGTAACTCGACCCTTGGGCTATCACTTATTCTCGTTTCAGAGGACTATCTCGTGACGCCACGTGGAGGTGCGATATTCGGTATCGTCATAAGCCCCCGCATCTATCCGAGCTCTCGAGGTCGTCCGATCCGTCAAAGGTGTATCTCGGCCACCGTCATCCAATGCTCTGAATTTAAATCTGCCCTGCGGACTTACTATTTAAGCCTTGACATTCCTATCCCGTCGGACGTTGAAATGCCTTGACTTTATTATATAGTTGAGCATTATCCGACTGGCGGACTTAGCTTATTTGCCTTGACCTTTTTGTCCCGTCGGACCGAAAGTGGCCTTGACATTGTTAGAAAATGAGCCTTGATCGTATCGATTTTAGTATTGTCCGACTTGCGGACTTAACTTATCCTATACTTAGGCATAGTATTTCCTCGATTGTCGGCATGCCAATGTCGAGGAACCGTCGACCCGTCCGTTCGACCTAGCCGAGAAGAACCCAACGGGAGAGCTTTAAGAGCCCTGGTAGGGTCTTCCCGCCGGAATTCACGCAATTGTCTTCCTTGCCTTAGCATTTTTTGGACTTTTCTTTGTTGTTGCGTAGTAGAGGAGATGCCCCTGGCTGTCTCTTTTCGTTTGTCGAAATCGATGCCCTTTCGGCTGTCGATATATATTTCCGGCTACGATGTCCTAGTAATTACTGTCTAAAAAGACTGGTAATGCATGACTATCGCTCCGGATCTCGGCGTCGTGGTGTTTCTTTGTCGTTCATGACTCATGACACATGACTGCCGAGAGATTTGGACATGATCTGAACTCGATGCCTTAGCTTTTTGGTTCCATGGAACTTGTAGCTTTAGTGGCTGTCGATTGAAATGATCATGTTGCCCGACCTCGATGCCCTGGTAAATCCTCTCCTTTAGGAGTCGATTACGTCGCCGTTGACTCGGACTTCGATGCCATTGCGTTTTCGTCCCATTAGGACTTATAGACGTTGGATGTCGACACCGTAGAGTCCGACTTGCGGGTCCTCGTAGACCGTTGAGTAGATTCTTTGGGGAGTGGATTCTCAAGATACGTAAGATACTAGTCAAAAAGTCACAATAACCGTGGGGATAGCTCCCGAAATAAGAATGCTCGTCCCGCCATGCTCGGCTGGGGAGAGTTCCAAGATAAGATAGGTCGATCCCGACGTGGGGAGAGTTCCTGAAATAAGGAGGCTCATCCCGCCACGCTCGGCTAGGAGAGTTACAAAATAAGATAGTATTAAGATGAGATGCCGAGTCGAACTCAGACTTATTAAAGATGCGCTCATCGGTGAGCTCCAAATACGACGCCGAGCTTTATTTTGCTTCAATTTTTGCAGTATTTTATTTCCTCTTCTTTCACGTGTCGATGCTTTTTTAGCTCTTCGCTTATCGAGCCTTTGGCTCTGTTCGCTTTTTGCTTTATCGATATCATGTTGCCCCCCAAGTGTATTATGAACCTCTGGTTCTTATTGCACTTGTGATCGGCCCGCTTGCCTTAGCCTTTTTGTCTCATAGACTTATTCGACTTCCGGCTGAGCGTTTTAATTCGACTGTGTGAACTGTCTCCTGACCTTGGCCTTTTTCGCCCTTTGGGCTCGTTTGGCTCTCGGTTGGGACAGGTGGTCCGACTATGCGAACCGTCCTTTGTCCAGGCCTTTTTCGCCATTTGGGCTCATTCGGCTTTCGACTGGGACAGGTGGCCCGACTATGCGAACCGTCCTTTGTCCAGACCTTTTTCACCTTTTAGGCTCATTCGGCTTTCGACTGGGACATTTGGCCCGACCATGCGAACCGTCCTTTGCTTTAGCCTCGTTCGCCTCTTGGGCTCGTTCGGCTTTTAGCTTGGACCTTTGGCCCGACCCTGCGAACCGTCTCTATGCCTTTGCATTCGTCGCCCATTAGGCTAACTTTGCATTTGGCTGTACTGAGATGTCCGACTTGCGGATTTCTGTACTCGTTGTTGAATATTTGCCTAGGGTGTAGTCCTTTGGATTTAATTCTCTTGCCCCTCGAAGTGTAGTATGAGTGCATGACTCATGGTACACTTGAATATGAGTCGACCTAGCTTTGTATTGCCTCATGGGCTTGACTTGGCTATTTGGTCGGAGCTCGATTCGACTGTCGTGCCTCGCCGGGCTTATGAACTGGTCCAATTAAATAACTCCTTATTCGACTATCGCACTTCGTGGTGCTTGGCGAACCGGTCGAATAAGGTATCCATCGTGGGATCTTCCAACCGCCTCGCATCGTGGCTTATCGGCGATTGGGAGTGATATAAGCACCGTCATTGACTTGGCTTTATTCACTATTTTATTCAGACTTCAACATGTCGAGGATTCGTAGATAAGATAGCTCGACCCTCCAGTTCGGTAGGGTGAGTTCCAAAATGATATAGCTCGACCCACTAGTTCGGTAGGGTGAGTTACAAAATAAGGAAGCTCGACCCGCCAGGTCAGTAGGATGAGTTCCAAAATAATATAGCTCGACCCTCCAGTTCGGTAGGGTGAGTTCCAAAATAAGATAGCTCGACCCCCCAGTTCGGTTGGGTGAGTTCCAAAATAAGATAGCTCGACCCTCCAATTCGGTAGGGTGAATTCCAAAATAAGATAGCTCGACCCGCCAGTTCGGTAGGGTGAGTTCCAAAATAATATAGCTCGACCCTCCAATTCGGTAGGGTGAGTTCAAAAATAAGATAGCTCGACCCGCCAGTTCGGTAGGGTGAGTTCCAAAATAAGATAGCTCGACCCGCCAGTTCGGTTAGGCGAGTTCCGAAACAAGATATCTCTACCCGCCATTTCGGCTAGGCGAGTTCCAAAATAAGATATCTCTACCCGCCGTTTCGGTAGGGTGAGTTCCAAACAAGATAGCTCTACCCGCCATTTCGGCTAGGTGAGTTCCAAGATAAGATGGCTCGACCTTCCAAGGGTCGAGTTTCCAAAATAAGATAGTTCCCAAAATAAGAATGCTCGTCCCGCCATGCACGGCTAGGAGAGTTAATAAGAATGCTCGTCCCGCCATGCACGGCTAGGAGAGTTCCAAGTATGATGCCGAGTCGAGCTCGGATTTAGGCAAGACGAGTCCGTAGATCTCGGATGCCGGTGCTCGATATCTCGAGTCTTTATGGTGCAATGTATTTGTAATAAAAATCATTGCACATATAATAAAGGCTTACAAAGTATTTAAGAATTTCAAATGACTATTGTAAGAACCTGGAGAGCTAAAGAGCTCGGCTCGATCCTTGGAGCTCGAGAACGTGCTTCGTGGATAGCTAGACACGGTAGATAATTCGCAGCTTTCTCGGACGCCACAGCAGCGTCTTTCCGGTGGCAATCAAACCTCAAAACGGATTCCGATCGGCGTGAAATTTGGACGAATTGTTCTTCCCTCACTTTTCTACGATTTGACCGGTGGAATTGTCCTTTCGACGGCTCAATCTCCGGGAATAGGCCGCCGATCCGGCAGCTGCTGTCCAGAATCCTGCTGCGGTTTTGGTGCCTGCCGTAACTCTTTTGCCACGATCGAGAAATCAATCGAACTCCGATCGGCCTGAAATTTTGAGGGCTTGTTCGGTCCTCATAATCCATGATTCTGAACGGTGTGATTGTTGTTCCAACGGTTGAATCGGCGGGAATAGGCTGCCGATCTGTCTGCTTCCAATTAGGCTTCTGATGCGTTTTTAATACAGAAGCCACTTCTTTGTGATGATCGGGTGACTAAATGAACTCTGATCGGCCTGAAACTTCTAGGTCTTGTTCGTTCATAATAATACATGATTATGACCGGTGGGATTGTTTTTCCAACGGTTGAATCGGCGGGAATAGGCTGCCAATCTGTCTGCCCCCAATTAGGGTTTTGCTGCGTTTTTGATACCGCAACAACTTCTTGGAGATGATCGGGCCATTAAACGAACTCTGATCGGCCTGAAATTTTGAGGGATCGTTCTTCTCTCCATTTTCTTCGATTTGACCGGAGGAATCTGTATTCCAACGGTTCAATCTTCATAAATCAGCCGCCGATCTTGCTGCGTTTTTTGCCTTATTTTCCCATTAACATAATCACCACCACTCCTTGATCCATCACCGATAGAAGACCCTCCTTCTAGCGCCAATGACGATGCTGGATTTCGTCTATGAATAAATCCGGGCCGTTTAATCTAGGGATGATTGAATCAATGATGGTTTTGGGGATGATTTTAGACTGAGCCTGAGAGTCTCTCTCAGGTTGCCTACGTATCCTGTTATGTTCCAGGAATCAAGTCACACGTAGTTCCTGGAAGTGTATATTTATAGGGAGTTCATTACCCTAACCCTAAACCATGTCGGTTTGGGTAAAATACCGTATTAGCCCTTTGGGCTTTTACTAGCTTATATGGGCTTTGCCCACTGCCCTAGTTATCCTATGGATAACGGGCCTCTTCACCGGTGCGGACTCGTCCTCGAGGCCGACTTAATTGACTTGCGTTAGTCGAGCTCGGGACCCTTATCCTACACTCGCTTAGAGTCGATTGTCGTATTCCCGAGTCGGGGAACCGACCCGCATATGGACGTTTGTTCGTATGGCGGGGACCAACCGTGAGGCCCATCGTCTCGGTTCTCTGATCATGTCGGTTGTCGATGTCTCAACTCGTAACTCGACCCTTGGGCTATCACTTATTCTCGTTTCAGGAGGACTATCTCGTGACGCCACGTGGAGGTGCGATATTCGGTATCGTCATAGTACATACCTATTGGATCTCTAAATCCAATTCGAAGAACCGCAACAAGAAGATTGAACAATGATGTGAAGAGCACCACGATCTTCCGTACGTGTGATCCAAGCAACTCCCGGTGGAAGGAAATCCTCGTCTCGAATCCTTCCGATATGCTACCCGGAAAAATCTCCAAGATTTTCCCTTTCTTCCCCTTGGCCGAAAATTTTCTTTCTCCTCTCTAAGAGGTGAAAGTCAAAATTAAGTGTGTGTTAAGGCTTGGGAGAACTCTCTTTATATAGGAGAGTAAAACTTAGCCTCCAAGGATTTTTATTTATCAAACAAAATAAATCCTTTAATAAAAGATAATTCCATAATATTCTAGAACAAATCTAGAATAATATTTATCTTTATTATTTACCATAAATATTTATCCAATAAATATTTTATGCACATGTCTCATTAATACACAAGAAAATAATTTCTTGTTCCATATTAAAAGAGGGGGGCGAAATTTAACAATATTGACCTAGTCAATATTAATTTTGCCATCACACAATAATTGGGTAAGATTATGGAAAATGTCTTTTCCACATATTTAATTATTTAGCCCAACTAATTTAATAGTCCACTAAACAATTAATTCACATATCGTTTTAATAAAGTCCAATAAGAACTAAATTAATATTATTAGGTTTCGACGTCCGAGAATAGCTATGCTATATTAGGAGGCACGTCGGGGACCATGGACTAATAATCGGCGGCTCCGATAAATCAAATAAATAATTATAGAATAATTATATTCGATAAATCAATCACGGGAATATGCCACCATAATCCCGTGATCGCACTCCTCCGATTATAAGATTATATTTATCTCCTCACGAGAATAATAATAAGCGTCCATTGATATAATCATTACATATGGATTAATCCTCCATGCATCGTTCATTCTAAATCGGGAAGTTACCGTTAACCCTTTCTAGAACCTCTTATCCTTATTTACCATTAACCCCCTAGTGATCAATTAGTGCACATAAGCGACTAGTAGCTAATTAGTCAAATGTGAACTCCCGGGATCGATCATTTTCTTAGGGCTAACAAATAAGGGAACTGTCTATCTACTTCCATAAATGGAAGGAATGGATTCCGTATCTGTGATAACACAGACTACTCACTCAATCCAGTACAATGCCAAGATGGGGTAATTCAGACCACAGACTCAGTGTAATCCTTAACCGTCAAGTCAAACCTCATACTGATTCAAGCAGTTGACTGTGATCACCTCAGGATTAAGATATATCCATAAATATGATCATCCATTGATTCGATAAGAATTCTCGATTACGGAATTATATCGTGAACTCTAATCAAATCGGTCCGGCCCCTATATGATATATCTATCATATATAAATGCCCCATTAGGTTCTCTTAACCGAAAGTCCGGATAAGACAATCACACCTATTGTGTTCGGGGCGCATTAATAGCACGTTAAAGGAGAGACCCGATACTCTCGATTAACTTCACTACGGGCTAATTGTATTTTAAGTACATCTTCACTAACTCAATCCTCCCGTGTATATACCATACACCGAGTTAAGTGATTACATAAACGATATACTTAGGGTTTTCTGTAGTGTAAATACTATTGTCACATCGGTGAATATGAGAATAATAAATATGAATAATAACATCATTTCATTTATTAAATAAAACAATTACAAAATTGTCTTTCGGGCATTACACCTAACAATGTCGACCCAAAAAAGAAGCCGATACGGCAGAATAAGAGGAACCTTGCCCCCAAGAGGAAAGAGGCAGTGAAGAAAGAGGTTGATAAGTTGTTAGTTGCTGGCATCATCAAGGAAGTATTCTATCCCGATTGGTTAGCTAATCCAGTGCTGGTCAAGAAGCCGGATGAGAGCTGGCGGATGTGCGTGGATTTTACAGATCTTAACAAGGCATGCCCTAAGGATTCGTATCCTCTCCCAAAGATTGATCAGTTAGTCGATTCGACACTGGGTTTCGAGGTTTTTGGTTTTCTAGATGCTTACAGGGGTTATTATCATATTTTTATGGACCCTCAAGACTCGGAGAAGACCGCCTTCATAATAGAGTTCGGTACGTTTTGTTTCGTGACGATGCCATTTGGCCTAAAGAACGCAGGCGCCACCTATCAGAGAGCGGTTAACAAAATTTTCAAAGGACTGATAGGTCGAAATATGGAAGTCTACGTCGATGATTTGTTGATCAAGAGCAAGTCCATGGGACAATTTCTTGTCGATGTTAGAGAGGTTTTCGAGGTGCTACGGGCCGCTAACATGAAGCTCAATCTGAAGAAGTGCACTTTTGGGGTTCGATCGGGAAAATTCCTAGGATATATGATATCGAGAGATGGAATTCGAGCTAATCCGGATAAGATCGAGGCCTTCAGGAGCATACCTACACCTCGTAACGTCAAAGAAGTGCAACGATTGACAGTTCAGATGGCGGCCCTCAACCGTTTCTTATCGATATCAGCGCAAAGAGCCCCACCCTTTTTCAAGATATTAAGGAAGGCAAGTCTGTTTCAATGGGATGACAAGTGTCATAAAGCATTCGATGACCTGAATGAGTATTTATCTAATTTACCAACACTATCTTCACCTCGGGAAGGAGAGAAACTCCTGGTTTACCTAGCTATCTGTGAAGCGGCAGTAAGTGCAGTGTTAGTTCGAGAAGGAGAACAGGGGCAGGTTCCAGTGTATTTTGTGAGTAAGGCCCTACACGGAGCTGAGATCAAGTACACACCTGTTGAAAAATTAGTACTGGGTCTGGTTCACGCGTCGAGGAAGTTGAAGCCATATTTTCAAGCACACCATATTGATGTAATAACTGACCAACCTCTGAAACAAATTATAGCCAAGCCCGAGACATCGGGTCGATTGGCTAAGTGGGTCGTGGAATTAGCTGAGTACGACATCGAATTCCTACCTCGAACAGCTGTTAAAGGCCAAGCTTTGGCGGACTTCATTGCCGAAGGATTATCGATTCAGCTAGAGCAAGAGAAACAATCAACAGAGGAACAGTGGACTATTCATGTCGATGGAGCATCCAGTAAAGAAGGGGCTGGAGCTGGGTTATTGTTGGTCAGTCCGAAAGGAGAAGAGTTCCCCTATGCACTCCGATTCGAGTTCAAAGCCACCAACAATGAGGTAGAGTATGAAGCCATGTTTACAGGTCTGAAGTTGGTGACCAAGTTGGGGGTCGAGAATCTCCTAGTATATAGCAACTCTCAACTCGTATTCAATCATATACGGAGTGAATATGAAGCCAAAGAGGAAGCCATGAAAAGTTATTTGAGAGTGGTCCAAGGGTTGATATCGAAGTTCAAAACGGTTCGCATCGAACAGGTACCTCGGTGCGAAAACAAAAGGGCCGACGCGTTGTCCAAACTCGCGTCGAATTTCAAATCAAAGAGGAAGGTCCTGATTGAAATGTTGTCAGAACGAAGCTACAATGAGGTCGATGTGCAACCGGTTACACAGGGACCAACATGGATGGATCCGATAGCACTATACTTGAAAGATGGAATTCTCCGGTCTGACAAGGCCCAAGCCAGAAAGATTCGACTGCAAGCTTCCAGGTATGCTCTGTTCGATTACGTTCTTTATCGAAAATCTTTTGTAACCCCCTGGATGAGATGTGCCTCGGAAGAGGAAGGAGAATATCTGCTCAAAGAAATACATCGGATAGTGTGTGGCAACCATTGTGGAGCTCGAATGCTGGCAAGAAAATGTAAGCTGGCAGGTTATTTGTGGCCATCCATGCAAAAAGATGCCAATCGGTTGGGGATGAAGTGCAGAGCTTGTCAAGTGCATGATGTAGTGACACACCAGCAAGCACAGGAAATGAATGCCATCGAGTCGGTTTGGCCGTTCGATGAGTGGGGAGTTGACATAGTTGGACCTTTACCCCGAGCTCCAGGAAATTTCAAATTTGTAGTAGTGGCAGTCGATTATTTCACCAAGTGGGTCGAGGCCAAAGCTCTTACCGACATCAAGGCTCAAACCATCAAAAATTTTCTATGGGAAATTTTTTTATGCAGGTTTGGGATTCCTAAGTATCTGATATCAGACAATGGGACCCAGTTTCTAGATGATAAGGTACAGAGTTGGCTGAAGGAGCATAAAATCGAGCATCGGACAACCTAAGTGGCCCGACCTCAGTCCAATGGACAAGTCGAACAGACGAACATGCAGATTAAATTTGGTTTGAAGAAGTGGCTAGAGGATGAAGGTCGGGATTGGGCAGCTCAGTTACCTAGCATTCTATGGTCGTATCGAACAGCACCCAATTCGGCCACGTAGGAGACTCCTTTTGCCATGACTTATGGATGCGAAGCAGTAATACCTACAGAGATCGGACTAGCATCGCCTCGAGTTTTGGCCTACAATATCGAGACAAATGTTGCAGATCTACGACAAGAAAAAGATAATATCGAAGAAAGAAGAGAGATTGCTGCGCATCGAATGACCAATTACAAAAGAAAGATTTTGCAATATTACAATGCAAGAGTGAAGTATAAATACTTCCAAGTAGGGGATCTCGTGTTGAGGAAGAATGAAGCCAGCAGGCAGGACCCAATAGGCAAGCTCGAGCCGAATTGGGAAGGTCCATACAAAATCTTGAAAGTGCATCCTAGGGGATCGTATCAGCTGGGAAGGTCGGATGGAAGTACAGTGCCTCGAACTTGGCACACCACCAACCTCAGAAAATATTATGTTTAAACTGTTTGTTCACTTTATGACATTTGCAACTTTACTTTCATAATTACTTGTAACAGGTAGATGCGACAATTAATTTCGATGTCTTTTATTCAAGTAATTTTCTTTTCTAATTATGCTTAACTTGCAAGCTCATGTAAAAAAGAAAAGGAGGCTGGAAGAAAAAAGACCAAAATTCGACTTCAACAACGATACCTCGACACGGTGAAGTTGGAGTAAAATAGTGAATAATGCCAAGTCAATGACAGTGCTTATATCACTCCCGACCTGCCAATAAGCCACGATGAGAAGCAGTCGGAAGATCCCACGTGGATACTTTATTTGACCAGTTCAGAAGCACCACGAAGTGCGACAGTCGAATAAGGAATTTCCGATTAGACCAAGTCAAAAGCCTGACGAGGCACGACGGTCGAACCAAGCTCCGACCAAATAGCCAAGTCAATCCGATACGGCAATACAATGCTAGGTCGACTCACATCCAAGTGCATCATGAGTCGTGTACTCATAATACACTTCGAGGGGCCAAAGGGGAATTAAGTCCAAATGACTACACCCCACAAGGCAACGTTTGCAAGGGAATTAAGTTGAAAAAGACTACATCCTAGACAAATAATCAACAACGAGATAGAAATTCAATGGAAAAGCATATATTGAAATTTAAAAAATCAAAACGGAAAATTGAAGAGTTTCAAATATCGAATCACTGATTTGACTCGACAAAGATCGAATCACTGATTCGACTCGACAAAGATCACACTGAGACAAATAAAAGTTATACAACCAGATCGAATCCAGAGGTTCAATAAGAGATCAATAAAAGTTGTTACAGCCAGATCAAATCAAATTGTTCAAAAACGATAACAAGAAAAACAGCGTCAGGCAGCAGGCTGGTTTGAAGTAGAGGCATCGAGGTCGACTGGATCACCCGACTCGAGGTTCTCCCCTCCATCCCCTCCAGAACAGAGGTCATATACTTGTTGTATAAAGACACACCAGCCTTGAATTCTGTGAAATATCGACCATATCGGGGGATGGCCTCCGGATCGTACAAGTATGCTTTCTCGATGCTCGAAACTTCAAAAGTCGGGGAGGACCATCTTGACCTGATCCAATGCATTCGAGAATCCCCCCTTCATGGCATGACTCATCAGCAGCGCCAGGTCATTCTCGAGCTCTTCAGAAGCCAGGAAATCCTTCTTGGCCGCCTCCAGGCGAGTCGTAAAGCTATCGACCTCAATTTGAAGGTCGTCTCACGCTTTGAAGGATTCCGCCAACTCAGCCTTTGACTCGTCGAGCTCCGATCTCACCTTCGCCAGCTCAGCATCCCAGTCGGATATATCCTTGTGCGCTTTAGACAAATCATCCCGAGAGGTTGCCAGGTCAGACTCCAGTTTGACACGCCGATCATCCAGCTTGTTCACCTTGGCTTTTTGCTTCTCGATGTCGGAGGTCAGTTTAGCAATGGTCTCCCTATGTTCCTCCAAGGCAGCTGACGGAGACTCAATCCGGGTCATGGCCACTTTAGCTGCTAGCAGAGCCTGCATAGGAGAGTATCGTTAATATCAGAAATAGACAAAAGTCCCAAAGTTAAAAGGAGTAAAATGAAGACTTACAGCTCGGTTGCTTTTCATGAAAAAGTCATGCAGTTCTTCCAGAGTCATGGCTTCCATCTCTGCAACGCTCATTCCAGGGATCGGGTCGGAAGAACTAGGAGGAGCGAGGTTACGAGTCTCTTTCCCGACCCCGTGCCTCACCACGGTTGTTTTCTGACGTTTTCTCGAGACGAGGCTCTCTTCAGCCTGCTCAGTCACCCGAGCCTCGTCGGGTTGATCTCTCAGAATATCAGATGTCGACACAGGTGTTGAAGCTTAGGCCGGAGTCCTCTGACCTCCGGAGACGATTGCACCAGACACAGGTTTCTTCGATCTGATACCTGCCAGTTCTTGAATCTTTTTGGGGTCGACCTTCTTAGGGTTAGGCACTTTGCCCAATACCTCCAACTTTGAAAAGAATTCCACTGCAAATGCAAACACAGAAAGATCGACATCAATACGCTGTCAAAACAGAAGTAAATACATAAAAAGAAAAAATACTAAAGTGTGGCAGTTCGACAGAGTGAATAAATATAGAGAATGAAGTGTGGCAGCTCGACAGATGAAGGTTTCGCGTTGCGACATCGGGGTTAGCCCTCTCTAAAATCCTACACTCACGGGGGGCATCAGAGTCAAGCCTATCATGCCATTTACTAGGCCTTTTGTACCAGGTATGAACATCGATGTCTTCCAACCCGTGTCAAATAAAGAAGAAATTGGGCTTCCACTCGCCCTGGGACGAGGTCACCCTTCTCACAAATTCCGACACTAGGGGACGCCTCTGGAAGGTATACCACCCAGCATCTTACAGGCCTTGGATTGCATAATATTGCCGGAACAACCGGACCGTGAACTCGACTTTGGCGATCCGACACGCCAACACGAATCCCATAACGCTCCTGATTCCGTTTGGAGCGAGTTGTGGAGTGTTGATCTGGTAATGACGTAGAATTTCTATGAATGCCGGGTCGAAGGGATACCTCGATCCCTCTTTCAATTGCGCCTCGTAAACGGCACAGAACCCATGAGGAGGATCACAGGCATATTGATGGCTACCATGAGACACCTTGATGTTTTCGGATGAGTATGGGATGCCGTATCGTAGACAGACGGCCTTGGCTTTTTCTTGAGAAAGATTGGATATACAACCATAAGGCCCTTGACCTTTCATCCTCATTTGGCGTTTAGCAGCAGGTCGGGAAGACGATTCCTCTTCTCCTCCCTCTTATTCTTCTTCTCCGGCAACTTTCTCACCGGAAGCAAGTGGTTGTTCAGAAACCGTCTTCTCTGTCGATTCATCTTCTACTATAACAGGTTCTTCCCTATTTTGAGAATCACTCTCGCTACTGGACATGGAAGTGAGAAAGGACAAAGAAATAAGAAACAAAGGAAGAATTTGAGTAAAATAGGGCTTACTTGAGATTTTTGGCAAAAACTGAGATTTCAGATGGCAAATGAGAGACTTCAAAGCCTTGGACTCCTTATATGTTGTCAATCTTGCAAAATGATTTGAAAGGGCAGGATGTTTGGGCAGTTATAGGGTTTGAAACACGGTAATCAAGGGCAGTGGGCCGGTAAAAACGCTTCGTTTCCTGCACCCATTAATGATGAGACAGTGTGACGTCATCCTACGACAGCCTACATCGGCTATAAGGGACAGCTGTATTCCCGCCTAAAGAAGATCACGTGTCGAAAAGATAATTCAAATTTTCAGATCCGACTTCAGCTTTCGAGACGAGCTTCTCTCCGATCTCGGGGGCTTATGACGATACGGGATTCTATCCCTCCACGTGGAATTATCTAATTGGTCCAGCTGGCATGTGGAAAAGCCTAAGTTTATCATCCACATCGGATCGAATAAGATACGAGTCAGAGAAGACCGTAGCAACCAACAGATTCTGCAAGTGTCCCATCTCGAGCACCCATGTCGGTGTTATCCGAGTCGATACCTGAGTTCTAGCCCAGATTCTTATGCCCATTATCCAGAGGGTTACTTGGGCAAGGGGCCAGGCACAGTAAAGGGTATTTATGTCAACAGACTAAACCGCCTTAAGTTTAGGGCAGAAGAAGGGCATGTGCCTATAAATACATGACTCCAGGAACTATGTAAGGCTTGATTCCTGGACATTAGACAGGAGACGTAGGCAATCCAAGATACATTCTTGGACTCAGCCATAAACCACCAAAAACACCATCTTTACTACATTTCTAGCCATTCGATCCCTTCACAGCTCATCCTTAGATTACATGTGGCCCTGTTAATCCGGTGGTGCATTATTTAGCATCATCATAGATGTATCACTTATTATAAATTATATTGTTGTAGCATAATATTTGAGTTGTAGATGAGTGTTTTTTTTGTGTGTGTATTTTCCATCATAGTGATATTTGTTATTTTTTGCCCAAGTTACCATAGATATATGTCAATTGACCGAACAACATCAATTTGGGTTTTATCTTTTTAATTCCGTTAGTTATTTTGGGTTATTGTCGTTGAACGTTATCACTCATGTTTGTTTTTCCTAACATGTATGCATATCAGTGGCGGACTCAGGGAATTTTTTCAGTGGGGGCCAAATTCAAGAAAAAAGTTGGAAAAAGATCATATCAGTGGCGGACTCAGGGAATTTTTTCAGTGGGGGCCAAATTCAAGAAAAAAGTTGGAAAAAGATGCAAGAGACAGGTTTTGAACTCATAACCTTAGGATATGTATTCAAGATTCCAACCAGTTGAGCTAAACAGAGAATTGTCTTAAAAATTGTCTGAAATAATATACATACACAGTTGTAATATTATTAGAGGGGTATATTAGTAATTTCCCCGGAAATTTGAGTGGGGTCCATGCACCCCACCCCTACCATGCTGGGTCTGCCCCTGATGCATATTCATTACATGGATATGTGAAATGAAAAAAAAACTTTGTAAATGGTCACAATTTTGGTATTGTAAGTGGTTTTATTTTTGCAAAAATGGTCATAAACTCCGGAAAATGCTGATTGAACAACTTTTCAGACCAAAATTCATGCCACACGTCAGCACCAGTGCACTTTTTGCAAATAATAAAAAGTTAAGCCAAGTGATATTCGAACCTGCAGTCTAAGAGTGAAAAATTAAGCACTTGGCCATATGGGCTAAAACTTCAATTTGTATATTAGTATGATACAATATATTACTTATGCACTCTGCTCGTGTGAATTAAGTACAACTTGGCTTGACTTGACTTGGATACCATGTCCAAAATATAAACCCAATGTGGTCGAAATTTCAGTAATTACCAAGTTCAAGTAAGAATACGTGACTCACCACATTTGTGTATGTGACAAATAAGCATCAATTTTTTGCTTCAGGCATCACATTAACTTGGTGTGTTCTTAATTTGAAATGCATTAATTACTTAGAGATAACCTCTAATTAGTGTCCAATTTCTAGATTCTGAGGAATTTTTGTCACCTGAACATTCTTAAAAAGGGCTTTTACTTACACTTCACACCTTATACCGATTCTACTAGTGCACCACACCACATGTACCGTTATACCACCCCTACCACACAAAATCAACATTTTGAAGGTTGGTTCTGGTGTCAAAGACCGACTTTTCAAAGGTTGATTCCCATCATATGCCTCATCTATGGGAAGTCCGTTTTTTTTACTACAAAACAAAATTTCAAGAGGTGCAAGGATTGCACAAATAAAGGTCCCCTTTCAAAAATTTAGACAAATCAAAGTGAAAAAGTATTCACAAAACACAGCCTTACCCTAAAATAATTCCAAGGAAATTCTCCCACACCGTAATGTCCAGGAAAAAAAAATTCCACAATGTCTGGACCAAAAATAGTGTAATGGACAATGGCGTAAAAAAATTTCCCTAATGCTTTGGTTGAACACCTCCCACGGGTACACTCTGATCATAACCCCATCATTGTCCACTCTGATTATTCAATAAATGAACGGCTGGACTATGATTCATTCTTCTTTTAACGAGCTTGGTTCGAACACGAAGAATTTAAGCATTTTTGTGTTGATGGAGGGGATTTACAAGAAAAATATTGATCTCTTCAAGAAAAAGGTGAAACATTGGAATAAGGCAGTCTTTGGGAATATCTTTACTCGCAAACAGAATCTACAAGCTAGGCTGCTGGGCATCGAAAAGCCATGGAAAAGAGACTTTCGTTATTTCTTTCCTCATTGCACGAGGAACTTAATTGTGAGCTAAATACTACACTTATGCAGGAGGAAATCTATTGGCACCAACGCTCACAACTGAAATGGATGGCGGAGGATGAACTCAATACGCACTTCTACCACTTATCCACTATTAAACGTCAACAAAAGGGTAAATTTTCTTGCCTCAAACTGCCCTTTGGTGATTGGACTAATGACCCTAGCCAAGTTGAGAACACGGTGCGTAATTTCCATGAACAACTCTATAGGAAGGACGCTTCCTCTTGGAATGATTTTAGTAAGGTAAAATTCACCGATTTCCACTCAACTGACTTACAACTTTTGAATCGGGATGTCTCAGAGAACGAAATCGAATATGGTCTTATCCAAATGGGGAACTATAGGCGGCTAGACCCGACGGCATGCCAACATTCTTTTATAAAAATGCTGGCCGTTGGTGAGTGCAAGGATCATACGATTTGTCCGCTTCACTTTTCAATCTGGCGAGATACCGAAGGGGATGAATGATATTTGTGTCTTTAATACCGAAAGTGGATAAACCGGAAACACCGGCTCAGTTTCGGCCTATAGCTCTGGCTAATGTTACCGTCAAACTCATCTCGAAGATTATTGCTAATAGATTCCGCGTGGTGATTGGTACCCTGGTAAGTAATACTCAAAATGCCTTTATTCCAGGGAGAGGTAGTACATGGAGTATTCTAATTGCTCAAGAGGTGTTGCATTTCTTCAGACACAAGCAGGGGAAACAAGGTTGTATGATGGTTAGAATTGATCTTGAGAAGGCGTATGATCGTGTGGACTGGTGCTCCTTAAATAATATCTTTCCAAGATTGGACTTTTTAAGAGAATATCGCACATTATTATGAAGTGTCTACAAACTACTAGATTATCTATCTTATGGAACGGAAACAAACTTGAACCCATTTCCCGGAGAGTGGTCTTTGTCAAGGCAACCCTTTGGTTCCGTATATGTTTGATCTCTGTAAAGAGGTTCTTAGCCAATTTATAGACGAAGCTGTTAGAAATGGAAGGTGCCGATCAAACTCAGCCGGGACGGACCACCGCTATATCACATATTCTTCACGGATGACCTGGTCTTTTTTGGTGAGGTGTCAAAATCATAGGCTTGAGTAAAGGAGGAAGTACTGCACAACTTCTGCATGATTTCAGGTCAGAAAATTAGCATGTCGAAATCTAGCTTCCATGTCTCAAGAAATGTTAAGCCCCATTTAAGGCATGTGCTGGCACAAAATCTGAAAAATGCAGCATACGGATGACCTTGGGAAATACTTGGGTGTGCCACTTATACACTCTCGTGTGACGAATTTGTCATATGGGCTACGGCTTTGTGGTGGACAATATGAAAAAGAAACTAGCCTCATGGAAGGCTAAGTCAACGTCTAAAGCTGGCAGAATGATTTTAGTCCAGAGTTCGTTATCGTCTCTTCCTTATTATATTATGCAGACGGCTCAAATTCTGAAGGGTGTAATCGACACCATGGAGAAACTTTGCAGGCATATTTTCAAGGGGGAGGAACATGGCCAACGTCGTGTACACACGCTCTTTTGGTCTAAAATTTGCACACCAAAGGAGAATGAGAGCTTGGAATTCAAGAACTTATGCTCAATGAATATCGCACTACTCGGCAAGCTTGTATGGCATCTCCTTGTCGATGATACGTCTTTATGGGTACGTGTGATGGTCTCGAAATACAATAACCCCTTTCTCCCCCCCAAGTCGGTTACATCGGCCATATGGAGAGGAATTTGTGTAGCAGCCATGAGGCTGTTTGAAGGATTTTAAGTTGATAATGATAGCATTGTTTGGCAAGATGGAAAGAAAGATAAGTACACTGTCAGCTCGGGCTATGCGTTCTTGCAAGAACCGGAAACACATCTATTGGGAGATAGTATTTGGGGTGATATTTGGAAGATGAAAAGGCCAGTATGGTAGGATTCGCATAATGCGCTTCCGACTTCGAGTTTTTTATTCCATCGACTTATAGCAGCTTCCCTGACTTGCCACATTGCGGACTCAACGAGGAAACTGATTTGCACGCCCTACGCGATTGTTGGTGGCTCAAGCAAGTGTGGCAGCAACTTCAGAGCCGGGAATATTGGAGAACATTCTCCCAAGAACACGTAGCATCCAACTGGATTAAGACCAACTTGTAGGTGAACACTCGAAGAAGTTGGCCGTATTTATTTAGAGAGACGTTGTACGGCATGTTGTACTAGAGGAACAAGATTAAGTTCAATCCGGAGACAACGCACCCCCCAGCTCATGTATTCACTGCTAAGACCATTCGGCGTGCGAGAGATCAACGACTCTTTGGGACATTATGTAAACCTTATATGTGCTTAATATCTTGTTTGCTTTTATTGCTTTAGTACAATTTGGATGCTAAACATTCCATTGTACTTTGATGATGGTTTTCTACTTTTTGAATAAAGGTATATCGTTAAAAAAAAAGGGTTTTCTAAAGGCACCTCTGTTTCAAAAGAATGCTACCCACTTGTTTTCTCTCAAACAGAAGAAAGATGAAACCGCGTTGCAATACCTTAAGTGGTTCAGTGAAGAGTCACTTCAAGTGCGAGACGCCGGTGATCATGTCCGGATCGCGTCCTTTGTGGCAGGACTACGTGAGGAAGGCTATACGCCAAGCTAATTAGCAAGCTCCATGCGTCTATGGAAGAGTGTATGGAAATAGCGTTCAAGCACTGCCAAGGAGAAGAAGCCAACCGACTAAAGCGAGAGTTGGAAAAGTCGGAAGCCAAGAAAGAGAAGGCCGAGGATACTTCCGAGAAGAGAAAGAAGTCGTTTGGAGATCGCACGCTAGGATCAGCTATGGGCCGATCCGAAAAGAAAAATGCCTTGCAATCGCGAGACTTCCCGATGTTGAACAGTCCTCTCGAATAGGTACTTGCGATTATGGAAAGGAAGGGTTTATCACGAACTCCTACGCCGCTGCGAAGATCCCCTGGACAGAAGGGACCAGAGCAAGTTTTGCACCTACCACCAAGACATTGGCCATGATCTGGATAGCTGTAGAGATTTCCAAAGAGACGTGGACGCAACAATTGCCGAAGAGAAGTTGGATGAGGTCATGGAACGGCCTCAGTATGGCGAACGTTGAGGTCGGCAGGACTACCCGCAGAGGAACTACAACCGAGAGCGTAATCGGCAGGGACAGCCCCAGCGAAGAAGAGATAGGTCTCCAAACAGGGATCAACAGATGGACATTCGGCCAATTAACACCATCAACACTATTGTGGGAGGCCCTGGCAGTGTATTTGAGGTTGGCAGCCTAAACGCCCGACCAGTGGGCGTACAGGCAAGCAGAGGAAGTCAGAATGCTGAGCTTGGGTTGGGTTGGGTTGGGTCGACTTGTGTTGGGTTTTTACATAGTATAAGTCGGGTTGATTCATGAAAAAACTAACCCAAACCAAATCAATTGGCTATAAAATCCAATGGGTTGGTTTCGGGTTGGTTTGGGTTGGGTTTCGGGTTTTCATCCATAAAACATGCATCTATAATAGAACTTTTATGCTATAAAATCCACACACATGTATATATCAAAATTCGAGTTCCATACCATATGTTCATATCAATAATCATTAAAGAAAACACGGTTTAGGAAAGAATACGTTAAAATTTGATAATTAAGAGTCCAACAACATATAACAAACCCACAAAATATAGAGATAATAATTAAAGACAAATAGTCATACATAAAAAAACATACACGGATTCTTTTTTTCGAAGAAATGTCAGAGAATCGTAGACGGAAACTGAAAATGAAGTGATAGCAGCAATATGATAACACCATTTTACTATGGAAGGAATACACACACACACACACACACACACGGATAAACCAACCCAAAATGTTTTCGGTTCGGGTCAAAACCAAACCCAAAAAATTTGGGTTTCAATTGGTTTGGGTTTTCGGGTTGGTTCGGTTTGGGTTTTGGGTTGGATTGGGTTGATTGGGTTTTTTGCTCAGCCCTAAGTCAGATCCCCTTTCAGGAAGTAAGTTATAGGCCTAGGGACCTACTCCCACTGTACCCGAACAACAAAAGTCTGGTTATTGAAGTCGTGGTGAATAAGAATCTGGTGAAGAGGGTGTGTGTCGACACTGGCAGTGCCGTCAATGTCCTATACTTTGCATCTTTTCAGGCAATGAACCTTAAGGAGTCCGAGCTAACTCCTGTTTCAGCACATTTGTTCATATTCACTGGCCCTCCTGTTTATCCCATAGGGATGGTTCGGCTTGCGACAACATTCGGATAGGAAGCAGTGGGGAGAACTCTCATAATCAACTATGTCGTGGTCAAGACGTCGTCGGCGTACAATGTCATCCTTGGAAGGCCGGCCCTGATTGATCTTCGGGCCGTAATCTCCCTAGAGGTTGCCCGAAGTTGCTATGCGGCCACCATCAAGGACAAATGAGTTGTTTTGGCTTGATCTACTTTTCATTACTGCACTTTCGTTGTGTTTCGTCTGTTTCATTGTCAGTCTTAGACATTTTTTCTTCGTTGAGTAAATTTTACTTTTCGTCATTTGCTTACTTCTTTGCCTTGTTTCATATAAGGACTAGCTAACTAATACCATCCATGTATAAACTTCAGGTGAGAAGTCAGTCCGACCTAGCCCTGCTCGCTGTGCTTTTGAATGAGAAGTCAGCACTAGCCTGGCCCTGCTCGTCCTTAAACTTCACACGAGAAGTCAGTCCGATCTGGCCTTGCTCACCGTACTGTTAAGGAAAATCTGTCTAACCTTGTTGGTCATATAGTCAGCCTGACTTAGTCTAACTCATAGCCATCCGAGCTCGCGAGTTAAGCTCGGCCTTATATACGAACAGAAGTGCGGAATCTGAAAACTCAAAGTTAGATACTGGGCAGCACGTTCCTTAAAAACATTGTTAAAAGACTCGCACAATCTAGCTTCGCCCCTCATGAATTAACTAGGATAGGTTTACACGTGCCCGAACCCGCGTGATGGGCTCGGCCCTATACTTGATCTAAACAAGTATGCCATCCAAAAACTTAGAGTAATGGATGGCATACTAGGGGGGACACTCTATCAACAATGAAAACATCAACAAGAAACAAACAAAACAAAAGATAACTCAAAAAGCAGAAACAAAACAACTTCTTTATTAAACAAATACCAAACAAAATTGAAGTACATAGTGCAAATTCTTAAATAAGCTCCTAAAACTTTAAGAGTCTGGGGTCGAACTCTTCTGAGGCTCGGACGAAGGGACCGAGCCAAATATAGCAGCAGTCTGAACAACATACTTGAAAACAACGTCCACCCCAGCCTTAAAGACCGCGGCTCCAGCTAGACCGGCGATTCCAGATTCTGGACTAGGGCTTCTTGATTGGTTACCTTGGCCTCATTCTTTTGACAACATTGGCTAAAGTTAGTAGCCAACTCGGTCATAGATTTTGACAATTGTCCTATGTTGTCAGTCACGACATTGCTCATCTTTTCAATCGCAGCTTCCCAACCAAAAGTTTTAGTTTGCTGGGGTGCATAAGTGTTAGGCTGTCTAGGCAGCTCTCCTCCATTTGGGTCACCATATCGGAATCTAGGGTGGTCATGATTCGGTTTGTAACCTCCATATTGGTTCCTTTGTCTTCCAACACAGTTGGCTTCTTCAGTACCAGCATTCTCGATTTGATTGATCATCTCAATCCCATTTCCATTCTCTACTCTTGCCATCCTCTCTTGCATTCCATCCACCTTAGTGTTGATAAGCGATAGTTGCTGTAGGATCTTAGTTGATGCACTTTCTTCAAACATATCAGCGGCCATCTTCACGGTTGCTCTATCATTGCCTCCATATTGTCTATTCATCGCTATTTGCTACATCTTTGCTTGTGCCTCCTCAGGAGATAACAGCACAAATGCTCCATTGCTGGAGGCATCTACTCTTATCTTATCCGTCTCTCTCAATCCATGGTAAAAAGTTTGCATTAAAAGCCATAATGAGATATCATGATGAGGGCACCTCCTCATGGATTCCTTAAAGCGTTCCTAGGCTTGATCAAAACTCTCATTAGCTTGCTGCTTAAACCCCAAGATGTCTTGGCGTAACTTAAAGGTCTTTCCTAGAGGAAAGTACTTATTCATGAACTTTTGCAGCAGTTCCTCCCAAGTCCTGATTGATCCAGCCGTTAAAGAGAGAAGCCATTGCTTAGCTTTATCCTTTAGAGTGAAAGGAAAAAGCTAAGCCTAATGTTACCCTCCGGGATTAGTTCTGGCTTCACCGTGCTAACGATCTCCAAGAAATTCGTCACGTGAACACCAGGATCCTCATTCAGGATACCATGAAAAGTGGAATAGTTTGTCACCATTTGAATGACATTGGGTCTCAGGTGATAAACCTCCGCAGCATCTTCAGGTGCTACGTACGATAACGGGAATGAATTGTTCAATAGCAGGCGTTGCATAGCTTTGCAAAGTACGCCTTTCTCCTACAGCGACAGCTTGATTAGGAATATTCACATTATTATTATTATTATTGATTACCTGATTAGGGTTGACGAGATTTTGCAGTCCGTTCTCCATTTCTGACTCAGTACTCGCAGAATAGTTTGTTTCCTCAGATTCGTACCCAGTTGGTTCACTTTGGCTAGCCAATTCCTCTAACCTTGATTCGATTTCCTCCAGACTTCTTGCAGATCCTTCTCCTTTATGCAACTTGCTATTTTTCCTTGAGAATTTCTCGATCTCGGGGTGGTAAGGCTCAAGTGGTGCCTTAGAACTCCGGGTAGCGTACTGCAAGATAAAAACAACACTAAACAATCAGAAAATGCAAAGGCTAAATCCTTTGACTGACTCAAAATTAGACAAGAATAACACAGACTCTGAACGGAACAGAACAGAACAGAACAAAGATTTCTAGAATCAGCAGGTTCGCTCCGAGATACTCAGCTGGCTTCAGCGAAACTGTCTTTCCTGCTGGGACTGGGTAGTTTCGTTTCGTTCCAGTTTTTAACGACTCCTATAAAATAAAAACTAAAGCAAACACTGTGCAGAACAGAACGACGCAAAAATTTCCAGAAAAACGCGGCTGGCTCCTGCGAACTGGATGCCTCGCCCTAGCGAATGGTGCTGATTTTCAGGGTTTCAGCCCAGATCTGTTCTATGAATATTTCTTGTTAATTCTATGCTATAAAAATTAAATAAACAGACAATATTCACAGTATTTACAAATCTACTTTTAATAAAATAAGCTATACTTAATTTAATGACTCGAGTCCCCGGCAACGGCGCCAAAAACTTGATGGGGGTCAAGTTAAATTTATAACTTGATCTACACAACCAACTAGCAATAGTACTAGGTACAATTGCAGTATAGCTAGATAGAGTCAAGGTCGATCCCTCAGAGACTCGAATTAAACAAGTATAACGTATTAAACTAAAGTATATTAAGGGCGGTCTACGACCAACTATAACCGAAGAATAAAAAGATAGAAAACACAAGACTAACAATACGACACTAGTATTTTTATGGTTTTTTATAAGACTCTTAAGAAACGGTATTGATAACGCTAGTAGTAATTACTCCCACATATATGTATATCTAAGCCGAGACAAATAAGACATTAGGATTGATTATATTATTGGCTACGGGAGTCATCCCCTTATATAGAACTAGATCCGGGTAGGACTCTAAACCCCTATGTTTATTACATGACTTTACCGGGTAGGTCTCCATCTTATATAATAAAACATGCTTTCAAAACTAGGGATGCCGGTATAAACCGTACACCTTCTCTAGACAACCAGCCCGGGTAGGGTGGCACACCTCATAGACAATCGATTATTCTATGTCCTAATTAACATTCCACTTTTAGGCTTTATGTTAATTTACGATGACGATATAATAAGTTGATCAGGTTTATTATTCGTTTTTATGACAATCAGATAACCAGACGTAGCCGAAGTCGTTCACAGAAAATTCCCAGAATCTAAGTGGCTAGCTCCAGCCGTAAAGACCACGGCTCTAGCTAGACCGGCGATTCTAGAATTTTCTCGTAAAACGTCTTCGTACGGCTTAAATCTACATTAATATGGGTTCGTTAATTACTACATCGCGAAATCAATACAAAAACAACTACTCCATAACAAGATAAAATAGATTTACGAATAAAGATAGCATTTATAAGTAGGCATTACCCTCGACGACGAGCTTGACTCCCACTCCTCGATGCGATCCCTAACCGGAGAATCTATCGACTCCGTAATGAAAGAACATAAAGAAAACAAAGGAAAACTATATAGATGATACAAGCATATTGTATTTTGCTCTGTATTTTCGGTGTGTGAAATAATGTATGAATGGCGGCCTTATATAGATGTTTCTGGCTGACTTAAAACCTTCTAGAAACCCTAGGAAGTACTGTTTCGAAACCTTAAAGCGGCGGAGTACATTGACGATTTTGCCCCAACGAACTGGGCAGTTTGACCCAGCGAAATGGGTACTTCGCTCTAGCGAACTGGGTACAATTTAATACGTTATACTTGTTTATCCGACTTGTTTAATACGTTATACTTGTTTATTACTCCTCTGCAGGTCGGCTAAATACTTAGGGCACTCCCAGGAGAATCCCCAAATTTTATCCCTAAAATAATATAAAATAATATATATCCCTATTTTACAATATCTCAATTCAAAAACCTCCACAACACCATCCCTATCATTATCCCTATAACATTTCAAATAATATTAAATAATACATATTCTACCTCACAACCTTATTTATACACATTAAAAATATTTATTATTTCACTCCAGCAGCATACCTATCCATATCCCTATAATTTTTAGCAATTAAATATGTTTAGGGCGTGAATAGTGCATCCCCACAAGTAGGGATGCACTGTTCATATTCCTAAAAATAAATAGGGATAAAGACTCTGTTGTGGAAGCTATTTGAGGCAAACTCTATTTTTTATCTTCATTTTAGGGATAGTGCACCATATAGGGCTTCTGCTGCGAGTGCCCTTATATTCGAACTTACCCACATTCAACCTGCAAGGTCGGCCTAGATCCCTCTCGGGCCAAACCCCTTGCGCACGCCTATAATCGGATAATTATGGAAAGAATCCCGAGTCATAAAGGCTCCAATCTTTATCGCTTAATACAAATATTTGAACATCACGATTATCTCCTAATATCAAGGAGATTGATTGTTCATTATCATTTCCTTAGGGAACACATCAGTCACTGTCCACCATAGGCACGCCACACGCTAATTCTAAGGCAGAAGTCCCTCTATATAAACGATCACTAAAGAACTACGAAAACTTGATTCCAATCCCCGCATTGGATACTTAGACAACTTGATCTCTATCAAGTGCAGTCTAAAACATCTCACAACCACCCACATTTTTTCATTGTCTTCTATACTCTAGGAACTCAATTAGGTTATCAACAAGAGAATGAACCATATATTTGATATAAACGATTTTTGGAATCGTCATACCATTAATCAATGATCGACATAGTAAGGACTCCCCGCAAAATGGCCATTTCACATGGAAATTTTAACTCCATGTAGAGTAAAATAGAGTGACAAGAACAATTATCACAATCTCACAATTTATATTTAAGGAAAATATTTATATTATTAAGATATAAAGTCACCACCTAAAGACTTTCAAGTCCACGGAAGATTTTCTCAATGATTGGCGTCGCTTGTCGTTCTCCAGAGAAAAAAAGCCGTAACGGTCAGCAAATGAGACACAAAAACGTCAAAAAGCGCCGTCCCCTCCCTGTAAGCCACTGCCGTCCGGCGGTGTCTCCTTCTGATAACCACCATTTTAAATACCGGCGCCCATTTCTCTCTGTATCTCCTTTTTCCTCTTCCTCTTTTTCTCCATGGCTTCTTTATCATACTCCAACACTCACTTCAACCTCCGGAAAACCCGACAAGCTTCCACTGAACCTTTGATTTGGCATCGGAATGTCAGCTTTCCACTGAATTTCTCGACTCTGAGGCAGTTAAGAGGCCGTTTCCATGTACGGGCATCTGCTGATACCCTGATTGTGAATGAGCAGAGCGTTGCCACTATTGTGCAAAACAACAAAGACAAGGGAAAGATTTTGAAGGTCGGAATTATCTGTGGAGGTCCTTCAGCTGAACGTGGAATATCCCTCAACTCTGCCAGATCAGTCCTTGATCACATTCAGGTTATTTAATTTCCCTCTTTTGACAGCTCCCTTGAACTAATTCTTCTTAGCTTACAGCGAGTGATTGGATGTTGAATCATGAATGTGTCGTCTTCAAGTACATTAGAAGATGTACTATCATGCAATATTGGTGCAGTAATATACTTCTTTTTGCTACTAGCTTTTCCCATAGTATAAGCAATAAAGCATTTTTTTTTTCTTTCTACAATTGATTTGTTATATATTCAATCAGTTACTTTAAAGCTCTTGCATCATCGAAAATCAAAAGGTATTCAGAAAATTTTGCTTGAAATTTTTCTTTGTGAAAAATAATGAAAAGGTATGTTTTACGGAATTCTTGGTGTCAGACAGTGAAATTCTTCAAACTCGCAAAATTGAGGTAGATATGGCATTATGAAAGATAGAAAATGGCAAATATACAGCATGCTTATTATGTTATTTTTTTGGTTATTTATCTATACTCCTCAGCATTGGATTTGGTTTCCATTGATTCTCTGTGGCAAAATAATCCACTTTTTCTTATTCATTTTCCTTTGTTCCTGATCCGCAGGGGGATGATTTAGATGTCAGCTGTTATTACATTGATCCCAACCTTAAAGCCTATGCAATATCCTCTGCACAGGTATCTCTGTTGTTCTTTTGTTTTCTTGAATATTTTTATAATGCTTTTTGAAATAACTGTATACAATGTTGAAAAATCTAACACACAGAGTATGTAAAACAAGAATGTACTCCAAGGCACATAGAACACGTTATTTTTTGATAGATGTTTCGTCCCACGCAAATGTTACAACAGGAAACTATCGAAAATCTCTCTCATGATACAATGGAGATTGTTTGATTCAAACGGTGACTCGTTTGATCAAACCAAAGGCACTCAGAGTCAGAGATTGGACTGATGATGCCTATGATTTTTGTACCACCTTTCTTGTTTGCAATCCGTGTCATTTTATTGGCGAAACAAAGCCTCGTTCGAAATGACGTGAGCCTTCGCTAAACGTTGCAAAGACAACATACATCACTCTTCGGGAGCTATGTCCCTTCAGATGTTGTTGTTTAGTTGCGGCAACATTCATCTGGGCGACAACTCGATTGCAAACAATCACTTAAAAATGCAAATTACGAGAATATATCTAACATACAATTCTTCAAAACAACTTTTCACATATTTTAATGGGAGAAGCGCTTATATGTAGTTACATGCTAATGCTATGTAAAAAGGGGAGGAATTAAAGCAATGAGAAGAAAGTTCATTAAGGAAAAGATACAACAAGGCCTCCCCTTTATAGAAGCGAAGAGGCTTACAACGGTTCTAAAGTGTACATGATGCGCTTTTCCAACGGCTAGTTGGACAAGTGGGACACTTTAGAAAACAACCGGAAAAGAGAGGGAATAAGCAGCCCTCTTAGAAGCTAAACAAAATGATAAACATAGGGTTAATAACAACATAATTAACACTAATTAAAAGACTAACTAAAGGACTATAAGAAGTACCATAAAATCTAACATAGCTCTTTTTTTCGGGTCTCCTTTTGCAGATGTATTCCAACACTCCAGCAGACTTTGATTATAAATTGGAAAGGTAATCAAGAAACAACTCATCAAAAACCATTCTGTTAGCTGCAGTTGACATGTTTACTTTTGTTTTCAGCCTTGCCCAGCGTTTCGAGTCCTTATCTGATTTCGGGGTTTACCTTGCTGCAACTGTAGACATAGTTTTTCCTGTCATACATGGTCGTTTTGGCGAAGATGGTGGCATCCAAGTATTATCGTTTATAATCTTTGATTCTTGAACATTGTGATGACTGAACCTGAACAACAGTAATTTCTTACATCTTTGTTTCCTTTCAGGAGCTGTTGGAAAAATCAAATGTTCCATTTGTTGGGACAGGGTCCAAAGAATGTTGCATAGCATTTGACAAAGTGATATTCTTTCTTACAAAATTCCTTTGTTGCCATTTTTCACACATGTCCATTCTAATTTATATTGATCAGAGCTGATACTTCTTGTTGTTGTTGAGCTAACCTAAAAAATGGATTATGTATAAGGCCCCCAAATATTATGCATCATGTTCTTCCGTAAAACACATTTGCTTCTTGGAGCCTTGCCGTTGAAGGGCTTTTGACATTGACTCATCTCCCTTTTGTATTCCATTTGAGTATTGAATGCTTCTAGGAATGTGCTTAATTAATTAAGGGGAAGAATTGTTGATCAAACGTACAGTGTCACCCTTCCTTAATAAACTAGGAAGAACAATTTGTAGGCTAATAATTTTGCTTCAAACTGGCCTTATAGACATGGTGTACTCCATATAGGTCAAGACAATAACATCTGAACCATAGCTGATTATTCTGATTTTGGTTTGACAGTATCACGCCTCTCTGGAGCTAGACAGACAAGGGTTTTTGACCATCCCCAGTTTCCTGATCCAGGTGCTTCTCCTATTTGGCTGTGCAATTGATTTCTTAAGGATTGTTTCTTTCCTTTTGTTTTTGTTTGTTTAGTCTGCAATTTTCTTGGTATGCCTCGTGAATTTCGGGGATTTTGCATTCTCTTATGAACTTTAGTTTATGTTTTTAAATTCTGCTATCATGCAATTTTTGACCTGGGAACTACTGTGAAGAAAAAGAATGTCAGCTTTTCAGATAGGGTAGGATTGACATCACACTACTAATCACTTCTGACGCTTAGTTATTCTTCACTTGTTATGATTGGTGGCAATTTTGTAGTTTCTTTACTTATTCACTTATTTTTGCCCCCTCTACTATATTTCCGGTTTTGATATTTACTTGTGTTTGTACCTGAGGTCATCAGATCTGATAGCAAAAGGGTACTTTTCATGGTAAATTTGCCTTTTAGACTTCCTGCCTATAAATTTACTGTGGTGCAACATGTTCAGATGCTTTGATGGCCTTTGCTAAGTTTTGACTTGTTGAATATTGTAATTGGTTTTGCTATATTTAGGGCTATGTGCATTTATTTCAAGTATATAATGCGGAGACCATTGTATGATCTTCCTAGGTTTTTTGGTAGGTCAAATCCCTTAAAATCATGGATTTATAGCTGATATGATTTCTGTCCTTAGGACAGAATATTTTCTCTTTATACTGAGGTGCAATTTTAGGGATTATGTCTAATCCCTCTAGTGTATAAATGTAACCGTGAATGAAATAATATACTGTTTTTCTCTGTTTCTTTCTCCTTTCCTACTACTCCTTTTATAACATGTCTTACAGTTTACTTCTGCATGCTATTTCATGATGTAGTTTCTACTTTGGAATTGCTGTTGTGACTTTAATTTTACTTGACAATGTGGTTTTCTAGCCCGTTCAAAATGAATTTAGCTACTATCTGCTAGTGTGTCTTAACAATGAGGTTTTCTACCCGTTTAAAAAGAATTTAGCTACTACTTGCTACTTTGCATTGGTCCATCTGAATGTATTGCTGCTTAAGCTTATTTACTGCAAAATTACTTGGGCCAACAATTTACTAAATCACGGTCCCCGAAGCATTACCTTCATTCATGTTTGGTGCTTGGAAAATATAATGCATTTTGTCATGTATGGTTATATGTGCAGTTATAGTGGCACACCTTTATTATTTGTTGTTGTGGTGGCAGACTTTCTCAAGGAAGTGGCTAATCTATTTCTTGCATTGTAAAATCGATGGAACTTTGAGATTTTAATCGGATTGTTATTGTAAGAGCGGAAGCTTAATAAGAAGATAGAAATAACTAGCTGTTTATTTCATTAAGGTAAAGCTTAGCTTATTACAAAGAGGCCTGGTTGTTTATATAATACAGCCAGCCTCAGAAAAGCAACAGGAAAAGCAACTAGCCGTTGGAAGTCTAATCCTAACGGCTAGTTGGACTTTTAGCAAGAAAACAGAACCCGATAGAGGACAAAAGCTTATAGGAATTAAGCTTTAGACTAATACAAGGTCTAAATAAGTAATTAAGGATTAACTTAATAAAAGAATAAAAATGGGAGTAATAGGATTAATCATAAACAGTGTGATTAATGTGATTAATTCTAACCCCCCCCCCTCAAGCTGGTAGATGTATATCAAACATGCCCAGCTTGCCAACATCTTCATAAAAAACTTTTCCAGGTAGACCCTTAGTAAACAGATCTGCCACTTGTTCCTTGGAGGGTACAAAGTCAGTAGTAATGAGGCCACTCTCCAATTTTTCTTTGATGAAATGTCTGTCAACTTCAATGTGCTTGGTCCTATCATGTTGAACTGGATCATGTGCAATATCAATAGCTGATTTGTTGTCACTGGACAACTTCGTAGGACTCCTCCACACCACCTTTAAGTCATTCAGAATTATCTTCATCCAAAGTAGTTCACAGATCCCTATAGCCATAGATCTGAATTCAGCCTCTGCACTGGATCTGGCCACAACAGGCTGTTTCTTGCTTCTCCAAACCACTAGGTTGCCTCCCAAGAAAATGCAGTATCCAGAGGTTGATCTCCTATCTTCAATTGCTCCAGCATAGTCTGAATCTGTATAAGCTTGTATCTCCAACTCATCTTTCCTCGTGTAGAGTATCCCCTTGCCAGGACACCCCTTCAGATATTCAAGAATTCTGTCTGCTGCTCTTTGATGGCATACCTTAGGATTTTGCATAAATCTGCTGACCACAAAAAACAGCAAAGGCAATGTCTGGCCTAGTGTGTGCCAGATATATCAGCTTGCCCACTAATCTTTGATAGGAGTACTTGTCAACATCCTCATCCTCAGGAGAAATGCTCAAGCCATGATTGTACTCAATGGGAGTTGCAGCAGGCTTGCATCCAAGTTTGCCAGTTTCTGTAAGAAGATCAAGGATGTATTTCTGTTGAGATATGAAAATCCCTTTATCTGAGTAGGCAAATTCAATGCCCAAGAAGTACTTGAGTCTGCCCAGATTCTTGATGTCAAATTCTCTGGCCATTCCTGCTTGTAGAGTCTGGTTGGCTTCTTGATCATCACCTGTGACAATGATGTCGTCAACATACACAAGTAGGATAGATCTCTTCCCACTTTTTCCATGTTTTACAAACATGGTGTGGTCACCCTGACTAGGCTTATAACCTTGGTCAAGCATAAATTTAGCAAATCTGCCAAACCATGCCCTAGGAGACTGTTTTAGCCCATAAAGAGCCTTATTCAGTCTACACACTTTCCCATCTGAATTCTCAAAGCCTGGGGGAACAGCCATGTAAATAATCTCATTCAAGTTGCCTTGTAGAAAGGCATTCTTGACATCATATTGTTGCATATTCCACCCCGCATTTACGGCCCGGGGAGATAAGGATCCTGACTGTATTCATTTTAGCAACAGGGGCAAATGTTTCAAAGTAGTCCACCCCATGAGTTTGGGTGTACCCTTTGGCCACAAGTCTGGCCTTATGTCTTTCTATAGTCCCATCAGACTTATACTTGGTGGTAAACACCCATTTACAACCAACAATTTTTTCACCCTTAGGTAAATGGACAAGATCCCAAGTTTTGTTCTTTTCCAAAGCCTGCAGTTCTTCCTGCATGGCTTTTGACCATTTTCCATCAGATATTGCTTCTTTCACACTCTTTGGAGTATCATGTTTATGTAGATTCATTATGAACCTTTTGTGATTCTGAGAGCACTTCTTATAAGATAGGAAGGTCCTAATGGGATGTTTAGTGCATTCCCTCGTCCTTTTTCTTAGTGCTATAGGAAGATCATCAAGTGTGTCCTCAGAACTTTCAGATTCATAGTTTTCAGATTCAGATTCAGAGTGTGAATCTGAAGCAATACTGATATTCTTGGTAGCATCACTAATACCCTCAGAATCATCACTTTTCCGAGGGTTATTGGTGTTTAGAGTCCTCATTAGGGTTGTCAATCCCATGAGGAGAGCCGACTTTAGACGGCTTTGGTGTCTTCTTTTTCTAGTGTAAACAATGGGGGTTTTCTCTTTTGTGTTAGCATCTCCCGTTCTGTAGTAGAAAAGGAGTTCCAGTAGGAATATCACTCATAGTGGGGCTAGTATGTTCATATTCATGTTCCATACTGGAAGTAGGGATTCCCCTGTCCCCTTGAAAGAAGTCAAGATAGTCTTCTTTCTGACCAGTAGGAATCCCCCTTTTATTTGTAAAATAAGATACATCTTCATGAAAGGTAACATCCCTAGAGATGATAACTTTTCTTGTAGGAGGATGATAGCACTTATACCCTTTTTGGGTATTGGAATATCCAATGAAGACACATCTTAGGGCCCTAGGATCCAATTTTCCTCTGTTGTGTGCATATATGTGAACAAATGCAACACAACCAAAGGTCTTTGGACCTAGGCCTTCAGATTGTGACATGCTGGGATAAGTATTCCTTAGACATTCAATAGGAGCCTTGTTGTTCAAGATTTTAGTGGGGAGTCGGTTTATTAGGTGAGTGGCTGTAAGAACTGCCTCTCCCCAATAATTTTTTGGAGCTCCCATTTGAAACATTATTGCTCTAGACATTTCCATTAGGTGTCTATTCTTTCTTTCTGGCAATCCATTCTGTTGAGGGGCATACACACATGATGATTCATGTATGATCCCCTTCTCATCCAAAAAAGGATTCAGCAATCTATTAAAGTATTCCCTGGCATTGTCAGTTCTTAATCTCTTGATATTGGTATCAAATTGGGTTAGGATTTGATGGTAGAACTTAGGAAAAATCTCCAAGAGGTCAGATTTCTGCCTCATAAGATATGTCCAAGTGGTTCTAGTGCAATCATCAATGAAAGTAACAAACCAAATGGAACCATTGATATTAGAAACAGGGGAAGGTCCCCAAATGTCACTGTGAATCACAACAAAAGGTTTAGTACATCTTATTCCTTGAATGGGATAGGAGGCCCTTTTGTGTTTGGCCATTTCACAAATATTACAATGCAACTTGTCTATTTCACATTTGTTAAACAAAGTAGGAAACATCCTTTTAATAATAGCAAAAGGAGGATGACCTAGTCTATAATGATACAACCATAATTTATCATAAGTAGACATAGATAGAAAACTAGCAGCAGGGACAAGGTCTTCCTCTTTCCAGAAATATAACCCTTCCTTAGCTTTAGCAACCCCAATCCTCTCCTTCTCTACAAGATCCTGTATCAAGCATAGATTAGAGGAGAAGGCAACTAAACATTTTGAATCTTTGGTTAATCTTTGTATAGAGATCAGATTTTTAGATAACATAGGGACATGTAACACATCCCTTAGAATGAGTTTATCATTCAAAGCATAGTCTCCTATCCCAGTCACATGGATAGGAGAACCATCAACAACGAGATATAGTTCGTTATTGGTACGTACTTTGTAGGAAATCATATTGTCACAAGAGGAAGCCATATGGTCTGTGGCACCAGAATCAACTACCCATTCTATAGGACCTTCAGACTGTTTATTAAGACCAGTCATACCTGAAAAGGCCAAGGAGGTTGATGAGCTTTCTAATGACTCAATGAACTTCCTCGCCTTTTCAATTTCGAAGGTCCAAGATTGTGATCTTGATTCGGCTTGCATGTGCCTCGGACATCCTCACTGTTCTTTTTCTGATTCTCATTGCTGTTAACATTGTTAGTAGCCCTTTTTGTGTTGTCACTCCCTGGTTTCCCATGGAGTTTCCAACAATTTTCTCTAGTATGTCTGCTCCTTTTACAGAAAGAGCAGAATAGAGAATCTCTATCCCCGCTTTGTTGTCGTTTTCGATAATTGTTCCCACTCTTTTGAAAAGAGGGGTTCTTATCAGTGGTAATTTTGTTGCCCTGAGTTATCAAAGCAGAACTTTCAACAGGAGATGTGTCAACCATGACACCTCTCCTACTTTCTTCTGCTCTAATAAGAGCTATTGTTGCATTTAAACTAGGGAGGTCTCCCTTTCCAAGAATCTGAACTCTGACAGAGTCATATTCAATGTTAAGACCAGCCAAAAAGGCATAGATCCTATCTTTTTCAAATATCCTTTTCAGGATCTCAGCATCCTCACTGTTGTTCATCTTGATGCATTGGTAGTGGTCTAATTCTTGCCACAGACCTTGCATCAGGCCTGAATATTCAGTGATGGATCTCGCCCCTGTTTTGTATTTGAAATTTTAGTCTTTACCTCATAGATTTGGGCTGCATCATTGACCTTTGAGTAGGTCTCCTTCACATGATCCCAGATTTCCTTTGCATTGGCCATGAACATGCATGTATCACTGATTTCAGGGATCATGGAGTTCCATAACCAAGACATCACCATGGAGTCTTGCTCATCCCATACAATAAACTTAGGGTCTTCTTAAGCTGGTCCTGTCCCATTAAGGTGACTGAGCTTGCTCCTTCCTTTCAGAAAAGTCCGAACAAACTGAGACCATTTCAAGTAATTTTTCCCATTGAGTTTAAGAGCAGGCTGGATGTTTTGAAGGTCACCATTATTGGTGGAAAGATGATCAGAAAGAGGAGCTGCTGCAGTGGTATTACTTGTAGCAGTAGATTCAGCAGCCATGAGGATTTAGAAAAAAAGTTCCCAGAAATTTGAATTTTTGAGCCTAAAGCTCCGATACCATGTAAGAGCGGAAGCTTAATAAGAAGATAGAAATAACTAGCTGTTTATTTCATTAAGGTAAAGCTTAGCTTATTACAAAGAGGCCTGGTTGTTTATATAATACAACCGGCCTCGAAAAGCAACAGAAAAAACTAGCCGTTGGAAAAGCAACTAGCCGTTGGAAGTAGAGGACAAAATCCTAACGGCTAGTAAGTAATTAAGGACTTTAAAAGAAGAAAATGGGAGTAATAGGATTAATCCGATAGAGGACAAAAGCTTATAGCTGTGAATTAAGCTTTTATGGGGTAGTTAAGGAGTAAGGTCTGCCTTAAGTAATTAAGGATCCAACTTAATTCAATTGTAAAAGAATAAAAGTTTTGTAAGAAGAGTAATAGGATTAATCATAAACTACAACCGCGCTTAGAGTAGATTAATCTTGTATTTCTCTCTCTCTCATTTATATGTTGTTCGGGTTTTCTACCATAAATATTATAGAAAATCCTATTTGATCACGATAAGATTAAACATGTGGATATTGATAAGCACTTTATCAAAGAAAAGGTTGAGCACAAAGAATTCTCCTTATCCTACATCTCTACCTAAACTCAAATTGCTGACATTTTCGATAAAGCCATCTGAAGAGTTTGAGATAGTAAAACAAGAGAAGTTTTTGTTTTTGTTTTTCGGGTAAGGGGAAGGGGATTTTGTTCGGGGCGGGGATGGGACTCGGACCCGGTTCTCACCGGGAAGTGCAATGGCATGTACCACTAGGCCGGATTCGATTCCCAAAAGTTTTTGTTTATTTCATTTACAGAACAGAAATATAAATTGATACAACAGGAGCCATAACGGCTATTAAGAAAGGGCGGCAGGAGTAACTAAACAGACACCTACCAGCTATTAAAGGCCTAGAGCCATCAAACCGTTAAACAACTATTAACTTATAGCGAGGCAACTACTTCAACCACCAGAACCAAAACAAATAAGCATTTAACTAAAATAAGAATCAACTACTTAATAATTTCTACACCATCCATTCCAAGGAGTTTCAGATTTTCAGTTGCAAGCTTGGTTGTTCTAATATTCACACCCAAGCTTAGAGTGTTGAAATATTCTCGTTATTGTAATATTTTTTCTTTTTTTTCTGGACAAGTTTTTAGTTGTTAGTGATATTTATTAACTATTATTAGGTGTTAGTAAGTGTTATGGGGTAGTTTGGAGTAATTAGCTGTCCTTTTGCCTTCTTGTGCATATAGTTGCCGCCCATATCTTGATGGGATGTTCCCTCTCGATTGTAAATAGTCATTTGGCTCCCCTTCAAATTGCCTGAGTTCTTCTGAGAAGAATTTTTCTTTCATCCTTTTCTCTGAAAAAGCACCCTTAGGCTTATAAGCATTGTGCTTTTGTGATTTAGTCTAAAGTTTCAAAAATGTTTTCAGGGAAGTGAATCCGATGAATCTGAGCTATACAAATGGTTCACAAGAAATCAGCTTGACAATAATCTGGGGAAAGTAGTGGTGAGGTTTACTCCTTTTTATGTCTTCTGAGTTCTGTACCAATAGCAATATACTGTACAAGTCCTTGCTAAGATTTGCAGGTAAAACCAACACGAGCTGGATCTAGTATTGGAATTGCAGTGGCTTATGGGGTAGCTGATACCATAAAAAAAGCTAATGCGATCATTTCGGAGGTAATCCACCACCTTCTTAATGTCCAAAATTCTGTTCACAAGAATGATTTATGAGGCCCTAAAGTATATTGGCAACCCATCCTTAGAATGATTGTTTCTTTCTATCTCTGATCCTGTTTGGGGGGGGGGGGGGTGGGGGAGGGAGAGGGGCTTTGTCTTTGAGACATGAGTAAATAAGGATGACACTAAAGACTGGTTCTGTGCTTCGTCATTTGTGGTATGTAATTAATTTGGCTTTACGCTTTGCTACATTCATAAAGAAAACCTGTTGACGTGAGATTCTAAAATATAATGTTTCTGTATTATGCCCTTTATTTTTTAATTTTCTCTGTAAGTGAGAATAATTATTGATGGATGGAATGTATCAGTAATCAAGTAAGAGTTGTTAACTGTGAAATCAATTGTCCTTCAGGCCTATAGAAGATTCGCGTATCAACACTACTACCTCCGTCCTAAATTATAAGGCCTTTTATTGTTTTCGCATAGTTTATGCAAGTGGAAGAATGTTAGAAGAATGTAAAGGTCAAAAATACCATTTGACTATCATTAATGCATTAGTGTTAAAGTAATGAAAATTTGTTGAATAAATGCTTCATTGGTATTCTAAATTGCTTTTTATTTATGAGGCAAAGCCAAAAAGCCAAAAGACTTTGTATTTTAAGACGGAGGTAGTACAATTCTGGGAAATATGCCATCTCAATCTACTTATAGACGCTGTCCTCTATCGAGATACGCACAATCTAATATACCCTTTAATTTTCTATGTCAAGTTATTTTTTCATTATTGTTGTTACTTTTTAGGGAATAGATGACAAAGTACTGGTTGAGATTTTTCTTGAAGGAGGCAGTGAATTTACTGCCATTGTACTAGATGTCAGTTCTGATCTAACGTCCCAGCCGGTTGTACTGCTACCAACTGAGGTTTGTGATCTTCTAACTAGTGCTGATAATGATTATGCTACCAGCCGGTTTGTGTTTGTTATGTTATTTGGGAGATACAATGTTTGCCTTTTGTGATTAATTTGCAGCATCTATACTATTATAAACAGATCAAAAGTGAGCAATAGAGCTTAAATAACAATCCTATTTGCATATTTTGAATTTAAGTAGCAGACGATTGGACATGTAAGTCTAGAAAATAAAAGTAAAAAAATATTAAAAAAAAATGAATTAATCTCAGAAAGGTGTTCTTATTTTATTAAAATTATTAAATTTTCTTTCTAGCATGATCCGATATCCAGTTACATGTCTTGTGGTGGACGTCGATATTGTCTTTATGTTCTAAGATGGTTTTTGATTTATGCAACTTCATTCTTGTATCAATATGGCAATAGGTTATAGATTAAGGCACATGCCAGAGGTCTGATATGTATGCACTATGCATGACTTCCCTTTTCCCTTCTTTTTTTTTTGTGTTTTTTATTAGGTTTGTGAAGAAAACTTTTTGAATCAGCATTTCAATTGTATTAGCCCTGTTTCACCATAAAACCTAGTGAATACATCCAATGTAAAAATGATGCATCTATGGGCAGGTAGAACTTCAATCACATGGAAATGTTGGCTTAGGTGAACAGGATGCAATATTTAATTATCGGCGGAAGTATCTCCCTACTCAGCAGGTACACCTTAAGTATAGTACTTACACTCACATGTTTGTTTGCCTCAAGTGAATTATGTATTCTTCTTTAACGGGTCTTCAGGATACCGATCTAATTGATATATTTGGCCATTCCAGTTTCTTCTTGCACTTTTATAACGAGACAGTGTGATACATCTTTGGTCAAATGCATTATCATTGAATATCTTTCGAAGAATTTTTCACGACAGCACAAAATTAATTCAGGTCGTGTACCACACTCCACCTCGTTTCCCAGTGGACACCATCAAAAGCATCCGTGAAGGAGCCTCTTTATTATTCCAAAAACTTGGCCTGCGTGATTTTGCTCGAATCGATGGTTGGTTTTTACCTTCTTCTGCTAATACCTCATATTTGGGTACCAACAAATTTGGAAGCACTGAGGCTGGCACAATATTGTTCACTGATATCAACTTGGTGAGATAGCTGCTTTGAAGCCTTGTATGTTCTTTGCTTTATAGCACCTTTCGTGTTTCAGTGTTTTATGTAACTGCAGATTAGTGGAATGGAGCAAACAAGCTTCTTGTTTCAGCAGGCATCAAAGGTACTTTTCCTCTGGATTTATCTATCCTTGATGATATATCTGTGAGCATAATGCATCAGATTATACTCATCAAATGAATTTTAAACTTCATCATTTGAATTACATGAGTGCCATTCATCTTGCTGATGTCATATACTATTAGAATATTATGTGTTAGATTCGGTGTATAGATATGCATTTAATAGTGATGTTTTATCGCTGGACTTCGTATTTACGAGCTAGCTGAAAGGTTTATTATCGTTGTGCTGGGCGGTTATGCTAATTTAGGTTAATTAGCCGTTGTTTACTCTTGTATTTATACCCACGTAAACTTCTTAGATTATAACAAGAATAAGATTTATTCTTCTCCACTTTCTTTCACATATCAGAGCTTTAGGCTCATTTTTGGAAATTAATGCTCCTGCTATTTAGCCTATCGAGAGCGCTCAATTTTCTGCACCAAGCAAGACAAGTATTCATATCATACTTCTACATCACCCTTGTATGCCATACAACTTTCCACCAACTCAAACACAGGATCATGAGCAACCTGGTGTCCCTTCATAAAACTTCCTAAAGGTCAACAATTTCAATTAGTGCTTAGGTTCTATTGTTCAACCGAAGCGATATTGTAGAAATATATTTCTCTGAATTGTTTTATTACCGTTGTAACATCTCTTAACCTGTTTATAACATATTAATGGGATGCCTTATTCCTTTAATATGTTATGGTTAAATTGCTGGTTTAATATTTGTGTTTCTGGCGGCTTAACCTCTTAGTATTCTCAGCAGACAGCTGCATTAAATGCACTGTCTGCTGCTAGCTGTTATAACGTTTAAGTCCTGTCCCAATCCCAAAATCCTCTTTGTATCCTATTTATACTCTCTCCTTTCTGCAAGTTTAATATAGAAGAGTTATATTTTCTCTTATATCTTGTTTCTTAAACTCTTCATGGTATCAGAGACAAGTTAATCGATCTCCAAAAATTTCTTTTTTTCATCATGTCTTCTCTCTCTGATGTAACATCTGCTGAACCACAGAATAACCAAAATTCTGGGTCAGCTGATTCATCAACTCATATCACCAGCCATAGACTAGATGGAAATAACTATCTCCTATGGTCCAGGTCGATGAAAATGCTCATCACTGGCCAAAGCAAAATGGGATACCTCAATGGATCCAAAGTTGCACCAGATGCTGAAGATGAAAAATTTGATGCTTGGGATACGGAGAACAATCAGGTCATGACCATCCTTCTCAGATCCATGACTAAGGATATCAGTGAAAACTTTATGCTCTATGATACAGCCCAAGAAATCTGGGCTGCTGCTCGTGATCTTTATTCAAAGAAAGACAACACATCTGAAATTTATGGCATTGAAGCTCAGATTCAAGGGTACAGACAGGGAGACCTTTCTGTCACCCAGTACTTCAATCAACTCACCCGGGCTTGGCAACAACTGGACATGTTTGAAGCTCTTGACTGGAAAAACACAGATGATGCTGCTATATACAAGCAGGTGGTGGAACAAAGAAGGATATTCAAATTCCTTATGGGCCTAAATCCTTCATTGGATGATGTTAGAGGTAGAGTTCTAGCCACTAAACCTCTCCCATCACTCAAAATGGTATTTTCTGAAATCAAGCATGAAGAGAGTAGGAGAACTCTTATGCTCAAAGGAAACTCCTCTGAAACCACCATTGAAGGATCTGCCCTAATATCCCAAGGAAAGAACTTTGAACACCCTGATAATTCGAGGAATTCTACTCCTTTCAACAAAAGCAAGAAGGACAAGCTGTGGTGTGATCACTGTAAGAGGACCAACCATACCAAAGAAACCTGCTGGAAATTGCATGGTAAACCTGACAACTGGAAATCCTCAAAACAGAACACTAGAGAAAGCCAAGGAAGAATGGTGTCTGAGGAAAAGAAAGAGGGTCTTGCCTTTAGCAAAGAACAACTGGAGGCTCTCAAAACCTACCTGGTCCAACAAGTATCTGAATCTACTCTCAATGAATCTGCTACTCATGTCAAGTCAGGTATGGCACTATCTACACCCCTTGCCTCCAAAACTGAGAGGAACCCTTGGATCATAGATTCAGGGGCATCCTCTCATATGACTGGAACCAAGGGGCTCTTATCTCACTTTAAACCTTGTAGTCACATACACCAAATTAAAATTGCTGATGGTTCCATCTCTTATGCTCAAGGAACTGGGAATGTGACTATATCTGACACTGTGTCCTTAAAAAATGTGCTTTATGTCCCAAATCTTGACTGTAATCTCATCTCTGTAAGCAGATTAACTCAAGACTTAAATTGGGATGTCATATTTTCTGCTAATCAGTGCATTTTTCAGGATCATTCCTCTCAGAAGATAACTGGCAATGCTAAAGCATATTCAGGGCTCTTTGTTCTTAATGAGTATGAAGACTCTGGAAAGATCAAGTTGCATCTTGCTTCAAATGTCAGCAGTCTTAATTTAAATGATGTAATGGTGTGGCATTATAGGTTAGGCCACCCTAGTTTTGCCTATTTGAAAACTTTATTTCCAGAAAAGTTTAAAGGATGTAATGTTAACTCTCTGAAGTGTGAAATTTGTCAATTTGCCAAGATAACTAAGTCTGTGTATGCTAAACTTCCCTATGTGCAATCTCACCCTTTCTCTCTCATCCACAGTGATGTTTGGGGCCCTTCTAGGATTAACAATGTGACTGGTAGTAGATGGTTTGTAACCTTTATTGATGATCACTCTAGGGTCACCTGGTTATTCTTAATGAAAGAAAAGTCTGAAGTTGGCCCTGTTTTTCAAAACTTCTATAATATGATAGCTACTCAGTTTGATGCTAAAATAAAAATCCTGAAAACTGATAATGCTAAAGAATACTTTGAGTCTAACTTAAGTACATTCTTAAAAGACAAAGGTATAGTCCACATCAGTAGCTGCGTTGAAACCCCTCAGCAAAATGGCATTGCTGAGAGGAAAAACAGACATCTACTTGAAATGGCTAGGTCCCTCATGTTTTCTATGAATGTGCCTAAATATCTATGGGGAGAGGCCATTTTAACTGCAACTTATTTAATAAACAGACTGCCTAGCAGGGTCTTAGACTTCAAAACCCCTATGCAAACTCTTATGGCTGTTCATTCCTGTTCTCACCTCACCACTGATTTACCTTTAAAAATTTTTGGATGCACAGCTTTTGTGTATATCCATGCTCATAATAGAAGTAAACTTGACCCTAGAGCACAAAAATGCATATTTGTGGGATACTCTGTAAATCAAAAAGGGTATAAGTGTTACTCTCCCAGCACTAAGAAATTCTATAACACTATGGATATTAGGTTCTTTGAAGATACACCTTTTTATAATGAACACAAAATCACCTTCTCTGAATGTGCTGATGAATGGGATATCTTTGATATTCCTGTTGCTATTATTCCTCCTACTCTAACTTCTGTACAGATTGATCATGAAGTTCCTGAAGTACCCATTCCAGGACAACAGATTGAAAGACAGATTGAGAGACTTCCTATTCAAAAGGTTTATCAAAGGAAGAAATCTAAAGCTATCCAGCCACAAGGTATCCAGCCTGATCCACAAGGTACTAGTGTCATTCCTCAGCATGCTGAGGATCCTACCCCTTGTCCACCCCAAGAATCAGGTATTTTATCTCCTCCTAAGGTTGATGATCGCCCTATTGCTCTCAGGAAAGGTAAAAGGCAATGTACTCAACACCCTATTTACAATTTCTTATCTTATGCAAAACTGTCCCCTGCATTTTGCTTGTTTACTAAGAATTTGGATACTGCCTTTATCCCTAAAAACGTTCATGAAGCTCTTAACAATCCTAATTGGAAGAGTGCTATACAGACTGAAATGTCTGCCCTAATAAATAACCATACATGGGACTTAACCACTCTTCCTCCTGGTAAGAAACCTGTTAGTTGTAAATGGTTGTTTAACATTAAATATAATGCTGATGGGAGCCTAAACAAATACAAAGCCAGACTTGTTGCTAGAGGGTTCACACAGACTTATGGGCTAGATTATAAGGAAACCTTTGCCCCTGTAGCTAAATTGAACTCTGTTCGGATACTTTTGTCCCTAGCTGTTCAGTTAGAATGGCCTTTATTTCAACTAGACATTAAAAATGCCTTCCTAAATGGTGACTTAGAGGAGGAAGTGTTTATGACTATACCACCTGGATTTGAGAAACCTCATAACAGAGGCAAAGTATGTAAGTTAAGGAAATCTCTTTATGGCTTAAAACAGTCCCCCAGGGCCTGGTTTGGCAGACTCACATCCATTGTTAAAACTGCTGGATATACTCAATGCAATGCTGATCATACTCTGTTTGTCAAAGTAACTAATGGTAAACGATCCATACTTATTGTGTATGTGGATGACATCATTTTGACAGGTGAAGATCATGTAGAAATCCAGAGGCTCAAGGACCTGCTAGCTAAAGTGTTTGAAGTCAAAGATCTGGGAAACTTGAAGTATTTTCTAGGCATGGAGATTGCTAGAACCTGTGAAGGCATCTCTGTCTCCCAAAGGAAATATATCCTTGATCTTCTTAAGGAAACAGGGATGTTAGGCTGCAAGCCTGCTATTTCCCCAGTTGACCCTAGTTTGAAGCTCCTACATGGCACAGAAGCAATTCACAAAGACAGATATCAAAGGCTGGTTGGAAAACTCATCTACTTATCCCACACAGGCCAGACATATCCTATGCTGTCAGCCTTGTTAGTCAGTTTATGCACCTACCATCTAAGGAGCACTGGGAAGCTGTTTACAGGATCTTAAGGTACCTCAAAATGACCCCGGTCAGGGACTACACTTCAAAAAATCTAACCTTAGAACAGTGAATGTGTACACTGATGCGGATTGGGCTGGAAGCCACACTGACAGAAGGTCAACTACTGGTTATTGCTCTTACATTTGGGGCAACCTTGTTACATGGAGAAGTAAGAAGCAATCTACTGTCTCCAGAAGTAGTGCAGAGGCAGAGCTTAGGGCTCTTGTTCTTGGAGTTTGCGAAGGCCTATGGCTAAAAAGGGTCTTAAATGAACTCAGGATTCCAATCAATCAGCCTATCAACCTTTACTGTGACAATAATTCTGCCCTTTGCATGGCTGAGAACCCCATCCACCATGACAGAACTAAGCATGTGGATATAGATCGGCATTTCATCAAAGAAAAGATTGAAGACAAGATCATTTCACTCCAACATGTCTCCTCTCAAAATCAGAATGCAGACATTCTCACTAAAGCCCTACCTCCTCAATCCTTCAGCAAATTATGTGACAAGCTAGGTTGTATTAACATCTACAACCTAGCTTGAGGGGGGGTGTAGAAATATATTTCTCTGAATTGTTTTATTACCGTTGTAACATCTCTTAACCTGTTTATAACATATTAATGGGATGCCTTATTCCTTTAATATGTTATGGTTAAATTGCTGGTTTAATATTTGTGTTTCTGGCGGCTTAACCTCTTAGTATTCTCAGCAGACAGCTGCATTAAATGCACTGTCTGCTGCTAGCTGTTATAACGTTTAAGTCCTGTCCCAATCCCAAAATCCTCTTTGTATCCTATTTATACTCTCTCCTTTCTGCAAGTTTAATATAGAAGAGTTATATTTTCTCTTATATCTTGTTTCTTAAACTCTTCACGTTAGTTTAAGTGAGTGTTGGGCGGTGCCGGGCGCTCCCGGGCGCCGCCTAGGCGACCTAGGTGATTAGGGTTCCATCTCGGGCGATTTGACATATATATATATATATATATATATATATATATATATATATATATATATATATAACATAAGAAAAAACATTTCTAACAAAAAAAAACTTAGCTGCCGCCTCCCCCCCTTTCTTCTTCTTCTTCTTCGATTGTGATCCCCTCCCCCCCCTTCACGCCGCCGGCCAAAGGTCTACCATAGGTTCCCATCACCAACTCAAAAAAGCCATAGGTCTACCAAATGGACCTTCCTTGTTCTTGTACATCACCAACTCATTGTTCATCACAAGGTTTTGAATGCCTTCATCCGTAAATAACCCCTCCATACATTCATAACCCTAAACCCTAAAACCGCCTAGGCCCTAGGCGCCCCAGTAGCACACCGACTTCGCCTAGCGAGTTTTAGAACACTGCTCTTTTTCGAGTTGTATAATTCGGTACAACACAGCTTACTGTGGACTTTTAGTGATTTCTAGAGGAATGCCATCTTATCTTTGAAAGCTTGAAGAAGAGTTCAAAATTTTATAGTTGTTCTTGTTAATTAATTCTTCATAAGGTTTAGTCGATTGTGCAGTATTATTTGCTGCTTGACATGATATGAAATTTTTGTGACTATTTCATTAGTTTATATATTTTGATTTGAATTGTTCCTCAATTAATATAATTAAATACAATTGTATTTGGTGAATTTTGGTGGGTACAGCTGGAAGTAATACCGTGTTTGCTAGCCCCCTCAGATGACTCTTTCTCCACATTGGATTCTAAGAAGAAAGTATTGGATGTGAACTCAAGGACTGTTTGGACCTTACCGTGAGTGCTGGTCTTTGGTTGTCATAAATTGTGTTTCTTTATACTTGTCCTTTACAATGCTTTATACCATAGTTCTCACTTCTCACATACATGCTTGCAAAGACGTGGTTATGCACGCACATTTACATGGGAAGAGATAAATGGAGATGTCTTCAAGATAATCCAGCGTCTTATCACAATTGTGATGTGTCTTATAATCATGCTACATGGTTGCATTTGTTCTGGTAATTAACACAGGTAGGCATGTAGTACAGACAATGTAAATCTGAATATTTCCTCATCACCTGGGCTCTCGGTTCATGTTACACTAAAATTACATAGCTAATGCTTAGCGACGCGTATACATTTACCAAGTATCATTTCTTGCTTGTCGTTTGATTGACGGCATAAATATATGCTTACTCATTATCATGTGACGTTTCCTCGTTTGTGTCCTTATCTGAATACGGGATTTCTGTAAACATTTGACCACCTTCTCTCCCCCCTTCCCCCTCCCCCTCCACTATTCTTTCCACATAATGTATTAGATGGTCTGTTTCTTCAAATATCTTGTGCTGATTCTGTCCAGTAATAATAACATGGCACACCGTACGTTATCTGCAGCTATTCCCTCGTCCTTAGACATACTACTGAAGAAGTTCTTGATGCATGTATAGAAGCAATGGAACCTGTTCGAGCAGCATTGACATCACTGTTACGTAAAGAAGTTATGGACGATCTAACGGAGGGGTTAAAGAAATTCAATTGGTTCAGAGGCTTTGACATATCTGATGAATTACCGAAAAAGTTTACCTTGGAGCAGTGGATCAAAGTGACCAAGGAACTTGATGCATCAGTATTTATTGCAGGTTCTAATGTGCTTGTTATAGTTTGTCTTGGTATCATTATTTATCTGAATGTCACCTCAGCATGTTCCACTTGCTTAGTTAAATATTATGTCATGCAATGTGGTTTTTTGTTATTGGATTCAGAATTCATTCACTATATTAAGAATGTCAGGAATCTGCTTTAACAAAAAAAATATCCAAGTTTGCCGAGTAAAGCTGTTGTTTCATCACTAAAGTCTTAAAATTGACAGTAACAAATAATTATAGTTTCCAAAACTCGAAGATATTCTACCGACTCCAACATAATGCTCATTTCACGGCCTCATAGTTTATCCTTGTTGATTCATGTCTCTGTATGATTTATAACATGTTGTTTCATATAATCATATGTGCTTATGGCACTATTGCTTATAAATTATAAATTACACATTTGAAACTAGGTAAAATCTGGAATTCGGACAAATAAACACACAAACACAGATTGAATTTATTCAGTTTTTAAGGCGTAGTCAATGGTAACCAAAATACATAGCTTAAATGAGTAGAAATGGATGATTTTATTCACAACCTAGAAAGAAAGCCACCATCAATTTGCAGCATCCATCGACTTCAACTGGTCTTCTTCATTGTAATTCTTTTCCAATCCTCTCTTTTAGCTTTGAACAAAAAAAAATTATTTGGCTGCATATCCAAAGCCTTTTATGGAAGATCAAGTGAAATGCAGCAGTAAAAAGCATACTGTATTAAAAGGTTTTTTTTAGTATCATAGGTGTATACGTAAATAAAAATTCTTTTAGTACAGTATGGTTTGTACTGCTGCGTTTTACTTGATCTTCCATAAAAGGCTTTGAATATGCAGCCAATTAATTGTGTTTTTTCCCACAACTAAAAGAGAGGAGTTGAAAGAGAATTACAATGAAGAAGAGTAGTTGAAGTCGATGGATGTTGTGGCTTTCTTTCTAGGTTGTGAATAAAATCATCATTTCTACTCATTTAAGCTATGTATTTTGGTTACCATTACCTACGCTTTAAATGTGAATAAATATTCAATCTACGTTTGTGTGTTGCTTATTTGTCTGAATTCCAGTTTTTAACTAGTTGTTTCAAATATGCAATTTATAATTTACAAGCAATAGTGCATAAGCACATATGATTCTATGAAACATGTTATAAATCATACAGAGAGACGAATCAACACATTATGTCCGTGGACCATGTTGAATGAAGATTTTAACAATAATATTTTTATTATTAATTTCGGCCTAACCGGTGCATGATTTATGCCTGATTTAGTATTCATTTAGGTGTATTTTACATGTTTAATTCGTTTGAAATTTGTCTCACAATTTGTTTCCTTATGTAATTCCCGATTTTTTTTGTAATCATCTAGAAGTCAGAATATTCTACTTTACTGACTTACCTAGAATAGGTTTGTACAATCTCTCATTGTTTCAATACGGAAAAAATTCCCTCCTTCCCAAATGGTATTAGAGCCACCCATCTACATTGTTCAAGTGTTAGGCTCTTTGTTATAGGCCAACACTAGGGGGTCTATTAAAAGTGTCCCGTATTGGGCACTTGCTATTGTTACACCCACCATATTAAGAGATGGACTTCTCTCACCTCATAGCCTACGGTTTGAGGATGGGGGCCCTCCTCTTATATGTTGTTGGGCTTATATTTTCAACATGATATCAGAGGTTTGCTGATCAAACACAAATATAAAATAAAAATTGGACCATATTCTGCATCTATCAGCAGCAGCAGCCATATTCTGCATTTTTCTAATATTGTATTGGATTTCATTACAACTGCCTGCTGTTTTGTAGTAAAGTTTACTTTGAAAAATATCTTGTCCCGTTGAACGGAATTGTTGCACTACAATAGAGTACATTTAACTCTTCACTTATCCTTGATGTGGTATATTTACTAATTGTTAGTTCATTGTCTGTATCACACGAAAAACAGTACATGGAGGAATAGGTGAAGATGGTACCCTGCAGTCTCTTCTAGAGGCAGAAGGAATTGCACATACTGGTAACACGATATAATCTGTGTAATGAATAAAGCTGAAGGTTCTTTCAATATGAGTAATACTACTGGCACAACCACTCGGCACAATGTATGACACAACACGTTTCTGCACCCTCGAGATGATTTAGGGCCCATTGATCATGATGTAGACCTTTCGCAATCAAGGATATAAAAGTGTGTTGTGTCACTCGTTGTGACCTAGTGGTTGTGGCAATAGCATTTAGCCTATCAGTATTTGTCGACATGATTTTGTTGGTTTTTTTTAAACTGAAGGACCTGGAGTCGCGGCTTCAAGAATATGTATGGACAAAGTTGCTACTTCTGATGCTGTGAAACATGTAGGATGCTATATTACATACCCAGATTATCCTAGCTTTTATCCAGACTTTTATTTGCATGTTTATGACTAATTCATTTCTTGTTTTAATAGCTATATGTTGAAAGCACATGTATAAATTAGAATAGTCTGTTTCTAGTCGATTGTGTGAGCACATAGTATTTGTATAATGTCTACAAATTCAACTTGAGGTGAGTGTGGAAAACGTGTGAACATTAGTGCTGCTTTCTAGGGATTATGTTTTTTTGTTGTTGTGTTTATTGCTAACCCCTACGATCAAAGGATTTATGTATTTAGGAGTTTTCGTAGTTAGATTTTTCTCTAGTTAATGCTTTATCCCCTAGTTAATACCCCTGATTTACGAGATCCAAATTGATCTCCTCGCTTCGCTTATATAAATACTAACACTCTAAAATCATATGTACTTGTTGCCAGCTTGTTGATTTTGGAATCCTTACCATAAACAAGGATTTGAAGCAAAAAGAGGAGTTGTTAAAAACCCCACTTGAAGATTCTTGGCAAAACTTGACAGCCAAACTTCAATCCTCGACTTTGTGTGTTAAACCAGCAAGAGATGGATGTTCTACTGGAGTTGCACGACTATGGTTCGGTTCCTAATTACTTTTATATGTTTTCTTTTCCCCTGAACTTCAATCTCATGGTGTAGCTTAAAAATGTTTTCTCATTGTAGCTCTGATAAGGATTTAGGTGTATATTTGAGTGCATTGGAAAAGTCTCTGCGACAGATTCCTCCGGATAGTCTTTCAAAGGTATGTATGTATGTTTTTCCTCTGCTTCTTTTATGTTCTTCTCTTAGACAACATATACGGAAACCGAATAATCTTGTTCCCTTTTCGTGGTTCAGGGAAATGGAGTGATTGAGATGCCGTATCCTCCCCCGGAGATTTTGATCTTTGAACCTTTTGTTGAGACTGATGACATAATTGTTTCACCTGCTTCTAAGAATGAAAATACTCATCGTCTTGTCTGGGAAGGACACAGTAAATGGGTAGAAGTGACGGTTGGTGTTATAGGAAAGCGTGGATCAATGCACTCGTTGACTCCTAGCGTAACTGTTAAAGAAGCTGGAGGCATTTTATCACTTGAAGAGAAATTTCAAGGTACTACTCTTTCACTTATATTGTGAGCAATTTTTCGTAATATAAAATGGTCCATTAAAAATGACACCATGAATCGTGAAGTCCTTAGTTATGTACGCTGATTATGTGGACATTTGAGGTGCTTATACATATTGTTGTGAGATTTTTTGAGCACTAAAAGCGTAAGTTTACGTGATTTTTTCAATTACATTATGTTTGGTTGGCAGGAGGAACTGGCATAAATTTGACTCCCCCACCTCCATCAATTATTGGGTAAGTTCGTGGAGAAAACAGTCGGTTTTTTCAGATTATTTACCGTCTATCTATCGTACCCTTTTTGGTTAGTTTTTGAGTTTTTCCCGTGGTCATGCTGGGGGCGCCGCCATCTATTGGGAAAATCAGTCGCCACAAATATATGACACTACGTCTTAAAACCTTTTGAATTTGATAATGCATTGCATATGGTCAATACTTAGCATGCACAGAGATATCTATAAAGGAGGCTGTTCGATTCATGAAATCATATCCCGTGTGAGGGGGCGGGCTGTTTTAAAACTATTGTACACAACGTTGGGTTGCCTAATAGTTCTGTAGAAAGGATTTGTTTGGAAAGTCCACTGAACTCAAAGCTTTTTCTCTCAGTACGGATGCTCTGGAGAAATGTAAAAAGCGTATTGAGCTTATAGCAAACACTTTGCAGCTAGAAGGGTTTTCACGTATTGATGCATTTGTTAATGCCGACACTGGAGAGGTACATCGTTTATTAGGATAATATTCCATTGATTTGAACCGATCGCCCCTGTGAGAATCACAGTACTATGAATAAAAATGATTGGTGTGTGTTTGTTTGCAGGTGCTGGTTATTGAGGTTAATACAGTGCCTGGAATGACTCCTTCAACTGTCCTAATCCATCAAGTGAGTTTTCACAGACCATTTGAAGGCCATCACGGTCGAAAATCAACTTTCAAAAAGACGAATATGAACAACAGTAAACTAATACGTTTTTTTCTGTTTTTTGTGTGTGTGTGTGTGGTCACAGGCACTTGCAGAAGAACCTCCAATGTATCCTCATACTTTCTTCCGGGCCCTATTGGATCTTGCATCGAATACTTAACGAGTCGATTGGGGCTTAAAAATCAAAGTCAAGTGAATTGGAGAGAGAATTCAAGTATGAAATATAATTTTTATTAATAGTCAAGTATTGTGTACTTTGGTACTTAAATTGAATAAATTGTGTTTGGCCACAAGACACACATGTTGGACGGACTCTGATTCTTTTGGGATAATACCATTCAACCCACCCTTATAACCAAGATATCTTACTTCAGTTCATTGTGTTAACTGAGGATTTTCATTGTAACTTTTGTTTGCACCATACTGGAATTTACCATACACCACATTACATGTCGAATCTCGAGTCAAGAATCGACTTTCTGAAGGTAGAACGTGAGAATCGACCTTTGGAAAGTCGATTTTTGGCTCTATAATTGACTTTCAAAAGTTTGACCGGTAAATCCGCTCTAGTGTAAAAGGCTCCCTTATCATTATAAGATGGTGTGGTGCACCGGTTCTAATTTCTCTTTGAAGTAAATGAAAGCATAACTTTAACAAGATCATGAAACTGTTATCATGTGATTTATAGGTGATACCAAAGAGAGGGTTAAGACGATTTTTCATTCATTCTCTTTCACATAGTAGTGTTGTATAAGAGTGATTTGAAATTATCTCATCCGTTCACTTGATATTATTTATGAAACACTGATGCACCATAACTATTCTCATTCATGAGAGGTAGTAAATTAGAATACATAACATCTCAGCTTAATATACCCTTCAAATTAAACATATAATGCAACATAGTAATTCTTTTCAATTACACATAATTCATTACCATGAATCAAAAAATCACACCGAAAATGCACTTACCAAGAGCTACATTATAAAAAGGCATACATAAACCATATATAAATGCAAGACATAAGCCATATATAGTCTAGATGCAAAATTGTCATCAGATAACGTGCAAAACATAGTTACGTTATTTCAAAAAGGGTAAAAAGGGCACTTTGTTTCAATTCCAAACATTTAATAGATATAAGATAAGATAAGAAAAATGTGTATTATTAAAGAAGTTAATCTCAATTTTTTTTTAAATGATCTCTTATTCTTCCATGATGCTTGGGTTTCCCACGCCATCTTTTCGGCTAGTTCACTCATTCCATTCCTTACCTACAGATAGTAAAGTGCATGGAATATGCCTCTCCTTATGCATGAATTTCAGGCTTGGGAAGTGGATGCTAACTTACAAACTCCAATTGCATGCACTTCGCACCCGGATAAGTTGGTTTGGCATTATGATCGTTGAGGCAGATACACAAGTGAAGTCATAATATTTTCTTGCATTGAGCTTATATGGAGGATTTCCGATGTGATACAAGCCTCTACGTCTTCTTGACCGGATAGTGTATGGCGGGATGTCGGAAAGTCAACTGTGTCGCCGCGTGTTCAACATTTCCTACGGCGATGTTTGCGGGGATTGTTTACCAATTGGGAGCGACTTGCCAAGCGAAATCTGGGTTCGGGTCTTTGCTTGGCATGTGGCAGAGAGATGGAGTCCTTACGGCACGTGCTTTGCGCTAGGGCGATATGGGCAGCTTTGCCGTTTGGAAGTCAATGAATGCAACCTGGGTCAAATTTTAAGGAGTTTTTTGGAGCACTGATTGCGCGCCACACTCCGGGCGAGGTATCCACCTTCTACCTGCTACTTTGGAACCTATGCCCGGTGCAATGTGGTCTTTGATGATGTGCCTATCTATGTATCCCGTGTAGTTTCTTTGTCCTTAGCTGTGGCAGTGGAGTTTCGTCAGGCCATACGCTCATTGTACATAGATTTTGAAGGGACCCCCCATCTGGTTGTCTGGTGTGCGCCGCTTGAGGGGAGATGGAAATACAATTTTGAGGCCTCTGTCACTGACTCGGGTTCGAATGTGAGTCTGATCTTCAGGGATGCGCTCGGCTCAATTATTGTGGCTTTTTCATTCGACTTCGACCCTGGTATCAGTCTAGAGACTTTGGAGATGCAGGTGATTCTCTTGGCAATGGAAAAGGCTATCCGACTGGGACTCCCTACAATCACCTTTGAGTCTAACTGTCTGCCTTGCATTCAGGCGTTACAATGGCCGTCTGAAGATTTGTCTGTTTTCAATTGCTTAGCGTATGATTGCCTAGCGCTTCTGCCATCCTTTGTTTCTTCTACTTGTACTTTTGTTAAGCGTAGTGGTAATTTTCCAGTGCACCTTTTGGCTATGCAGGGCTAGACCTCTCTGGTCGTACTGTTTGGGGAACTTCCCCTCCTCACGATGTAATCTCTGCCGCTATCGCGGATTATAACGTGATAAAATGCTTGTTTTCCTAAAAAAAAGCGGAAATCCCGCAACATACAAAGTTTTGAAATCACAAAAAGGCCACAATTACTCAAAATTCCGAGTTAATCTTAGATTTCGAAAATGAGTTTCCAATTATTATATCAAGAAATTATTTGGAGGGTGAGCGTCAAGGACGGACCGAGAAAATAAAACCCAGGTGGGCTAGGTTCCCTTAACCGGTGTATGTCAAGCAAGCACCAAGGCCCAACCATATCGGGCCGCGCCTCGGGACACAACAAAATCATGTGTATTTCTTCCGGTTGTGATACATGACGATGCTTGAAATCATCTAATAGTAATCTGGGCCGTATTTTCCTAGTGACAATAAATTAAAGATAAAACCTGTATGAAAAGAAGAAACGAGGGGGTCGTTTGATGGATTTTAGACTGAGCATGGAATAATGTTTATCCCATGTTGACTACGTATCCTGTAATTATTCAGGATTCAAGTCTCTTCATAGTTCTTGGGATCGTTTATATAGAGGGCCTTGTGCTCTAGGCATGCATGTGTCATGTCCATTGTGGACTCTATTTCCGTATCCCATAAGAAATGGATAAGTACGTATTAACATCCTTGATTATTAGAGATAATCATGGGATTTGAATTATGGTTCAAATAATAGGACCAGAGTCCTAGCGGGTGAAGGACCCTTATGACCTTCCCATAATTATCTTGCAATATACACATGCGTGCTGATGTAACAGGGGTAGCTCCGGCCGACCAGCGTCTAGCCCCCGAGGCTTCTATGGCCAACTATGGTGACCCAATTTCGTTGCGCCCTGACCGACCTGCAGTGGACTGAGAAGTGAGCCAGGCCGATCTCTCACCTGGGGTGCTGATCTGCCCTTAGGCTTAAAGTGGGGCTCCTGACCCATAATGTTGTACTTATTTGTATTATTGAATGTTTAATCAATTTGGGGATGACATGTGGCGAGGGCTAGTCCGACCCTCATCATAAGCCCCCCCAGATCTGGCTGAACTAATCGTTGTGAGGTAGCCTACCCTGCCAGCTGGCAGAGTTCCGTTATAACTCTGTTATAACTTCATGGATTTCGAGGCGTTTAGCCCACATACATAGAATGTAGTGTTCATTGAACGTATGTCGGGTTTAAAACCCACCGTCGTATCAACTGTTTATTCACTTGTCTTCTCATTGCGTTAAACAGTAGATCTCAGCCGATTTTGCCGATTGTCTCTCTAAATTTTTACAAGTAAGCATCTTTCCTTTCCTGCCTTTGTTCTTTCATCTCTGTTAATATTCATTTCCTCTTATTCGATAGAGAGGTTATTTGCATCAGAGTCTGAGGTAGACGAGTTCTTAGAAAGGCTATTCGAGTCCGAACCAGAAATAGAATAAACAACCCATGTTCTTCCCCTTCTTTCTCGTCCTTCCTCTTCCCGTCCTTCAACCGGGTCGTCTAATTTTGTTGTAACCTTAAAAGCTGGCTACTAGGGCGATTATAGGTAGTTATGGTGTAGAAACCATTATCTCCAAGGATGAGATAACTAACATTTGGAACAAGTATGGGGTAGACAAAGAGAGATCGATATACTCATCTGCTTCCCGCTGCTCTTAATAGTGTCGCTTATCGGCCACCGGAGGGGTATTGCATTGTCTATCGGGAGCAAATTGAGTGTGGGTTGAGGTTTCCACTCTGTCCGGCCTACTTGTCCGTGCTGCATCATTACGGGCTAGAGACTGCGCAGATATCCCTTAATGGTGTTAGGACCATAATAGGATTCACCATCGGGTGTCAGATGGTCATAATCTAGTTCTTGGTGAGTTTGTTCAGATCCTTCTACCAACATAAGAAGGTAAAGGAGTTTCCCGGGTGGTATTACTTCCCACGCCAAACAGGTTCTTGAAAGAACATTCTGATTTTGGCCAAAGGAAAGACCTCTCACAAACGATGGAATGGGAGGTTTTTATTTGTTCGTCATGACGGACGACCAGAACTAGGTCGGTGGAACCCAGAAGAGTTCATCAAGGATGTCTGCCCAACCGACGCTAGCGAGGATACTATAGGAGGTATCCAAGAGTTGGGTATTACTTCCTTACGTATCTTTCAGCGATAAGGATAGGAACACCTGTAGGATTTTACTTATTTCCTACTTTCATGCTTTTGTTCTGCGTTTGCACTTACGTTTGTTTTTGACTTTATGATTAACCATACCCTTGCTTTGTTGGTCTGTAGTGGCAGATTTTGCATCACTATTCGCTGGTGCTGGTGACGAAGAGGCTGAGGAAAGTCAGCACAAATGAGCCAAGATACTGAGAGGACTGTAAGTGTGGAGCCTCCAATAGGCCGATCTGTGGGCTGTACCCTGAATGCTGCCGAGGTCCAGATACCGGCCGGCCACCCTGATGATGCAGTGGTCCCACCTACATTTGCTCTGAGGGGGGATACTGATCCGATCGCCTTGGATGGCTCTGATCGGGAAGAAAAAGATGGCCACCAACTCCTAAAGAAGGGCCAAGTTGGGGATACTGTGAACCCTCAGGAGGGAAGGCCTAAGAAGAGGAGCTAATCTGCTACCCTTCCCGATGAGACTCAATATCAGTCTCATGAAAGAGAAGATTCCGCTATCGAACATGAGCGGATTACTGAGATGACTGATGGTCAATTGGCAGTAGCTGGCTTCGGGGCCATGGAATATGTAAGCTTGCTTTTTTGTCTAAGTTTTGCTCATCAATTTGATGATGTTTCTCTCATTCGTTGAGTTGTCATGCAGGGAACCTGGATTAGCCAGGAAGTTTTCGGAAGATTGGCTAAGTATTCCGCCATCCAGATGAGTCTGGAGAAGAAGGTTGCCGACCTGTGTGCAGATCGGGAACAACTTAAGGGCTCTATTGAGTCGAAGGACAATTCCACTACAAGAAAAAGTGTTTTTTGCGACCACAGAATATAGTGGCCAAAAGTTGTCGCAAACAGATTGTTAGCAGTGTGGTCGCAAATACGTAGCCACAAATAATTTGTCGCAAAAAATATATTAGCGACTACCAGCCGTAATTGCAAATACTATCAGACTTTTAGCGACTACAGCCGGTCGCTAATGCCGTCAGCCAGTTCCATCAATGCCACTTGGCCGATGACGTGGCCATCGTATTACCGACTACGATGTAGTCGCAAATGAGAACAAGTCCACTCAACAGCTGACGTGGCAATCATTTTAGTGACTATGGTGTAGTCGCTAATAAGTAATCCTATTTAATTTTATTATGTAATAGCAGCTATGTTGTAATCGCAAATAATTGTTTTTTCTCGAACAAAAATTAGTAATATTGATTTCTTTTACAAATACGGGTTTTGTTATTTGTTGGTTTGATAAATATATATGTATATATACAAGATCAAGATGACAACAATGCGAAAAAGATAATAACGGTGTAATTAGAAGTACAAACTATATTATATTAGAACAAATATAAATGTCAAATGATAAACCAAAAAGAAAAATGTTACAATGTCAATGACGGAAAACATACTACAACATATCTGAATCGAATTTTAGAAGTAATGGAAGGAGATAGACGAGGCACCTGAACTACACTGGTTGGGGAAACCATAGAAATATGAGCCTACAAGTGCACAATCTGGCTCCAATCATTGCACCAATATCCACTATCTCTTGTACCACACGTTGATGATCCTCCATAGGGACCGAAGACGTAGATGCGCTAAATTACAATTTTGGTTTCTCTAACTGTACACTTTCTTCGATTTTGGTCCCGTTTTTCTCCGGCGACAATTTTAGTCCGTAAGTGGTTTTTTTTTACAAAAATAGTCCCGAACGCCCGAAAACCACTTACACGGGACTAAAATTGTCGCCGTAAAAGACCAATTTTAGTCCCGTAAGTCGCTCTTTCCGGCGTTCGGGACTATTTTTGCAAAAAAAAAAAGACTACTTACAGGATCGAAATTGTCGCCGGAGAAAAACCAGACCAAAATCGAAAAACGCGTCTACAGTTAGATGACCAAAATGTAATTTAGCAGGGTAGGGCAGGATGCAATTAAGGATGCTTACATGTAGGTTGAATCCATAAACCTCGAGGTAGAAACAGAAGCTGCTAAGTTTCTCTCTTCACCAAACTTAGAAGATTAGAATGAAGTTAATTTCTGCCATTCCTCAAAAGAATCAATTATCCAAGCCTCTGGCCCTGAATTCACAATACAATGTCAACCCAACGTATAATTAGTAAACATGTAAGCATAGAATGCAACTTCAATTAGCACAAAAATATACAATTCCTAAAAGCAACAGTAAATGCTACATTTTGTACCTAAAACTTGAGTCCAGCTGCACAAAGACTAAAATAAAAGCACAGAAGGTAAAGGTACGCCCGCCGGACGGCTAAATTACAAATTTGGTTCTGTAAGTGGACACATTTTACGAATTTGGTCCTAGTTTTTCTCCGGTAACAATTCTAATCCTTTAAGTGAACTTTTTTTTACAAAAACGGTCCTATACGCCGGAAAATGCTGACTGAGTTCATTTTCCGGCCAAACTTCATGCCATGTCAACAAAACATTTCCACCTATACAAATTTTAATGCATAAAACAAAATAAACTACCCAGTCAGCATTATATATATTTTATTTGATTAAAATTATTAACCTAATCCTAAAACAAAACCTTGACTTAAATAAATTCTTTCTTCCTGTGGAAACCCGTTTACAACTGTTCAAATCCCTAACCTTCTTCCCTCCACAAAATCCACAATCCATGGTTTCCCATCACTAAACCGGGAGAAATTTCGAGAGGTGATCACAAGATATTCAAAATCTGCTTCTGAATTAGAGACGCGTATCAATTTCCGAAAATCTGATCCAGGTCGACCTTGATGTAAGCCACCGGAAACGAATCGCCATTCCTTGGCTCCGACCGCCATCAGTTCTAAACGTCGGAAAGGTTCTCTTATCCGGTAAGTTTTCTAAGCTTATGGTGGTTCTCTTCTCCGTGTGATAAATTGGGTTTTTTTTATATTTAATTTTTGTGTGTGTGTGCCTGTGTGTGTCATGATCTGATCCTTTGCATATTGTGGTTAAACATTGATAATGAAATTGAAAGTTCATCGTCATAGCCTAAGAGATTGTCACGGACTAGTGTTTGCTGCCATGGCTTGGCCGTTTCACTTTTACCTTGAATTATAACTCTTCTGAGTCTATTTTAATGAAATTGAAAGTTTCTGAATAGTAAATTGCCCATATGTCATAGCTGATAGGAGGCCGAAGAGATTTCTGTGAAAGTCGAATTGTTTACTTCTGAAGTATGATGTTTTGTGATTGTGAAGAAAACATTGATCGGATAAAATGTTTACCAACTATTTTTCTGCATTATCTTTGATTGGATTTTTTAAGAAACGATCTTTTTCAGGATACAAAATAATCAAATCTTCAACAATCCAAATTCCAAGCTAGACTAAGGTTACGAACTCGGGCTACATTCTAATCTTTGATTGGATTTTAAAGTTACATGAGCTTCGAAAAAGGTTCATACTCCAAGTCTCCAAAGATGTGGAAGTGTGTCAGAGAATATGCATACGCTAATCAACTTAATGAAGCATGTTTCCGAATCGTATTTAGAATAAAATCTCATTGCAAGTACCGTTTTTCATCAACATATCCACTCTAACCTAGTGTCGTGATTTATGCATCAATGAGACAGCTGTTTTTTGGTTGGTCTATTCACACATCATTTGTGTCTTATGGTACGTTATGTGACATTAAGTTATCACATGTTTCTAGGCTAGTCAACTGTGTGATTGAGCAGACACGCAAGAAGACAAAGATACCAATTGCAGAGGCGGCAGAGGATTCCGGTGAGAATTAGATTACAGACTTGAGAAACTTGTATCGCTGACCAAGCTGGATCAAGAGGATTCCGGTGAAGACGAAGCATTGTCAGTTGATAACGGATATGAAAACTTTAATACCCTTGAAAACGTTTTACTTGACCAAGCTGCAAGAACCGAGACTTGATACAACGTTTTCGGTCAAAGGGCAAAAGTGATGAGGAATCTAACCGGTTTGCTGGCAAGATAGATGCTTCCTGTGACATTGAACCTGTAGGTGGCCTACTACATGTTGATAACGCATCGGAGATGGAGAGCTGTGAAATACAAGATGATGAAGAAAATGTAACTTGGTGTTTCCGGTGAATTTGAAAATCTTAAAGGGCATTTGATAATAGATGGTTTTTGGAAGAAAGTAACAGAGGAAGAAGTACTAGCCATTGCATCGAATGTGCAGATTCTAGTCGATCAATTCTCGCAAGTCACTTGACATTCAGATGAGTTATGACTCTGATCATGAGGTTCTTTGTCTGATCTTGTCATCATTTTTGTATTATTTTGGGTTGTATCAGTACGATTATAGAGGAATATATAACGGAAATGCTATTCTGTTATGAAAACGTCATCTGTTTTTCTTTTTCTTTCTTCCTGATATGATTTTCATGCCTTGTGTGAGTTTTTACACCCTCAACATCATCAGTTCCCTTTTTTTGTTTTGGAATGAAAGATTATTTTCAATGTCAAATCTACCCCTACTACCCGAGTTTCACCATGTTCATAGACAAGTATTCCAAGTTCCAACACAATCATATAAACAAAAATCATATTAACCGGTAACTGTTTATGAACATCCATTCTTACAAGTTATTCAGCCGAGAAACGAATGGTAAGAACTAAGAACACACTTAACTTGAAAAAAGAACATGAGAATCTAAATAAAGAATATCGAATGACAAACAATCCCAAGTATTTTTTTTTTTGAGGGTGAACAATCCAAAGAACTCCCTCTGTCCCGTAATATAAGTTTTTTCGGTTTTTTAGTGGTGTCCCAAAACATAATTCTACTTTCACACTAAACAATACAATATTATTCACCAGTCCTAGAATACAATACAATATTTTGTATTGAAATATTAAAAATTAACTCATTATTATGTATTCTTAAACTGTGTGAAAGAACCGAAAGACCTTATATTATGGGACGGAGGGAGTATTAATAAACAGGAAACTGCAAATAATTTCATTAGTCTGTCAACCACATAACATGGTTTCCTATCATACAACACGATAAGATAAGTCACATTAACGATCATCAATCGAGTCACTCATACTGAATGCAAGTTTCCTTCTGCCACCAACAATGAAAATTCATGACATCAAAGGCGACTTGGATGACTGCAGATCTTGCAAGCTTTGCAGATTGCACAAGTAGAAACAAGATCAGTAACTTCAATCTTAACTTTGCCACATTCCTACCATGTACTGATTGTCTGTATGCGAAACTCAACAGCAATATATATAGCTATGTTTAAAAGCCAGGGATTTCTCCAGGAAGAAGAGCCAACTCGTTGTTAGCCTCTGCCACCTCTGCAATAGATATCTCTGTCTTCTTGCATGTCCGCTCAATGACACAGTTGACTAGCCTAGAAACATGTGATAACATAATGTCACATAACGTACCGTAAGACACAAATGATGTGTGAATAGACCGACCAATAAACAGATGTCTCAATGATGCATAAACCGAGGTTGGAGTGGATATCTTGATGAAAAAACGGTACCTTGCAATGACATTTAATTCTAAATACAATTCGGAAACATGCTTGATCAAGTTGATTAGCGTATGCAATTCCATTTTCCATTGCAATGGGGGATATACTCCTACTCCCTGACACACTTCCGCAGCTTTGGAGTACGTATGAATCTTTTTCTAAGCTCACGTAACTTTAAAATCCAATCAAAGATAATGCAGAAAAAAGTTGGGAAACATTTCATCTAAACGTTTTATCTAGATCACTGTTTTCTTCACAATCACAAAACATCACTCTTCAGAAGTAAATCAATTCGACTTTCACAGAAATCTCTTCAACATCGTATCAGCTAGACATCTATGACATATGGGCTATTTACTGGTTCGGAAACTTTTAATTTCATTAAAATAGGCTCGGAAGTGTTAAAATTCAAGGTAAAAGAGAAACGGCCAAGCCATGGCTGCAAACACTAGAACATGACAATCACTTAGGCTATGACGATGAACTTTCAATTTCATTATCAATGTTTAACCACAATATGCAAAGAGTCATAACCCACAATATGCAAAAATTAAAAATAAAAAAAAAAAAACCCCAAATTATCACACGGAGAAGAGAACCACCATAAGCTTAGAAAAGTTACCGGAGAAGAGAAACCTTTCCGACGTTCAGAACTGATGGCGGTCGGAGCCAAGTATGGCGATTCGTTTCCGGTGGCTTACATCAATGTCGACCTGGAGCAGATTTTCGGAAATTGATTCGCGTCTCTAATTCAGGAGCAGATTTTGAATATCTTGTGACCACCTCTCGAAATTTCTCACGGTTTGGTGAAGGGAAGCATTGATCGTGGATTTTGTGGAGGGAAGAAGGTTAGGGATTTGAACAGTTGTAAACGGGTTTCCACAGGAAGAAAGAATTTATTTAAGTCAAGGTTTTGTTTTGGGATTAGGTTAATAATTTTAATCAAATAAAATATATATAATGCTGACTGGGTAGTTTATTTTGTTTTATGCATTAAAATTTGTATAGGTGGAAATGTTTTGTTGACATGGCATGAAGTTTGGCCGGAAAATAAACCCAGTCAGCATTTTCCGGCGTATAGGACCATTTTTGTAAAAAAATGTTCACTTAAAGGATTAAAATTGTCATCGGAAAAAAATCAGGACCAAATACGCAAAAGTGTCCAGTTACAGGACTAAATTTGCAATTTAGCCCCGCCGGACTGAAAAAGCTACCTATTTTTCCAAAAATACGCGTAGAAGTCCACTTGTTATAACACATACTTCCAGCTGGGTAAAATTCACCAATTGCTGCACATCAGTATAGCAGAAGAAAACATCTATGAAACCTTTCTTCAATTAGATTGAATGTTTATATGTACACTTTTAGTTTAAAGCAAGTTTCTTGATTCGAATTATGTAGAGTTGAAATATTATTTGGTTAAGATTCGAATTATCTATACATGTGTAATGACACAATGTAGTTATCACTTTCCCATGCCAAACACCAAAACTCTCCATTATCATGTTTGATATCTGCTTTTTTGAATCATTGACACCCTTTTCAGGGCTAGTTTACAAGTCGTCGGCGCAACCTTGGAATGGTTATTAACTAATCCAAGTAGATCAAGCATAGTGGATTCAATAAAACTGGAAAACTGCAACACTCATGCAAAATAGAGAAAGAGGATATATAATAAAAACTTGAAAATACGAAACATAACACGTTACAAAAGTTCATAATAGTCTTGCATTCTTCTAAGCTTCAAGAAGATACCACAAAAGAAAAAGTACAGGGAACACATTTGCAATTCCTAAAAAGATAACAATTTTTTTAGGACAAGAGGCTAGCTTGATTTCAAACAACATGTAGCAGTGGATCAACATTTTAAAAAAGGTAATTTAAGGGGCGTATAAGGTCTTGAAGATAATTTTGTGCTTATGTAAGTATAATATAGGACTAAACACTCTTGCTTTTGCTCAAATTACTATTTCCACTGATGATAGTTACTAACGTAGTAAGGAAAAAGAAATAGTTATACAAGGCATACCAAGGTTGCGAGTTCAATGTTCAATCTAGTTGAAAACCAAGTAGGATCCATCAGTAATTTCAAAATTTCGTTCAGCTCCCAGCTTCTGTGCATTTTGTAGTATTTCAGCAAGGATACTCTTGAATATGCAAAAGACCTTTTCTTCTTGTAGTGAGATAGCAGCTCTCAAGGAGTAGCTCAAGGCTCGGGAGGTTGAGCGAGAAGGCTAGGGAAGATAAGTATATCGCTAGTCTTCAAACCGCCGAGGACCAATTTTCCACAAAGAAAACCGAGCCGGAGCAAGCCGTGGCAAAGTTCCGAACTAAGAAGAACGAGCCGGAAGTCTTGTTCCGAGCCGGATTGCCGGAGCCATCGGGGAGTATAAGGCTTCGAGGAGTTCGCTCGGGCTCGAAGTTGCTGGTTACCCGGGTCCTCAACCATGGCTATACCTTGGGTGTTGACGAGGCTAAGAGTCGGTTTGCTGACCTTGCCATGGATAGCCTGGCCAACCATGCTTTCTTTAAGCCTGGCATGGGTGCGATCTACTACAAGCTCCTGAAGGAGTTTAAAGAAGAGGTGGAAATTGTGTCCAAATACCTCGCCGAGCTGCTGCTTCTCGTCAAACGGCTACTGGTCAGAGCCTTTTGCTTCAGCTGCTTCTTCTTCAGAGCAATAACAAAGTCCAGCTCTTGATGCATAGATCAAGTTGCTTGTGGACTTGCATTCCTTTTGTTGTTTTGTTGTAAAAAAATTGTAACTTTCGTACAATTACTATGCAAGCTTTTTACCAAGTATTCTTCCTTGGCTTTACTTCCAATACATATTTTAAGCATTCGATCTGTGGGGTATCTTGCCCCTAGTATGCCATGCATCAACTTGTAATTTTTTGGATGGAATACTTAGTTTTTTCTTTGGGTCTGACCTACCGAGATGAACGATTTCATGTCTGTCTTGATACTTAGTGAGTTTGGCGTCTGTAAACTTGCCGAGTCTGACCTGTAGATCTCAGTTCTAGCATGTCCTGCAGGTTTAAATGTGTTTGGCCGAATCCGACTGCGGAGCTCAGTATGTCCGTCCCGAGACTTGGGAAGTTTGTCCTTTGCCAACTTGCTGAGTCTGATCTGTAGAGCTCACAGTTGAGTCCGACCTGCAGAACTAGGATTTTGGGGTTTGACTTGTAGATCTCGTTTTGTGTTGTCTGTCCTGCGGACTTATGAAGTTTTACCTTTGCGGATTTGCTGAGTCTGAACGGCGGAGCTCAGTTCGACGTCTGTTCTGCAGACTTAGTGAGTTTGGATGTTGCAAACTTTGCCGAACCTGACTTGCGGAGCTCAGTTCGACCTGCAGAACTCCAATGCCGGAGTTCAAAACTTTACAAGCTATTCAATATAATGCAACATTTCACAATTTGACATGGGGTATCTTGCCCCCCAGTATGCTATGTCTGAACTGTCAATTCTTAGATGGCATACTTAGTCAGTTTTGGGTGATTTTACCCGTTGGCTGATCTTGCCATGTGTGAGTTTGACCTGCGGAGCTCAGTTTGACTGTTTTGCAGACTTTATGAATTTTTGCTGAGTTCGTCCTGTGAAGCTCAGTTTGTTTGTCCTACGGACTTTGAATTTTTGCTGAGTTCGTCCTGCGAAGCTCAGTTTGTCTGTCCTGCAGACTTAATAAATTTTTGCTGAGTTTGTCCTGCGAAGCTCAGTTTTCTGTCCTGCAGACGTAATAATTTTGTGCTGAGTTCGTCCTGCGAAGATCAATTTGTCTGTCCTACAGACTTAATAAATTTTTGTTGAGTCTGACCTACGGAGCTCACTTTGTCTGTCCTGCAGACTTAATAAATTTTTGCTGAGTACGTTCTGCAAAGCTCAGTTTTTCTATCCTGTAGACTTTGAATTTTTGCTGAGTTCATTCTGCGAAGCTCAGTTTGTCTGTCCTGCAGTCTTAATAAATTTGTGCTAAGTTCGTCCTGCGGCTGCAGACTTAATAAATTTTTGCTGAGTGCGTCCTGCGGAGCTCAGTGTGTCTGTCCTGCGGACTTAATAAATTTTTGCTGAGTCCGTCCTGCGGAGCTTAGTTTGTCTGTCCTGCAGACTGATGATGCCGTATTTTATAGTGTTTTATGTGCTTATTTTACCTCTAATTTGCCGGGAGATGCTTTGTTTGGGTATATTTTGGATGATTTTCAGGTTTTAAGAGCTCGTGAGCGGTGATGGAAGTTTTCAGGACTTATATAGAGCAGTTTTGGAAGCTTTGTGAAAGATTGGAGAAAAGCAGTGTTTCAAGAATCGTGAATTTCTGTTTTAGTCTATGTCGAGACACAGATATGTGGAAGAAAAGATAAAGTCTATTAAAGCCAACCGTGGATTTCGCTTTTAAATCACATCGGATTTTGATTATCAGAAGACCCCTATTATTATTATTATTATTATTATTATTATTATTATTATTATTATTATTACATAAGACCTTTTAAGTAATTAGAATAAAATAATTGGGCTGGGCCCGATGTAGTATTTTAACGTGAGCAGCAGAAATATTATCATTAGTTTTAGGTTTTAGTATAGGTGGGGAGAACAGACGGAAACAAATTGCCAGAAATTCTTTTCGTTTGCAATGGTATATTATTTTTTTTTCCCCCTCTATATTGTTTTATTTTTATGAGTAGTTAATTTTTTATTCCAGTTGATTGATTACTGAACCTTCGATTTCGTATAGTTGTGAGTTTTTAATTATTTTCTCTTCTTTTGATTGTTATTATTTGTCTATTTTACGAATATAGGATTAGAATTATTCGTTTAGTTGTTGGTGCGCGATGATTAAGCGATTATTTTGATCTAGTATCAAAATCAATCTTAGACGGTTGCCATAAAAGATTGAGTTTCAGTGGTAAACAACACATTGTCTGCCGGTTCGTAGCCCGTAGGATTCCCTGTTGTGAAAATAGATAGTACTATGGTTAAAGTTAACCCGATTTGCGTTAATACATAGGATTAGGTTTTTCTATGCGTTAATGCGATTGTTCTCACCAAACATCTGGCGATTGTTGAGATGTGTGCTACACAATTAGAGAATAAGTAGCGACGATTGTCCTGCTCGTCGAATATAGGAAAAATTAGTTGCTTGACGATTGTTGGCAACCTAACTAATTTATTAACGATTTAACGAGTCATCTTTGCGTCAATGATCAATCGTAGGGAATAATAATTAATTAGCTGGAGCTTTTCTTGATTTTGCTTTATTTCATTTTTCTTCTGTTTTAGGAATTAGTCAAAAACTCAAAATATTATTATTTTACAAATTTTATAATAAATAAGTCCACCGTCCCCTGTGGGTTCGACCCATAGTTATCAGACCCGGCCTGGTCATTGACCCGGAAAAGACACCGGGTCACCGGGTCAATGGTTCAACCAGTGGGTCAGTGGTTCAACCGGTGGGTCACATCATATACTTAAAAAAATATAATTGAATATTCAAAACATAAAGATAAAATAAAATATGACAACCATAATTATTTTCAAAATACTCCAACAAACACAATTACAAATTAGACAACATAAAATCCTCAATGATTATCTGTTGTGCAAGTTAAAGCGCAAATAATTAGCCTTTTCTTTAGGTAAGTGTTGTAGCTCACTAAAACAAATTAGGTTTTTAGAGACCGTAGCTTTAGGGACGACATTTGTCGTCCCAAAATAAAGATTATTAGGGACGACATGTCGTCCTTAAAGATCGGTCAACGTTCGATTAATTAAATATGACAAAGTTAAATCTTTCGGGACGATTCTTTATTTTTTGGGACGACAATGTCGTCCCCAATAATCCTTAAATTTCCCGCCCTTCCACGTGGATTCCAGAGTGGCAAATTTTACCCGGGAAACTCTTTAGGGACGACTTTGTCGTCCCTGCTTTTAATTTTTTTCCCACCCAAAATTTCATGAAATAATTTGAATTTTTATTTATTTAATAGTGACGACAAGTGTCGTCCCTAAAAATGAAATTTTTATTAAAAATGATTTTTTTATTAAAAATTATATTTAATATTTAAAATTCAAATTTTTAACCTAAAAATTTTATTTAATATTTAATAATTATATTTTTGTATCTAAAAATTATATTTAATATTTTAAATTCACTACTCGTTAATCAATATCGAGTTTGAAATCAACATTTGACTTATAAGTAACGAGATTGAGTTTTAATTTACTACTAATTAATCAATCTCGATGTTGAATTCAACATTTGACTTAAAAGTAACGAGCATCGGGTTTGAAAATCACTACTCGTTAATGAATCTCGAGTTTGAAATCAACATTTGACTTATAAGTAACGAGTCTCGAGTTTGACTTATAAGTAACGAGCCTAAAGGTTTTGAAAATCAGTAATCATTAATCAATCTCAAGTTTGAAATCAACATTTGACATATAAGTAACGATCCTCGGGATTGAAGACCAGTACTCGTTAATCAATCTCGAGGTTGAAATGAACAATGGACTTATAAGTAACGAGCATTGAGTTTGAATTTACAACTTATTAATCAATATCGAGTTTGAAATCAACATTTGACTTATAAGTAACGAGCATTGAGTTTGAATTTACTACTTATTAATCAATATCGAGTTTGAAATCAACATTTGACTTATTATTATCGAGCATAAGGGTTTGAAAATCAATATTGATTAATCAATCTCGAGTTTGAAATCAACATTTGACTTATAAGTATCGAGCCTAAGGGTTTTGAAAATCAGTAATCATTAATCAATCTCGAGTTTGAAATCAACATTTGACATATAAGCTAGTAACGATCCTCGGGATTGAAGACCAATACTCGTTAATCAATCTCGAGGTTGAAATGAACAATGGACTTATAAGTAACGAGCCACGGATTTGAAAATCACTAATCGTTAATCAATCTCGATGTTGAAATCAACATTTGTCTTAAAAGTAACGAGCTTTGGGTTTGAAAATCATTACTCATTAATCAATCTCGAGTTTGAAATCAACATTTGATTTAAAATTAACGAGCCTAAGGTTTGAAAAGCACTACTCGTTAATTCAATGCGATCAATCAATCTTGAGTTTGAAATCAACAATTGCCTAAGTAACGAGCCTCGGGCTTGAATTCAATAATGATCAATCAATCTCGTGTTTGAAATCAACATTTGACTAAGTAACGAGCATCGGACTTGAATTAAATGCGATCAATCAATCTCGAGTTTGAAATCAACAATTGCCTAAGTAACGAGCATCGGGTTTGAATTCAATAATGATCAATCAATCTTGAGTTTGAAATCAATAATTTCCTAAGTAACGAGTCTCGGGCTTGAATTCAATAATGATCAATCAATCTCGAGTTTGAAATCAACATTTCACTAAGTAACGAGCATCGGGCTTGAATTCAATGCGATCAATCAATATCAAGTTTGAAATCAACAATTGCCTAAGTAACGAGCATCGGACTTGAATTCAATACTAGTCAATCAATATCGAGTTTGAAATCAACATTTCACTAAGTAACGAGTCTCGGGCTTGAATTCACGAATGGATCAATATAAATTGATCAATATAAAATTATTATAAATTTATCAATATAGAATTATTATAAATTTTATTATTATTATTTAATTATTTAATGGGACGACATTGTCGTCCCTTTAAAGCTTTCGACCTAAATTAAATCAGGTCTCTTCTTCTCTTCTTCTTCATTCGACTTGCAGGCCGCTCCTCCCCTCGATCTCCTCCTCTCCTCCGATCCTCCTCTCCACCTCCTCTCCTCTTCTCTTCTTCCCGGCTCTTAAATTAAACACCCTCGGCTCCACCAACACTTGCTTCAACCACGGACGTACCTCTACTCGCCACCGGCCTCAACCACGGCCGCACCTCCACTCGGCCGGCCGCGGCTCCACTGCTTCAACCGCCGCTCCACTCGGCTCAAAAGGCACCTCCACTCGATTCCGAGGTAACTCCAAAGCCTTTTCAATTTGTAAACTTTTTTTATTTTGCAATGTATAGACGCACCTCCACAGCCGCACCTCCACTCGATTTTTTTTTCAATGTATAGCCATTGGCTTCGTTCTTTAAGTGTCTTAAAAGTGTATGAATAGAGAAGGGAATTTTCTCTGGCAAAGCTGTCTTCGTTTCTTGTTTTTCATAAAAAGGGCTTGGAAACCATATATTTTGGTTTATGATGTGAGTTTGATGCTTATGATTGTAGAAATGTTTATAATATGTGTTTAGTAGATACTTGATGGGTTGACAGGTTGTCTAATGTTGGACTTAGTTAATGTCTTTTACTTGATAGTCTTAAGTTTATGATATGGAGTTTGAGGCAAACATGGACTATCTAGCTTGTAGCTATAGTTTGTATATGTCCACCTTTAGAGGAGGTGCTGTCCGTTTGGATATTGTTTACGCATGATTGATGTATTTTACTTGTTGTTTTAAGTTAATAATGTCTAGAGGCTTACATGCTTTGAGGTGGAACAACAATGTAGTCAATCATAAGACTACGGGATTTATGATCATCATTTTGGTATCACTTTATCTTAGCTTAGTTTCACCTTTGGAATCTCAAGTGCATCTACTTTATCTTAGCTTACTTTCACCTTTAGATTCCTGCCACCTTTGTTTGATTGACATATGATACTCGGTGTGCGGCTATACTTACCTAACTTATTTTTTTGGCGAGGTCCACTTACTTTGCTGCACTTTTTTTACAGTTTCCGAAGAAGGTGTTGTAGTTACTCGGCTTAGCAACAAAGAAATTGCTTGAGGTCAGTGTAGTTAGAGGTGCTACTGCAAATCTCAATAGTTAGGGGATCTATTGCAAACCCCGTAGTCACGAGATCTACAGAAAATCTCGCTTTCCTTGCACATGTAGAATCTATGCAATACTTTGCCTTATAGTTGATAGCTTGTATTTAAATTGTCTATTAACACTTAACACGTATGAAACTAGACATGACCTTGTGCCTAAAAATGAGATACTAACTTTTTCTTGTGCCTTAATGAAATCTTGTATACTAATGAAACTAATGTTCTTTGAAAATACAAAAAATATGGTGAAATTTCAATTTATATATATATATGGTATAGTTTGGTGATTTTTGCTTGAAATGTTTGATGATTTAGGCTAGAAACCGGAGTTTGGGTTATTGTTCGTTGATTTTGGATTGAAATTGATTGTTATTTTAGGCTAGAAACCGGGGTTTGGGTTATAGTTTGTTGATTTTGGATTAATATGAATTGTTATTTTAGGCTAGAAACCGGAGTTTGGTTTATAATTTGTTGATTTTGGATTGAAATGGTTTACAACCTGTGTTGAAAGTTATGGTTAATGTGTTGATGATTTTAGTGTAGAAATCGGAGTTTAGGCTAGTTATTTGATTTGGGATTGAAATGGTTTTACAAGTATGTGCTTATTGATAAGCATAACATACAAAAGGTCCTCAAAGGGTGTTGTTCCTACCCAAATGGAAAAATGGTACTGGGTGGTCTTTATGATCAAAGACCATCGATTAGTTATTATGAGCGTTGACCTTTTGACCCTGTGTTTCATAGTGCGTTGATAAACCTTGTGCATGGTGCAATTTTTTAGATAGACAAGTCATGGCTATATATCGATAGAGTAAAACCTGAGTTTGCAAAAGGGTTGACAGCCTTCAAAGAATATGCACGACAATTCCTAACCAGTGAAGGTACGGTTCGTTGTCCATGCGCAAAGTGTTGTAATACCACTTTGCAAACTTTAGATGAAATGTATGATCACTGTTATTCTTGGGGGTGGTCACGTGGGTATGATACATGGTTTTTGCATGGTGAAAGCGAGCAATCATCCCGTAAACGTGCACGAAGAATGATACGGTTATCGGCGAGAATGTCATTGAGCGTGATCCCATAGATCTATGGGCGGATGTGCGTCGACATGCGGATGGGACATGGGTTGATGCTCAAGCCGAAGATGACCATGTAAGTGATCGATATTTTTTTCTATATATATATACATACATACACAAGCTATACATATAAGTGATAATTTTTTTCTATATATATATATATATATATATATATATATATATATATATACATATAGCTTTTGACATACTTTTATTATTTGTGGTATAAATGTAGAGAATGTTGGAGTTTTATCGCTCCATCATCGCTCCAGGACCCGAAGAAAGTCGACTCAAGAAGAAGAAGATTTGATTTTTAGTAGTGCGTTGGGAGACAGGCGCGACTACTATATTGGACGCGGGCCTCGGATGGCCATTTCACGAGCATCGGGATCGTCCATACCATCCTCATCCAGCTGTGCCACTTCATCATACCGTGATGCTGAAGTAGATGGACTGAAGAAGGAGTTGGCAAAGTTGAAAAAGCCAAAATGAAACAAAAGACTATGCTAGACTTCTTCTTCGCCCACTACAACAAAACAAATAATACAACGTTTGGCATAGATGATGATGATGGCGATGAGGATGGTGATGAGGATCAGGGCGATGGTACACACGATGGATCACAAACATAACTTATAACTTTGTTTTAAATATTTTGTTGGTTAACCGTACGTTACGATGGAATTTACGATTTTCATATTATTATTATGTTTGTTCATCCCCTAGCTAGTAGTTTTGGTTCATTTGGATGATTTTTGGTTCATTTGGATGATTTTTGATTCATGTTAATGTTGCGTTTCGATTTTTCGGCATGCGAGGGCATGCAAAAACAAATGTTGCCTAAAAAAAAAAATTATAGCCGATCATTTCCCAGAAAATTATAGCCGATCATTAGGGACGACATTTGTCGTCCCTAATTTAATTATTTTTTTTAATAGTTCATTTTCGGAAATTAAATTAAATTTATTGTAAAGTTTTTAGGGACGACAATGTCGTCCCTAATAAAAATTAAATTATTTAATTTGTTTTTGTGAAATAAGATAAATTAATTTTGGAATTTTACATTAGGGACGACATGTCGTCCCAAAAAATGCACGCCACGTCAGCGTTGAATAAAAAATTTGCCACGTCAGCGATAGATCTTTAGGGGCGACATGTCGTCCCAAAAAAAAATCCTCCTATTTTTGAGACGAACCTTTAGAGACGACACATTAGGGACGACATGTCGTCCCTAAACGTAAAAACGGGACGACTTTTGATTATTCGGGACGACATTTTGTCGTCCCAAAAGAGTGTAATTGTAGTAGTGGCTACTGCAAAATTTCATACATTCCTGAAAAAACACAGCAATACATTCAATCCTTAATGAAAACAAGCTCATTATCTTCACTTCAAGTTTTCGACCGTACGTAAAAAAAGTACAAATACCCCTACATACCAATAATTATTTCCAATAAAACAAAAAAGAATACATACTGCTGCTTGATTTTTTTTTTGCTGAGAGATCTGCTCGATGTTTTTTTTTTTTTTTGAAAAATTTGCTCGATGTTTGGAGATTTATACTATTTAGAACTGAAACTTTTTTTTAGAACCGGCTGAATGTGAATGAAATCCTAATGACAAAAAAAAAAAAAAAAAAAACAAAAACCAAAAAAAAAAAATGGGCTGATGGAAAACCGCCCGGGTCACCGGGTTGACCGGTCCGACCGCCGGGTCGACCGGTTCAACCGCCGGGTCGACCGGTCTGACCGCCGGGTTGGCCGGGTCAGAACGGTTCACTTGCTTAAACGGTCGAATGCTTGATCTGGCCCGGGTTTGAGACTGGGTCACCGGGTCGACCGGTTTGACAGCCGGGCCGGGCTGGGTCTGATAACTATGGTTCGACCTTACTTCCGCTATACTAGCTATAAAGGTAGTATGTGATTTATATTTGGTGGTTTGACGACCCACCAAATTTTAATAATTTTTTGCTAAGTCTGACCTGCGGGGATCAGTTTGTCTGTCGTGCAGACTTAATGAATTTTGCCGAGTCCGACCTGCGGAGCTCAGTTTGTCTGTTCTGCAGACTTAATAAATTTTTGCTGAGTCCGACCTGCGATACTCGCCTTGTCCGTCTTGCAGACTTAATGAATTTGGTTGAGTCCATCTTAAGGAGCTCAGTTAGTCTGCCCGGCAGACTTAGTAAATCGGGCTGAGTCCATCCTGCGGAGCTGAGTTCGGTGTCCGTTTTGAGTTTGTCCTTTGTAAACTTTGCGTGTGTGTTTGTCCTGTAAACTTAGTCAAAACCATTCACATTGCATAAAATGGAAAGTTAAAATATAATTGAAGTAATGTAACTTGCGCACTCAGTGAGTACAACTTATTAAAGGGACAAATTTAAATAAAAAGGACCGTAGTAAAATAACATTGCTAGAATGTAAATAATGAAAGTAACTTATTGGTGTCCGGAACCGGTCCTGGACGGCATGTCCTAGCACTGTATCGAGATTCTTTCTCTTTGACAGTTTCCGCATGGCAACTCTTAGCAGCTTCTATATCCCCCAAATTTGTTGTTGGGACCGTCCACGATTGTGTAGATAACGTTGATGGGGCGGTTATCTAAATGTCGATCCTGATATGGAGATCGGTACCTTCTTCGTTGGGACTCATCCTGTCTGCCCCATTCTTGGTTGTAATTCCTGCGCTTGAAGTCCCTGCGACCTCATGACTCTGCATTCTGAGACTAGAGAAACCAGATTACTAAGGAAAGAGAATAAGCATAGACATTTTCATTTATTCATTGTAAAGATGATAATCCAATTACACAGCAGCAAATGTTTAAATAGAATCTAGGTGATAGATTTCTGTTACAAGATAAGCCACATGGCTACATCTTAACCGTCCACTACACAGTTAATCTAAGGGCTCTCATTCACTCTTATCTTCAATGACCCCCTCAAACGAAAAGGTGTTCATGCTACATTGAGTTTGCCTCTCGAAATAAGTGAATGGCGATGGGCGATGCTTTGGTCATCTTCGTCGCAATTTGATCAGAAGAAGGGACATACAGAACCTGCAACTGCTTGCTTAGAACCTGATTTCTGATAAAATGAATGTCAACTTCAATATGCTTGGTCCTAGCATGATAAACTGGATTGTAGGCTAAGGAAGTAGCACCAGTATTATCACACCAGGCTCTAGGAACTCCAGAAATCTGTAACCCCAACTCAATCATAAGCTGCTTAAGCCACTTCATTTCTATAGATAAGTCAGCCAGTGCCCTATATTCTGACTCTGTACTGGATCTAGACACAACCCCCTGTTTCTTTGAACTCCAGGACACAAGGGAATCACCAATAAATACACAGTAACCCCCAACAGATCTTCTGTCAAAGGTGTCTACAACCCAATCAGCATCAGTAAATCCAGTCAAATGCAATTCAGAAGATGGTTTAAAGTGCAGGCTGAGATGCAAAGTGCCACCGACATACCTCAAAAGTCTTTTCAGAGATGACCAGTGATCAGTGTAAGGGTCTTGCATGAACTGGCTAAGACAATTGACAGCAAAAGTAATATCTGGCACTTCTGTAGGTTTTAGGATCTGATAGAGGAGTGCCTTGCTTTGGTTTCAAACATTTTCCTGCTATCATAGGTGTAGGACACCCTTTGAGATGATCAAACCCCAGTCTTTTTAGCAGCTGTATGGCATAATGTGAGTGATTCAGATACAGACCTGAGCTGTCTCTAAACACCTGCATTCCCAGGAAATGGGACACCTGGCCAAGATCTTTTAAAGAAAAAGTATTATTCAACTGCTGAACAAACTTCTTGATTAATTCAGCTGAGTTTCCTGTGATCAAGATATCATCTACATACACTAAGATGTATAGCACCTATTTGGCTGTCTTATAGGTGAACAATGAAGTGTCTGAGACTGTTTGTGTGAATCCCCATGCCTTCAGTTGACCTGTTAGAGCTTCAAACCAGGCTCTAGGAGCCTGCTTGAGACCATAAAGAGCCCTATTCAGTTTACAGAGAAAGTGTGGTCTGGCAGGATCAACAAAACCTTCAGGCTGAGTCATCAACACTGGCTCCTTCAGAGGCCCATTTAAGAAGGCATTATTGATGTCTATTTGATGAATTGGCCAATTCATAGACACACCCACTGCAAGGACAACCCTAATTGTTGTAGATTTTGCAACTGGGCTGAAAGTTTCAGTGAAATTAATGCCATAACTTTGATGAAACCCCTTAGCCACTAACCTGGCTTTGTACTTGATTACACTCCCATCAGTATTCAGTTTGACCTTAAACACCCATATGTTCCCTACAACCTTCTGGTTGGGTGATGGTGGCACCAGATCCCAAGTGTGATTCTGTTGTAGTGCCTTGTATTCATCCTCCATGGCTCTCTTCCACTCAGCTCTAGCCAATGCTTCTGATACATTCAAAGGTTTTGTAGGAAATGCTGAGGCAGGCACATTGACACAAGAGACACTGTAGGTTTTTGGTTTGTAAATCCCTGACTTGGCTCTTGTTTGCATTGAATGTGTAGGGGCTAGACTTTTGGTGTGTGGTGGAGATGGTGCAGGTGGAGGTGTAGGACTTGGTAAGGGTGAGGATGCTGCAGGAATCTGTGAATCAACAGTTGGTGTGATGGAGATATCATTCTCAACACTAGGAATGTTGGCAACCGGTGTATGTTCTGTTTCATTAGTATATGGTGCAATCTGTGGAGACTGTGATGCTGGTGTAGAACTAAGTGAATTGTGATCAGTGTGATTTGTATCTGAAGACAGATTACCTGACTGTGAAGGGGTATTCTCTTGATGAATTGTACCAGCAGCATTGGATGTAGTTGGCCAGATATCAAAGGTGATTGGTGTAATGGTAACAGATTCTGAGAGAGGGGTGACACTCCTATGAAATAGTTTAAGACTCTGATTCATAACCAGTTTGGCACCACCATTAAATGTGTTCAGTCTGATTGGGGTGGGGAGTACAGAAACTTTGAGCCATACTTAAAAACTGAAGGCATACAGTTCAGACATTCCTGCCCTCATGATCACAGTCAAAATGGAAGGGTAGAACGGAAACATAGACACATAATTGAGTTATGGTTAACTCTTCTTGCACAAGCTTCATTACCCCTTAGATTCTGGTGGCATAGCTTTGAGTATGATGCTCATCTTATAAACTGTTTACCTACCCCTGTCTTAAAAGGCAAGTCCCCTCATGAATGTCTTCTTCATGACAAACCTTCATATTCCCTCCTTAGGGTTTTTGGCTGTGCTGTGTATCCCAATTTAAGACCTTTCCAGAATACTAAGTTTCAGTTCCATAGCAAGAAATGTGTTAATCTTGGTCTTAGCATGCACCATAAGGGATACAAGTGTCTGGATGAGTCAGGAAGAGTCTACATTAGTATTAATGTTGTGTTTAATGAAGAGGACTTTCCCTTTTCACAGGGTTTTCTCCTTTAATCAAATATACACTACTATAATTTGTATTTTAGGAATAATAAACTTCTATGATGTCTATCCTACCATTCCAAGGATTTAACCTCACAGCTCAGTGCCGCCGCAGGGTCAGTCAAAGAGGTGATGATTAAACTGAGACAATCTCTCTCAATGATTAAGCTTCGAGAATTGAACATCTCATGGGAATCAGACATCCCGGGCCTTACTCATTGATTACCTTCCTTTTTCTAGCCTAGATATTTCGAAAATATCCATAAATAGTGTGACCTACTATATCAGATCTCAAAGTATGCCCCGAGTGTGCCGCCGTAGGGTCGGTCAGTGACTCAACGAGTACCCAAAATCATATCCTTTCGGAAACCAAGCCTTGAATTTTGATAGGGGTGAACACCACCCGCAGGGGGCCGGAATCAAAGCGGGTCGAGGTGTCACCCTTCTCTCATGTGCTTGCATTTATAGTAGAGGCCGTGGGGTTGGCTGTCGCCTTCCCCGCTCCCACTAAATAATTTGAAAAAGTGGTGGGTTAACTAATTACGGTTTCGGTCTTGACAATAGGAAAAAAATAAATCAAAGTACTCCGAACAGGGTCAGTTATGTAGGCAAGCCTACGCCGTCTTATTCGTTGGAACATATGTGACAGTTCAGGCTAATCCAGTAACAGAAGCCCCGTTTAGCCCGAAGGCTTATCAGCTATGCAAAGTCTTGTCGAACTACTGTAACGTACATCACACGTGGAAGGGGAGTCGATTGAGCCGAAGCTCGGTTGAATTCGCCCAACCATGGTTAGATCATTTCCGAACCCATATACTAATATTTTCCGATTTCTAAATTATCATCCAAAGCGTAATCTCGTTTCTGTTTAAGGTCGGTTCACCGAAAACTCAACGATTTATCTAAGTGGGATTCACCGAGAATCAATCACTAAAATCGTAACGATTGACAAAACCCGGTTCTTCGGTTTTAATAATTAGTTACTTAATTTTAATTAACTACCACATATTAAGTAAAACAAGTATGTTAACTAATTAATCGAGTTATGCACGCCTAATTTAATTCGAAATTAAATATCTACGTGTATGCATTAGAGTGGAATCATGAAGATGCATGTCATGGCAATTTACGGTTATATCATACAATTTTCGATCATACACGAAAAAAATAACGGAAAAATAAACACCGAGATGGATCATTGGTACCCCCGACTAACCTATTTTCTAAGAAAAAGTAAAAAACTTAATCTAATCTTCGAGTCTTGAACTTCGAATCTTGAACTCGAATCACCGGATCACGAACCACGAACACCCGAAAGGAGAAAGGTTTTTTAATTAAATAAAACGAATTTATTATAATTATAACCCTTTTTATAATAAAAAACAGTTTTTTTTTAAAATTTATTTTCGGCTGTTATGAATTATTTCTAAATTTTTTAATTTTTTTTTTAATTCTCTGCCAAACAGCAGATTTTTATAAAAAAAAAACAAGATTAGAAAAAATTATATATGTACAGCCGCCAAAATAAACCCTAGCCGAGGGATAAAAAAGAAAAACAGACTTATAGCGACGCTTTTCAGCGTCGCAGAAAGTCTTGTAGTGCAGTTTTTAACCGTTTCTCCTCGTTCATACCTTGGGTTTCGCCTTGATCTTCATCTTTTCTTCAAGATCTTCATATTTCGAGCCCGGAATATATAAAATTACAACAAAGATGCTATTTTTTCATATAAATTTCGAATGACATATAAATTAAATTCAAATCCAATGCTAAATTGTTTCTAAACAAGAGAGCTACAAAATAGATCTACGGGTAAACAATACCAACCCCAATCCATCTCTTCAACCACAACAATCACAAGGCAACAACATGATATTTTTGAATCATCATAAAAACGAAAATAAAATAAACAATCTAACATTCTTATTCCACTCCTTAGATCTAAAATTTACATACTTCGATTGATAGATCAAAGGATCCGATACCACTTGTAGGATGTAATATTGCCGGATGGATCAAGATCCACCCGATTACGCAGCGGAATAGTATAGATCTAGATCCAGTCAACCAAAATACGTAAAATAATAGATCTAAACCTACAAGGGGGTTTAGATTGCTTACCAGTTTATGGTGTATAAACGTCAAGAACAATCTTTATTCCAAGCTAATCGATCCAATGAGATGCCACCGTCTTCCAACGTGTATCTCCAAGCAACACCGAGTGGATGGTGTTTCAAGCCGCCGGACCTCCTTGATATGCTACCTTAGAAAACATGAAGTTTTCTAAAACTCAAAACCCTAGTATTATAGCCGAAATCTCCAAGCTATAATACTCCCAATATTTCGAAAATAATAGTGTGTCATAAGGCTTGAGAAAACTCTCTTTATATAGGAGAGTAATCCTTGTCCTCCAAAGATTTAATAATTAAGAGATAATTTTTAGATTAATCCTTATTCCAAATATAAGATAAATAAAATAATTATCCCAAACAAATTAGGATAAATAATATTATTATCTAATATTTCATGAATTATCAATTAACAAATAAAAGATAAATCACACATTAATTAATTATCCAAGAAAACCAATTCCTTAATAATCAAATAACTTACAATATGCGCCCACCTTAATTAAATAAAGGTCCATGCGCATTTTTTGACACATTAGGCCGAGTCCACAAAAAATCTCTTTTCCGCGTATTTAATTATCTAGTCCAACTAAACAATTAATCCACATATCAATTAAATAGTCCAATCCAACTATTTAATTATAATTGAGGTGAAACGACAAGAAAACGTATATGCTATATTAGGAGCCACGTCGGGGACCATGGACCCATATTCAGTAGCTACAATAAATCAAATAATATTATCCGTCAGACCAAACAATAATATTCAATCTATTAATTCCGGGATTACACCACCATAAACCCGAAACTGAACTCTGCTGAATATAGATATAAACTTACACTCAACTATGAGTCATAAGGTGTCCACTGATATAATCATTACATACGGATAAATCCTCAATAGACTGTTCACTTCGATTCTGGATATCTCTGTAAACCCTTCTCGAAACAAATTATCCTTATTTACCATTAACCCCCTAGTGATCAATTAGTTCATAACTAATATAAAATGAACTGGGCCCATCGATCAGTTTCTAGGGTCAACAAAAAAAGGAACTGTCTGTCTACTTCCCGAGGGAAGGAATGGATTCCATATGTGTGACAGCACATACTACTCACTCATCCTAGAATAGAGCCAACGAGAAGTGTTGGACCACATACTTAGAAGTGATCCTTACTAACACAACAAACACTACTCTAGTCTAAGCAGTTGTCTATGATCACCTCATGATTGAGATTAATCCATATATGATCATCTTGTGATTCGATAAGACTTCTCGATTACAGAATTATATCGAGAACTCAAATCAAATCGGTCCAGCCCTATATGATTATCATCATATATAGATGCCCCATTAGGTACCCTATTACCGACTGTCTGGATAAGACTGTCACACCTAAAGTGTTCTGGGCGCATTATTAGCAAATTAATCTAGAGACCCGTACTCAGATTAATAAACGCTAAGGACTAAGTTAATTTTAAGTATATTTCACAAACTCAATCCTCGTGTGTATAGCCATACACTGAGTTATGTGATTACATAATCAATATACTTAGGGTTTTCTGCAGTGTATTAATATTGGCACTAAATGCGAATAAATAAGATGAAATAAATTCTGTCATTTATTTAAATAAAACAATTATAAATTGTCTTTCGGGCATAAAACCTAACACTCCAATGCTCCAGATTTGGTACATCCTATAAAATACAAAAACGCGACAAAACAGTACCAAAACATCGGGAAAATAGCATAGATGCAAAATTACGATCCTGGAAACACTCACATAGCATTTAACATATATTCTAAGCAATATCGAGCCTAACTATCCTCTCTTGAGCATAATTCGGGGTGCATATTGGTATAAATATTGGTACCATTTAGAGTGTCATCAATTGGTGAGAAGAGGGGGAGAAATACCAAGTTTGTTTTATGTTATTTTTGGTCCATGACCGCCTCTATGTCGCTTCTTATTAGGTTAGAATCGTTTATACTTATAGTTGCATTGTCTCTGTGGGATCGACCTTGACTCGCATTTACTATACTACTATGTACCTAGTATTCTTGCTAGTAATATCCATGTTAGTGACTTACACGCGATTAGGCCACTAAAGAAATTTTGGAAAATTCTTGAAAATCAATTGGGAGTAGTTGAATAGTGGGAGTAAAATCATAAAACAAAAGACCATTTTTTATTTTGCAGGTATAAACAACCACACTCTTTTATCTTTATTTTATATATGTTGTAGTTTTTAGCAAACTTTTATTTATGTTTTTTTAATTCTCGATTGTTAGAACCATAATTAGATTACAGTTACGTTTTGAGAAACGTTCTCAAATACGGTTAAGTAATTTTAATCCTTTTAAAATGAAGCAATGACACGAGCAACTACGTTATAGTAGTTAAAGACAAAGAGACTACATATATGATGTTGTGCTCTAAGACTTTAGTTATTAATCAAAATGGAAGCTCATGATATGATTGAGACACTTGAATGGAGTTTCAATTAATCAATCGTATATTGTATACAACAATATCCAATGGGTCATTCTATCATATGATGACAAATTAATTCAAACATTAGATGCGTTGAATATGAATGACCACACCGAATTTTTTGAAAAGTTGTTTTCAATATTGGAAGACTTAACTTTCGACTTAATTCTTAATCATTGCTTAAAAGTTAAATAAATAGTTCATGTTTTGAATGTGATTCAAAAGGTTAAATAAACTATCTAATAATCTTTGGATTCTTTTTATGAAAGAAAATTCAAGATTTAGCTCTTGTGATTTTTTTCTTAACTCTTATGAAGACTAAACTAAGAAACATTAAGTGTTTTAGGGATTAACAGAAAGTAAGGGCATGTGCTTAAAATAACATAACTTATCGAAGTCTCTATTCTAAGCTCAACTCAACTCTTAGATTTATGATATCTTACAAGTATGATTGAATTAGAAAGATTGAATGAAGAATATATATCCCAAGATATTGAAAGTGAAGAAAACATTACAGCATTTACCATATTGTATTTTGAATCTACTAAACTAATAAAGGAACAAAACAAATGTTATTGCGTTCCGGTTCTTATGAAGAACACCATTTCAGTTATCTGTTAGGATTTAATGGACAAATCAATTGGAAGGAATAAATGTTATTCCAATAAAGTTGAATAGTCTTTAAATCTAACATACTAAATCAATGTCACTATATAGTTGATATATGTGATGAAATCTCAGCCGAATAAGTGTGTGGCTGTTATCCTTGATATTTTGTGGTTGTTTTAGACATAGTCTATGTTGAAGAGATACGTGTAATCAAATGTCATTCTGATGATGTCTGAACCATGTGATTATGAATCATGTGGGTTATACGTATCTTATCTAAAGATGACTTATATAACCTTTTATGAAAAAGGTAATAAAGTCTACAAGAATATTGATGTTTATTGGCTTATGACAATCAATACCATGAATTATTTTTTATTGCTCTTTGACTATTTTTAGAAATGGTTGCAAGTACTTAGTGAAGTATGAAATTCAGAAAGCTTTAAAAGTTCAAGCTAGTGTGAATGTAAGAATGATAAACAACTATGGAATTAATCTCTAATTGGATAGAAGCAATTAATCTCTGAAGGGTGTTTTAGAAGTTTTCTGAAAATGAATTAGATTCTCCTTTGAAAGGATGTCATTTTGGGATACGCAATCGATTGTGTTTCTAAAATGGAATTAGCACTTTATACGATAAAGATGTGAAGTAAGCCATGCAAAGTATCCCTTTTGTTTCGGGATAGTGCCCTTATACAATACATATACTTAACCGAGTTCCAAAGAATAAAGGTTGGATAAATTCCATATCGATATGAAAGACGATGACATCAAGTCCATCTTACACGATGATTTAGGGTTGTCGTGCTTTAGCTAGTAGGCAATGTCCGAAAGGCTTGGAGCCCGTATGACATATGCAACTTTGTGGAATGTCTTAGCAAATATGCTAGATATCATTTACTTACCTATGGAGCAAAAGTGTTTTTCTCCAAACATCTTCGTCTTCAGAGGAAGTGTATTTCCAAAAGAAACAGTGGGAGTAAATAAGATCTCGAAAGACTTTGAGAATCATAGAGAGATATTCAACCGTCGGGACGTGAGCAGACGCCACATAGTGATGAGGTGTAGAACACTGCTCAACACACACAAGTATTCTATGAGCCCACAGATTACCACATGCCTGAAAAGATGAGTGGTGTGTTCATCTTGAAAAATGAAGATCTCACGAATTATGCAGGAATGCTTGAAAGGCAAGATTAAGAATATGGCTTGGAGCCATAGTGTCTGAAGTAGATTCCATGTGTGAAAACCGGGTTATGAACCTAGTGTGACTTACCTAAAGGGAATGTCTTTGAAATGTATAGTAGGTCTTTATGAAAGGCCAACATGGACCGTAATACAATTACTAGGTAAGCTGAGTTGATGGTGAAAGGGTATAAGGTGTAATTCTTGTAATTATCTTTATGCTACCAGTTATGCTCAAATCTATTCAGATAGTGCTTGTTGTAGCTACGTATCATGGCTATATGATAGTGTTGAAAACATTGGGCCAATGGTTTTATGTTCACAGACGATAACATGATGTGTAAGCTTATGAGATCCATTTATGTACTCAAACAAGTTCCTCTGTATATGTTCTTTGCTATGATAGATCAAAAGAGTTTGATTTCATCAAAAGGAAAGATATGCCTAATGCACAAAAAGGTTAGTTGGAGTGTCATTGTTCTTGAGCAAGGTATTGAATATCCTTCTCGGAATCAACATCCCATGTTACAGTCAATTACTATTTTCTAGTTCAAGGTCTTTACGAAAGCTCTTGGAATGATAGTTATGATTTTGGAAATAAAGAATCTAGATAGATTTAGATATTGCTTAACTATCACAGTTCACCCTTGTAAATGGGATGTTAAAAGGACTTTAGCATAGGTCACGACAAGAAATACTGCTAGCCAGCATTCTTGGGATCTATCTTTGACAGGACGTCAGTCCTAAACATAAGATGAAATATGATACTTATGAAAGGATCCCTTTGCTACTGCAATAGGATCCGTAATAAGAATTGTACCAGATGGTCATAATGCATGAAGAGTCATAAGTAAGAATGAAAGTAGTTCGGTAAATGTCGAGAATATCCTTAAAGGTGTTAACGAGGGGTTCCAAGTTTATTGAAACTTGGAATTGGATAAACGTAGATATACATATATGCACCCTGAAGCTTATGAAGATAGTGGGAGCTACAATCTGGGTTTGTGATCACTTTAAGTAAGTGACACAGTGAGCTAGAAATGTTCTCAGCAAGAGATCATTGTAAATTCTACAGCTGAACCAAAACACAATGTTGCCTAAGAGGCGTAGAAGGAGTAGTACATGGATCTAAGAGGTTCATTCATGAACCTTGTGTGGTTCTTCCACCTTTACTGTATAGCTAATATAGTAGTACTCATTGCTTGAAGTAGGGACCAAGGTCTTCTCAAAGATTCATGTGTGTGTGTTGAGGCAGTTCCATTTGACTTGATCATTTGGAGCATGATATAAGGATAGTCTGAGTCCTCACGGATTGCGATCGGTTCACTCATAGGGTTGGTTACGGGTATTGCATGAGATTCTTGTGTTTCAACTTGGTCTTCTGTGTATGAGTGATTGGCTTTAGGCCATGTGTGAGATGGTTGAAATAGTGTCCTAAACCCAATCGGTTTGGACTGGATCCGACCTGGTCGGATCATTTTTGCTATTTCTTTATGATTATACATATGATAAATGGCTTTCTGATTTTATATATTTGTTCGTTCAACGGACCAATTATGATATTGTATATATATGATAACATTCCTAGTGTAAAACTGTGAAAGAGAAATCATAATAGTGGTTATGGTTGATGAGATCTCGACTCACTTTAATTGGTTCGATACTTAAATGTCTCCAGTTGCATGTGCTATTAAATGGGACATTAATTGTACGGTTAGACTATCACGTTTTGGATGTCTTCTATCTTATGAAGATGGGAATAGATCTCATCTATCAAAGTGTTGGGACATTTGGAATGTACGTGGATGTGTATTGGAGAACGCATACGTTAGACTGACCCACTTACTTTATTAAGTGTTGCACTATGTGGCAGTTGTGTAATTATCTTGAGACCGAAGTCTTCATGGCATCACGGTGTGGCTTGTCATACTATGACACTATTGAGGTTTCCCCTAGCCATAGGGCAATCATGCGATAGTGATTGGGTGTGATACTGAAGAATGCGTAGGATTCGTGTTGCTCGTCCGGAAATCGCGTATCCTAATCGTAAGAGTAAATATCCGAAAGGGCCTTCTTATAAGGAATGTCTTATTCTCGAAAGTCTTTTGAAAGCGGAAGTAATATGTTACTTTGAGAGAATAGGATATCCAGATTATAAGATAACGTCGTTGATTTTTGACATACGACGTACGACCGTATCGATATTATAACGGCGATAGGATTCTATTTACACAGTAACCGTTTTGCATGAAAGGTTGTAGTTATAGCACTGGACACTTTCCGGTGATTGGGGGTCATGGACGTGTTGCTAGACGCTATCAATGATCGTTAGGTGTGAAGGGTACTTTAGTAAATGCACTTTATGCTTACGGCCAACATATTCAGAAACCTATCGGGTCACACACATATCAATAACTAGCCGGAATTAATTTGTGGTTATATCGATAACCGGATGAGGATTTATTTATACCTACTATATAGTGATAAGTTAATATAGCAGTATTTATCTATTATGTATAAATATAATACAAGATATTAATTGTGTTGATTAATTAAATATACATATAATGTATATGTATGTGGCGCATGTGTGTGTGTTTTTTTTTTTCGAAGGGGCATGTGTGTGTATATTGATACACATGGATTTTTTTAAATTAATTAATCATAGTATTATATTATTATATTTTAATATTATATATTAATATATGTATAAATGTATATATGTGTGTGTTATATATATAAGTGATATATATGTGCACATGTGTAATAGATATATTTAGTAGTATAATATAACAAAGATATATTCAATATTAGAAATTGACAATATATGTATCTTTGGAAAGTATTTAATATAAGATATTGAATATATGACGGATATGATTTTAAGGAAAATCCTTAAAAAGATTTAGGAAGGTAGTTAATGAGATAATCGATCAAATATCTGATTGATTTATTAAATCCTTATTCTATTGTGAAAATAGTTTCTTGTTCCACACTCCATTCTGAGACCTATGGGGTGCACCTCTTATCTATATAAGGGGAGTTGTGACAAGCTCTTTTGTATCACAATATTATTGCAATATTCTAGTGAAAGAAAAAGAGAGATTCTTGAGAAAGTTTTATGGGAAGAAGAAAATGTGACCTAGCAGTCGACTTTTCCCAGTATCAAATTTTCGAGGATCCCGGGGGTTGTTCGTGTGGATTACCGTTAGAGGCCGGACATTTGGACGGCTTGGTGCTTGGACCATCAACCGTCGACAAAGCGATGATCTATTTTAGATCATCCAAGGTAGTTCTTTCATCTACTTCTTTTATGCTTGTTGCTTAAACAAAGTCAATCTTGGTGAAAAGAAATTAAATTTTAAATTCCGCCGCGTTCCCCTGTAGATTTCCTAACACGGACATCTATGTGGAGTTAACCCATAGGCTGTACTAACATCACACGCATTAAGAGTTCCGGGATTTCCGGCGTGAGCCAAGAAGCTTCCTAGGTAGCCATCGACAAAGATTGACAGTACCTAGAAATCGATCAACTATGTCCTAACTAGTGCTTCAATTTTGTTCCATCATGCTAATTTACGAAAAAGAATACCAGACTGGCCAGATCTAAATATATATATAAGTTAAACCTGTTAACCAGACGTAGTTGGCGCAGAACCCTAAAAATTAGTGCTTCTAAGGTTGCCTCATTGCGGCAGTAAAGACTGCCGCCGCAGTGAGTGCGGTGAATCATCTTTCTGGGTTACATATTATGATTCTTGTTTTACTGGTGAATTATAATGAGTTTAATCATGCAGATTAATTAACATCACATTGAAGCATAGCTAAAATACCATATTAACTATACGAAAGAATGTTCAAAACTTCATACCTTAACAATGGATGCCTATCTGGATCAACTCAAGCTAGTTGATGGCTCGGGGAGGATGGGAACCGAAGGAACTCACAAGAAAATTAGCAAAGAAAACTCTATTTCATATTGATTGTATTTGTACAATTTATGACACTGGCGAAAAAGAGAGATACATAAAAGAACTAGCTACTAGAGGCTTTATATAGCCATCTAGCCGACTTAGACTTTAAAGAAAACCCCAGCCGACTTAGGCTAATGTTCTAAGTGTTAGGAAATCTACGCGGAAACGCAGCGGAATTTAAAATTTATTTTCTTTTTAACCAAAATCGACTCCGTTTAAGCAACAAGCATAAGAGAAATAGACGTAGAAAATACATTGGATGATCTAAAATAGATCGTCGCTTCGTCTATGGTTGTAGTTTCTGCACGAAGCCGCCCGAGTGTTCGGCCTGTACCGTTGATCCACACGAACAACCCGTCGGAATCCCATCATGGATTGCTACCAGAAAAACTCGGTTGCTAGACCGACCTTTTCTCTCTCTCAAAAACTCTCTCTAAGAAACTCTCTTATTTTTCACAAGAATTATTAACTCTTGAAATTGTGATGATACAAAAGAGCTTGGCACCCACACTATATTTATAGTGTGTTCTACGCCTCGTAGTAGATTGAGGAGAAATAAAACCTTTTACTAGTAAAATAAGGAAAGCAACTTTGATATATTGATGGGTCGTCAAATCACCAAAAATAATTCACCTACTACCTTTATAGCTAGTATAGCAGAAGTAGGGGTCGAACCCACAAGGAACGGTGGATTTATTTCTTCTAAAATTCGTAAAAAAAATAAAAGATATTTGGTTTTTTTATTACTTCTTCCAAAGAATAAAAACAAAATCAAATTCAAGAAAAACAAGAAAAGGTCCGGTTAATTAATTATTTCCCCTCAATTCCTACGATTGATCATTGATACAAAAATGACTCGGTAAATCATTAGTAAATTAGTTATAGTTGCCGACAATCGCCAAGCAAACAGTTTTTCCTATGTTCGATAAGCAGGACAATCACCACTACTTAATCTCTAACTGTGTACCACACCTCACAACAATCGCCAGAGGTTTGGTGAGAACAATTGCATTAACGATCAGAAAAACCCAATTCTAGGTATTAACGCACATTGGGTTAACTTTAAACTAGATCACTTATTTTCACAACAGGGAATCCTACAGGTTACGAACCGACAGACAATATGTTATTACCACTTAAATCAAACCATTTTGACAATCGCCTAGATTCAACATTTGGTGCTAGATCTAACTATTCATCTAATCATTCGGCCGAAAAAATTCGATCTCACAATTTATAGCAATCGAGGGATCAACAATTAATTAACTAAAAAATAAAACTAGCTATTCATACTAATATAAATTAGAATAAAGCAAAAATAAAATGAAAATATACCATAACATAAAAGTAGTCGCCGGCCAAAAGTATGGTGTCGGCCTCTCTGTTCCAAAAGCAAACCTAGTTATATTGTCTAATCTCTTTCTCTTCTTGCTGCTGCTACCGTAATACCTCAGAAAGAGTTCTACTATGGGCCTAAAAAGTATAAGCCGATCTTATTTTTTTCTAATTACTGAAATGGTATAACTATAATAATAAAAATCCTAATACTAATAATAACAATAATAAAATAATAAAACTTAATTATTAAAAAGAGTCTTTCTAAAATGTGACCAAAGAGCGAAAGTTCACGGTAGGTTTTAATAGGCTCTGTCTTCTATTTTTTTAGTCGGGATATTGACATAGGCGGAAACTGTAGCTCTGAATTCTTTAAAAACCGCATTCTCCAGTCTTCCACAAAACTTCTAGAAATTGCTTTATAAGTCCCAAAATCTTCCAACTTCTCTCTCGAGCTTCCAAAACCCGAAAATCATCCGAACATTCCCGAAAAAAAGTATCTCTCACAAAATAGATATAAAATAAGCACATAAAACACCACAAAATATGGACTCATCATATATCTTTTATTATACTATAATATATATATATATATATATATATATATATATATATATATATATATATATATATATATATATATATATATATATATATATATATATATCACATATATAAATCTATATACATATATATAACAATTACAAATGTGCACATGTATATCTTATATACATGTCACACACACATCCATAAATTACATATATATTAATACATGATAATATAATACTATGATTAATTAATTTGCAAAATATATGTATATCATATATACATATATGTTTTGACCCATACATATATAATATATATTTAATTAATCGACACAATTAATATATTGTATTATATTTATTCATAATAAATAAATACCACAATATTAATTTCTCACTATAACACTTTATAGTCGAGATAAACTTTCCTTATTTGGTTATCACTATAACTGCATTTTAATCCGGCTAGAAGTCCTTATGTGTGTGACCCGATAGGCTCCCGAATATGTTGGCTGCAGAGACAAGTGCAATTATGAAAATACCCCTCATACTTAACGATCATGGATAGCGTCGAGCAACACGCCATGACCCCCAATCATCGGAAGAGTCAAATGAAATGACTACTACATTTCATGTGAAACGGTTACCGTGTAAATACAATCCTATCGTTATAATAATATCCATACGGTTGTATCTCGAGTGTCAATACATTAACAACCGTATCTTATAATCTAGATATCATACTCTCTCGAAGTAACTCATTTACTCACACTTTGCAAAGATTCACGAGAGCTAGACATTCCGTATAAGAATGCCATTTCGGATATTTACTCCTACTCATAGGGTACGCAATTTCCGGATGAACAACATGAATCCTATGCATGCTTCAGGATCATACCCAATCACTACCGCATGATCGCCCCATGGCTAGGGGAAACATCAACAGTGTCAAAGCATGACAATCCACACCGTGATGTCATGAAGACTCCGGTCTTAGGATAATTACACAACCGCAATATAGTGCGACACTTAATAAAATAAGTGGGTCAGTCTAATGTACGCATTCTCTAATACACGTCCACGTATAGTCCAAGTGTCTATATATTTTGATAGACGAGATCTGTCTCTATCTCCAATAAGATAGAAGAAATCTAATACGTGCTAGTCTAATCTTACTATTAATGTCCCATTTAATAGTACATATGACTAGAGACATTTAAGTATCAAACCCTGTAAAGTGAGTCGAGATTTCATCAACCACAATCACTATTATGATTTCTCTTTCAGAGTTTGACACAGGGACGTTATCATATATATACAATGTCCTAATTGGTTCATGAAACGAACAAATATATAGTAATAGAAAGCCATTTAATATATGTATAAACATAAAGAAATAGTAGAAATGATCCGGACCGGTCGGATCCGGTCCAACCCGATTGTGTTTAGGACACTGTTTCAACACTAAGGCGTTGCAGAACTATCCTGAAGCTCATTCCGGCCTAGAAGACTTCATAGTGAATGCACCGAACATCAAGAATTTCAGCAAATTCTTCTGCTAGACCTCTTCTATCTAGCCAAATATCTTATCTCCAACTCTGATCTGATTCATCCTTGCTCCCGAAAATGGCATTACCTGAAAATCATACAAAACAATGGAAACCAATACTGATTCCAAAGGGTAAAATATGCAAATATAAAAATCATGAACCAAGAACTACTCACCATGAAATTGACTCATAAATCTCACAATTATTAGACCGTTTCTCACAAATGAGCATAATTCGGGGGCAAACTAGATATGAAATATTACAGCAAATTAACTGTCATCAACTACCCCCACTTAGCTTTTGATCATTCCGAGCAAAAAGAAAGAATGAACTCCCTGAACTTCATGCAAAAAAGTCAGAATAAGAAGCGTACAAACCTTTATTCATCAATCATGCATTAAACACTATTCAATTCCTAAACTGGCGTGTGTGTGGATACCTATTCGTGCCACAATGATATAGGTAGAATCACATTACACGAACCTATGGTTTTCATAGATAATATCAAGCCTGCTAATTCCTTCTCATTATTTTTGAAAATTACCTTTCATTACAATAGAGAAGCCAACTGGGCTAGGCGGGTCGAGAACGAGTACTACACAAGGCTCACATTTATTTATGCATATGCGAGGGCCGTGTTGATTCTCAAAAGAAACTTGCAATGGTGGGAGCCTAGCAAAAAACACAATCAAACCTAATGTAGACGTTCTCAAGAAAGAAACTAGCAATGGTGGGTGATGTAAGTCAATTTTATGATGCATTGACTATGATTTTAGCCTCGTTTCCCATGATTTTAATAGTAATATTGCACCGTTCGGGTATTGATTTGCATATTTTCAGAAGGATATAATAAGTAGCAAGTAGTAATAAATAAAGTAGTTTTTATAGTACTTTTGGGTCAATAGGACCAATCTCTTGTAGTCGAGTTTACGCTTGGTAGTTTTGACGATTCATTGCAGGATCTTATGTTGGCCAAACCTCGGGAGAGATGGTTTTGTGTTGACAAGATGCGTTTTACGGTGTGAAGCGTGTACCCGAAGCCACGGAGTTCTTACGGATCAATTGTCTCGAGCATAATTACTCACAGCTGACTTAAATCGACTTTTGACCCAGCTAGGAGACAAAATTCTGTTTTGACAGTTTCACAAGAGTTGTAGATCTTCGAACAAGATTTCCAACGCATCTTGAATCACACAAATCGGAGGTCTACATGCAAAGTTATGGTCAATTTAATGAATACAATCTTGTACCGAACCAGCTGTCGAGCCGAACTTCGGGCAGCTCGGCTCGTTAAGCGTTTTTCACCATAAAAACGCAAATTTGCAGCTGGAAACTCATCTCCCCCTTCCCCCAAACCCTTAGAGCCGAAATTACTCCATTAGAGACCTTGGGAGGTGGTCACTCTAACACAAAAACATTATATTTAACGGATTGATAGCTAGATAGTTGAAATCTCATGTTGTTCTTCTTCAAGCTTCTTCTTTTCTTCATGGGTGTAAGAACTTGGAGGAGATGGAGTCAATAAAGATGGATTTTCATGGGTAATCTTTTATTTAGCTTATTGTTCTTTAATTTCATCTTGATTTGTGTTAGTTTTAGTTAGATTTGTATCCGGAATTTTCATCTTCTTGGAATTGTGTAAAATCCAATTTGGGGAAGATGAAGATGAATGATAGAGATCTAACCCAAGAAATGTGAATTGTGATAATGTAGTTTCTTGTGATTTGTGCGAATGAATGTTTAGATTTCAAGCATTTTGTGGAATTATTTCTCATTACTTGGCCTTAATGCTTGTGTTAGAATAGCCACCTAATATATGATTTAGCACACTTTGTTGAGATCGAGAGAAGATACTTAGTGTGGGATAATAGGTAATGAGACCACTTAGTAAAATCGACTAGAGATAGATTCGGTTTCTAGAGTGGGGTTCACTAATCTTGGTTAGGCAACCCAATGAGTGTAATGCTTATCAACTCTTCTAGACCTAATTTAGTCAATTAGGCCGTTGACGAGATATAGAGTGGTTGTATCACGCGAGAGTGGGCAATCACTAAACCAGGGGTTCACACTAATAATTTATCACAAAGTCACAAATGGATGGAGGGTAGGTCGAATAATTTCTCAACGAATCATAAGTGCTACTTTATCACTTTGATCATTATCTTGGCTAACCGTAGATTTTATTTCTTTTATTTTTTCTTTTTGTGGCATTTAGGTGGTGATGTAACGCCCCGCTCCCGGATACCGAGCCCTTATCCGGAAGAGAAACGTTCAGCGCACATAGCATTAAATAAATCTAACATTATACGCAAGCCTCTACGTCGTCGAATCAAACAAAAGCAAACGGAAGTTAAAAAGACTCGGGCAAAAACATAAATGCTACTAAGAATAGATACAACCATACTAAAGATGGATGGTTAAAATTACAACGACGAAAAACCCAAAGACTTATACAATACGAGTAGAAGTACAACAAGTCTAAGAAAATAAATACAACTAGACTAGTACAACATTTACAAAGAAAATAAACTAGAAGTTTCGTCAAGACATCAATGTCTTCAAAAGTCGTCATCTACACTTGGTCAACCTGTTCGTCTTCTAACCCCACAATGCATACAAAAGAAAATGCAAAGGCGGTAAGTACAAAGTACTTAGTAAAAGTGAGAAGTTAATGAATAACTAAGTTATACAACAAAAAGTTATTATTATGATTATTAAATTATCTTCATGAGACCGACTCCATCTAGGGTTCAATCCATGCCCATCGACATGTCATGACTAAACTTTCTAGCTTAGCTTATCTTGGTTACATCATTACTCAAGGACACAATGCATGATGAAAATTCCACCACGAGATATACTTGCCAACTACGGTGATTAGCACCGGCAGTCCCGGGATCTCCCCGGTATGCATATACGTATGTTCGATGGATTTTCTCCACTACCCTTCAGCCTTTTGAGCATGTAGAGTTGTCCACCTTTTATGAACGTATCACATCGCCGATTTGAATCAGTGCCTAACCAAGAATAAGTGACGTTTTATCTTTTACTACACTTATGTAATTATTATTGTGAATTAACTAGTCACCTAAGTGTTTTCAAGTAAGCTCCCTCACATCTCCTACTATCGTACTTAGACCACTAGACACGGACAAGGCCTAGCACATACACAGACATTGATGAACTCTAGTTCATCAAAGCACAAGCCCTTTCATGCCTTTCCGACGGATCCGAACTACAACTCCCTTTAAGAGTACATTCGGTGTTTTAACTGAACGAATCGGAAGTTCAATCAAAGCTTGTTTATGTTTAATTAATGTTATTGAATAAAAAAAAATTGAAATTTAAAACTCAACACAAATATGCCAAAACATATCACAACTCATTAATTACAACTTAGCATGAATTCTATCACCAAACAACACCAAAACTCAACCTATCATTATAAAACTATAATTACTCATTAGGAAGAGCATATTACCTTAATATCCAGCAAAACCCAAAGCAAAACATCAAGAAACTAACAAATGTTGATCCTCAACCCCAAAACCTATTTGATCAACGAGAAACCCTAAAATCCTATTTCTTTGCAGAAAACCGAAACTGAAAAGGTCTGTAAAACTACAGATTACCTGGATTAGCTGCTGTGAAACTATTTTTAGATTAATCTACGCTTCAAGACGATCGTTTCGACTACTAATGGCTGAAAAACAGAGCTACGGATTAAAAGATACGAATTTCTGAAGATCAAACTCAACGGTTACAAAAAACTAAAGGTAAAATGAAAACTTACGAAATTGAGAGATGTTATTTTCCAAAGTTGCGTCTCCTTGCGCTGATCACTCTTCTCTCCTGCGGCATCTTGAACAGGTCAACGGATTGGTCACACGGTTGAAGTTTACGTTCTCCTTTTTTTTTTCGCTTTCTTCTGCGTCTGATGCCTCTGGGTTCCGCCGTTCCTCCTCTTTTTTTCTTTTTTTTTTTTCCAGAAATCAGCGTGTGAACCAAAATAAGATATTTTGGGATAATTTCCTTTTTATAGTTATTAATTAAATCCATTTTAAATAATAACTAAATCCTTTTAATTAAATCCTTCTTAATTAAATAAATAGGATAAACAACAATTAGGTCGTCGTGATTAAACCCAATTACTATTTTACCCTTTTATGAAAATTCGGGATGTTAGATTCCTTCCCCCTTAAGAGGAGTTTCATCCTCGAAACTCGAATGTAACTGGTTGTACTTGAAATCTGGACTTTGAAAAGCGTTTCGTCTTCTAACTCTTACAGTCTTCTTTTTCTTCCATCTTCCCAACTCTTTTGCTTGTCTTAAGCCAACTTGAGGTTGCGACGATCCACTTCAATCTTCACGTTACCTTGACGTATCAACCCTGGTCTCGTATTTTGTCGTCGCTCCACTTCATCCTAGAAAACTCACGTTCTTCTATCTCTATCTTCATGAAAGATCGTCAGCAGAACTGTTTCAACTCTTGTACGTCTTGGTCGCTCTGAGAGGAACTGCAATTGTCTTCCTGTGGTTTTCATTCTTCATTGTCCTTCCTAATCTTCCGCATTCAGACACCAAAGCTGATTCCGATGCCAATTGTTGCCATCTTCATCTAACTCATGACCAATGGTTGGTTGGGCTCCAGCCACTCACTTGTAACCGGAAACAACTGGATCTTCATCTTTTTCCTTCACGAGCTCATCAACTGCCTCAAATCTTACAATCATCGGTTCAACACTATTTGCTTGCTCCTGCTGCCATATACCCGGAAGGCTGAATCTTCCCGGCCGAAACAACACTTCTGGCACACTTGACTTCTTTTGATCTCAACTTCCATCATGGAACCACAAGCTTGCTGAAGAACTACAAGGATCCCACCTAAAGGACTTCTGAGACTCCCTGTGGGTGGAGAACATGCATTGCCATACTTTCTCTCTGACAGTTTGATCCAATCCTCGTGCCAATTAGGGTTAGCTTGGAAAATAAAAGAAGTTGAAAAGTGACAAGTTGAGTACCAGGGTGGTATGTCAACTAGGTAAGCCAAGGAAGGGTACAATGCACTTGGAATAAGAAAGATTGCTTGGGTTACAAGCGAAAAAAGATGATTCCGTGTTGGGAAAAATTTAAAGTTGGTTCCAGAATGAAGAATGAGGCACTGTATCATAATACAAAAGATAGCCTCCAGAAGGAAAGACAAAGGAACACCTTGCAGATGAGATTCTTTTGAGAGAGTGGAATTCTGCAAGATACGGTGGTCTACAAAGACTTCACAGGCAACTTGAAAGGATGGTAATAAGCTTTCATATAAGTCTTGAGAAAGTGGAGACGTTAAAGGTAACATCACACAACAGAAATTAAGGTAAAGGTGCAAGGTCGAGCACCAGAAGGACTAAAAAGATAGAAATCAAAAGAGAGCAAGAATCTCAACATGAAGGATCCATGGAGACAAAACGAGTACACCAAAAGATCTCAGAATAAAATAAACACTTGTCGAGAAGTGTCCAAGTTTGTAGTAGTCCAAGAGAGGTTATCTTAAGATTTAATAGAAATAGAAATTCCCTCAAGGAATTGTAAGGGAATATCAAAAGTTTGAATAAGTAAGCGGTAAGCAAGATTTTTAAGTGAAGAGGAAACGCCACTTAAGAATTGTTGGATAAGATTTGATTTCCAAGAATTAATTCGAACTTTCAAAGGAAGTTTAAATGATGATTGACGATTCAAATCAAAGATTCAAGGTTGCACTACTCGAGAGGAATAGTACACTACCAAGGAATAAATGGTCAAGGTTAAAATAAAATAGACTTTCAACCGGTGTAAGAAATTTAGAATAGAAACGCCAAACAGAGGATGGAAAATCAAAAGGCATATCAGGCGGTTCATGGCTCTAAATGGCCTGAAAGAGAGTTAAAACTGAATGGTACAAGGTACATTAATCTGGATTGAAATTCAATAGATGTTTTGGAGTTCAAATGTTGGTTGGAAAATGTCTACCTTCTGCTTGAAACTAGTTTAGCATAAATTGCTAGAAGGTTAAAGATAAGTAACTGAAAAGGAATGTCATGGTAGGCTTAAAAATTGGACCGGTAAAAGAAGATATGCATACCTTAAAAGAACAGGAAGCATTAGGTGAAATAGGTACAACATCGACACTACCCTTAGGAGGGGAGCTGAGAATGAACACAAATAAGAAAAGTGTTCTGACATCAGAAGGCTTAGTCAAATTTGTATTTGAAAAGAAGAATGGGGGTGCAACAATGCAGAGTTAGAGGGAACTTGTTCCTTGATTTGACAAGTAAGGAAGCATGAATTTGTTCAAAAGAAAGGCCTATGGAGTTATGTTTCTTAAGTAATTCATGACAACATGTGAAAAGGATTTGTTGAGCTTAAAGATCTCAAATGAGGGATTACATGAGAAATAAATCACCAGAAAAGGTATAATTATAAAAGGGCACGAAAAGGGTATGATCATCAAACATGGCAGGCTGGAGGATAGCATCTTGGTCCTTGTTTACAACTGCAATAGAACTATAATGTTATTTTTACAAGCATCGATCCTACTAAAAGGTTTAACTCAGAAGGAGATCAAACTTCGGGGAACTCCTAAACATAATGGTCGTAACTTACTACCCTCTTAGCCCAAACCCCAAGTCAAAGAGGTGAAAATCCCTTTTAGGTTGCTGTGTATGATATTTACTCCGGATCTGACATTATCAATTTATACAGAACAAACGAAGAGGAATTTGAGCACGATCCAAGGATAAAATATTTAGATACTTGAGTTTCCCAGGTGACATAAAAATATTGGAATTTTTGAATGAAAATAAGTTGGTCAAAAACAGTTATTTCTGACGATTGCACAAGCTGTCAGAATTTCCTGATTAATAAACACTGAGTTGAATTGCAAATCGAGATCAAACAAAAAAGAATATGAACCTAATTCCAAATGCAAAATTGTAGATAAAAGTGTTTTCTACAACATATAAAAAATTCAGATCATTTAAGGGTGTTTAACCTGTTCAAAACAGAAGAGGAAGTGAAGGTGCTGCTGCAGATTTTCTGGACAGAGTGTCCTGCAATAACATGGATTTTCAGAACAATCCATAAACATTATCGAATCAATGTTAAAAGATAAATTGTAGATAAGACATCGGTATATATTGTGGAAAATTTACAGAATTTTTAGAGCACGGTAAGTGGTCTAACCTGAAAGGAAAACACGGAAACAAAAGCATTCACTCATGTTGGATAAAGCAAAAAACGAGGATAATGAAAAGTATGTGCCAAATAAGAGACATTTAACACTATTAGTTGAAACGACTGAGGAGTACTTGGAAAGAATATAATTACACATGAAGTTCGTGTAGAACCATCTCAAGCAAAGCAAAGGTCAAAGAATATTTGTAAACATAAACCAAGTGATAGAAAAGAGAGAAAACGGAGGCTTTGTAGAGTCGAGTCTTTAAACAAAAATTTGTATGTACTAAAACATCTTGTAGGGGATGCATTAAGGGTAATCACTAGGATGCAAAAGTGTGTTGCCCCAAAATAGCTAAACAAGATATAATTGGAAGGATATGCAATTGTCAGTTCAAATAGTTCGAAGGATGAGAAACTTATTTTTCTTAAATCAAGCATTTGACACGATGAAAACATCTTTAAAAAATAAGGCACATCAAATGAATGTACACACTTGGAAAACAAAAGCGCGTAATAAGAGACTTTTACCGAGTTTCGAAGTTTCAAATGGAGGATTTAACCGAGCATGGGTTACCATTAGCATGGATGGGGAAACATTGAAATCGGGATAACCAAGTAGGAAACTAGATGATTATAAAAGAGAACCTTATTGATGAAGACATAAGATTGGAAAATCACCACGCAATCGTTTCTTGCCATCGAGGAGCACTATAACGACAACCCCTAGTCTATACCTACCAAACTTCTTATCCTGGGTAACAACTAGCTTAAGAATCAGATAAATCAAAGTATTCTCATCTCCTATAACCTACTACACTATAACCTACAGGGTGAAAGAAAGACATCTATCCTTCCTTGACCAGAGTACTTAAATGGTTTTGAGAAATTCGGGTGCATACATAAGCCACGAAATAATTGATTTGCACAAAACAAACCAAATTGATTTTGAACATGTGGCAAAGAGAAAATATGTGAGTATATAATTTTTACATATGATGCTCAAAAATCAAAATTTTTGGGAAGCCATAGTTCGGTCAAAAAAATTCTTTTCATCTACTGCCATAAGCTGTCAAAAATTTTCAGGACTTCATCAACTGTCGTGTGTTGCAGATTGTGCTCAAACAAAAACGAATTTTCACTTGGTTCAAAAACAAAAATTATATTACAGGATGTTTTCTACAACATATCAAAAATCCAAGTCATTTGGAGGTGTTTATCTTATTCAAAACAGAATGATAAGTAAGAGTACCGCTGCAGAATTTTCTGAACAGAGTACCCCTCCTTGTTAAACAATTTGTGAACAATCCATATTGAAAACTAAATTGATGTAAAGAGAGAAATTGTAGATAAGACAACTTTCTATGTGGCTGAAAATTTACAGAATTTTTGGAACAAAAAAATGATATAACATGACATGTAGAAACGTGAACAAAATTGTTTACTCATTTTGCATAACACCAAGTTACAAGGAAGTGATTTGAACCAAATGTAGCATTACGAAAGCATTAAAACCTCAAAATGAAAGAAAAATAGAGAAAGATTCGAAGATTCCAAAAGGAAAGAGGGATCCTAATAAGGGTTCTCGAACGGAACAAAACTTAAGAGGATCACATAAGAGATATGAGCTTAAAACTCAACCTTCACCAAAGGAGACTTTTCACTTGGTCCTAGTGCAGCATAACCACGTTCTAAGGATTCCTAATCTTACGAGAATTTACCACCAAGATCAAGAGAGATCAGAAGGTTCAAAAATGTCTAAAGAAATCGTATCTTAGAGGGAAGAAGCCCAGGAAAGAAGGACGCTTCTCTCTGATACCAACTGTAACGCCCCGCTCCCGGATACCGAGCCCTTATCCGGAAGAGAAACGTTCAGCGCGTATAGCATTAAATAAATCTATCATTATACGCAAGCCTCTACGTCGTCGTATCAAAAAAAAAGCAAACGGAAGCTAAAAAGACTCGGACAAAAACATAAATGCTACTAAGGATAGATACAACCATCGAAAGATGGATGGTTAAATTACAACGACGAAAAACCCAAAGACTTATACAATACGAGGTCTTAAAAGTAGAAGTACAACAAGTCTAAGAAAATAAATACAACTAGACTAGTACAACCATTACAAAGAAAATAAACTAGAAGTTTCGTCAAGACTTCAATGTCTTCAAAAGTCGTCATCTACAGTTGGTCAACCTGTTCGTCTTCTCACCCCACAATGCATACAAAAGAAAATGTAAAGGGGGTAAGTACAAAGTACTTAGTAAAAGTGAGAAGCTAATGAATAACTAAGTTATACAACAAAAATTTATTATTATGATTATTAAATTATCTTTATGAGACCGAATCAATCAAGAGTTCAATCCATGCCCATCGATATGTCATGACTAAAATTTTCTAGCTTAGCTTATCTTGGTTACATCATTACTCAAGGACACAATGCATGATGAAAATTCAATCACGAGATATACTTGCCAACTATGGTGATTAGCACCGGTAGTCCCGGGATCTCCCCGGTATGCATATACGTTCGATGGATTTTCTCCACTACCCTTCAGCCTTTTGAGCCAGTAGCGTTGTCCACCTTTTATGAACGTATCACATCGCCGATTTGAATCAGTGCCTAACCAAGAATAAGTGACGTTTTAGCTTTTACTATACTTATGTAATTATTATTGTGAATTAACTAGTCACCTAAGTGTTTTCAAGTAAGCTCCCTCACATCTCCTACTTTCGTACTTAGACCACTAGACACGGACAAGGCCTAGCACATACACAGACATTGATGAAATCTAGTTCATCAAAGCACAAGCCCTTTCATGCCCTTCCGACGGATCCGAACTTCAACTCCCTTTAAGAGTACATTCGGTGTTTTAACTGAACGAATCGGAAGTTCAATCGAAGTTTGTTTATGTTTAATTAATGTTATTGAATAAAAAAAAATATAAATATAAAACTCAACACAAATATGTCAAAACATATCACAACTCATTAATTACAACTTAGCATGAATTCTATCACCAAACAACACCAAAACTCAACCTATCATTATAAAACTATAATTACTCATTAGGAAGAGCCTCTTACCTTAATTTCCAGCAAAACCGAAAGCAAAACATCAAGCAACTGCAACAACTGTTGATCCTCAACCCCCAAAACCTATTTGATCAACGAGAAACCCTAAAATCCTATTTCTTTGCAGAAAACCGAAATTGAAAAGGTCTGTAAAACTGCAGATTACCTGGATTATCTGCTGTGAAACTGTTTTTAGATTAATCTACGCTTCAAGACGATCATTTCAACTACTCATGGCTGAAAAACAGAGCTACGGATTAAAAGATACGAATTTCTGAAGATCAAACTCAACGGTTACCAAAAACTAAAGCTAAAATAAAAAGTTATGAAATTGAGAGATGTTATTTTCCAAAGTTGCGTCTCCTCACGCTGATCACTTTTCTCTCCTGTGGCATCTTGAACAGATGAACGGATTAGTCACATGGTTGAAGTTTATGTTCTCCCTTTTTTTTCGCTTTCTTCTGCGTCTGATGCCTCTGGGTGCCGCCGTTCCTCCTCTTTTTTTTCTTTTTTTTTTTTTTTTTTCCAGAAATCAGCATGTGAACAAAAATAAGATATTTTGGGATAATTTCCTTTATATAGTTATTAATTAAAACCATTTAAATAATAACTAAATCCTTCTTAATTAAATAAATAGGATAAATAACTATTAGGTCGTCGTGATTAAACCCAATTACTATTTTACCCTTTTATGAAAAGTCGGGATGTTACAGGTGACTTGTGGGGTGACACCATGGATCACCTTAGTTATAAAAATTCATCTTTTTTGTTTTGCCTAAACCAAACGTGCTAGTGATTTTGGTACTTAACCGGCATCCTCGAGGGATACGACCTTGATTCACCGATTCTAGGCTATAATTGACCCGGTACACTGCCGGTAAGATTTGACACTTAGAAAAGGTCGATCAAGTTTTTGGCGCCGTTGCCGGGGAAAGTTCTTTTCAAACAAAATACCGGACTTGCTACCCTCCTGCCAATGGATATTGTTTTTTGGCTTCTCATATTATTTCCAAAATATAGCTCACTTTTCTTGCTCATTTTGATAAACCAACAAATCCCTGAATCTTATGCTCTTATGAGATCCTCAACTTCCCTTAAATGAAATTAATGAAGTAAAAACATACTCGGACAACTAGTTCAACTTGAGTTCAACTTGAGTCATCTACACCACTCACTGGTGCAGTCAAGTTATGCGTGCCTAAAAAGGCCGGCTCACGAAAAGAATACATGGTTAATACGAAACTACTTCAAAAGGATGACATGACTCTTATTCATTCAATTGTGAATCGCATATATGATAAATTAACTCCAAAGATTCAAAGACTTCATGCCTTTACGTTTTGCACAAAGAGTGGCAAAAGAAAAGGTGGTGAAAATGTATACAAAAATCAAAACGTATCTAAAACTACTGAAATAACGAGGCGGAAAGGAACTTATTTTTGGTTAAGGGCGGAGCTCAAAACGGATCAGAGACGAACAAATGTCGGGCCAAAATAAGCAGAAGGAAAAATTTGCAATAAATATAGCAACAAAAACTATGCCTGGAAAATAGGGATTACAAGCACCAATATAAACATCTAATGTAGAAGTCACAAAGTAAATTAATACTTCAAACGATTGAATCTGACAAAAGAGTTATTTATCAATAAGACTAGTACAAAATTAACCAAAGTCGGGAAAAGAACAAAAGAAAAGAAAAATACAATGGAGAAAGTGTTAGGAAAATTTTATTATGTTTTGATGATGACAATACTATCTGTTATAGCAAGCCTGAAATAAGTTAGAATTCTGTGTATAAGTCTTTACTTAGAGTCTGACATATTGTATAAGTTGAGTCAGACAAGTATTGTACTAGTTGGTAAGATGGCGAAGTAAAATAGATAACCTGCAGAGTGAAGCCAACCAAGTACCAGCAGAGAAGCATGAAGACATTACGGTATGACTTATAACCAAGAAAGTCTGTGATGACATTGGATAAGTCTAAGTTATAATTCGAATGATGAAATACATTGTCAAATATGGTGTACACTGATCTCACCCAAATCAAGGATTAGTGAAGTACCTGAGAGATCAAAGAAAATAACAATGCAGTAAACCGGCAGAGTAAACTGACTATCGGCTAAGTAAAGACCAAGCAGTGGAGGAAGATCTAAACAGCAAAGTCAGAAGTATCACTTAACCGTTCAGGGAATGACCCAATAAATGTAACTCATTCAGATTTCAAAAGATGAAGATCAAGCATTAAATGCAAGTCTTAGGTCAGTTTAGACTCTCTAAGTAGCATATGAAACCCCTGAACATTGCGCTCCTAGCGAACTCCAAACGTATGCGCAATCAGCTACAGTCGCTGCATATCAGGCTGAGTAGTGCAGTGAACCGGGAAAGGTTGACTTGATTTAAACATTGGATCTTGGATTTGAGGTATTTGGAATAAGTTCTTGACACAACAAAAACCTGTGTTGAGGCACCTTGGAATCAATAAGCTCCGCGACACAATCACAACCTGTGTGAAGACACCTTGGAATCAATAAGCTCCACGACACAATCACAACCTGTGTGAAGGCACCTTGGAATAAAACCTCGACACAGTCTCCACTTGTGAGAAAGCACCTTGGAATAATCTCAACACTTAGAAAACCTGTTTCTAAGCACCTTGGTATAGGACACCCACAAAGGTTGCTCAAGCCTTTGATAATCCGAAAGAACCTCTATCCAGAGAATTCAACACACTAATCCAAGTGTAGAAAATATAAAATTTTATTATTGCAAAAGATGATGGTTTTCTACTATGAAATACACATGTGGATCATCAATTTTGGATAAGTAAAGCTCCTGATCCGATCCAATAAAGAAGACTGCTCTCTAAGTTCAATGCACTTAAAATTGGCGCCCCAAAAGACATCCATCTAGATTCAATGTACTTGGAATACACAAAACATGACTTCTTGGACTTCCATGCTAGCAAAAGTGGCGCCATATTATCATGAGCATTCAGCCAATATATGTCACATTTTTTTAAGTAATATTGCATCATAATATATATATATATATATATATATATATATATATATATATATATATATATATATTATAGTATGATAATACTATCCTCAAAATCAGCCTTATTTTATAATTAATATATTATATTAATACTTCGATAATAATATATATAAGAATACTTAAAAGTGAGATATATGATGGATCCTGATTCACATCATACTCTCCCTCTTCGAAAGGATTCGTCATCGAATCCACCAGGGTCGAATAAGAATGTTGGCCAGACACACCGAATATTTCGAACATAGAAACCATCATCCAACACAAAGAAAAGGATGAACAATGCAGCCATCATCCTTGCAAACATTGTAATCTTCTCATTGATCCTTTGCACATCTTCATTATGTCCAGTGATTCTTTTGTTCAAAGTTTTTTTTTGTTGAGAAAATATAAAGGGATATAATACCGTCAATCCGCTGTGCTATGATACCAACTGAAGTGAACCGGGAAAGGTTGACTTGATTTAAACTTTGGATCGTGGATTTGAGGTATTTGGAATAGGTCCTTGACACAACCACAACCTGTGTGGAGGCACCTTGGAATCAATAAGCTCAGCGACACAATCACAACCTGTGTGAAGGCACCTTGGAATCAATAAGCTCCGCGACACAATCACAACCTGTGTGAAGGCACCTTGGAATAAATCCTCGACACTATCTCAACTTGTGAGAAAGCACCTTGGAATAACCTCAACACTTAGAAAACCTGTTTCTAAGCACCTTGGTATAGGACACCCACAAAGGTTGCTCAAACCTTTGATAATCCGAAAGAACTTCTATCCAGAGAATTAAACACACTAATCCAAGTGTAGAAAATATAAAATTTTATTATTGCAAAAGATGATGGTTTTCTACTATGAAATACACATGTGGATCATCAATTTTGGATAAGTAAAGCTCCTGATCTGATCCAATAAAGAAGACTGCTCACTAAGTTCAATGCACTTAAAATAGGCGCCCCAAAAGACATCCATCTAGATTCAATGTACCTGGAATACACAAAACTTGACTTCTTGGACTTCCATGCTAGCAAAAGTGGCGCCATATTATCATGAGCATTCAGCCAATATATGTCACATTTTTTTAAGTAATATTGCATCATAATATATATATTACAGTATGATAATACTATCCTCAAAATCAGCCTTATTTTATAATTAATATATTATATTAATACTTAGATAATAATATATATAAGAATACTTAAAAGTGAGATATATGATGGATCCTGATTAACATCAAGTAGTCACTTCACAAAACTCATCCTCAGGCATAAGGACATTCTGAATCCCAAAGTCGGCATTGACTCCCACGGTAGAGAAATCAATGTGCTACCATAGACAACAACCGTGGTCATAGAATGGGACGAGACATATATGTATAACTCTACAACTATCAAGTCATTGAACAAGGTGGGTGATGTAGCCATATACATTCAACCATAGTACTTCAATGTGTCTTTGATGTCCCCTCCATATGCCTCTAGATCAAATCCACATTCCCAAGCTAATGGACGGTTGTTCCACTAGTCCGGAAGGTTTTGTAAACCTCATGGGAACTGAACTGGTTCACCCCGTAAATTTGTGGCATGCCGTCACCGATGAGTGACTGCCGACCACTAAGGCATTGTGTAGTTCTGCTTCTTTTCACCATTGCAACAAATGAGACTGACAGTGACTCTGCTACAAATATCCTGCAAACGCCTAACGCTCGCCGTGTCGAAAAGGTTTTTGCTTCGGCGAAGGTGAATCTGCAGTATTCAGAAACAGAAAAGTGTACTGCTGATCTGGACAGAAATTTGCCACGTCGAAGAAGGATTCGTTGCTGCTAAAGCTATGATGACAGATTTCTCTGCAAATCTGGGTTGCAGACAGAGATGAAACTTGAAGAACAACAACTTGCAATACAGCAGCGTTAATTCTGGGTGTATGGGTGGATTTGGTTAAGGGGTGGAGAATTTGGAGTAGGTGGAAGGATGTGGTGGTGTAGAGGTGATGTTTGGGGGGAAATGGAGGTTTTCGGTGGCGAAATGGAATGAAAGTGAAACCAGGCGTATTCTTCTGTTTTGTTTGTAGCATTCTTTTATAAGCATCAAACCAGGCGCTCACAAAGTAATGGCTTAGCATATAAAATATAAATTAATAACACAAAAAAGATCGGTGCCCTTAAAAAAAAGATGATAACTTTTTGTAAGAGAGATAGTTTTTTAGAAAACTTGATAATCTCATTTATAGAACAAGAATATATATACAAGTAGTAGAAAACTAATCACCAAGTCACTTCCTATAAATAAGGAAAATGGGATCATGGCTTAAACTAGAAAATAACTACTCTAGTAATGAAGATCATGCTAAAATGGGAAACAACATGGCTGACCTAGCCTATGCAATAATAAAAATTAATTAACATAATAATTAACTTAATATTCTAACATTCCTTCCCTTAATCTGATCTAACAGTTCAGATTACTTCACACATTCCCAGCTTGTCTCTAAGCTTCAGAAATTGATCCCTCTTCAGTCCTTTAGTCATTATATTAGCTAATTGATCTTCACTTCTACAATGCAGCAACTCAATGATCCCCTCTTCACATAGATCTGTTAGAAAGTTATACTTCACATCTATGTGCTTGCTTCTGTTGTGTAAGATTCTTGGATAACTTAATAGTAGAGTTGTTATCACAGTACAAAATGTTCCCAGTCTGCTGAACTTCTCCTAAAACTTCCAGCAGTCTTCTTAACCAAATCAGTTGACATGCACCATGTGATGCAGCTACAAACTCTGTTCTGTTGTTGAAAGAATCACTATTAGTTGCTTCTTTGATGACCAGCTGATAGCACATGTTCCATACATAAACACAAAACCAGAAGTACTCTTCTTGTCATCAACATCTCCTGTATAATCACTGTATGAATATCCAGTCAGCTGAGCCTTCCCTACAGAACTATACTTGATGCCAAGATTGATGGTTCCATTTAAGTATCTCAAGATCCTCTTCACATAGTTTAAGTGGTCTGCTAATGGTGACTCCATGTATCTTCTTGCCACACTTACATCATGCATGATGTCTGGTCTTGTTGCTGTTAAATATACAAGGCACCCTATCATCTGTTTGTATAGGGTGGGATTCACCTTACCACCTGTCGCTTCCTTGCTGAGTTTCACACCAGTTTCACATGGCGTGAGTGCTGGGTTGATGTCCTTCATTCCAAACCTGCTGAGTATTTCAGTCATATACTACTTTTGAGAAACATGTATCCCTGATTCAGTCCGCTGAACCTCAATGCCTAAGAAAAATTGCATTAGTCCCATGTCTGTCATGCTAAATTTGGTCTTCATTGCCTCTTTAAACTATGTTATCATACTGAGTTCACTACTGGTAAAGATAAGATCATCCACATACAAACAAGCAATCAGAATCCTTCCCTTGATATTAACTTTCATATACAAGGTAGGTTCATATGGACACCTTGTGAAACCTGCCTTCACAAAATAAGATTCAATACAACTCTACCAAGCCCTTGGGGCTTGCTTGAGTCCATATAAGGCTTTGTTAAGCCTATACACTTTGTGTTCTGCTCTATTATTCACATAACCTTGTGTTCCTCCAGCTGACCATTCAAAAATGATGACTTCACATCCATTTGATGTACTTTCCAATGGGTTTGAGCTGGCAAAGATAACACTAGTCTAATAGTTTCCATCCTTGCTACTAGGGAAAATACTTCATTGTAGTCAATCCCATATTCTTGCTTGTACCATTTGCGCCACTAGTCTGGCTTTGTACTTGCTGACTTTACCATCTTCATTCAACTTTGTCTTGTAGATCCACTTGACACCAATAGTTTTGTATCCTTTGGTAGATCTGTGAGATTCCAAGTCTTATTTCTTTCAATGGCCAGGATTTCTTCATCCATAGCAATCTTCCATTTGTTGTCTTTTGATGCCTCCTCATAAGTGATTGGATCATCACTAGCAATAAAGCATAATAAGAAGTCTCCTCTGAACCTGTTACCTAGAAATCTATCATCCAGCCTGGCCTTTTATTAGTTCTCTGAGGTTTGGCTGGTGAACCCTCAGCTGCTATTTCATGATTTGGGTCTGCTGAACCCTCGGCAGTGTCTTGGGTTTGTTGATCCTGAGTATGCAAGCATGCTTCTTACCATATTCATGATAGTCCTATTCTTCCTCTTAGATACACAAATTTTGCTCTGGTGTATAGGCTGCTGTCAATTCCCTTATGATTCCATTACTGGTACAGTATTCTTCGAACTCTGCTGAGCAAAATACTCCTCCTCTATCTGTTCTCAGACTTTTGATATTTTGTCCCGTCACTTTTTCTTTTATCGATTTCTCGGTCATAAATATTGGTTGGAATTAATCCGTCCACAAATGCCTATGCTTCCTCTGATTTGTTTGTAGCATTCTTTTGTAAGCATCAAAGCAGGCGCTCACAAAGTAATTGTTTTACCGTATAAAATATAAATTAATAACTCAAGAGATCGGCAATTTGTTTGAATTTCTGTTTTGTTTGTTATAGCAAAGTTACACACACACACATATATATATATATATATATATATATATATATATATATATATGAAATGACATTTTTGGTCCTTCTTTTTTTTATTCAGATTTTCTATGATTTAGTATTTATTTTTTATTGTTACGATAATCCCCCCCTTATATGCGTTTTGTTATGATTATAGGACAACTAACAGGAATTGTCCATTGGCCAATGTTTTCCAAAAAGGAAATCGTACATGTATGGCTAACTCATCGAATTAATTACAATTTTGCTAAAAGGAAATATAAATCGTTTCGTTTTTTATTTTGTAAGGTATTGGGTAAACACTGTCAGCTTCTCTCTATTGATGGATACAAGAAAGTAATACAAATAAATAAAACATGGCACAGGACAACGAATTCACCAAATAAATAATACTAGTGGTTGTTCACCGTGCGATGCACGGATGTTTTCCCTTGAACGTATTTTTACTGTAGTTGTTTTGTGGATGTTCATTAGGTAGTCTATGTTACGTGAGTAGTCGGACTGCTGGCTGGTCATACATTGTGGAACTGGTGCACTTATGGTTATATAATACAGAAAAACCTCTATAAATTAATACTCGATAAATTAATAACCTCGATAAAATTAATAATTTGTCCAGTCCCAACTTGGGACCAGTACAAAATTGGACCCCAATCGATAAAATAATAAGATAATAACTTTTTTGAAATCCCGGTGTATATATATTGGTCCCAACGAAACTATAAATTAATAATTATTATGTACTGAAAGATTCCAAATTCTAAGATTATCTAGTAAAAAATGAATCTATAGACACTTGTTTTTTATTGAACTTCAAATCTATATTGAGTTCATCTTTAAATCTCCTCATTGCACTTAAGAGTTGGGGCATTGTCAAATTCAAATAATTTGTGAATGTACATTCATAGAATGTGCCTTGGAACTTATTTTTGTAATTTATTTTTCATCTCTAACTAATATACATTGAAACTAGTACATTGGACTTGGAAATTTAAAGGTTATACGTAAAACCTCTTTAAATTAATAAATTATTAATTTATCGATATAATAATATCTCGCTAAATTAATAAAATATCCCGGTCCCAACATTATTAATTTATAGAGGTTTTACTGTATTGGTATATACATATATTACATACTTTATATATTACACAGAGAGTTGTGGGTATTATGCAGAGAGTTTTAGGAGGTGTACTATCAATACTACAAGCTGCTCCGGTGCTTATTTAATTTACATGAGTACGGAGCAGCTGCTTTTAAGCTAAAAGCATAACCACACTTTAGCACATACATGTAGATAGATTATTACACATTTCATACTTTCTCCCACAGCTTAGAAGGTCTAGTTTGTCTTCAGTTTCAGCCTTTTTAGGGGGCTTAGTATGTCGTCGCCTTGGGACCTACCTTCCTCACCAATAGATTGCAATTCCATCGATTTAGTAATGTGGATGTTGCTCAATTTGGTCCGAGTCTTGGGCGTTACGGTACTGCTAGGAGCACTAGAACAACCTGTGTCGTGCATTTCAATGTCTTTCAAGCGCACAAAGTAGGGAAGGGAGTCAGTTATTTATTAAACGTGGTAGGGGACTATGTGTTTAGAATCGTAGTCGTTGGTTTACCTGGCTGTGTTGTACCTGTTGGGGTGTTTGGTGTTGCGTTCTCTGAGCTTTTGTCAACCAAGTCTTTAGGAGACCAATTTTGAACTGTGTCACGAGTTACTGGTCCCTGTACTTATTTCGATGTGCTTTCACTTCTGCAATTATCTCGGTTTTTCAGCCATTGTTCTATTTCGTCGAGGAGTTGGGTAAATCCCTGGTGTTTGACGAGGAATAGAATGATGTAAGCAATTTTTCAAAAATGTGATTTATTGGGAGGTATATTTTGAGTTGGTTGTAATACCTGATATTGCATTTCATGGAGTTCAGATGCTTTGCGATGGAGTAACGTCTAAGCGCATTTGTCAAAAAAGATTGCTCTTATTGTTCCCGAATTGTCAGTGAGGCGTGCGGACTTTGCATTTATTTTGCATTACGTGTGCGTAGTTCGATATAAAAATATGCTAGTGTAATTGTATATAATACGTACGTAGATATTGAGCAGTGAAAACGTAATATCGTGCTGTAGGTATGTGATCTCGGTTGCACGTGCTGCAGAAGAATGTTTCATTGGGAATAGCATGTGTGATGTATAAGCATTGAGGGCATGCCATGTAGCAGATTTCCTGGCGGAGGTTTGCAATGCTGATTGTTACCTCTACCCAGGCATTCTGTAAAAGCGATTAGAAACATTGTTCACTGTATTAAAGAACTGAAATGTGTGAGCCTGTTTTTTGGGTAGCTGGTGTGGCCCGTGCATACCTTGGAATCAGGTTCAATGTGTGAAACTGGGATGATTTCTTCATTCTCGTTGTACGACAAGAGTATATCTATTGGCTCATCAATTCCCTCTGTTTGTGCCTGACGGATGGCCTCGGCATTGTTATCAACCCCGTATGTTATTGTGAGAAAGTAATGGTAATCTTTGACTTTTGTAATGCTGTTGTACAGTAATGTGAAGTGGTAATAAATGGTGTAAGAGTGTCACAAAGAGTACCAATTACGGAGTTCTTTAGCCTGGGAGATGTTTGGATCAATTGCCATATAAGAGTATCCAAAGGTAGCGAGGGAAATGACTGCTTCAAAGTAGATATTAGCTTCTAGTGTTAGTGATACTATGTTTGGTGTCTTGAGTGCTTGTGCAGTGGAGGTGAGGTTGTGGTGTTACCTGAGAAGCAAGAAACTCTGAGACGTTTGCACAAGATTATGGGCATATTATTCTGGAGCCTGAACAGTTCGGTGCATTGCTGCACCATGAAATTGCCCCACAAAGTGAAAAGTATTGGTTTCATACTGTGTTAAGTAGGTAGTTAATATTTTGAGTCTATGTAGCAATGATTTAGTCTATAGCATGACTGTGAAAGAACATACTCTTGTTGAATGATTTTAAATTCTTGGAGTAGTGTAAGTTTTCCTTGAATCTCTTTTTCCTTTGGTGCCTGGACGTTAAGGACGACTGCCAGCATATTTGTAGTTGTTTTCCAAGGAAAAGATGAAGTGGTTATTGTTTGGCTTTTGTTGCATTCTCCTTTGTTTTAAAGAGATTATGAGTAGATGTTGTACAATACCTATAAAATGTCCCCTACGTACATGAAGTGGCAAATCTGCGTAGAGCACAGATTGGATTTGAGGGTACATGAGTACCTCCTTCCTGTCTGTAATGGAACGGATAAAAGTAGTTCGTGTTATGACCCATTCTATGGTACATCCATTGGCTGAATGTAGGTAGATGTCCTTGATATCGCCCACTGTTGCATTCCCGATGATGTATGTCTTGAATGGCTGTAAAGTGTTCTATAACAAGTTAATGTTTCTGTTCCATATGACCCTTTGAACCTAGTTTCCCTGTGGAAGTAGAAGCATGAGAAAAGACACTTTGGTGGTAAGCATTTAAACAATTGTACGGTTTTAAAATTCAATAATGTGTAAAGATATACGTACCAATTCATTTGCAAGAAATAGCTTTTGAATTGTTCTGCCGTCTTCTATAGTATGGATGTTGCACTTTTCTAGTATGATTACTTTGGCTCTCCAGTTTGGAGCGCTATCAGTGATTTCGTGAATATTTGAATGGCTTTCCATCATCAGAAATTTCTTCTAGCAAGGAAATGTACATGATCAGTGAGGCTATTTTTGTAGTGTGTTAGGACCTTCAACATTCGTTGTTGAAGTTTATTCTTGGTTTTCATCATGTTCAACAGAAATAGCGTTCCGCGGTATTTCACGATAGATTATGTTTTTGGTTGCTTTCTTTGTCGTTCGGTCAGTAAATGTGGGAGGGGCTAATAATATTTTAATGTCAGTAGATTTCTTTGCACGGGAAACTGCTACATATAGTTGCCCATGGGAGAAAACTGGTTCTCGTAAATATGCACCTACGCAGTCTAAACTTTGGCCTTGTGATTTGTTTATTCTCATTGCAATGCACAACCGAATAGGTAATTGGTATCTTTTGATTGGGATGCCTGAGGTTTCATCGTTTGAAGATTCTAATGGTATTTTATGGAGGATAGTTGTGCTAATTGTGAATCGGCCTGTGCCTATTTCAGCCACAATTGTATGGCGTTTAAATTCTTTACATATGAGCCGGGTTTCATTGCAGAAGCCTTCAGTAGGGTTAAGATTGCGTAGCTGTAGAACCGGGGAATAAGGTTTTAGAACCAATTCGATCATGTGGTGGCAGACTGCTTGGATGAAGAGAATGTAAGCAATCTTCATAATCGCCTTGGTGTTGTGGGTTAGTTGCAATGTCAGTGCTGGTGTATACAACCTCATATCCGCTCATTTGTCGAAGCTTATAATCATTAATGTCATCCACACAGTCATTATAGTAGGTGCTAATAAAGCTTTGTCCATTACTTCGGCGGGGTTGAACCGGAAAGAATTAATGTTGGTGTAAACGAAGCTTATTAATTCCCCTAGAGAATTTCTTTGTCAGTGTATGGAATAAGCATGTTATATGGTGTTGAAATATTCCCTTCATTGTCCTCAAGTTCCGTACCATTTCCAACTCGATGTAACAGCTGAGTAAAGAATGGATCAGTTAAAGCACGCATATTCTCGGTTAATGCTATTCTTGTGAAGCTGGGCCATAAGGAAAAGTAGATTAGAGAAGAATCTAGTTGCTGGTTTCTAGATGCTCGTTGGACAATGGGTAGAACCTATCGAAAGTCTCCATAAAAGACCACGCATTTTCTACCAAATGATCGGTTTGTGGCAGTTATATCTTTCAGAAGATTTGAGAAGGTCACAATTGACTGCCTATATGCCATTAGAGCCTCATCCCATATTATAACTTTTGCTTCAATTATGAGTATTGCTATGCTTGATTGCTTGCTGACGTTTGTGATGACGAGATCAAGTGATATATAAAATACTTGACCACCATAAACCAACACTAGCAAGAGGACTAGGTCCATCCTAGTATAGCTATAGCGAATCAAGGTCGATCCCACATGGAACCAATTGTGGGTCATTTATATACAAACAATTAATCATTCATGTCAAGCACACAGAGGTGGTCTACGACCAACAAAAGACAAGAAAGATAAAGGACTTGACTCGACAATCGGAGCGGAATCGGATTGCATTAAAGAGAAGTATCAAAGTAGCACGAAGAGTGGAGTGTGGAACAAGAAAAGCCAGCGAGCCAATCAGAGACTGGCCAGCCCACTGGGAGCGAGTTCGGGAAAATTACCGGTTCGGCTCGGAGTTATCTCGACACGTTTTCTACCTCGTTAGGGTTTAGGATTTACGAATTAGGTCGGCTGGAGTTTAACCTAAGTCGGTTTTACAGCCTATATAAATTCTCTTTCATGAGTCACTTTTTACATCGACTCATAACAAAAATTATAAGTTTTTCAGAGCAGTTTTAGTACAAATTTCCAGCAGCAATAATGTGAGTTATTTGTATTCACTTGTTCTTTCTTCTATGTTGTAATTAATCCCCCCCAATTATTGTTTATCATTTGAGGTTGTTCATTCTTCACCGAACGATGTAGATCTAAGGATACGATATGAGGCAGTGGGGATTCCTTGTCTATAAGGATCCACACGCCCAGATCTGTTATCCGGTGACCTATAGATGACTTTGGTATGATCGACAATCGTGTTTTTAGTAGATCTATATAATTGCTTTATGAATCTCTATTTTATACGTTACGTATGCAGAAACGCTAAGATTTAGGTTTTCGCCGCGTCAATCTAGCCACGTCTTTATGGTGTGATTGTCCATCTAGAATTTCTTGTCTTAGTAGGTATGGCTACGGCTACGGCTACGTTGCTCGTCAGTTTTAATTGGCATATGATTAGGAAATACCAATATAGGGCTCCTAGGTCGGCTCATGAATTGATCTTCTGGGACTTTCAGCGAGATCTAGATCTGTTCTGTATTTGGGAATTGTCGACACCTAGTTATACGTAAATCGTAGATTAACGGGAAGCCTAAAAAAAGTAAATGTTAATGGGACAGAGACTGATGCGATCATCTAGGAAGTACGCCTAACCACACGAATGTTTCCTAGGTGAGGAATACGGTTAATATCGGCATCCCTAGTTTTGTAAGCGTGCGAGTTATATGAGATGGAGGCCTACGAAGCGAAGTCACGTAATGTAGCACAGTGATCTGGATGGCCTAACCGGAGCAAGATCTAGTTTAGGGGATGACTCCCGTAGCCAATATAAAAGAAATACGAATCGGATTAATAGTTATCAATTATCGCTTAATTATATAGAATCTCTAGATCCAAACGATAACATAATAATTGAGGAGTAGGAGAAGAAAGGGGTTGTTCCGGATGCACGGTTCACCGGAGAAGAAGCAACCCGCCGGAAATCATTGTGGGTTGTGGCTGAGTTGTTGCGGATTGGCGGATTAGCTGAGATGAAGCTATTGCTGTTGCTAGCGGCCATTGTTTTCAGAAACGAGAGATCAAGATTGATGAAGAAGAGGAGATAGTGGCGGCGCCGGGCTATTGGCGGCTACTGGAAAAAAATATTTTAGGGTTTTAGGATCGAATGCTCTGCTACCATGATAAAGACATAAAATAATGGTGTTGTTATTCACACTTTGCAAAAAATGATTTACATGTGTTTATATAGGTACATCGGAAGGTTCTAGTCCTCATTAATCAATGCTATGACTAGACTATGAGTAGATTATGACTACACAATGACTAGGCAATAATTACAATAATAAATGATAAATATACAATAATAATGTATTTATTGCTAATAAGGCTCAAGCTGGGAGCATATCCGGATCATGTAGTGCTGAACCTGCTCCGGGAGAGGAATCAGTTCAAACGCATGGTGGAGGATGAAGCTAATGAGAAGACCGTGTATAAAGATCTCTACCTAGATCAGTTAAGGGTGGCAAAAACACTGAAGCATAAGCTGACAGCTTATGAGCTGCCTACTGTTCATCAAGCTGGTAATCAGGCAGAAAGCTCCAATGGTGGGGGATTTTAGGTAGCCAGAGTAAGCTGCAGGTGTGTGGTCGTCTTTTATGTTTTCAGGTCTATGTAAAATGTTCCCAGTTGAAGTTAATGTGGGGAGGAGTTGTTCAACAAATTTTGAGTAACATATATTCTGGAACCTGTTCCAGTGTTCAGCTCAGACGTTGTAGTCAAGGTAGAATAATCTAAAGAAGTAGAAAAAGTAGAAGTGTATACAGCACCAACACTTAGATGCATGCATACTCCTGCTACTAATTCATTATGTATTTTGTAAAAAGTCCAGCTAAATGTCGTATGTAATAGACCCTGTAGTTTACCAGAGGTTGAATGGAAGAAGTATGCATTATCTACTTATCTCGGCCTTATATTACCATGGAATCTGATTACGTTTCTAGCAATTGGAATGGACGACCTAATTGGAAGTTATTCACATACACTTTATTGAAATCCATTGTGTATATATTTTTCCAACACATAAATCAGTAATCCATTTAACCCCTTTCTTGCAATCTACAAAGACATACAATTAATAAACGGTGGAAATCGGAACATTAGATTACAAAAAACCAGTATATTTACAATAAAAAATTCAGGAAATAATGATGCAGAAGATGACTTGAAGATTTATTACAGCAAACAATTAGACCCATTGCTTACGATTTGATGGAAAATCAAAACCTGAAGCCAAAAAGGGAAAAAAGTTATAAGAATAAAAGTTCTTTAATTAATGAAAAACACGGTGAAAGAAAGGAGGAGACCTGCTTGTTCTCTGGGTTGGAATTTGGGTCTGTAAACCACCTTCGATCAGATATCTTGAAGTAGAAAAGCTAATAAGTTGTCATTTTCGTCAGAACAGCAGACACGGAGGAAGAAACGGTTGGACCAGCAAGCCGTTTGAGCTTCGTGTAAAGGCTATTGTAATCTCCTATGGCAGCTACGTATCAAAGCTAAAATCTTAACCGATATGCCAGGGACCCATCAACTATACGATGACACAGGCACCAGCCGGCAACAGAGTGAAGGAGATGCGAAACGGCAGGCAGAACCACGACAAAGAGAAGCGACAAAACGGTAAATCCAAAAAGGGAAAAAATAGGGGAGAGAAAGAGGACGGAAGAAGAAAATGAAGGGGTAAACGAGAAAATGAGAAAAGTCAGGAGGGGCCTTCAAGACAAACTGAACGACCAAATATCCCCAAATAATCTATACTTACCAACGATACGATATATGGTGATGGATACAAGAAAGTAATACAAATAAAAAATCTAAAAATCAATTTTGAGATGAATCACATCAAAACAGAGAAATGGCTAAATCCACCTTCTTAGACATGATGTTTACTGCTGCACTTTTGCTTGCAGCTGGTTATTTCTCTATGGCGAATGGTGTCCCATTGCAAGAACAATATTATTGCGATATCTTGAAGTCTAACGACACCCGATTTGCTGATAATGTAGCCTGGGTTCTCAGCGCATTACTCACCAGCACACCAAACACTCCTAATTTTATGGCTCATGTCAAGAGAGATAATCCTCATATTGTATCGGGTAATGCCTACTGTGAACTTCCAACAACCATAGACCAGTATCTTATTTCTTCATCAAATCCCAAACATCAATCAAGAAGTCTTTTAACGGGTTTTAACGGGGTTAGGGACATACCAAAGTAGGGTAAAATGGGGTATAAAGTGGTTAAAATAATTGATAAACAATACAGATAATCACCATCTTTACATTTATTTCATGCTTCAACAATCACACCTTCATAGAAGTTTGCAGAAAAAAAATAAGACCGGAAAAAAACTCCTCGTGTTTTCCGATCCGCGCATTTTTATTTTTTCCCCTCTTTTGTGTATTGTACCTATCTATGGCATGTTTTGAAAAATAAAATTTGTACCCTATCCTACCTTTAAAAACACTCTACCCTAACATGTAAGATAAGGTGGATATTTATTCACCAGGTTGGGTCAAAATTGTCATCCCTACCTTCAACACATAGCTGATGATTAATCGCCTCATTTTTCACCACATCAAAAAAACCCGGTAAGCAATAGTTCTGCAGTAAGCATGACGTAAAAAGAAAGTGGTGTTTGCCATTTCTCATATGCTGCTCAATCTGGGACAGGCCCCAGTGAAGATTAGTCTGGGCCTATGCCCCCACTCAGACCCAAAAACGTTGTAGATTGTTAATAAAAAAAAATGTAAAAACACTACTAATGTTCTCACTCGATCTATAAATTTGTTATGGTGCCCCCGTGAGAATTTTCTGAGTCAGCCATTGAGCTCGGCTCATTATACAACTCAGCAAGTGTTGTACTGTTGTTGTGATTCGTATTAAGGATCGATTTCTCGGTCATAAATATTGGTTGGAATTAATCCGTCGACAAATGGCTATGCTTCCTCTGATTTGTTTGTAGCATTCTTTTGTAAGCATCAAACCAGGCCCTCACAAAGTAACTGATCAACTGTATAAAATATAAATTAATAACTCAAGAGATCGCAAATTTGTTTGAATTTCTGTTTTGTTTGTCATAGCAAAGTTACACACACACACACGCACAAAACACACACACACACACACACACACACACATATATATATATATATATATATATATATATATATATATATATATATATATATATATATATATATATATATATATATATATATATATATATATATATATATATGTGAAATGACATTTTTGGTCCTTCATTTTTCTTTCCAGATTTTCTATGAATTAGAATTTATTTTTTTTTGCTATGATAATTCCCCTTATATGCGTTTTGTTAAGATTATAGGACAACTAACCGGAATTGTCATTGGCCAATGTTTTCCGAAAAGGAAATCGTACATGTATGGCTAACCCATCGAATTAATTACAATTTACCTAAAAGAAAACATAAATCGTTTCGTTTTTTTTATTTTGTAAGGTCACTACAAGAAAAATAGGATATAGAGGCTACAGAAAACGTCTCTACAAAGGACATATGGAGGCATTTGATTTTAGTTGTGGCGTTTTATGGAGTCACTAATTTTGATGTCCCTATAGCTAAATCAATAAATTACAACATTCTAAAACGTCCCCTCAGACTCTAAAACAGGCGCTTTAAACCGTCACGAAAACCGTAGTAACCACGATTTGAAACGCTGCTATAGATAATGTTAGCCACATTGATAATCGCCTCTATAGCCTCCTGATGCCACACTTTAAAACGCCTCTATAGCCTCCTGATGCCACACTTCAAAACGCCTCTTCAGCCTACTGATGCCATGCTTTTAAACGCCTCTTCAGCCACTTGTTGCCACACTCCGAAACGACTCAACAGCCACTAAAATCCAAGACTGGCCTAGTAGTTTAACTTCACCCAAATAAACCCACCAAATTAATCAATTCCAAATTATGAGAAATTTATCATTGGAAATCTTATCAATTTACCGTTGCTTAATGACCTAATGCAAATTGATAACAAGGCATGATGTCAATCCAGAAAGTAAAGGCCTAATGCCAAAATATTTTTTATACAAATATAAGCTATTTCTTTTTTTCCAAAGGTCATAAATTAAGGAAGCCATGAATCTTACTTGGCTCTCTCCAAGACTAATTCTGCTTCAAATTTCTATCTCCAAGCCAACAAAAAGTATCAACAGTAAGTGGCTCTCCATGTGGAACAATTATCTGCAATACAGGTGATGTTAACCGTCTCAGCAAATGTAGGCTTTAAAGCTTTGATTTTAAAAACATTGGAATGGATCCACTAAGCATCTAGCTACAAATTGACCTTCTCAGTATAAAGGACTTCTCCAAAATGGCATATTATTGAAGCTTCCCCATATGGTAAAGAGGTTGATACACATTATGGATGTTCCAAGTCGAAGTAACAACATGGAGTCCATTATATACAATAAATTAAATTGATCATCATTCAAGTACCTCAACTCAAGTTCAAACAAAGGTCAGAACCTGATGCAAAACCTAGACTGAAACCTGGACTAAAAGCCTGACAGAAAGCATATTAAACAACATCACAACCTAAAACAGAATACTCCATTCAACATGAAGTAAAAGCACGATGCAGAAATCTAGACTCTTTTGAATTCTTGGAAATAAACATATCAAAAGGAGATTTTTTGTGCTGAAAGTGATCAAAAGCATGCGTATATTTGTGTGTAACGATGGAAAAATATGAATCAGAATTTTGAAGATTGCTCTGTCTACTAGGAATTATAATTCTACTCAGCACCAAAAATTCAGGCCCCATCACCAGCGATCCAAGCTCTCACACAGAATAGGCAAAGAAGGCATAAAGATAAATATTATATTCGTAGTTTCATATTAGATAAAGTGACATTTGTAGAGCTCAATCATCTTCCTCATAGTTTTTTGCATAAAGTAACAAAACCACACAATGTTAAAGCAGAACAAAACCAGTAAATCATAAACTCCAAGAACACAAATAAAAGTCTACAGCAAGAAATAAAAACACAACATGTTTCTTACCTATCCCTTCTCTAGCAAAATTTGAAGTGTCAACTACTCAATCACAAGAATTTGTTGCAAGAGGAGTATCGGTTGCACCGCCACATTATTGAATGTGTAACATGTGTACAAAATGACAAACATGTAACGCTTTATGTGCAATATCTACACTCTACCAAATATCTATCCTCACACATTCACACAACACTCCTTTAGAAATCAAATTTGATTACCTTTCAAAAGAAGAGTAAAACTCCAATATGTATTCGATGATCTTCAGCCCTTGAAGTTTGCAAGGTAATCTATAGCAACAAACGCTCCCCAAACTAGTCACTGGCTGCACTCAATGCCAACAGAATGTAAGTAAAACAGGGGCAAACAAATTCAACATATTAATATAAAACAACCCAATTAATCGAAAACATAGGAAATGATAAAAATAAGAACTCCTCTACAAATGAAATACCTAAGAGAGTACACACCCACTTGAATCAAGGCTCGTTATTTGATATTCCACCCACTTTGGTGTTTTCAAGCTCTACATCATCATAACAGTTGTGTACTTGTTTCCCTCTCGTCAACCTAAGCACTTTGAAAAATTACGAACACGGAAAACAAAAACCGTAATAAAAACATATAGAAAATTAAAGAAAAAATTAGCAATCAAACATCATAGGACTTACCCCAAGAAGGATTAGAGTTGGTAAAATACTTTAACCCTGTACAAGATTTTCAAGCCGCAAGGCTTCATCGATCTATAGATTTACATAGAAAACAAATTAAGATTTCAACAAAAGCAACTTATAGTCATAATATGAAACTCTCTCCCCCTCCCCACTTTTACCATTTTCAAAAACACCAGGCCCTGTATGAAGGGGAAAAGGCCATGATTCTTTTGAAAGCAATTTGACATTTTGTTAGCCTCCTTTTGTGAGAAATATTGACATGTCTAAGGCTAAGGGAGTCAAAACAGAATCCTTAAAGAAAAGAAACTAGAAATAGAGAAGATGTCCGTGTTTTCTTTGTCCTAGGCATTGAAGATAAAAGTTTTGATCTTACAAGTAATCTAGCTAGTTTATTTAGAGAAACCAATAAGAAGCCGACAAGAAAAAAAAAACCTACTTCCTGAATTTTGGCACAACATTCGAAGAATTCGTGGGCCAATGCCTTGATGATCAGTGGCAGATTAAGTACTAACCAGATCACTAAGAGGACGCCACAAAACAAAACCACAAAAAAATGATTATCCAAAAGCAAATTTGAACGAAGCTCTTAAAATAAAGTAAAGCAAAGTCAACAACAAAAGTATCAGTATAGCGGCAAACCTTGTAATTATCAAGAATGAATGATTTCACCATAAGGTAGCCACCACCATCACCGAAAACTTCACCAATGGATTCTCGTAAGAGTTCACCGACCTACCAAATCAACTTCTTGCAAGAAGTTGCCTATGCAGATCTAGCTTCGCTCAAAGAGAAACAATTAATGGAGGGCGGTGTAGCATTAATATCATGATGCTTTTCACTCAAAATATTTTCTAAATACTAAATCAAAGAGGAAGATCACATACAAAATGTACTCTCGGTGTCCTTGCAAAGTAATGTCGAACCTTTGAAAAGGGCCGCCGAAACATTGATAGATGAAAACATGCCACCTCATAAAGTTAAATCAACAAATCGTATTCCAAAAAAAGGCAATGTTGCTAATCGCTCAATTCTTTCGAAAATATAAAGCGGAGACATACATAAGGTATTTCATACTTGGAAGTTGGAACATTAATTGATCCTAATGTTATGCGGGCGGGGTAGATCCTAGGCCGGCGATGTAAGTGAGCTATGACAAGTCAAGATCCTCGGTCTACAAGATAGTAAAGTTTCAACTTTCACAATCTCAAAATCTGAAATTATCGAATAATGACGAGAAAATAGAAGAATAATAACAAACCTCTAATGCATATCTTTGACAACTTCCTGTTATTGAATCTGATTTGAATAACAAAATTGAAGTATCAAAAATGTCACCAACAAGTGTGAGAGTAATTGTAGAATTGTTATTATCTAATAGTAATAAAGGTCTTGGCAACTTCGGTTGTTGCCTCTAACACTTCAAAACCAGAGTAATCCGGCATGATATTGTTAACCTTGATATGGTTCTCTTCTCCGTCCATGTCGACCAATATAACATATATTCTGCATGATTCAAAACGTAACAGAACTTTTAAAAATGCAATAAACATCTAAGATGTAGGACCATTTACTATTCTAGTAGGGAATATTTTCATTGCCCCTCCATTAAATCATTATAGAAAAAAAAAACCCCGTTTTCTTGACTAACGAAATTCATAACCTTCAGAGAGGAAAACACAATAAATTATTGCAAAAAATTATAACTCACCGGCGGTAACCATAGAAATTTATTTGCCTTTATAAAAAAGAAGAAGAATGGATTAGACAAGGCGGCGAGAAGAGTTATATACGTGCGTCAAGTATGAAATTCCATTTTGAAGAAGGTTCCATCCGCAAGAGGTCCAACGGGCAGTGTTCTAGAACACAATGAAACCAACCGTTTCAAAAAAAAAAATCAGAGAGCAAAAAGTAACGCGTAGAATTACAAGACAACAGACAAATACATGTCTCATTCATTTTTAAAGTACAATCCTTCAATTATTTCTCTGTTCAGTATTTCCCATACAAATCTATCAACAAGCATTTTGTTGCACGGGATCTATCTCGTTGTACAATACCGGAGCATGATATCTTAAGGCGTACATTAGAAATATATCCATTCTTATATATTTAAGTTACCGTAAAAAATACAAATGCACATACATCATTTTTAATATCTTAATGCACAACATTGGCGCCTTCTTTTAAGGGTTTCAATTAGTCAAGCTTAAAGACAAGCCTCATGTCAATTTGTCACTTTTGTACAAGTGTATGCTAACCGTGGCATCAAAATCGCTTTAGTCAATTTGCAAACCCCAGAAGAAGAAAACAAAGCAACATGCTTCTATTTCTCACAGCCCCAAAATCTGTATTGTTGTGGCAATTGTCACAATGGCAACCATAGTAGTCAATCCCAGAACCGAAGCACATTCTTAAGAAATGTTGAGGCATATCATTCGAAGCTGCAAAAAAGTGTGCATCCAATCAAACAACCCTCACACATGACATAGAAAAGAAACGAGAATAATGAGCATCACCAAAAAAGAATAATTTGGACTCAGTAATAATGAATTGTATATAGTCGGATTTTCAGCATGTGAATTTTCTCAATCGACCTGGTGAAATTCGATTGGTCCGTGAATCGACTTTTGATTGTTTCCGGTGTGGAATTAGATGAAATGAAACTTGCACCCCTAAATCATTGTCATGAACATATAGCTTAACTTCTACCAAGAAATTTCCACAAGGCTTTGGGGTAGACAAGGGAGATTCAACAATTTCAACAACAAAAAACTCAATACCATTGGGATAAGCAGACATTGAAATTTAGACACATCTCTGTTACCTTCAAAGAGCTACGACAATAGAGCAAGAGTGGGTTAATCAGCTTCGTTAGATCTCATATCATCCTTTTTGGACACTTGAACGACAAATTCTCCAACTCCTTCAAGCTAGGAACCATCTTGAAGGAACCAGGTCACGGAGTTTGAGAGACAGCGACAATTCGTTGAACATTTTAGGTGCGTCATCTATGTTCAGGTTCTCCAAACATCAAAACCAGAAGACAAAGCAGAATCAAGGTTTTTTCACACAAAATCAAAACCAGAACACGGAATCCTACTTACCAATCTTTCCCCTTCATGAACATTAACACCATCACTCTTCAAATTAGCCGAACGTCTGTAGCAGTTTCTGAGACGAAAATCGATTCATGAGATGAAATTGATCGGGATAGAGAGAGGAACGACTGCATCGACGAGAGATTTTGAGCTACAGCCCACAAGTGGACAAGGGCAAAAAATTTAGCCAGATTTGAGCGAATCGAGATCGGGAGTGAAACTAGGGCTCCCGGCTCCGTGTGTTTGGTGTTGTGCGAACATTAACACTACAAGATAAAAGGGTTTTAATGAGGGGAATTCTCGTCATTAGAATTCCATTTCCCCTTATTAAAGACTTTTAATGAGGGAAAATTTCACCTTATTGCAACCTCCGCCGGTAAATGTATACAATGACGGGAATACAATTCCCCTTATTGATCAGTGTCACTTTTAATGATCACATATTCCCGTCATTAAAATTATTTGTAGTGACAACCATTCCCCTCATTATGGTCAATTACACATCATCAATTCATGATTCAATGACGAAAAATCTCGTCATTATACGGTCATTTTCTCCTCATTAAATCATGATTTAATGACAACGCATTTCCTTATTAGAGATCATTTACCTCTCATTAAATCATGGATATAATTTTATAATATAAAATATAAAAAAATAATAAGTGATTCAAAAGAAGCGGTAAAACGATATCATCATTTCAAAAATGAACAATTACACAAACGGGAATGACATAATATCAACTCTTGGTGTAAGAACATAGTCACAAAAGAGGTTCCAAACTAGCTGAAAGGTTGAACTAGATCTGAATTCTAAAGGAAATAGAAGATGAAAACCAAGTTTACAGTTCCAATTATAATTAAGTAACTCAGTCATTGGTGATTGTCCAAGAACTCATCTACATTCAACACCACATCTTGTTCTTGTGGTACCTTCAACACAACTACGACAAACATGATCACATAAAAAAACTCAACATTACAATGTAAATCTATCAGAATAAAACAAATAAAACTCAGGTCGCTTGAAAAAAATATGATAAGAGAATTTGAAGAATTTCGATGAATACCTTATGGATATAGTTCGAGTTTTTCTGCTTCCTGTACAATGAAATAAGAAATCTTCAAAAGGTGAAACACGTCTAAAAGTATAAACCAGAGTATTGAGTATTTTTAGTAGCCAGCCAACAAAAAAATTAGTGTCTTACGTAAGGATAAGATTTTGTAATTGTTAGACCCCGTGCGCAATTAAAATAAATAAACGAAAATTAAATCAACAATTTTATTTAATATATTTAAAAGACTATATTACAATAGTAATTGAAATAAAGTACGATGCAATACAAAACCGAGAGTCGAAACTCTGTCCTTAAGACAATTTTGGCCCGGTATGTACCCCGGTTGTTACCAATTGTCTCCCAGGATAACTCGGTTATACCTATTCAAGTAGAGGTACTTCAGACTTGAACCACAGCGAACTCTGACAATGCCCAGAATCTCTTCGACTCGTGAATGGACTCGAAATGAACACCACGAACTGAACAGAAGTCGAAAATGCTCAAAAACTACAGGACTCGAAGTACTAAGCTGTATGTGTATGATGCAATTTCTGAACTCATCACCCTGAACTCATTCTTTCCTCCATTCATTTGAGGATGTTTATATAGTGGACCTATTGTGAAACTGATGCCTTTTCATTTCCTGAATTAATGCTCAAGCATTCATGGCATTAAAATAGGCATTCATGGTTGAATATTAACTGAAAATGATTCAGCTTCTCCACTCATTAATTCTATTTGCTTCAATTCTCATCATTGAAGCTGCTTTCTAGAATTCGAGCTACCGAGCTGAGCTTGTGTTGGACAACAGATCCGACTGAGCTTATTCGAATATTGTTCATTCTGAATGTGTATGGGCCAAGACCAATAGACTTTTGTATAAAAAGTTTAATACTGTCCTGGGCCCCCAGGCCCAAGAAGGCCCATTCCCCAAAGCCAAAGCCCAAGACCAAGGTTAACGGGCTCGGGCTCGGACACGGGCACGGGCGGCGGTGGCGCGTGCGCGCGTGTGGCCATTTTAGCAGAACACCTGACCGCTAAAACCAACCCGCTATCTCTCCTTCTTCTAGGAGCTTATACTACATACAACATTCTTCCCACATATATACTAGGAATTGATCCTCTCAACTCCCAATGTGGTACACTGTTTAGTTGAATACTCTTCAACATTTACTTCCAACATTAGCTCTTTCAACCACCCGACTTTAAGCATTAATTTCTCATTCACTCGTTATCCGAATTGAATGATTCCAAATCCTGAATTCATCTACGACTCACGTATTTTTCAAAATTATCAAAACATTACATATTATAAAATCATTTTTAATTCATTTTTAATTCAATTCCTCTATATCTCCAACAGTAATCATATACAATATCGGCAAACACATTCCAATTTTATAGGAACACCACAAACCATCAACGTCTAAAAGGATTTACTACACTATCATGTTGTTTCTCATAGCTTTCTCAACAAAAAAAAAACATTTTCACCAAACACACACGCCTTACGAATATCCACGTGTGTTGTCCTATTAAAACACAAGTTGCATAAAGAATAGTCGGAATGAGATATGAGAGATGTGTTTGCCACAAAGTAATTCACTTTATTCACATCACTTCTTCCATCTGAATACATAACAACAACAATCACTTCATTCGACAAGATACTGATGCCATCCAACAACTTTGCCGAAATTTCTTCATCACAGAATACGAATAAAGATGAAATATCTAATGTCTAACGGACCCAAGATAACCGTGTGACAGTTACATCAATGCTTTAACTCCAGGCTTTCCTCATATTTGTATCTCAATGAATTAATCCCACAAGGGATGTAAGAAAAGGAAACAGACTAACAGAGGACTGAATGATTCAAAATCTTTCTGCACGAGTAATTGAATTTTGATTCTTTTTCTTCTTCTTTTTCAAAAATTTATTCAGCGTAAAAGTCTAATCAACCTATTTTCATGCACCCAAGCAGAAAAAACACATCTTTGATTGCATAATCATTTTGTAATCATTCTTTTCTTGCCAACACACAGACCAAACATGAAGTTTGACTAAATAAAATGAAAAGATAAAAAAAGTTATTACACTCCAGCATGGAGTGTCTCAAGAAAAAGAGAAGGCGGGAATGTGTGTCCCGTGAACTTAATATTCTTTGTGTCACCTATACCAAGATATTCTACATATCCTAACCTTTAGTCGTACCATCAAACCCTTTAATGCCTATTTTAGGGAATAATGTGGTAAATGACGTTATTCTCATTTGGATAATGAACTTCAAATTTCCTTAAGCTCTGATGCATAAATCTACCAAAAGGCCCAAGAAAAGCAGATGCCCCTCTGAGAGTATCATGGTGCAGGTGATTACGTGTATAATTAAATATCTTGCAGTAGATTATTTACAAAACAAAAACTACATTTCACAGTAATGAACAAAATAAAAAATGGAAAATTAAAGTATTAAAAAAGTTCAATATTTCTTACTTGAATCCAAGGCTGGCCAGGCTGCTAAACCGCATAGTAGCTTAATACCCAAGAGGAATGAAGATGTCCACAATAAAAAGTCCAAATATGGTACTGCTCAATTGAGCAAAACGAGGACTTCCCCTCTGTAAAAGCAACGTGATTGCAACTATGAATGTTGTAGATGTTGCCGAGACATCTATTTTGCCATAAAAGCTGGAAAATCAAAACAATTTGTTCAGTTACAGAAATAACAAAACACATTGTTTTCTTTTAAGCAATTTCACAAAGGCACACACACCTATGTCCAAAATACTTACAGTGTATATATAGGCATGACAGCACAAACAACTAAGCAAAGTCGAGACACGTATAGAGGAGGCGGTGTCGTTCTAGAAGAGATTCCACGGCTCCTAATGAGTTCAAACAATTCTCGTGCCCCAGCAAAAACAACTGCAGCAACAGCCACGGTGAAAATCCAACCGCCAGCCAATACTATACCTCCACTAGAAATCCCAATCCGAGCCAAAATATTATATGTTTTCTCAACTGACTTGCTTTCTGATGCTGCTCTGATGCTAAAGCCTCATCATTCATTGGCACATCATTGCCTTTGTTAGATTCCTACAACATTTCAATGTAACATGATATCTCAATTCTTTTTGAATTATTCAATCAAAACTACAATGCTCTTCATTTTACGTATCAACTTTATGACTATGCATATCCGGACAACTATGGAATAATTGCAAAATTCTCCATAAACGTGTATCCTAAGTATCCGGTGTGCATATGTGTACTCATCGGATACAAGGCATGCTACAAAATAGAATATCCAAGCGGCAAAGATTAAAACAACTTACTTCAAAGTGTAACCACCGTCAGCCTCGACTTTTCCACAGCCTTTGCATCCCCAAATGCCTAGTTCCTTCCCTTCACTACATACTGCAAGAAAGTTGAACCCGGTCAGCTTGAGATTCGGTAACTTGATCAGAAAAGAAATGTATCGAAAATTAAGAAAAACATGAGCAAGATAAATTACCTTGGCACAGAACTTGCAGAAGTACTTGCTATGTTGACTAACCTCCATCTTCTTAATCTGATTTTGCAGACTAGCTCCATAACGATTACCTGACATCACACCCAAAAACAATCTTAGTTCCATTGTGTACATTTTTTTATTTTAAATCTTCTCCTAAGCAACAAATAACGGCAATGCGAAAAAAAAGATACTTGCTGCAAACTTAGCCAAGCTATACATATGGATTGGCAAACACATCAAGGTCAATCTATATGAGTTGGACGACACAAGAAGGCCTGTCCCTCCCACTTTTTCGGTCAAAAGTAAGTACAAATTCATGTAACCATCAAAACACTATATCAATGAAAAGAGGTCACGCGGATAACCAAAACGCATACCATATTTTCCCACGATACTAGCCTTCTTGGTTCTCATTGTCTGCAAAACAAATATGCAAAGAAAGGTTAACATTTAAAGCCATAATTAAACATTGTATCTTTAACCATAAACCAAACGGATCACACCAAGGATAACCATTAAACCAGTAAATCCAATAACAAATGAAGGCTAGAACAGAGGCAAACAACATATGCCCCTCACTGCAACAAAGGAAAGTGTTAGAAGTCAATGACTTCTAGATTATTCTACAACTAGTACATGGGAAAAATCTGAAATTATTTCCTTAGAGAATAGTCTAGAATTCTAGAAAATACTTAGATAAATATCTAATGCACACTTTGCCTAGAAACATCTAGTGTGCATATTCTCTAGAAGGATCTACCACTTTTTCTAGGATATTCTTACCTTTCCTATAAATAGGAGTTGTAACTTAGGCCAACAACACAAAACAACACACACGAGTTGTGAAGTGAGTCTCCCACATCAAACATTTTCTAGTTGCTCTCTTCTTTTATTTTTCAAGTGTCCCATTTGTTGTATATTTTGTGTATCAATAAAATATCAAGTTCTATATTCCAAGTGTTTGGACCTACCGCTTACGACACAACAAGTGGTATCGGAGCCAGGTCGATCGGGCGTAGTTTTTTGTGTTGGTGATATTTGGTCGGGGACCAACGACGTCGTCACTCTGCCGGAGTAAAAGGTCGGAGGATATTATTCACCGTTTGAGAAGAATCACTCAACGATTCTTGTTCGTGCGCAGTCCGGGACTGTGGAGCTGTTTGGTCTGGGACCTAGCTTACTTAGTGTTTGACAGTGCAACAAAACTAAGTCACGATGGCGGATTTTTCGGTGAGTAATATTAAAAAAATAAATAATCACAATTATAGCACATGGCAATCGTGTATGGTGTCATACCTAGAGAGCCAAGATTTTTTAGAGTATGTCACCGGAAGTGACGCAACACCGCCCGCTTCAACAGATGCCACGGCTTTCCATAAATGGAAGGTGAAAGCTGCGAAAGCCATGTTTGCTATAAAGACATCAATCGAAGATGAGATGATTGAGCATATCCGGAAAGCCACCACGCCGAATGAAGCATGGGACACGTTGGCTAGTCGTTTTTCGTGGAAGAACATTTCGCGCCTGCAAATACTGGAGAATGAGTTGATGTCGCTCACCCAGGGAAATCTATCAATAAGAAATTATTTCACCAAGGTAAAATCTCTGTGTTATGAGATTTCCGAATTAGATCTGGAGTCCAAAATTGGTGAGTCTCGGATGAGAAGAATATTGATAAATGGTTTAAAACCCGAGTATCGGAGTTTCACAACAGCGATACAAGGTTGGGCCACACAACCAACCATTGATGAGCTGGAAAATTTATTAGCCGACCAGGAGTCGCTGGCTAAGCAGATGGCAGGCGTAGCTATAAAGTCAGAAGAAGAGGCGTTGTATGCAAGTCAAGCAAGAGGAAAATCAAATAGATATAACAATAAGGGATTCAAAAGACAATATGATGGAAAACAACAAAAAGACGAAGGAGAGAGTTACCAAAGAGGGGGAGCTGAAGAAAAGAGACATGATAATAAGAAAAGTAATGATAGACCTCAAGGAGGAGACAAACGCTTTCACAAGCAACAAAATGCTTGCTTCAATTGTGGCAGAAAGGGACATTTTGCAAGAGATTGTAGATTCAAGAAGAGACAAGTTGAAGGAAATGCTGCCACTTCAGATACCCGAGATGACCAAAGTGAAACAGAATGGGATGTCCAAGCATCTTTCTCAGGGTTGAAGTCCGAGCAAGAAAATATTGACACTATTATGGTGATTGTAGATTCAGGTAATTATGTATTGTCCAGTCCACAAGATGTGAAGGTTTATCATGATCTTAGAGTCGTTGGGACTCCAATCCTAGAAGGTGAAAAGAAGGAGTCAGTATATGTACTGACTTCTGAAGCCGCATATGTAGAGAAAACCAGGAAAAATGACACAACTGATCTATGGCATGCACGTCTGGGACATGTCAGTTATAAGAGACTTAAGGTCATGATGAAAGAGTCTATGCTCAAAGGACTTCCTAAGTTGGAATGCCGGGACGACACGGTTTGCGCCGGATGCCAATATGGAAAAGCGCATCAACTCCCATATAAGGAGTCGATATACCGAGCAAAGACACCACTTGAGTTGATTCATTCAGATGTTTTTGGACCATTAAAGCAACGGTCGATCGGAGGAGAAAAATATATGATCACCTTCATTGATGATTTCTCAAGATATACGTGGGTGGATTTCATGAAGGAGAAATCCCAAGCTTTGGAGAAGTTCAAGGAATTCAAATGTAAAGTAGAAGCAGACTTTCCTCAAAGAGTACATTGTCTACGTACAGATAATGGAGGTGAGTATACATCCACCGAGTTCTCGGAATATCTAAAGCAAAATAATATTCGCCGGCAGTTGACTTGTCCGAGAACGCCGCAACAAAATGGGGTAGCTGAAAGAAAGAATCGACATTTAGCTGAGACATGTCGGAGTATGATACATGCAAAGAATGTCCTAGCCCGTTTTTGGGCAGAATGTATGAAGACTGCAGCCCATGTGATCAATCGGCTACCACAAGCAAAGCTTGGATTCATCTCACCATATAAAAAACTCAAAACAGAAAAACCAACTGTAAGTCATTTCAAAGTATTTGGTTGTGTCTATTACGTATTCGTCCCAGATGAGCTACGAAGCAAATTTGACAAGAAAGCAATCTGATGCATATTCTTGGGATACGACAAGGAAAGAAAAGGATGGAAGTGTTGTGACCCAAGAACGAATCGATGTATGGTGTCAAGAAATGTTGTATTCGATCAAGCATCTTATTGGTGGTCATCTCAAGATGAGGAGCTCCCTGACTCACCTGTTCTAGAAGAGAAAATAAGAGAAAAGACTGGAGAAGAGTTATGCACTCTGAAAGTAAATGATGATGGTCAAGAGAAATCGGCAGCAACTCCAGAGATGGAATATAGCAGTATCGGAAGTTCTACACCGGAGATGGAGGAAGTTGATCATCATGAACAACAACTTAGGAGATCAACTCGTCAGAGGAAACCAAATCCTAAGTATGCTAACATTGTGACGGTTGCTGATATTGCAACTATGGAGCCTTCAAGCTATGAGGAGGCATCTAAAAAGGGTGAATGGATCCAGGTGATGAAAGAGGAAATTCAAGCGCTTAAGCAAAACCAGACGTGGGAACTTGTTCCTCTTCCGGAAGGAGTAAAACCAATATCTTGCAAATGGGTGTAAACACGACAAGACGGATCCATAGAAAGACATAAAGCTCGATTAGTTGCTCGAGGTTTCTCACAACAATATGGCTTAGACTATGATGAGACATTTAGCCTAGTGGCGAAGATAACTACAGTACGAGTCCTACTAGCACTAACAGCTAGTAAGTCTTGGAAACTATGGTAGATGGATGTGAAGAACGCCTTCTTACATGGCGAGATCGATCAAGACATATACATGGAGCAACCAAAAGGCTTCGAGAGTATTACTCATCCTAAATACGTGTGCAAGTTAAGAAAGGCGTTATATGGATTGAAACAGGCGCCAAGGGCTTGGTATGGAAAAATTGCTGAGTTCTTGACTCATAGTTGATTCTCCGTGGCTCCATCCGACTCAAGCTTGTTCATCAAGCATCAAAATAACAAATTAACAGTCGTGTTGGTCTTGACGTTAACAAGACCAGACATTTCCTTTGCAGTTGGCAGCGCAAGCAGATTTATGCAAAGTCCAAGGAAGCCACATTGGCAATTAGTTCAGAAAATTATGAGGTACTTCAAAGGAACTTATGACTATGGTATTTTCTACCGGAAAGGAGTGCCATGTAGACTTGTTGGATACTGTGACGCTGATTATGCCGGGGATCATGACACTCTACGATCAACTACCGGTTACGTGTTCAGCCTTGGAAGGCACAGTCGGTGGCTGGTTTACGGACGAGCCTGTGTCCCCCAACGAGGTCCTCTGCTCACCGAATTCTGCTACAATTGGGGCAGAGGCAGAATACAGCCCGGACGGGTCAGGAGGTGGGGTGACGTTGAGATCGAAGGCTCGTCTCGAAGGGGCAGGCTCCGGGGTCGAATCCCCCGCGTCGGCCGAAATGGCCTAGTGGGCTTTCCATTGACGAGTACCTGGAAAGAGACAGAACGCACCATCTTCATAATCAAAGACACAAACCGTGGCGGAAAAGACATAGCATGCATGACCGCTGAGAGATAATCCCACTGCACCCTGTCAAAAGCCTTGGCCATATCCAACTTAAGCGCCACGTGGTTCTGGAGTAATATCCTGGTGTAGAAAAAGACAACCTAATGTATCTCTATCAACTACTGAGGCAGAGTACCGGGCGCCCGCCGTAGCGTACTCAAGAAGTCACTTGGCTTGTGCAAGTTATTAAGAGACTTACATCACCGCTTGACTACCCAGTGGATTTACATTGCGACAATATATCATCACTACAACTAGCAGAGAATCCAGTATTTCATGCAAGGACCAAGCACATTGAAGTGCACTACCACTTTATTTGAGAGAAGGTTCTTCAAGATGAGATACAGATGATTCACGTGAAGACTGAAGATCAATTAGCAGATATATTCACAAAAGGATTAAGCGGACGCAAGCTCGAGGAATTCAGAAATGCTCTTGGGATGCAAATGAGCTCGTCGTCAAAAGAATGAAGTCATTGAGGGGGAGTGTTAGAAGTCAATGACTTCTAGATTATTCTACAACTAGTACATGGGAAAAATCTGGAAATTATTTCCTTAGAGAATAGTCTAGAATTCTAGAAAATACTTAGATAAATATCTAATGCACACTTTGCCTAGAAACATCTAGTGTGCATATTCTCTAGAAGGATCTACCACTTTTTCTAGGATATTCTTACCTTTCCTATAAATAGGAGTTGTAACTTAGGCCAACAACACAAAACAACACACACAAGTTGTGAAGTGAGTCTCCCACATCAAACATTTTCTAGTTGCTCTCTTCTTGTATTTTTCAAGTGTCCCATTTGTTGTATATTTTGTGCATCAATAAAATATCGAGTTCTATATTCCAAGTGTTTGGACCTACCGCTTACGACACAACAGAAAGTGCCAAGGCAGGGAATAAAGACAAACAAACACTACGACCCGTAAAAATCAACTTAGTGAAAAATTCATTGATAGCCTAACCACTCAAAATATCTCCCTCAAAATCCATTTTCATCTCTGACAACTATCATATAAAAAATTATACAGAGAAACTTGAACCATTCTAGTCATAAAGGTTAAAGGTTGAGCATCAAACTATGGGAAATCATATACAAGGATTTCAAACGAGCCATCATGTCGATAAATATCAAATCCTAACTATTAAAATGAGCATTTTCAGAGTCCCTGAATAGTTCAAGACCAAAAAACAGATGGAAGGTTACTGTGAACGGTAAGAAACACCAACACCAGAAACATTATTATAGTTAATGATTTGCCAAAAACACAAAGAACAGAGCAACCAAAATTATAAATCAAGGACCGATGTGTTACTCTTCCGTAGAGGAGAATGAAATGCGATGCCGGACAGAGACGAAAGAGCAGCGCCGGACGGAGATGGAAGAGCACACCGGACGGAGATGGAAGAGCACACCGGACGGAGATGGAAGAGCAGCGCCGGATGGAAATGGATGAGCAGCTCTGGATGGAGGAAGAAAATGTTGCCAGATGAAGACGGGAGTCGGCGGCGTGTGTGGAAACCCTAATCTAAGTGCGTCGGACTGATATGTTTTCAAGCAAAAAAAGTCGGTATAAAGAAAATGGTCTTTTGAACGTACAAAGTTGAACATTCTATAAAAAAATGTTTCAAAAAAAAAAATTCCGTAAGAATGTGTTTTTTTTAATGTTTTAGTTCTAAAAAGAATGTTTTCGTCTTAAAATAAATAAAAAAAAAAGTTAAAGGTCGTAAAGGACTGCTTTTGATCTAAAATTAGGAAAAATGACAAGAAAAAAAGATAGTGGTTGAGAATGTCAAAAACGTGCATGTTACTACATGTGTTACTACATGTTGCTACAACCACATGTAGTAACACATGTAGTAACAGGCGCGTTTTTGTCCTTCTCAACCATTATTTTTTTTTCTCATTTTGTATCTTATTTTGTCATTCTAGCCTCGGCCCCTATAAAAAATTATGCTTAATGACGGGAATATTTTTTATGTATCAGTAATGAGTGGATGTGATATTAACAATGACCGGAATCTGAAGTTCCTCACTAAGTGTGTATAATTTATGTAATTTTTTATTGAACCCTCATTAAAACATGTTTTTATTGATGAAATTTCTTCCCCTTATTAAAGATCAATTTTCTTGTAGTGTAAAAAAAAAAAAAACAAAAATTTTCATTTTATGGTTATTTTATTTTATTGTAGGAGACAACATTTCTTTTTGAACTAAGTCACGACATTTCAAAATGTCTCATCAGAGAGTTAAAAAAACAATAAATTAATTTTACATTCATGTTGTAAGGACATTTAATGAACTAATGCCTTTATAGACTATTTTTAGCCACATTTTTTGAAAAATGTCTTTGTATACGTGTCTTTATAGCTACATTTTGTTGTAGTGGGTATTGGGTAATACAAATATAAAATCTAAAAATAAATTTTGAGATGAATCACATCAAAGCAGAGAAATGGCTAAATCCACCTTCATAGACTTGATGTTTACTGCTGCACTTTTGCTTGCAGCTGCTTTTTTCTCTATGGCGAACGGTGTCCCATTGCAGGAACAATATTATTGCGATATCTTGAAGTCTAACGACACCCGATTTGCTGATAAAGTAGCATGGGTTCTCAGCACATTACTCACCAGCACACCCAACACTCCTAATTTTATGGCTCATGTCAAGAGAGATAATCCTCGTATATTGTATCCGGTAATGCCCACTGTGAACTTCCAACAACCATAAAACAGTATCTTATTTCTTCATCAAATCCCAAACATCAATCAAGAAGTCTTTTAACGGGTTATAACGGGGTTAGGGACATACCAAAGTAGGGTAAAAGGGGGTATAAAGTGGGTAAAATAATTGATAAACAATACAGATAATCACCATCTTTACATTTATTTCATGCTTCAACAATCACACCTTCATAAGAAGTTTGCAGGAAAAAAAATGACCGGAAAAAAACTCCTCGTGTTTTCCGATCCGCGCATTTTTATTTTTCCCCCTCTTTTGTGTATTGTACTTTACACTTTTGTTGTTCAAGATAGTTGGTTCGGTTGATTGAATGTCACATAGTACATCGGTAGAGTCGGTCTGAAGCAAATAAATTTCTCCTTTTATTTACTTTATTTATATTTATTTATTTTACTTTTTTATAAATAAACAATATATGATTAGATGTGAGATTACATATGTAAACCTTTAAATGTAACAATCACTGTTGGGAGAAAAATTATGATGTGTAAGTTCTATAGAAGTTATACCAAATGGATGGTTGTGATACATCAACCTCATACCTAGCTACACACGTCTATCGTGTGAAAGTGGATGAGTTGGATATATACACTACAAAAAAAAACATAATCTTTAGCGGCAGAAATTTTCCACCGCGAAATCTGGAAATCCGCCACTAAAACTTATTAACGGCAAACGAATATCCGCCGTATTTGCCTTCGCCGCTAACAGTTTTAAGCCCTTTGATGGCGGATTTTTGCATCTGCCGCTAAGAGAATTTATCAGTGGTTTTTTATCCGTCATTAATTGTCTAAAAACCGCCAGGAAAACATTTTTCCAATAATAAACATAATATAGGTAAAAAATGGTTTTAGCGGCGGATTTTCACTCCGCCGCAAAATAACATAATAAATAATAAATAATTATTACATGTTTAATTCACAAAATGACAGACAAACAAATCAGTCTTTAAAACAAGAATATGACAAATATTCAAACTAACACTAAGTCTTTAAAACGCGATGAGTTACCCCTGGACATTGTAATTTCCATTAAATGAGGCAACCATGGACAGAGGACATAGCTTATCAATAGAACCCCTTTGCCATTGATGCAAGAAACTATGATCCCTACCCTATGGATAAAAAAACCATATTATTTAGATAAAACATTTTCAAATCTGAGATACCCAAAATCTGAACACATTGCATGCTACAAGAACATGTTCAAGAAATTCAGATTGAACAAAAAAGATAGAATTCAGATATAAAAAAAAGATAGAATAAGCCCCAGATTTATAAAAATGTCGGCAGCATTTCATAGTGAACACTTTTGCTTGTCCTAAAAACAGTAGAACAAGATTACTACAAAGAAACAGAAACCAAGTAAAGATGTCAATATAAGCTAGACCAAAATATCAGAAATGTGAGAGAGAAGATGTGAACATAAGCTAGACCAAAATATAAGACCAGAACTTGACTAATATGCATATGCAGACTCACACTTGGACTCAAACCTAATGCCAAAAAGGATACCAAAATGACATAAGGAGAGCATTTTCTATAAAAGGAAAAACTACAAACAGGGGCAAACAAGGGATAATAAATTACCCTGTAATTATCGAGGACAGCGTGCTTAAAAGCTAGTTTACATTCCTCAACCAATTCAAAGGAACCATGTGTGGTATCCAAGAAACCTGAAATATGTTCACTATCAGCCCTGACATTGATACTTTCAACAAGGGTTTGCCGTCTTTGTGTGGTAGATCCACTACCAAAGGAAATTGGAGATTCACCATGTTCTAAAAGCAGACAGACTAGGACACAAGGTGACAGAACAACAAGACTGGTCAGAATTCGAGACACAAGACCAGACTAAAACCTGATGCACAAACAAGAACTTAAAACATATTCAAGGCAATGACAGAACTTGGATCAGATTACAACAAATGCAAAATGTAGCAGAGCAACACTTAAGACTTGGATCTCTAACTTGATTCAAAACTAAGATCAAGGTGGAGAAGACTAATACCACATCCTTAGATGAAGGTGCTGCATCTTCGGAAGTCCAGTGTCTAGAGTGTTCAACATTCTGATTCCCCAAGCTGAAAGTATTTCTTCTAGAAAAAGCTTCAACTGCACCAGAGAATTTATCACGTTTGCCTTGCCCAACTGCTTCACAAATTAAGTTTGAAGAAGCAAAATAATGATTTGAAGACATTTCACGGTATGCGAGTAAATTCAACATATGATATGAAAATTTTAAAGAAAACTTGAAAGATAGAAAAACCGTCCAAGATGGGGGCAAAATATAAGAAAACCATCCACTCCCTGAGACTCAAAAACCTTGCTCGATATAATTTATGCTTTTGCTTCTTGGTCCCAGCTTTCGAAACCTGCCAAGGCAACCTGATATGCCGCCCCAAAAGAGAATGATTAGTTATATCCAATTCATGCAGCAGCAAAAAAATATGAAAACCCCTCATCGTTGACCAAAGAAGGGTGAGACGATTATGAACTTTCAAACTTCTCAGACCTCCTCAACCTGAACTAGTAAACAAGTTTGAATGAATCACTAAAATGTACAAGTGATTATCCAAACTTCAAAACTCAATAATTGAGAATGCAGATTCACCAGTGAAGAGAACCAGACAGCTTTCAAAACTCAAGAAAAAGATTTTCAAAATTTATGAAAATGTTGAATTGTAAGAAATAGTATATACTTATTCAGTTCAAGAATTCAGATAAACCTCTCAATCGTAAAAAACCGAAAACAGAAACGAAAAGGAAACAAGGAAAACAACTGAGCAAAAAATTAAGGGAAAAACAAATAATATGAATTTAACTATAGGCGATATACCTCAATGCAAGCAACGGTAAAGCTAACACCTTTTATTCACTCAAAGCATGTCCCTCTCTGCAACATCGAACAAAAGGGGCTTAGATTAATTCCTCAAAAAAAGCTAAACAATTTCTAAAATATACAATAGAATGTTTATGTTGATTCAGAGCCTTTCAATCGTTACTCTGTGCCACTGACAACATAAGTTGAACAAGCTTTGAAGCACTACTTATTTGTCCCCAAATTGATCAATTCACCAACTATTAACTACTTATTTGGCCCTGAAAAGCTATCGATTCACAACTCCTCATTTCTGCAAAAAACAAACCTCAGCAATCCTCAGAAGTTGCTCAAATTTAATTTAACAAACTAATAAATTTTCTGTGAAGTCGTCAACATGCCTACAATCACGCATGCATACAAACATATATACACATATTTATATACATCAAATTCAAAATGATACAGGGAAATAAGGAAAACTGAAATTGATTTGAGTAGTAAATAATGAACCCTAGCAGATGAATTAAAGTGATGACAACAAGACTAAAGCCAAAATTCAGGTAAATAAAATGAGATTAAAGATGTATGACGATGACAGATTGTGTCACCTAATTTATTCGGGTCTATTTAGATCTAGTGATGAACACCCAAAACTCTAATGCTTAAAGAACGGAATGATTGGTTTGATGATTTGCGGCTGAGTCTAAGAGCTTGTCTTAGATTGCCTACGTATCCTGTCAATGTCAAGGAATCAAGCCTTACGTAGTTCCTGGAGCGTGGTATTTATAATGACAACACATGCCTTAACCCTAATATTAAGTCGGTTTGAGCCATTGTCATATTTACCCTTGATGGGCCTTAACCCTTGCCCAAGTTATCACACTGTTAATGGGCCTTGACAGCTGGTGCGGACTCTGTCCTCGATGTCAACATAACCGACTTGCGGTACTTGACTCTGGGACCCTTATCCTACACTGCTCGACTGTCGATTATCGTATCACGAGTCTGGAAATCGACATGTGTAACTTAGTACTCATTCGCACTCTGGGGACCAACTGCAAGACGACACATGGAGGGGTGAAACCCGGTATCGTCATAAGCCCCCCAGACTTGAGGGAGGTGACTGTCGTCGTCCGAGGTCAATTCTGTTATTTGAATCGTCTTCGAGTTGGGTCATTATTTGGGCAGGAAAAAGCCCGCCACCTGCAACCCTAACTGCTTGTAGCCACGTGGCATGACGTCACGGTGCACTAATGCTTCGTATTCCGTCAATCATAACGTCACTGCCTTGATTCTCGTGATTTATAGAGGGTTATAACTCCCCATCACTCACGTCTTTTCAAATCCGTTTCATTATTCTGCAAGCATAAAAGAGGGAATAAAAGACTACAGAGGAAACTTCTTGCCAAATCGTGTGCATTAACCTTCAAAGTTCAAGTAAGCGTCTTTTTTGTGTTCTTCCTCTTTTTCTTGAATTCATCCATGTCAAGTAGTGCTACTGAGTCTGATAGGGGTAGTGAATCACCTTCTCATAGTCAAACTCCAGTATCCATTCCTTCCGATCATCCTCTCCGACCAGTCTCCGACGAACCTACAAATTCTTCTCCTTCTGCCCATAACCAACCTAAAAGATTAGTCACTAGGATGGACGGAAAAAGTCCTAAAGGCTTCCTAAGTGCCCTCTCCCTAGGGGATATTAACAGAATCCGCAAAAAGTTCAATATTGCTAGCCCCCAATTCGAGATCCAACTCCCCTCCGGTCTTCATCAGTATGCCGACGAGCCTCCAGAAGGGTTCTGTTCCGTATACGAAGCTCAGCTTTCTAGTGGGTTGGTATTCCCCTTATGCCCGGCTGTCCTGGCAATCTTAAACCACTATAAGATTGGGGTCTCTCAACTAGGTCCCAATGCTATTAAGATATTAATGGGATTCGTGATCGCTTGTCAAGTGACCGGTGTCTGCTTTTCAGTTCCACTTTTTCGCTACTACTACAAGATCGCAAGTATGCCAGACAAGACGTGGTATACTTTCCAGCGAAGAACGAATCGACACGAGTTTGTGTCCAAAGGACCTTCATCTCACAATGAGTGGAAGCCGAGGTTCTTCTTCCTTCGCCATGGTATGGATAATCCGTACATAGGGCAGTGGAAGTCGAGAGGCAAGAAACATGAAAAACTGGGTAGTGACCCATCCCTCGAGATGCCCGCACAATGGATAACTCTGATCTCAAGGTGGTCACCCGAGATCTGCGCCTTCTATATGGCCTAGCCAACCTAGAAGAGGCGGGACCGATGCCTTACGCCCAAATCAATGTTGAGGATCAAAAGAACTGTAGGATTTTCCTTTGTTTTTGTTTTGCCGAGGTTCATGACTTGATATTGTTGACTGTCAATACTAACTCTGTCATTTATTTTTGCAGTGGGGAAGTTCTCACTCATCACCGATTCAACTCAAATTCCGAAGCCGACGGAGGCGCCAGCCCCTCTACTCGAGAGGGGAACAGCGTCCACTGCTGGAGGAGAGGGCTCCTCCCAAGTCGAGTTGATGGCTGCTAACGTCGAGTCGGCGACCGAGGCTCGAACTGCACAACGGTCCCAGTCTGTTGATCCTCCACTCACCCTTCGCTATGGTTCTCTGCATGATGAGGAAGATGAGTCCTTAACCGATCTCACAGCCAACGTCAGTGCCAGTGCCGAGGATGCTGCGGCTCCAACCAAGAAGAAGTCGACCTTGACTAACCTACTGAGGGACCAGCATAAAAGGTCTAAACGAACCAAGGTAGGTGAGGGTTCTTCTAAGGTCGAGATCGACGTAAATATGGCTGCTGAGAACTGCGCAAATTTGGAGAAGAAAGATCTATCTGCTGCGCTACGAAGGTCGTGCCGTCCGGTAAGTAGACTAGTTTTCTCCCATTTCCTTCGAGGCATGTGCCTTTGTCATTATCGTTTGACACCTTTTTTTTCTTTTTACTGAACAACCTTCTGGGTAGAGCGGCCGCTAGACGATTTGCTACGCCAGTCAAATCAGAAGGGGATATTCGCAAGCTGATCGAGGAGAATGTGAAGAAAGGTGCCGCCATAGCCGGGTTGGAGAGTCAGTTGGAGAGTCAGCTGGAGACTCGCACGCGTGAGTCGAACGTCGAGGTGAAGAGGCTTTGGGATTCCTTGACTACCACTATTGATGATTTGGCGAAGACCCAGCTCGATCAGAGGCTGGTAGAGTTGGCGGCAGATTTTGAGAAGGTGCAACAGGCACACAAGGCTTCTCTGGCCGACACTGCATTGGCTCAGCAAGAGAGGGATGCCTTGAGGGTCGAGTTGGAAAGGGAGAGAGAGGCTCTAAGATTCGAACGGGAACAAGCACTTCTGAGGATCACTATAGAAAAGGCAGAAGCAATATTAGGATATCGCAAGTCAGATGATCTTGATGCCGACCTGACCGTGTTGATGCGTACCGCTATGATGGGCGGTTTTACTCTTGCAGTGGATCAGGCTACGAAGTCTTATCCAGGATTCGACGCACTTAGGCTTGAGACCTCCCAGTTTTATAACTCCGAGTCAGAGAAGATGTACGATCAGTACTTCGATGAGTTCCAAAAAAGAGAGTCTCTAACTTCGAAATACGCTTCCTCGACTTCTGCCCCTGCTGCTGAGCCGACCGTTGCAATCTCAGAGTTGAACCTCGACAAAGGCCTTTGACTGCTACTTTTGTAATCTTATTTTGTCGCATTTTTAATTCGACCCTCTGAATTTGGATCTTTTTTGTATAATTTGCATTTGAACAGTATAATTTGCCCAGTCTTGACTTACATCGGCTGGTCTTTTCGACTTGGCCTGGTTGTGTACCGAGTTTGCATTGAAATCGAAATTTATATTTCGTGATTTTGTTGTGCTTGTTTCCTTTTTCTCTTATTTTCTTTTCCACATCGATGCGTTTCAGCTTTTCGCCTGTCGAGCCTTGGCTCTATTTTGCTTTTGCTTTATTTTTCGTATATCGATAGTGTTGCCCCCCAAGTGTATTATGAACATTTGGTTCCTATTGCACTTGTGAGTTTAGCTGAGATCGACCCGTTTGCCTTGGTATTTTTTGTCCTTTGGACTATTTTTGCTACGCGCGGGTCGACGCGCAGGGTATTTTTGGCCCAGCTTTACGAGCCGTGCCTTTGCCTTGGCTTTTTTGCATCATGAGCTCGTTTGGCCTCTGGCTGTGCGTTTTAGTCTGACTATGCGAACTGTCCCTTTGCTTTTGCCTTTTTCGCCCCTTGGGCTCGTTTGGCTCTTGACCGGGACGTTTGGCCCGACTATGCGAACCGTCTTTTGCCTTGGCCTTTTTCGCCTCTTAGGCTCGTTTGGCTTTTGGCTGGGACATTTGGCCCAACTATACGACCGGCTCTGGCCTTTTTTGCCACTTAGGCTCGTTTGGCTTTTGGCTGGGACATTTGGCCCGACCATGCGAACCGTGTTTTTGCCTTTGCATTTTTTGCCTACTAGGCTTATTCTGCTTTTGGCTGTTCTGAGGGGTCCAACCTGCGGATTTCCCTACTTGTTGTTGACTGCATTACATATACCTTTAACATTTTGTATCTCGTTAGACTTGTAATGTTACGGCTATAAATCCTAAGAAATATAAAAGCATCTCGAGGAAAGATATGTTTATTAGAATATTTATGAAATTGTCACATGGTCTTATTACAAGATTTTAAAACAAAAAAATTGAAATTGATCGAAATAAGGCTTAACTTTAAACATAATACTTCCTCAAGTTGTTGGCGTGCCGTTGTCGAGGAACCGTGGTTCCATCTACTCGTCCGAGTTGATAGGATCCTTTGGGGTGAACCTTCAGAATCTGGTACGGGCCTTCCCAATTTGAGGTCAATTTTCCAACTGCTTCTTGTCGACTTGCTTCGTTCTTTCTAAGAACCAGATCCCCGACTTTGAAGTATCTGTACTTAACCCTTGAGTTATAATACTGTGAGATCTTCTGTTTGTATCTTGCCATTCTGGCCGAAGCGATCTTTCTTCACTCCTCGGCGTTGTCTTTTTCGTGTCGAAGGTCGGGAGCATTTGTTTCAACATTATAGGCTAGAACTCGAGGAGAAGGAACACCAATCTCGGCGGGTATTACCACTTCGCACCCATATACTAGAGAGAAAGTTGTTTCTCCTGTTGAGGAATTAGGAGCTGTCCTGTACGACCATAGGATGCTCGGAAGTTGTACTGTACAGTCTCGACCTTCTGCCTCTAGCCTCTTTTTCAACCCTAGCTTGATCTGTCGATTTGTATGTTCGACTTGACCGTTTGCCTGTGGGTGAGCTACCGAGGTGAAGTGCGGACTGATATGATATTCATTTCACCATTCTCTAACTCTTCGGTCTTCAAACTGGGTGCCATTATCTGAGATCAGAGCCTTTGGGATGCCGTACCTGCATAAAATATCGACCCACAAGAATGTTTTTATGGTTGCAGCTCTGAGGTCGGGCAAAGCCTTGGCTTCGACCCATTTGGTGAAGTAATCCACAGCGACGACCACATATCAATTATTCCCCGGAGCTCGGGGTAGAGGTCCAACTATGTCGACTCCCACTTGATCAAAAGGCCAGGCTGACGATATGACACTCATTTCCTGGGCCTGTTGATGGGAGATATTGTCATGGATTTGATAAGGTTTACACCTCTGAACAAGGTTATTCGCATCTCGTTGCATCGACGGCCAAAAATATCCAGCTAGCTTGCACTTTCGAGCCAACATTCTGGCCCCGTAATGATTTCCACAAGCTCCTCTATGGATTTCCTCCAGGAGATACTCACCTTCTGCCTCGGATACACACCTCAACCATGGGCTCACGAAAGACTTTCGATATAGGACATCGTCAAAGAATGCGTACCGTACTGATTGGAGTCGGACCTTCTTGATTGTACCTTATCAGATGGGAGAATTCCGTCCTTAAGGTAGAGGGCGATCGAGTCCATCCACGTGGCCTACTGAGTGATCGGCTGGGCCTCCGATTCTTTGTAACTCATGTCAGTCAATAGTTCGACTAGAACTTTTTTATTCGAGACGAAGATCGAGGCGAGCTTAGATAGTGCATCGGCCCTCTTATTTAGACTTCAGAGGACCTACTCGATTTGAACTGTCTTGAACTTAGGTATGAGGTCTTGCACCACTGTTAGATAATTCCTCATGGTTTCTTCCTTAGCTTCATACTCCTCTTTGACGTGATTTACCACTAACTGTGAGTCACTATAAACCAGCAAATCCTCGACACCTAACTTCAAAGCAAATTTCAGACCTGTGATCATAGCTTCATATTCAGCCTCGTTGTTCGTTGCTTTGAAGTCAAATCGAAGGGCGTAGGGGAATTCTTAACCTTTTGGACTAACTAAAAGGAGACCTGCCCCTGCCCCCTCCTAACTCGACGCTCCATCTACTTAGAGGGCCCACCGTTCCTCCGGGCTTTGCTTCACTTGATCGAGTTAGATGGATATCCATTCGGTTAAGAAATCTGCCAGGGCTTGAGCTTTTACCGCAGTTCAAGGAACAAACTCGATATCGTATTGCGCCATCTCTCTACCCATTTCGCTAGTCGACCTGAAGTATCGGGCTTTGCTAAGATCTGCTTCAGTGGTTAGTCAGTGACTACCATAATATGATGGGCTTGGAAATAGGACCTCAGCTTTCTCGAATCATGTACCAGACATAATGTTAACTTTTCTGCTGGTGAGTATCGGATCTCAGGGCCATGTAACGCTTTACTGACAAAATAGATAGGCACCTGGCTATGTACCCCTTCTCGAACTAGAACCGCACACTGCTTCTTCGGATACCGCCAAGTAGACTAACAACCTCTCCCCTTCTCGAGGTGAAGTGAGGGTGGGTAATTATGATATGTAAGCTTTCAAATCCTTGAAGGCTGTCTGACATTCTTCATCCCAATGGAAAGGACTGGCCTTGTGGAGAATCTTGAAAAACGGTAGTGCGCATTGCACGGATCTCGATAAGAACCTGTTGAGGGCGGCCATTCGACCGGTAAGCCTCTGTACTTCCTTTGTATTTCAAGGGGCATGCATATTTTTCAAAGTGTCAATTTTGTCCGGGTTCGCTCGAATCCCATCCTTCGAGATCATATACCCCAAAAAATTTCCCGACCTTACCTCAAAAAGTGCACTTCTTTGGATTTAACCTCATCTGTGTATCCCTCAACACTCCAAATACTTCTCGAGCATCCACCAAATATTGCTTCATAGATCGACTCTTGATGAGCAAGTCGTCTACGTACACTTTCATACATCTACCAATCTGTTTGGCGAAGATCTTGTTGACTGCTCTCTGATATGTAGCTCCGGCGTTTTTCAATCCGAATGGCATGGTTACATAGCAAAAAGTGCCAAATTCCGTGATAAAAGCTGTTTTTTCAGCGTCATGAGGATCCATTAGAATCTGGTGGTATCCCTTGTGTGCGTCCAAGAAACCAAACACTTCGAAATCGATGGTGGAGTCTACTAATCTGTCGATTTTTGGCAATGGATACGAGTCCTTTGGACATGCTTTGTTCAGGTCGGTGAAGTCCACGCACATACACCAGCTGCCATCGGGTTTCATGACCAACACTGGGTTTTCCAGCCACTCTGGGTAGAATACTTCTCTTACTATCTGGGCAGATAGTAGCTTGCCGACTTCCATTTCTATGGCCTCAAGTCGACCCGGTGCAAAGCTTATCTTCTTTTGTCTAACTGGCTACTTAGCTTGATTTATCTTGAGCTTATGGACCACGATATCTGTGGATAATCCCGGCATGTCGTCAGCCTTCCAAGCAAAGACATCTCTGAACTCGATTAACAACGCGATTAGCGACTGCTTTTCTTTGGCCGGGAACCAGATCCCGACCCACACTGATCATCTTCCCCTTTCCAGAGGCAAACATTCTCGACTGCATCACTTGAGATCCAGCTCTTCTCCTCTTCTTCCTCCCGAATTTGTTCCTCGACCAGGACTTGTTGTACTGCCATTTTCCCGTTCATGACAATGGAGTTACAACTCCGCGCGGCATCAACGTCCCTCTTTACTTCGTGGGAACCGTTCCTGGTAGGAAACTTCATGCTGTTGTGGAAAGTAGAGATGATAGCGCGCAGGTCGAAGAGCGCAGGTCGTCCTAAAATAACATTATTAGCCGAAGGAGCTTTGACTACCACATTTTTTAACTCAAGGGTCCTTCCTTTCTCGCCATCTCCGACCGTTGTGAGTAGCTTTATCGATCCCATAGGATGAACCGCTTGCCCTGTGAATCCAAACAAATGAGACGCTATAGGAGGTTTGTCCTTCTCTTTCAGCTTCATCACCTGAAAAGCCGAGTAATACAAGATGTTCACCGTACTACCGTTATCGATGCAGACTCTCGATACACGGGCTTGGCTAATCACCGCTTCAATAACCAACCCTCACTATGACTCCGTGACTTGGGGATATCATCTTGGGGTCCGTACCCGACTTCTGTTGTAAATCTAAGTTGCTTACGTTCCCTCGAGCTGTCAGATGGCTCTCGACTGGCTCGGTCTTTATCATTCTCCGCTGGCCCAAATATCGTATTGACATAACTGTTTGGTCGAATATCGTCGTACTTATCTCGATCATAGTTATCTCTGTTATTTCTATCACGGTCTGGAGATCGATCCTGTCGAGGTGATCGATCTCTCCATCTTTGAGCATATCGGCCTCGACCCCTATCTTGATCAGGGTTCTTCCTTTTGTACTCTCTACGCCCTTTGGGCTCATCGCACCGAGATCTATCAACCACATCATCTAGTTTCCCTTCTTGAATGCAGATGTCGATGTCTCTTTTCAGGTCGTTACAATCCTCCATTGTGTGACCTATATCCTCATGAAATTCACAATATTTGCTTGAATTCCTCCTTTCTTGAGGTTTCTTCAATGGTGGCGGTCTTCTCACTATGTTTTTCGAGAGCATGATGGATAGCACCTCTGCCCGAGACCGATTAAAGGGGATGAAATCCTTGTCGCATGTGGCCCCCTTCTTTCCCAAGCGGTCTGAGACGGGCGTCGTTATGTGGTCCCAAACTGTGGGTTTACTCTCGATATCCTGTCTTTTGGATTGATTCTTGTTCGGACCTCGATTGTCCTTTTTCGAATCCATCCAGTCAGATTGGGTGTGCCTACGTACTGCCTCTTCCCCTTCACAGAATCTGTGCACCACGTTAACACACTCATCCATGGTACGAGGGACATCTCTGCTCAATTTCATATATAAATTCTTATTACGCAGTCCCCCTAAAAACGATGTGATCAGAAGTCGATCATCTGCATCCTTGACTTGCATAGCCTCGAGATTAAATCTCTTCAGATAATCTAGTACTGTTTCATCCTTTTCCTACTTCATGTTCATGAGGTGCGTGGTGCTTAAATGAAACTTTTTGTTGACGATGAATGCATCCCGAAACTTATGGGCAAGCATGGCAAAACTGGAGATTAACCCAGGTCGTAGCTTGGTAAACCATTCCCTGGCTCGACCTACGAGCAGCGTCTCAAATGCCCGACATCGCATCGCATCAGGTGCACCATCCAACCTCATCTGAGACAGATACCTATGTAGATGGTCTTCCGGATTGGTGGTACCATCGTAAGGCTCTATCTTTGGTATCTTAAATCCCTTAGGTTTAGGGAAACTATCGATCTCCTTCGTGAAGGGTGATTTCAACCATAACGAGACCTGACTTTTTCCTAGAATAACGTCCAACTCCCCCCTAACGCTATCCTCATCCATCTTCTGATGCTTATGTTGGATCTTGCGTCTCTTTCTCTGCACAGATCTGGAGGACGCACTGACTTCATCTCCAGGAGTTCGCTTAGGCTTTTCTGCAGCATCTTTCGGACCGCCGTCTGCTTGCTGTTGCACCATAAACGCCTCTGCTATAATCCTGGACAATAATTCACGATCCGCCCCTGCCAATTGATCCATAATAGCTTGGTGTTTCGGAGCAAGACCCTGCTTTTCTTTCTGGGGATCTTCATGGATGGGGTCCAAGACTGGATCTTTTGCTCCTTGCGCATCTAGATCTACCTGCTCGTTAATCTGCGAGCCCTATTGATCTGTGGCTTTGGAGGCGGTCTTCCTGGCGTTCTTATCCTTGGGAGGCATCGTGATCTTGGTGTATTCAACAGTAGAAGACCCTCCTTTTAGCGCCAATGACGATGACAGATTGTGTCACCTAATTTATCCGGGTCTATTTGGATCTAGTGATGAACACCTAAAACCCTAATGCTTAAAGAACGGGATGGTTGGTTTGATGATTTGCGGCTGAGTCTAAGAGCTTGTCTTAGATTTCCTGCGTATCCTGTCAATGTCCAGGAATCAAGCCTTACGTAGTTCCTGGAGCGTGGTATTTATAATGACAACACATGCCTTAACCCTAATATTAAGTCGGTTTGAGCCATTGTCATATTTACCCTTGATGGGCCTTAACCCTTGCCCAAGTTATCACACTGTTAATGAGCCTTGACAGCTGGTGCGGACTCTGTCCTCGATGTCAAGATAACCGACTTACGGTATTTGACTCTGGGACCCTTATCCTACACTGCTCGACTGTCGATTATCGTATCCACGAGTCTGGAAATCGACATGTGTAACTTAGTACTCATTCGCACTCTTGGGACCAACTGCAAGACGACACGTGGAGCGGTGAAACCCGGTATCGTCAATATATAAATAGAGAAACAAATGCTAAATTGTAATTATAACTTACAAAAAAGAAAGAGTAATGAATAGTCGGAGAGATCGAGAGAGGTCGCCACGCCCTTGCAGATTTCAGCGGACGGACGAGAGTGGAAGGGGAACGGTCAGGAGAGTTGGCAAAGTGATAAGCTGGTTGTTGAAGCGTCGAGCAGTGTGAGAGAAACTTGATCGGTGAAGGTGATGTGAAGAACGACGAAGTCGATGACGGAGATGGCGATGGCGATGGTAAGAGAAACTCGATTTGATCTTGCAGTTTTTTGTTATTGAATAAATAAATGAGTCAAGACTATTTACCTTTTCTTTTTTTCCCGAATGACAACAACTAATCTGGACCAAATTCGACAAAAAGAACGATATTAAAAAAATAATCCACCGCTATCTAACGATACAAAAGAAATAATACTTTTTACCGGTGGAAATACAAAAGCCGTCGCTAGATGAATGACACAAGAAATTCCTTACTTGTTTTGTCGACGGATGTATAAAAACCACTGCTAAAACACATCACTAGCGGTGGAATGTAAAATCCACCGCTAAAAATGAGCTCTTTACTTGTTTTGTCGGCGGATGTACAAAATCCACCGTTAAACCATATCACTAGCGGTGGAATGTAAAATCCACCGCTAGAATCCACCGCTAGAATCCGCCGCTAAATAGCAAGTTTTTTGTAGTGATATTATCCATCCACTTGGTATAACCCTTTCTTAAATGTTTTTTAATCAAAGTTGTTTGATGAATGCTCAATGAAGATATATTTGTGCCGACAAGGCATTGGCCCAACAGTATGTGCTGGGGGTTCTGGGGTTCGAGTCCCGGTGGAATTAATAGTGTTCGTGCACGCGTATATTTCTAATCCGTAAAAAAAATGAAGATATATTTGTCGCTGAAATTATCGATTTTGACACATACACATAAAATGTTTTAGAAATTGGGTGTTGCTTGTTCTCTAAACGAGCCGAGATCGAACTCGAGTTTGAGAAATATGTCTAACGAGTCAAACTCAAACATGATTGGACGAGGGACCTCAAACTAGATAATTCGATCACATTGGACTGAACAAAACGTATCCATTTTGTTATGAACATACGATTTGCAACAACGAACGGCTAAGCTGAAAACAGATATTTGTCACTGCAAAAGCGGATTAAAGCTTCATATCCTTTCTCTTACCACAACACAACACTTTGGTGTGAAAAACAAAATCTTGGGTCGTTCTTATTTGTTGATCATTTTCATTGTCGCTTTGGCACAAAATCTTCGATTGGTGTTCTATTTCTGATGTTGTTCCTAGGGATTGAAGTGCTTTCTTTTTGTTTTCTCCCTGGGTTGCACATTTGTAACGGTGGTTTTCGAGTTTGGGATGACATTAATTAAGAAAGCGGTAATGTGGTCTATTTGGAGTTTTGGACTTTAAGAAATAACATTATTTCACCTCCAAAATCGTCAAGAAAGTGGTAATGTGGTCTATTTGGTCATTAAGAAATAACATTATCTCGCCTCCAAAATCGCCACAATTGATCAAACGTTCGAGGAAATCGAAGTGCGGAGCTATGATTCGATAAATGGTCGAAGCAATAAAGTTAGCATAGTACAATTTAAAGAAAATGAATAAATGGATTCAGATTAACATGTCATAGTGCTTTTAAATATGATACATGCCGAACAACTCGGATTTCAGAGATCATTACGTATATACTCTTAACATAGCGAAATTCACGTGTGTACATCCAGTCAAACTCAACGGTGAAAGTAATAACAAGAATCTATGTATTTTGTATTTTTAAATAATTTTATTTTATAACCTATGCTGTGATTACATGTGCTTTACTAATTCCATATTAACAAAAAACCCTATTTATTAATCTGTCCGCTGTTTAAGCAGAGGATTTGGCTTTTGCGTTTGAGTTTTGGACGGCGGCGGCGGAGCAGCGACAATTTGCTCTTTAATCGATTTTTTATTTTTTTTTTGCTGTGAAGAAGAGGATTTGGAGAAGGATTTCAACAAATGGATAGTAGCAGCAACGGTTAAAGTCAGCGGTTAAAGTCAGGAGGCAGCAACAGTTAAAATTAACACTTGCAGACGGCCGGAAAAGTCAGTTGCAACAATTGCAGACGGCCGGAAAACATGGCATCCGATGCCGGAAAAGCAACAATTAAAGTTAGCAGCAACAACCGAGTCCAATTTCCGGCCAAGAAAATCGGATTTGTATCACCCGAATCAGATTGAATGATTTGGGGATTAGGATTTGGGGAGAAGAAAGAGATATGACGGCTGTGCCGCCGGAGCTGAACGAACGGATTTGAACGCCGGAGCTGAACGTTACTGGGATGCCGGCGATTGGTTGTGGCTGTATGTAGTTGCTGGCGATTGGATGTGGAACGCCGGAGCTGAACGTAGTTGCAGGCTGCATTTTTTTTATTTAAAAAGTTTAGGGTTTAGGGTTGTTATTATTAATTTTTTAACGTTACTACATTTTTTTGATTTAACTTTTATCAATACGGGCTGTTACTACTTGTTTTTAGGCTGTTATTACTTGTTTATTGGCAGTTACTATTTTTCCATTGGATTTTACGACATTTTATGGGCTGTTACTACTTGTTTATTCGTTGCACGTTATTATTTGTTTTTTTTACGTTACTACATTTTATCTAGTGTTACTACGTGTTCAATGTGTAAAAGGGTATTTTTGTCCATTTATTATGAATTTGTCCTTTCGAATCAAATAACATGTAGTAACGTCCTTCTTGACCCTTTTTTTTTTTTTTGTCATTGTAGCCCCTTCTCCTATTTTTTAATGTGTAAACCACATATTTGTTTTTGGAAAATTAAACATAAGAATAGTATATTTGGAATATTTTTAAGTAATATGACAACCAATATTTTTTTATCGGGTGAAGGACAACTCTCATAATTTCTATAGGCTGAAGGGAAAAACCTATAAAAAAATTTGAAAAATAATATATAAGAAACAAATGCGACGCGGTCCTGTTTTTTTCTATAGCCTGCTTCAGTTATTTTTTTTATTTTATTTTTTTCTTCCTCCCTCATTTTCAAACACTCACATCTTTTGATTTAGAGATTCAAACGCGATAAAAATATCACTAAATTTTTTATTCGTTGATGTTCTTCGCTTTGAGACTCGGTTCGATATAATTACATCTCTTTTCGTGAGATTCACTGTCGAAATTCACTCAGTTAATATCCCGAGTGAATCCTAAAAATCAGTGAATTTCGAATAATACTGAATTTCGACAGCGGATTTTCTAAAATTATGTCGGAATATGATGAATGTGGTTTCAAAATAAAGAGCAAGAAAAAATAATAAAATTGGTGAAATAATTATCAATTTTGAAGTTCTAGATTGAAATATATGAGTGTTTAAAAAAGATTGATAAGAGAAAGAGTGTGGTTTTTTTTTTTTTTTTTTTTTTTTTTTTTTTTTTTTTTGAAGAAAAATGCCTAAATAAATAAAAAACTAAAAAAAATTGTTTTGTATTTTATGCAAAAGTTTCAAAAAGGCTGTTTTGCTCTTTAATTGATAAAATGTCTTTGTCATTCTCCCTATTTTTTTTAGGAAGTGTTAACCACATATATATTATGAAATTGACTAAACAGAATTGCATTAATAATGAAATGACACCTTGCAAAAAAAAATAATGATATGACAAAATAATTCTTAAATAAATATTTTTCACATCTCTCATAGTATTTTAAATTTTTTTTTTTTTTTTTTTTTGCTGAAATCATCTTCATCTCCACTCAAAATAAAAATAAAAAATTAATCTTCTTCTTTTTGGCGGGATAAGAATCGAGCTCAGATTTTTACCTGGGAGTGCAGTGAGATTTATGACTAAGACGAATCAAATTCCCACAACACTTATTGTAATATTTAATGATAATATACGGAAAAAATAAAAATAAAAAGTTGGTTTGGATTATATTAATTAAATGAAAATAATAATACTAAATAAGGAATGGTGTGCGTAGTAAGTTATTTATTTGAGAAAGAATACTAGGTTTTTAATTATACTTAATTATTGAATAATTGAGTTAATGCAATTACTTTGCCAATAAAACAACTAAACAAAATTTGAATATAATTAATGCAGTACTTTTTCAATAATAATAATAATAATAATAAGGGTGTAATTGGAAAAACGTACTATAAAGTTTCCTATCGAATGAATGTACTTTAAAGTTTCTTACATTTGATAATCTTATCAATTGTTGTTCCAAAAAAAGATAATCATATCAATTAATAAGTAATAAGAAATAAGAAACAAAGATAATATAATTCAAGAAGTTTTGAATCACCAATTTGTTTCACACTGGTTTTTCTAAAACTGTGCGTTTGGATGGCTGGTATTAAATGGAATGTAATAAAGCTGATGAAGTGGAAGGCTATGGAATTGAATAAACGTGATTCCATTTCTACATTTGGCGACCAATGGAAAGAAATGTATGAGATTCTATAGAATGCAGCAATCGACACGGTGGGCGATGGCGGTGCGTCTTGATGGGATGTGCACGGTTTGGTTCGGTTCGGTTAATGGCCTTACCGAAACCGAACCGAAATTTTCGGTTAATTGAAATTCGATACCGAAACCGAACCGTTTGTTTTAGGTAACCGAATTGAACCGAACCGAAATATACGGATTGGTTCGATTCGACTAACCAAAAATAGAAATAAAAATAACAATTCTACTCGGTTATAAACAATTTGGTTTTTATTGGAATTTTTAATTCGGTTAAAAATTTGTCCGGACAATAGTTAGATTATATGCAATTTTCATAAACACTTATTTTGGTTATGAAAATTAGTAATACAAGTTAATTATAGACATTTCGGCTACAATTTTCTATTCAGTTTCGGTTAACCGTTCGGTTTTTTATTCGGTTCAATTTTCAGTTCGTTACGGATAATTTATAGAGTTATCCGTAATCGAACCGAAAATTTTGGTTTCTCTATAATACTAACCGAAACCGAAACTGAACCGAAAGTATTATTAACCGAACCAAATTAAACCAAATGACCTCGGTTCAGTTCGGTTTTCGGATAATCTGTATCCGTGTACATCACTAAATGGGTGTGGCAGGTAGCGGTGGGGTGTGCATAGATGGTGGTGGTGGTGATAGTGAGGCATGCGGTGATGCAATGTTTTAAGGGACCTACCATGTTAGCTAAGGAGCTCGAGCCCGATATTCGTGACTGATATTTTATAGCATCGTGTTTCTCGCCTTATGTACTCCCGGAAATTTTATGGTGGTGCTGGACCAAGTATGACTTGGTGATCCAGGACCAATAGAAATCCAGAAAAGACACGCGGGGCCCACCGTATAAAATATAAATGCCATGTTTTTACAAATTTGCCCCTCTTTTAAGAAATACTATTGAAGGACAAGTATGACATAATGGTCTTGGACCACCATAAAACTGTTGTATGTACTCCTACCTTTCTTTTTCTTTTTCTTTTTCTTTTTCTTTTTATGTGTAAACCACATATTGTTTTTTGAGGAACTGTAAACCACATATATATATATTATGAAAGTGACTAAATAAAATTGCATTAATAATGAAACGACACCTTGCAAAAAAAGCAATGAAATGACAAAATAATTCAAACCACATATATATATTATGAAAGTGACTAAATAGAATTGCATTAATAATGAAATGACACCTTGCAAAAAAAATAATGAAATGATAAAATAATTCTTACATATATTTTTTTTCACATCTCTCATTGTATTTTAAATTTTTTTTTTGTTAAAATCATCTTCTTCTCCACTCAAAAGAAAAAAAAAATCCATCTTCTTCTTTTTTGGCGGGGACGGGGAAGGGAATTTTAATTCGGGCCGGGATAAGAATCGAGCTCGGATTTTTACCACGGAGTGCAGTGAGATTTATGACTAAGACGAATCCAATTCTCATAACTCTCATTGTATATTTAATGATAATATACGGAAAAAATAAAATAAAGTTGGTTTGGATATTATATTAATTAAATGAAAATTATTTTGACACAAAAGTAACTAAATAAGGAATGGTGTGAGTAATAAGTTATTTATTTGAGAAAGAGTAGTAGGCTTTTAATTTATACTTAATTATTGAATAATTGAGTTAATGCAATTACTTTGCCAATAAAACAACTAAACAAAATTTGAATATAATGAATTGATAATAATAAGGCAGTACTTTTTCAGTCACACATAATAATAATAATAATAATAACAATAATAATAATAATAATAATAATAATAATAATAATAATAATAATAATAATAATAATAATAATAATAATAATAATAAGGATGTAATTGAAAAACTTATTATAAATTTCTTATGGAATGAAAGTACACTATATAAATAGGAGCAATTACTTTTGATAATCATATCAATTATTAAGAAACAAAGATAATATAATTCAAGAAGTTTTGAATCATCAATTTGTTTCAGTCTGGTTTTTTCTAAAACTGTGCTTGTGGATTGCTAAAATTAAATGAAATGTAATGAAGCTGATGGAATGGAACTCTATGGAATGGAATGAACGTGATTCCATTCCTACGTTTGGCAAGCAATGGAATGAAATGTATGAGATTCTATATAATGCAGCAATTGACACGGTGGGCGATAGCGGTGCGTGTTCATGGGTGTGGCGTGTAGCAGTGGGGTGTGCAGAGATGGTGGTGGCGGTGATGGTGAGGCGTGCCATGATGCAATGTTTTAAGGTGCCTACCACGTTAGCTAAAGAGCTCGAGCGCTATATTCGTGGCTTTTTTGGGGGACATTGAGTTGATGAGAATGTGCATTGGCGGAATTGGGATACTTGAAGCCTGCCAAAAAAACCTCAGGGGGTTGGGATTCCGGAATTCAGAATGGTTTAATTTAGCTTTGCTGGCTAAGCAGTCATGGTGTTTCCTTAATTGTCTATCCGTTGGGTGACGGCAGATGTTGTGAGATGTGTGATAGTGGTGGTGGTGGTGGCAGTGGTGGTTGTAGTGACGAGGGTGGTGCCGTTCGCGGTGATGGGTAGTTGTGAGGTGGGTAGTGGCCGGCGGATGAGTAAATGTGGTGATGGAGTTGGTTGTGGTGGATGATAGTGGCAGGGGGTGCTGGGGTAGGTTAGGTGTGAAAATGAGGAAAGTATATTATTACAGTGATGACATTCTATTTACACGGTAACCGTTTCGCATGAAAGGTTGTAGACATAGCACCTGACTATTCTGATTGGGGGTCGTGGACGTGTTGCCAGATGCTATCCATGATCGTTAGCTGTGAAGGGTATTTGAGTAAATGCACTTTATACCATATTTATCAGACCCGACCCGGTCATCGACCCGGAAAACTTACTGGGTCACCGGGTCACCGGTTCAACCGGTGGGTCACAACATAAGGTTAAAAATAATATTTTCATACAATAAAAAAATAAAAAAAAATTGATAATAATAATCAATTCCAAAATATTCCAAGTTTTCAACATCCAAATCATAATAAATACAAATGAAAAGCGTTTTTGATACCAAAACAAATGACGATACAAGTGAAAAACCATCAAAATTTCTTACAAAAGAAATTTGGTCCATGCATTGTAACATTATTAATTCAAATAAAAACTAGTCCTCGTTCCTAACAAGTTTGTTTATAAACAATGTTAATTTATTACTTGCCAATTTTGGAAGTTGTATTGAATTTCGACTTTAGTTTGTGGTGTTTAATTTGACGAATATAGAAATGTAAGAACTCATTTCTGCCAAAAGATAGAGTACGAAATAAGAAATGATGGTTAGGATATTCGACTCCTGGGTTCAAGTCACAGTAATGATGTTTTTTTATAATAAAAAATCCTATGACAATTTATAATTAAAAAAAAAAAAAAAAAAAAAAAAAAAAAAAAAAAAAACCAGACCGGGTTGATTCATACCGGGCCGGGTCGCGGTTCACCGGTCCAACCACCGGGTTTTCCGAATGCAGGCGGGTCAACTCCTTGAACGGTCGGACTCTTGAATCGGCCGGTTTTGGTCCCGGGCCGGGCCAACCACCGGTTCGACCGCCGGGCCGGGCCGGGTCTGATAACTATGCTTTATACTTACCGCCAACATATTCGGAAACCTATCAAGTCACACACATATGAATAGCTAGCCGGAATTAATTTGTGGTTATATCGATAACTAGAAGAGGATTTATTTATGCCTACTATAAATTGTTATAGTGATAAGTTAATATAGTAGAATTTATTTATTATGAATGAATAAATATAATAAAAGATATTAATTGTGTTGATTAATTAAATATACAAATAATGTATATATATGTAGCATATGTGTGTGTATATTGAACACATGAGTTTTGCAAATTAAATAATCATAGTATTATATTATTATGTATTAATATTAGATATTAATATATGTATAAATGTATATATACGTGTATATATATATATATATATATATATATATATATATATATATATATATATATATATATATATATATATATATATATGTATAATGTGTGTGTGTGTTTGTGATATATATATATATATATATATATATATATATATATATATATATATATATATATATATATATATATATATGTGCACATGTGTAATAGATATATATTTAGTAGTATAATATAATAAAGATATATTCAATCTTAGCTATTGACAGTATATATATTTTTGAAAAGTATTTAATATAAGATATTGAATGTATGACAGATATGATTTTAAGGAAAATCCTTAATAAGATTAAGGAAAGTACTTAATTAGATAATCAATCAAATATATGATTGATTTATTAAATCCTTATTCTATTAGGAAAATAGTTCATTGTTTCCCATTTCATTCTGAGACCTATTGGGCGCACCTCTTATCTATATAAGGAGAGTTGTGCCAAAATATTCAAGTGAAAGAAAGAGAGGGGTTCTTGAGAGAGTTTTATGGAAAGAAGAAAAGACGACCAAGCAGTCGACTTTTTCTAGTAGCAATCGTTTGAAGATTCCGGTGGTTGTTCTTGTGGATTACCGCTAGAGGCCGGGCACTTGGACGGCTCGGTGCTTGGACCATCGACCGTAGACAAAGCGACAATCTATTTTAGATCATCCAAGGTAGTTATTTCATCTAATTGTTTTATGATTGTTGCTTCAACGAAGTCGATCTTGGTGAAAGGAAATTAAATTTTAAATTCCGCAGCGTTCTCGCGTAGATTTCCTAACAGTGGTATCGGAGCGGTCTTCGATCTTAAGCAATAAGAATTAGTAAATTTGCGTAGTAATTTTCATCGTTTTAATCACATCATAAAATTTCATTGATATTGATTCACAAACAATTAGATTGAACGAAACAAAAAAAAGGATCGGCATCGACCCACCACCGGCTGGCTGGTCGCCGGCGGCGGGGCAACCTGCTGCCGGCGTCGGTTGACTGATCAAAGTGGTGGATCTCCAAATTTTTTGTTTTGTGTATTGTGATTCGATATAATTCATAGTACTGATTGGTAATATCTCTTTTGTTTAACTTGATGTCATGTGGATAACTAATGGTTTAAATATTTTGCATGATTGGGATGCCACATGACATTAAAGTACTATCACTCAATTTGTTGAGTAAAAATGTTTGACCTATAGTTCACAATTGTGGACCTAAGGTTAACCTAGGTCATTCCAAATTTTTTGAATAGACCTAGGCCTTTTTAATTTTTTTTGGAAAAGACCTAGGATGCCTCTTGATTTGGTTTTGGCTAAATCAAAGGCATCCATTTTGGTTAGAAACCAAAAGGAAAGGAAACATAAGAGACCCAAGTTATTTTTATTTTATTTTAGAATAGTTCTATTTAATAAAATTAAAATTGAAATTGAAATTGATTTTAATATTAATCGTTAATTTTAATTTTGATTAATAATTATATAATTGATTAAATTTTAATTAATTGGATGAAAAGGACGCAACTGGTAGTTTTAAATTTTATTTTTTTTTCCTAAGATGTTATTGTATGGATTAGATATTGTGTTAGATATAATATGATTATATGGACCTCGATTGATCATTGACTCGACCAATATGATAGATGTGAATGATTTATTTTTTTGTTGGCCGAAATTTGTCCTAGGCCGTTATGAAAAACGTGACCTGGTTTATTTTCTGCATTTATCCCAGTCCCATTAGCTCCCTTCATGTGCGGTGAGTGTATTTATTTTATTAGATAAAATTTTATGTAACAATAATTGAGTAGAAAAAGGAGGCCAAATAAAGAAGACATAGAGATCCTATTGGCGGCTGCAGCTACCCTTAGATTGTACACGCGGTTTCGTCAGTTTGTATTCGAAACCGCAATTGGAAATGTCCATGATCATACCGGTTACTTTACGCATTATTTATTTTGTGAATGTATTTATTTTATACGATACGATAGATGCATGACTAGGCACGATCTAGATGAATGTGTAGAGTGTATGTCTATAGAGCTCTTGTGTAGGGTGATGAGACCAACTAATAAATTAATTAAATACTCTCACTTCAAAAATTAAGTCGGAATTGTCTCTCAATATTATAATGACTATGAAGAGCTCTTGTTCGGATCCAACCTATTAGCCACAGCTGAGGGTTGACCTATCTCGGGTATATCGTTATTATTGAGATATGAACGTAAGTGGTCTCGATAATATTGGGTTATGACTTAACTAAAATTTATTCGACCATCAGCCACAGTAGGGGTCGGGTAATTTTTAGAGACTAAGGTTAACTACCACGTTGTGATGTGTATTGTCAAAGAGTTGACTAGTCAACAACCAAGAGTCACATAGTGATGTGATTGGTCAAGTGTCACCTACTTACCAAATTATTTCGGTTCATTAGCCACAACAAGGTTCGACGTAACAAGGTGGGATCTTGGCCATGATAACGCTCCAAATGGTATCAATAATTATACCCTTATTCACCCCGAATTCTGCTCAAGAGAGGATAGATAGGCTCGTTATCATGTGGAATATGTGTTGAATGCTATGTGTATGTTTCCATGATCGTAATTCTGCATCTATGTTATTTTCCCAAAGTTTTGGTACTGTTTTGTCTCGTTTTGCATGTTTAATAGGATGTACCGAATCCGGAGCATTGAAAAATGGATCTGGACCAAATGGAGTATATTCGGCCGAGTGATTAAAGTCCAAGAAGAAGTCTGTTGAAGAAAAAGAAGAAAAGTCGGCCCGGTTTACCGCGGTCTAAGGCCGGTAAACCGAGGACTTGTTGGACACGAAATTGATTATGCCGCCTGTACTAGGTCGGTTAGGGTTTTAGAGAGTCTTAAGTCGGTCAATGTATCTATATAAGGGCACATTTACAGATTATTGTATAAGTCTTCATAACATTTCTTTAGTATTACAATCATATATACATTTTTTATGAAATAAAGTTATTCCAAGCTTTTGAGGAGTTATTTATGGTTTTCTCCCTTTCTCTACCATCTCTAGATTGAGTAGATCGAGCTAGATCTCCATTGTTGAAGGTATGATGCTTTGAACGTTCCTTTTTTGTCTTCAATATGGTAAACCTGTTCGTATTTATGTGTTGTAGTTAATCTGCATGTTTAAAGATCCCATGATTTACTTGTTTTAATCGTATGTGAGCAATGTAGATCCAGGAATAGAAAAAGCCGATCCCGGTAACCCAGCGGTCTATACCGGTTTACCGAGGCATTAATTAGAAAACCTAAAACTGAGATTCGCTACAGCTACGTTGATCGACAGGTTTAATTAACAGTAGATTAGACCTGGCCAATCTGCTTATTGTAATCGTAAACTGGCATGAAATATGAATAGTGAAGTGCTAAGTTTGGACATAGTCCGATGGACCCTAGGAACGTGTTGATCAATGTCGACAGCTGTCTAGGCGGGTTAGCGGTATGAGTTAGCACTCGATATCGGCAATTCTAGTTCTTTATGCATATAGGCTATTACGGACCAATTAAAGATGGTAGCTTGCATATAGATTGTCTACTACCATTGTCAGAGTAGATAGGAGTAGGAGTTGCACCCGTAGCTGATAATGATAATTAAACGAAAGCTCGCTCGATTAATTTAAGGAAATTATGTGGGTAAGTAAACATAACGATTAACTAATCCAAGTTAGTAGATCGGTGAGAAGAGGGGGAGAAATACCAAGTTTGTTTTATGTTATTGTTGGTCCATGACCGCCTCTATGTCGCTTCTTAATTAGGTTAGAATCGTTTGTACTTATAGTTGCATTGTCTCTGTGGGATCGACCTTGACTCGCATTTACTATACTATGATGTACCTAGTACTCTTGCTAGTAATGTCGACGTTAGTGACTTACACGCGATCAAGATTTTTGGCACCGTTGCCGGGGACAATGGCCAATTTTAACTATAAACGTTTTAATTCTGATTAAGAAGTCGTTTTTATTTTATTTTATTTTATTTTGAGTCTTGAGTTGTTCTGGATCAAACCTGCACTTGTTAAACTGCCAGAATGAGAAATTTCAGGGCCGGTTTACCGTGGCTTACCCCCGGGTTACCGAGGCCTGGAAAATTGAATTCTGACAGCCCCTGTTATTCTGTGTTATTCCCTGTTGATTTTAGTTAGTAGGTCCACAACAGTTGGGATCATACCCAACTAAAGCGGATGTTGCTAACCTTTTTTTGCTTTATTTTGTCTTTTTTCGCAGGAAGATCAAAGCACTTCAGAGATTTGATCAAACCGGAGTTCAAAAAAGAGCAACCAAGTCAAGCAATATGCCTCGGAAAATATTGAATGTCACACCAATTTCTATGTACCCTGGATCTGAAGCCAGAGAGCATTATGAATCTATTAAGAAACGGTTGCAAAAAGAGAAAGAAGCAATCAAGCAAGATCCTGAAGAGAACTTAGAGGAGTATGGAACGTATCGTCCAGGTGAGTTCCCTATCGAGCTAATTGAAATATCATCTACGGATTACAATTCTGATGATCCTGAAGAGGATCCCGACACGATGTTCTCTGAGCCTAAGGATTACCCAGACTCAGACACCATGGTGAAGTTAGGAGACCCTAGCACGTTCCGACTTCTAATTTCTGTTAATGGTATATCAGTAGGATTAGGTCTCTGCGACTCTGGCTCGAGTTGCAACATTCTACCTTTTTCCCTCTGCCAAAAGATTAAGCTCCCGGTCGTTGTGAATCAAACTCGAACCATGACTTTCATCGATAGAACTAGAGATATGCGTGCCGGTCTTCTTAGGAAGTGCACGATTAAGGCAAAAGGATTCACTTTTCCAATTGATTTTACGGTTATAGACGTACCAGAGGACCCAAGTGCCCCAGTTTTGTTAGGAAGACCTTTCTTAGCGACAAGCAGAGCAGTCATGGATTCGATAGTGGGGAGATTACTTTGAGGTTGAATATTGATGCAGTATCATTTAAAATCTTAGAGCCCCTAGAAAATAGGCCGGAAAGTTGCAAGATGGCTTATGATTCTGGAAAGGTAGAAATTATGGAGATAGAGAGGCATATCGAGAGGTTGAAGTAGAAACCATTGAGCAGGAATTCATGAGACTAATGCTGAGAGAGAGACAAGAGAAGGACCACAACAAGATGCTCATGGAAGCTAGTCCTTCCTTTGAGCTTAAAGTAGGAAATATGGAGTCCTTGGGTCTAAAGTCTAAATCTTGACGCAGAGGCAGACCTAGTACGCAAGCTAAGAGGGAGAGGCGTGCTAGGAAGAGAGCTCAAAAAGGTTACAAAGGTGCAAACCTCTGAAGAACAAGTTTGGCAAGTTAAAGCTCCAACCCTTGAAAGATCGAGGATGTGAAGAAAGTCGAGTTGGCGACTATAAACTCAGAACTATTTTCTTAAACCTTTAGGTAGATTAGGAATGAATAAAAGTAGCCGGATGAAGGGAAGAGCTTTTTTTCATCCTACTGCACCCTTAGGCTTGAAACCGATGGTGGTGGAAAGGATTTTTTTACTCGTTGCCGATTCTAGTGAAATAGGTTAGGATCGAGTAGGAGCTAACAACAAAAGGAGTAAGAGGCTTGTCGATTTGAGGTCAGAATTGAGTAGAGAGGTTGAGTAAATAGTGCAGAAGAGAAGTACAGAGAATTCTGGGGAAAAGAGCCCCGGTAAACTCTAGGTTACCTGCGGTTTACCGAGCCCAAATTTTCAGTTTTTTGAACGTCAGATTGAAAAGCTAAATTTTTAGTGACACGTGGAGGACACACGTTGCACCAGGCATTACTAGTCAGCAGAAACCATCCCATTTTCCCCTCTTTTTAAATCATTAATCCTTTCCCACACTCCACCATAACTTCACCTCAATCCCATCAATCACCCCCTCAAATCCCTCACCCAAATTACTTCTCTACCCACTATCCCACTAAAACCTACCACCTTCACTCATTATTCCTATTTAAACCAACAATTCACCACCATTATCATCATTCCATCTACTATCTTCTTCTTAAATCGCCACAATTCTTCCATTTCTCATTCTTCCAAAATCCGACCACCATCACCACCACTATCACCACCAAACCTCCACCAAAATCAAACTTTTCTTCCTTTTTCTCTAACCAAAACACAAACCATACCATTTTCTTCACCATGTTGCTGTCTAGTGCTGTTGTGCTAGTGAGATGCTGTAGTTCTACTTCTTCCATTGACAGAAGCACAGTCCCAGAAAGAACCCCAGAAAAAATCAGGCTGGTAAACCCTGACCTACCTCCGGTTTACCAAGGGTCAATTTTCCAGAATCAGCATCAGTATCAGTCCTGTTATCATTCAGGATAGGTCTTAAGTGTAGCCAATCTGTTCTTCATACCAGTGGTTATCAGAGTATCTATGGAGATGCTAACCCCTTGACAGACGGGGTTGAGCAATTCCATTAATTAGCAATCTACGAGTCGTTCTCAGGGCATTGGAACGCAAGTCCTGTTGCTCGAGAACGAAGGGTAGAGTTTGACGATTACGGGAATATCTTGCCCCAAGCCTTATAAGAACAAGACATATTAGACATGGCAGACGAAGGGTAGAGTTTGACATATTAGACATGGCAGACGCACCAACACGGTTCAACGCCACGGTGGCAAGGGAATTTTATGCTTACGTTTTGCATAACCCAGGAGCCACATTTTCTATGGTCCGTGGTGTTAAGATTGATTTTCCTATCGAGCGGATCAATGAGATTATGGGGTTCGCAACCCACCGGTTGGCCCGGATGAGTACACATCCTCGAGCAACATTGAAGATTTAGAGGATGAACATGATAGCTGAATTTTTCGGGGTGCAATGGAAGCGCAATCCTGTTGGAGCCCCCACCATCATCCTAGAGGATGAATTATCCTGGGATTGGAAGATGGTCAATAGGTTTGTTTGTGCCCGCCTTCTACCGACCAAGCACACGATTTCTGTCACCACTAAGAAGGCGGAGTTGATGTTTTATCTGGAGCAGGGATCTCCAGTCAACATCGGTATCCTGATGCATATCCGTATTTACAATCTTGTTTCCATATCTAAGTGCGAGCAGTTGCCGTATGGACTGATGATTGACATGTTCGCTTTGGAGAACAAGGTCAAATTTCTGGTTAGTGATGAGTGGGAAGTCCCTGAGCCGATGATTAATTCACTGTCAGTTTCAAAAGGGCAAAGACGGGTTTGACAAGTAGAGAGAGAGCGTACTCCGGTTCTCGGAGCACCGCGGACTCAGAGAGCCTTGCTAGAGGAGCACTCGCGAGAGATTGCAAGTCTACATCGCAAGATGGATAAGATCATAGATTTCCTAGGAGTTCCTCATGTGACCCCACCACCTAGGACTGCCCCTCGTTATAGAGCATCTTCTTCTACAGCTCCACCTCTCAGTTTTGAGCCTAGAGATGACTGGGAGGGTTATTCTGATGAGGATTAGTTTTTCTTTCTTTTTATTGTTGTTATTTTCCTTTTTTTTTCTTACGTATCTAGTTGATGTAGCATAATATTATTAATATAATGATTTTGACCGCTTAATTTGTTTTGGAGTTTATTATTTTCTCTTTTACTACTGCAATCTTATTATACGATTTCTTGTCACCACTATTCTTCTTGGTTTGTTTGAGTTACTTAGCGCAGATTCTTCATGGACTACTTACATGATCCGGATGATATATCAGACGATCCGATTCTTCTTTGGTTCCTTTTCATTTACATTTTTCACCTTACACATTGGGGACAATGTTTCGATTTAGTGGGGGGGTAAGGGATATCACTTAGCTTCTTAGAACTATATTCAATGAATTGTGTGATTATCTTGATTCTCTTTGATGCACGATTCACCACTTAGACTTTGATTCACTTCGATAGAATTTTGAAAAAATATGATGTCTTTGATCTTTTCGAGTTAATTGACTTCATCTTTGTTTCAATTTTCAAAAGTAAGAGTAAATGCCCACTTCTGAAGTACTGGCATATTAAGCACATAGTCCGTTATGAGCCACCATTTTAAGCATGTATAACTCACTTCCATTGGTGTGTAGTCGATAACATATTTCTTTGACTAGAGTTGACCCTGGCTTCATCATGAATTATGTTTCACCAACGCTTATAAGGCAAAGGAATTTCGGATTCGGTAGTTTATCATGAGTGGGGCCGTGAGGATAGTTAAATCAATGAGAGTTAACCCGCCAAGAAAGAGAAGTGCATTGAAATATATACATTTATAATCTCTTTGGCAAATATTTGAGTCGATGGAGCGTAAGACGCACGACTTTTGCATAGACCGATGAATGCGAGCCTCAGAGTAATATATACTCGGTTCTCGATCTGCCTTGCCAGCTAATTAAATTGATGAATAACATGTTTGAGACTGGTTAGTTCGACTATGGGTTGATGTAATGTGAGATTGTCTGCATTCCTAAGCGGTTGTGAAAGTTATTGCACACACACGTTGGCTGATGACATGAATAGTGTTTAATGCATCACTAATGGATATGAGTGGCATGATCTTGATCTTGACTTTCTACGGCATAGTTGTTTTTAATTAACTTGTATATTGATCAGAGTGTCGTGTTTCTTTTCGCCTTTTTGCTCGGGACGATCAAAAGCTAAGTGGGGGGTAGTTGATAACGCTCTAAATGGTACCAATAATTACACCCTTATTCACCCCGAATTCTTCTCAAGAAAGGATAGATAGGCTCATTATCATGTGGAATATGTGTTGAATGCTATGTGTATGTTTCCAGGGTCGAAATTTTGCATCTATGTTATTTTCTCGAGGTTTTGGTACTGTTTTGTCTCGTTTTGCATGTTTTATAGGTTGCACCGAATCCGGAGCATTGGAGAATGGATCTGGACCAAAAGGAGTATATTTGGCCGAGTGATTAAAGTCCAAGAAGTCTGGTGAAGAAAAAGAAGAAAAGTCGGCCCGGTTTACCATGGTCTAAGGCCAGTAAACCGAGGACTTGTTAGACACGAAATTGATTCAGCCACCTCTTAGGGTTTTAGAGAGTCTTAAGTCAGTCACTGTACTATATAAGGCCGCATTTACAGATTATTGTATAAGTGTTCATAACTTTTCATTTGTATTACAATCATATATACAATTTTGATGAAATAAAGTTATTCCAAGCTTTTGAGGAGTTATTTATGGTTTTCTCCCTTTCTCTACCATCTCTAGCTTGAGTAGATCGAGCTAGATCTCTATTGTTGAAGGTATGAAGCTTTGAACGTTCCTTTCTGTCTTCAATATGGTAGATCTGTTTGTAATTATGTGCTTTAGTTAATATGCATGTTTAAACACCCCATGATTAACTTATTTTAATCGTATATGAGCAATGTAGATCAAGGAATAAGAAAAACTGACCCCAGTAACCCAGCGGTCTACACCGCTTTATCGAGGCATTAATTAGAAAACCTAAAACTGGGATTCGCTACAGCTACGTTGATCGGTAGGTGCAATTAACAGTATGTTAGATTTGGCCAATCTGCTTATTGTAATCGTAACTAGCATGAAATATGAATAGTGAAGTGCTATGTTTGGACATAGTCCGATGGACCCTAGGAACGTGTTGATCAATGTCGACAGCTGTCTAGTCGGGTTGGCGGTATGAGTTAGCGCTCGATATCGGAAATTCTAGTTCTTTATGCGTATGGGAAATTACGGACCAATTAAGGAGGGTAGCTTGCGTATAGATTGTCTATTACCATTGTCGGAGTATATAGGAGTAGGAGTTGCACCCGTAGCTGATAATGATATTTAAAATGAAAGCTCGCTCGATTACTTTAAGGAAATTATGTGGGGAAGTAAACTTAACGATTAACTAATCCAAGTTAGTAGATCGGTGAGAAGAGGGGGAGAAATACCATGTTTGTTTAATGTTATTTTTGGTCCATGGCCGCCTCTATTTAGTGTAGATATGCGAAATTAAGCATCTGGAACGGAGGGGGCAGGTTTGAATCGGGTTGGGGCGGGTTTAATTGCAGAATATAGGGATAGGAGAAGAAAAGTGAATGAGGAAGAAGAAAGGGGGTTCGGGCAGATTTTATTAGGTTAACATGTTTTTTGGGACGACTATTCTTTGTTGGGACGACATTATCGTTCCATTAAAGTATTAAATTTATTAAATATTGAGATAACTAACGATCCTCGGGTTTGAAATCATCAATCAACTAATTAACAAGCCCCGGGTTTGAAATCCCTACTCAATATAATTTTATAAATTACATATTATATAAATTATTAAAATTATATAAAAATACTTGAAATCGCTTAATCGATATCGGATCTCAGGATTGAGATCAATCGCTCGTTAACGAACCCCAAGATTCAAATCAATCGCTCGATAACGAACTGATGATCTATAGTAGAGAATACTATCAGAATGATCTATAAAGAAAGATATTTGTTTGAAATCACTTAATCAATAACGGATCTCAGGATTGAGATCAATCGCTCGGTGACAAACCCCGAGATTCAAATCAATCACTCGATAACGAACTGACGATCTATAATAGATAATACTATTAGAATGATCTGTAAGGAAAGATATCGGTTTGAAATCACTTAATCGATATCGGATCTCAGGATTGAGATGAATCGCTCATTAACGATCCCCGAGATTCAAATCAATCACTCGATAATGAACCACAACTGTTAACTAATTCACTCGATAACGATCGATTGAGCCATAGTAGATAGTACTATCACAATTATCGATAACGGTCTAACTCATTTGCTCGATAACGAACCCCGAGATTCAAATCGATCTCTTAATAACGATCCCCGACTCTTAACTCCTTCACTCGATAACGATCTATCGAGACATAGTAGATAGTACTATCACAATGATCGATAACGGTCTAACTCATTCGCTCGATAACGAACCCCAAGATTAAAATCGATCTCTCCTTAACAATAATGATCTAACTTATTCGCTCGATAACGATCGATCGAGCCATAGTAGATAGTACTATCACAATGATAGATAACAATCTAACTCATTCGCTCGATAACGAACCCCAAGATTCAAATTGATCTCTTAATAACGATCCCCGACTCTTAACTCCTTCGCTCGATAACGATCCATCGAGACATAGTAGATAGTACTATCACAATGATAGATAACGATGTAACTCATTTGCTCGATAAAAAACCCTTAGATTCAAATCGATCGCTCGATAACGAACCCCAAAATTCAAATCGATCGTTCAATAACGAACCCTGACTCTTAACTTATTCGCTCGATAATGATTGATCGAGCCATAGTAGATACTACTATCACAATGATCGATAACGATATCGATCTAACTCATTCGCTCGATAACGAACCCTTAGATTCAAATCGATTGCTCGATAACGAACCCCGAGATTCAAATCGATCGCTGGATACTGAACCACGACATCATTTGAGCCATAGTCGATAGTACTATCATAATGATCGATAACGATCTAACTCATTCGCTCGATAACGAACCCTGAGATTCAAATCGATCTCTTAATAACGATCCCCGACTCTTAATAACGATCTCTTAATAACAATCCCTTAATAACGATCCCACGTCCAAAACTCCATATTTTGCGATCTGACCGGTTGGATTTGCGTTTCAACGGTCCAAACTCTCCCAGAAATTTGAGTAAGTCACAGGTAGGGTTTCTGTGAATCCTGCGTTTTTTCTGTTACAGCAGCTTCTTTGCAGCAACAAACGGATATCAAAACGGACTCTGATCGATGCCAAATTTTGTGGGATTGTTCATCAAATTCCAATCTTGATTCTGACCGGAGAGATCTTCGTTTAAACGGGTCGATCAACGGGAAAAACGAAATAACTAAACTGCTACTAAACAGATCTATTTTCTGGAAAGTAAAATTGCAATAAAAATAAATTACATAATTTCCTATACTCATATGAACGAATTTTCACTAAGCAATAGTAGATAGTACTATCACAATGATCGATAACGATGTAACTCATTCGCTTGATAACGAACCCCAAGATTCAAATCGATCTCTCCTTACCGATAATGATCTAACTCATTCGCTCGATAACGAACTGACGATCTATAGTAGATAGTACTATCAGAATGATCTGTAAGGAAATATATCGGTTTGATATCTCTTAATCAATAATGAATCTCCGGATTGAGATCAATCGCTCGGTGACAAACCCCGAGATTCAAATCAATCGCTCGCACGATCTATATTAGAGAGTACTATCACATTGATTTAGAAATAAAGATATCGGCTTGAAATCGCTTAATCGATATCGGATCTCAGGATTGAGATCAATCGCTCATTAAGGAACCCCGAGATTCAAATTAATCCATCGATAACGAACCAACAATCGATAGTAGAGAGTATTATCATAATCACTTGTATTATCGTTCGATAAAGGAATTTTTATAAAAAAATTATGAATTTTATATTTTAACGCAATGTTTATTAGAATATGTATATTAAAAAAAATGTTTTTTATTTAAAGGGACGACATCGTCGTCCCTTCAAACAAATGTTTTATAGAAAACTGAATCTTGTTTATTAACACAACGTTTTATATTAAAAACAAATTTAATTACCTTTAAAGGGACGACAAGTGTCGTCCCTACAGACCCAAATTTTATAAATTCTTTTATATAATATATTATTCTCTGGAAAAAGTTTAATGGGACGACAATGTCGTCCCTTTAAACGAGAATTTCATAAAAAAACTGAATCGTATTTATTAACACAACGTTTTATATAAAAAAAATTAATTTCCTTTAGAGGGACGACAATTGTCTTCCCTACAAACCCAAATTTTATTATTTCTTTTATATTAACACAACGTATTATAACATATTGTTTAATGGGACGACATTCTCGTCCCTTTAAATGGTCCTGTCTGATGATACAGGGTTGGACTCATACACGTGTCATCGAAGGATTGGACCACATGCTTAAGGAAGAAACGGGAAGTCTTGGGCCCCAGTCCGAGATCCGTGTCCATATCGACTTCGGTAACAGGCTCCCGCACGATTATCGGATGTCGGGGGAGCCGTTGCCCGGGTCAAGGCTCTAGTATAGTCTCGATCCCACAAGTCGAGGAGGTCGAAGACGAGACAGAGTCCTGTGTTATTAATAAAGCCCCTTAGTCTATGTTACTTGGGCAGGAGGTAATCGCATAAAAGGCCCAATAGGGTCAATTATGGAATAAGCCTAAACCAACCCTAATTAGGTTTAGGTCACGTATGCCACCTTATAAATACTACCTTCTAGGAACTACGTAATGCTTGATTCCTGGAATGAGACAGGATACGTAAGCAATCTAAGATCCATTCATAGACTCAGCCATAAATGCCAACACAACGCACGTGTAATTGGGGTTTGGATCGTTAAGGTTTCTGTGATTTAGCCATAAATTCATAGTTCAGCCGGTCACCCAGAGTGCAACATGGATGGACCCAATCGCGCTTTATCTAAAAGAAGACATTCTCCCGGCAGACAAAATCCAAGCTAGAAAACTTCGACTCCAGGCGATCAGGTATACCCTTTTTGAGTCTGTTCTTTATCGAAAGTCTTTTGTTATACTTGGTTGAAATGTGCAACGGAAGACGAAGGCAAATATTTGTTAGAAGAAATCCATCGATGAGCATGTGGAAATCATTGTGGGGCTAGAATGCTCGTAAGAAAGTGTAAGTTAGCTGGATATTTCTGGCCCACTATGCAAAAAGATGCGATATCTCTGGTTCAGACATGCAGGATCTGCCAAGTTCATGACAATATCAATCATCTGCAAGCGCAGGACATGGTTCCAATGTCATCGACTTGGCCTTTCGACCTGTGGGGAGTCGACATTATCGGACCACTCCCTCGATCCCCAGGGAACAATATATTTGCAGTAGTAGCTATCGATTATTTCACCAGGTGGGTCGAAGCCAAAGACCTAACTAATATCCGGGCAACAACGATCAAGAGTTTCTTGTGGACAAATATTCTTTGCAAGTATGGGATTCTAAGGTGTTGATCTCGGATAATGGATCGCAATTAGAAGATCGACGAGTTTGAGAGTGGTTAAAGAGTACACAATCTCCCAACACTTCGCGGCTGTAGGACACCCACAAGCAAATGGTCAAGTAGAACAAGCTGACAGACAGATTAACACAGGGATCAAGAAACGTCTTGAAGAGCAAGGTCGAGATTGGGTCCAACATTTACAAAGCATTCTCTGGTCATACAGGACAGCTCTGAATTCTGCTACAGGAGAAACACCCTTCTCACTAGTTTACGGATGTGAAGCCGTGATCCCCGTCGAAATCAAGGTTCCTTCACTTCAAGTTCTACATTACGATGCTGAAACAAACGAATCAAGAATCGGAAATGAAAAAGATGGGATCAACGAACATCGAGAAATGTCTTCAATTCATGCCACACGGTAAAAGCAGAAAGTCTCCCAATATTATAATGCTAGGGTACGGCACAAGTATTTTAAGGTCAGAGATTTGGTGTTAAGAAAAGATGAAATTAGTCGACAGGGAGATGAAGGGAAATTGGATCCCAACTAGGAAGGTCCTTACCAGATCCTTAAAGCTCACCCGTCGGGTTCTTATCAGCTAGGTCGAACAGACGGGTCGACAGTTTCTCGACATTGGCATGCCAACAATCAGAGGAAATATTATGCCTAAGTAGTAAATCCTCAGTTTATGTTATTTCCTTTGCTTTTTCATATTTCTTTTCAAAACCGTGTAATAAGTCCACTTCGGACAAGTTATTTGACATGTCTAATGAATTTGCTTTTATTGAGATATGATGCAGTAGGATAAGTTAAGTCCGTAAGTCGGATGATACTAAAATCGATACCGTCCAGACATTCCGAAGTCCCTATGGACATCGAATGTTGAGGCAGAAATAACGCACGAAAATAGGTCAAGCCCGCACGCCAGACAAGACTCATTTTCTAACAATGTCAAGGCCCTTTCAGTCCGACGGGACAAAAAGGTCGAGACAAATAAGCTAAGTCCGCCAGTCGGATAATGCTCAACGATATAATAAAGTCAAGGCATTTCAATGTCCGACGGGATAGGAATGTCAAGGCTTAAATACTAAGTCCGCAGGTCGGATAACGTATAACAATCGACTCGTCATAACATTATAAAGTCCAAATGGACAAAGTATCATCCTAAGTCGTCAAAAGACTAAACCATCGATTTCGTCAAAACATTATAATCCAACTTGGATATAAATGTTATAGACAAAGGAAGTGGTCGACTTCGATGGCGGAGAATCACCTTCCGGGTATTTCTCTAAGGTAAATCAATCTAGCAAGTAAGATAAGAATTACAAATTCTCATCATACTTGGGGGGCTTCAGACATCAATAAGAGAAAAAAGAAGATTGTTGTTGATCGATATGAAGATTGTTGGTGATCGATATGCAAGTCCACGAACAGATAAAGCCAAAAGAGAAATATAAACCGAACAAGAGAAAAATAAAGTTGTGATTACAGACTTTGAACAGCAAAATAAGCCAAGTCAACATACGACGAGCCAAAATAAATCCATCAAGTTTTTGAAAAATAAACAAAGGAGAGTTCAAACAGCAGTGCCGGAAGAAAGAGGGAGTTCGGCAACATTTGAGGTTGTAACAGGCTCGGAAGCATCTACAGGCGGGTCGGGTAGAGTTGCGTCATAAGGCGTTTCCACCTCGGGAGTCAAGACTTGGTACTTCTGGAAAATCCGTTCCTCATTTCGGAACTCTTCAGCGAACATGTTGTACCTCTCCATCGACGCCGCATCGTACAACTTAGCATTCTCCCAGAGGTCATGGTCTAAGTTGGGATGGCCTTCAACGCGTAATCGACCGCCATTGTATACCTCCCCTGGATTGTCGTTGCCATCAACAAATCAATGTCTTTCTCCAAATATTTTGACTTACGAACAGACTGAATAGCCTCATCGATAGCTGACTTGACGGGGGAATCCTGTTTGGAGGGAAACCCGTCAATGGTCTCCTTCAACTTAGCATTCTCAGATGTAGCCACCTCAAGTCGAGCTCGCAAGTCCTCGACTTCCTTTTTATGCTTGTCTTGGTCCGCCACCCGACCATCTGTCGCTCTTACTAGCTCGGTCTCGACTTCCTTACACTTGTTCAACAACTCCTCATAAAGGGCCACTTGACCCGCTTTCTCCGCCCTCAATGCCATCAGGTCCTTATTCAGCTATCGAACCTGGGCCTTGTACTTGTCCTCGCTATCTATAGGTTTATTCAACCTCCTCATAGCAGCTTTTGAAGCAATGATAATCTGTAGAAGGAAAGTTAAAATGGAAACACAGGCCGAAGGTCAAGAGCAATAGAGGAAGCTAATATTTAGAAAGGGTAAACTCACCAATGTAAGGTTTTGACGGAGGGCTGATGCTAGCCTCTGATTGTCTAAGGCATCGTAATCTTCAGCAGAAAGGACAGTATGGTCACCGACATCGGTTTCAGGCGACTCGCGAGCTCGTTTCGCCCTCGGTGGTCCTCTTGTTGTTTCTTCTTCATTAATAACGCCAAGGCATTCTTCTTCTTGGCCGAGACTAGAGAACCCTTAGGGTTTTGGGTCGATACGTCTGTCCGATCCACCAGATCATCTGGTTCATCTCGGAGTCCTCCGAAAGCCATAGGTGGCATCTCGACAGTCAAAGTCGAAGGAGCTGTGGGTGTAGCAGCTGTAGTAGGAGTTGGGGTTTCGACACAAGAGGGTCGGCTCTGGGAACAGCCGGAGACATTGGGAGTAGAAGTTTGGGTGATAGGGGCCGGAGACATCGGGAGTAGAAGCCGGCTCACCAGAATTCCAAACTTGTTCACTGCACCAAACAAACACAAAGTATCAACAACATCTACTATAAGCAATGATTGTGCACAAGAAAAAGAAAATAAGTAAGACTCTTACAGTCGGTCCGATCGACATCAGATAAGGGCTCGTAAGGTACGGGTCCAGCAGTCTCTGATCTCGCTAAATTGTACAACATCCTTAGATCTTCGATCAAGACCTCGAATCCTGAGTTCTCGATGATCTGAGCTTCTGCCGGAGATTGACGATTGTGTCTCGCATCACTTTTGTCACCTCTTTCCCTCCAATCGGTTATGAGGGCGTCGTTACCGTGTCAGACAAAAATAACCAGGGTTTCCGGTCACTATGCAAAGATTTCCCCTTCGACACGGGCTGAAACACCTTGGTTCTCTTTAGAAAATAGTACCATCCGAGATCCAGACACTTGATGAGTTTGTAAAAAAATTTAAACAACTCGACAGTGAAGCAGACCCTGTTCACCCGACAGTTTACTAAAAAACCATAGAGTATCCGGATCCCATTCGGAGCTATCTGCGATACAGAGACTTGATAGTGCCTGCAGACCTCGACCACTCCAGCGTCGACAGGGAACCTTAACCCTGATTTGAGCTGGGCTTCGTATACCGTAAGGAAATTCACCGGAGGCTCATTGGAAAATTGGTTGATTCCCGATGGAAGGCACGCCTTAAAGTCGACAAGAATTAGGTTGTTCTCTTTACATATCTCATCCAACTCAAGAGGGGTGATCCTAGAAAGACAACCTTTAGGTCATTTTCCATCCATCCTGGTTTTCAGTGTTTTGCGAGGTTGGAGGGAGGCAGAATCGGCAGAAGGACCGGCGTTGTCGGAATTTCCGGCAAGAAAGGGGTCGGAGTGAGTGGCTGACGAATGTTCGCTCCCACTTTCACGTTCTATATCACCATTGCTAGACATTTACTAATCAAAGGAAAAGAGGAAGCAGGAATAACAATGGGACTTACTTGCGATTTTTGGAAGAAATTAGAGAGGAAATACGGAACATTGGCCTTTTGATATGATCTTCTCATTTTATGCCTTCATAATTTGAAATCAGTGCCTGAAAAGACGTTAGAGGGGGGTTATAACTCACCCCATAAGTGCGTTAATCGAGAAACGGCATTACAGGTCACGGGAAGAGCCGCTTCGAATTCTGCAATTTGATAACGCCGTAAGTGCATTATGACGTCATGCAATAGGGTCATGAGTGGCTATAAGCCTAGATGTCAGATCACAAGTGTTCCCCACGTAACCCTAATGACCTATCTCGATGACTACGTAGTGTGACAGATTTAACCTCGGAGAGACGATCTCGACTTCCCTAAAATCTGGAGGGCTTGATGATACAGGGTTGGACTTATACACGTGTCATCGAAGGATTGGACCACATGCTTATAGAAGAAAAGGGAAGTCTTGGGCCCCAGTCCGAGATCCGTGTCCATATCGACTTCGGCAACAGGCTCCCGCATGATTATCGGATGTCGGGGGAGCCGTTGCCCGAGCAAAGGCTCTAGTCTAGTCTCGATCCCGCAAGTCGAAGAGGTCGAAGACGTGACAGAGTCCTGTGTTATTAATAAAGCCCTTTAGTCTAAGTTACTTGGGCAGGAGGTAATCGCATAAAAGGCCAATAGGGTCAATTATGGAATAAGCCTAAACCAACCCTAATTAGGATTAGGTCACATATGCCACCTTATAAATACTACGTTCCAAGAACTACGTAAGGCTTGATTCCTGGAATGAGATAGGATACGTAGGCAATCTAAGATTCATTCTTAGACTCAGCCATAAACGCCAACACAACGCACGCGTAATTGGGGTTTGGATCGTTAGGGTTTATGTGATTTAGCCATAAATTCATAGTTTAGCCCGATTAAATTACGAGGACGTAATTTGCCCTCAGCACTGTCCACGTGGAAATCCAAGCTGGCACGGTGGGGTCAATATTTTATTTATTGGGACGACATTGTCGTCCCTTTAAAGTTTACCTCCAAAAAATCCGCCCAAAACTTTGACTATTGTTGAATTCATTTACAGGGACAACTTTGTCGTCGCAATAAAGGTATTTAAAGGGATGAAGTTGTCGTCCCTTTAAAGGTTGTCCCTTCAGCTTGCAATTCTTGTAGTATGACAAGAAAGTAATACGAATATAAAATGTAAAATAAATTTTGAGATGAATCACATCAAAACAGAGAAATGGCTAAATCCACCTTCTTTCTTAGACTTGATGTTTACTGCTGCACTTTTGCTTGGGGGGCTGATCCCCTGCCGTGAAGGCTTCACAGCAGCTCCCCTGCTGTGCCAAACAACGTCGTTTGGCAGGGAAGCGACGGCGTTTTGGTCTTAGCTTAAAATTAGGGCAAGGACGGATACACTTGGGCGGCGTCGTGTGGAGGCAAAACGACGTCATTTTGCCTCCACAAAGACGGAAAAAGCGGAGACATTGGCACAGCAAAGGATCCAAATTCTTTTGCTTGCAGCTGTTTTTTTCTCTATGGCGAACGGTGTCCCATTGCAAGAACAATATTATTGCGATATCTTGAAGTCTAACGACACACGATTTGCTGATAATGTAGCCTGGGTTCTCAGCACATTACTCACCACCACACCCAACACTCCTAATTTTATGGCTCATGTCAAGAGAGATAATCTTCGTATTGTATCAGGTAATGCCCACTGTGAACTTCCAACAACCATAAAACAGTATCTTATTTCTTCATCAAATCCCAAACATCAATCAAGAAGTCTTTTATCGGGTTATAACGGGGTTACGGACATACCAAAGTTGGGTAAAAGGGGGTATAAAGTGGTTAAAATAATTGATAAACAATACAGATAATCACCGTCTTTACATTTATTTCATGCTTCAACAATCACACCTTCATAAGAAGTTTGCAGAAAAAAAAAAAAATGACCGGAAAAAAACTCCTCGTGTTTTCCGATCCGCGCATTTTTATTTTTTCCCCCTCTTTTGTGTATTGTACTTTTATACACTTTTGTTGTTCAAGATAGTTGGTTCGGTTGATTGAATGTCACATAGTACATCGGTAGAGTCGGTCTGAAGCAAATAAATTTCTCCTTTTTTTTACTTTATTTATATTTATTTATTTTACTTTTTTTGTAAATAAACAATATATGATTAGATGTGAGATTAGATATGTAAACCTTTAAATGTAACAAGCACTGTTGGGAGAAAAATTATGATGCGTAAGTTCTATAGAAGTTATACCAAATGGATGGTTGTAATACATCCACCTCATACCTAGCTACACACGTCTATCGTGTGAAAGTGGATGAGTTGGATACATATTATCCATCCACTTGGTATAACCTTTGTCTTAAATGTTTTTTAATCAAAGTTGTTTGATGAATGCTCAATGAAGATATATTTGTGCCGACAAGGCATTGGCCTAGCAGTATGTGCTGGGGGTTCTGGGGTTCGAGTCCCAGTGGAAATAGTGTTCGTGCGCGCATATATTTCTTATCCGTAAAAAAAATTGAAGATATATTTGTCGGTGAAATTATAGATTTTGACACATACACATAAAATGTTTTAGAAATTGGGTGTTGCTTGTTCTCTAAACGAGCCGAGATCGAACTCGAGTCTGAGAAATATGTCTAACGAGTCAAACTCAAACATGATTGGACGAGGGACCTCAAACTAGATCATTCGATCACATTGGACTGAACAAAACGTATCCATTTTGTTATGAACATACGATTTGGAACAACGAACGGCTAAGCTGCAAACAGATATTTGTCACTGCAAAAGCGGATTAAAGTTTCATATCCTTTCTCTTACCACAACACAACACTTTGGTGTGAAAAACAAAATCTTGGGTCGTTATAGCAAAGGAGATCATGTCAGATATTGAAAAAAAAAGAAACATGAACTATACAGTAAAATCATATCAGACATATCATAAGTTGTAATCATCAAACCAGGTGCCTGACTTGCCTTGAAACTGCATCTACTTTCCTTGGCGCGCAGTTGCAGTGGCGCGGTGGTTGGATTCTACTACGTAGCAAATGCTTGTACTATGGAGTACAAGTAGGCAGGCTAGCTTATAAAACACTTCTCTCGATGATTTGCAGTTTTGCATTCCGCGCATTCTTTTTTTTTTGTTTGTTTCCTCTTTTGTATATTGTTGTGCTTCTTAATCCGTTGTTCTCATTTGTAACTTTGTTGCTCATTTTCATTGTCGCTTTGGCACAAAATCTTCGATTGCTGGAGGCAGATAAAAAAAAAAGCGGTGGATTGGTTCTCGCATCCCTGTGCCCGGGGCGGTGTTCTATTTCTGATGTTGTTCCTAGGGATTGAAGTGCTTTCCTTTTGTTTTCTCCCTGGGTTGCACATTTGTAACGGTGGTTTTCGAGTTTGGGACGACATTATTTAAGAAAGCGGTAATGCATGTGGTCTATACGGAGTTTTGGACTTTAAGAAATAACATTATCTCACCTCCAAAATCGTCAAGAATGTGGTAATGTGGTCTATTTGAACATTAAGAAATAACATTATCTCGCCTCCAAAATCGCCACAATTGATCAAACGTTCAAAGAAATCGAAATGCGGAGCTATGATTTGATAAATGGTAGAATCAATAAAGTAAACATAGTACAATTTAAAAAAATGAAAAAATGGATTTCAGATTAACATGTCATAGTGCTTTTAAATATGATGCATGCCGAACAACGGATCCTTACATATATACTCTTAACATAGCGAAATTCACGTGTGTACATCCAGTCAAACTCAACGGTGAAAGTAATAACAAGAATCTCTGTATTTTGTAATTTTAAATAATTTTATTTTATGGAAAATTAGGGATAATGACACAATCTGGAATATTTTTAAGTAACAGGACAGCTACATATTTTTTATAAGGAGAAGGACAACTACATAATTTTTATGGCGAGAATGATAAACAGTGAATTCCGAAAATCAATGAATCTCCCCAGTGAATCCCGAAATCAGTGAATTTCGACAGTGAATCCCGAAATCAGTGAATCCTGAACATCAGTGAATTTCGACAATGAATTTTAAAAATTAGTGAATTTCGACAGTGAATTTCGGCAGTGAATTTAAACAGTGAATTTCGAACACAAGTGAATTTTGACAGTGAATAAATAGTTTTGTCCTTTATGCAAAAGTTTCAAAAAACTGTCATTCTTCTCAATTGATAAAATATTTATGTCTTTCTCTCTCATTCCCCCTTTATTTTATAACCTATGTTGTGATTACATGTGCTTTACTAATTCCATATCTTGACAAACCAAATAATTATGACAAAAGAGTATACAATATTGAGCATTGCCTTGAATCAAAATGACACAAATAAAAAGTCCAAACCACATCCACACAAATATCCATTACTTTTTGACGATGCGGAAATCATCACGATGGCATAGCGGTGTTTGTGCTGTGGATATCTGGCTTGTGTGTGAGTAATTTGTTTGTATGTTGGCCGGAGATATGCGGCGGCGAGAGGAGGACGGTGAGATGAGTTTGCTTTTACAGAATTTGGCCTGCTTTTGTGTATATATTCCAATGTCCTTGATTAGGTTACACAAGACCTCCTTTTATAGGAAGATTAAACTTAGGGAGGAAGTAAAAGACTAGCGGTGCGGAGCAGCTTAGTCACTAGTTTTAAGGGCTAAGTAAATACTAAATATCTAGTAGCAAGTGGATGTAATATCTAGCAGCAAGTGGATGTAATATCTAGGCGGCGACCCTTTGTGGTCGCCAAGACCGCCAGCTTCGTTGTCTATCCTTCGCCCCCTGTTATCTTCTCAAGTCTTGTGCGGCCCTTAGAGAGCCTTGTGTCCATGGTCGCCCACCGGCCCCCAAGCCCTGACGAAGATCTAAGAAGGGTCGTTGGCGGCGGCCTTGACTTAACACCATTTGACGTCGCCGAAGATGTAGTCGCAGACCTTCCTCGGGCTGTTGCCGAGACTAAATGGTGGCGATATAATTTGTATCATCAATGGCCCCCTACTCCATATCTTGGATCATTCTTCGTGAGAATGTCGAGTGTGGAGTAGTGAGCTCCCGGATAATGTATTTGCAACCTCATCGTCTGATGCGACTTGTTCGCTAAGGGCCGTGCTTTCGAAGCAAGCGGCCTTCGAAGCAACTCTGGGCCTGTTTTTGCGACCTTGTCGTCTGATGCGACTTGTTCACTAAGGACCGTGCTTTCAAAGCAAGCGGCCTTCCAAGCAACTCTGTGACTGTTTTTGCGACCTTGTCGTCTGATGCGACTTGTTCACTAAGGACCGTGCTTTCAAAGCAAGCGGCCTTCGAAGCAACTCTGGGCCTATTTTTGAGACCTTCCTTGTCGTCTGATGCGACTTGTTCACTAAGGACCGTGCTTTCAAAGCAAGCGGCCTTCGAAGCAACTCTGTGCCTATTTTTGCGACCTTGTCGTCTGATGCGACTTGTTCACTAAGGACCGTGCTTTCAAAGCAAGCGGCCTTCGAAGCAACTTTGTGCCTGTTTTTGCGACCTTGTCGTTCACAAGGCCATCTTATCCTTCACGGGCTGTTGGGGGGCAGTTTATTAGTCAGATCGTGGCTGACGTCGGCCCTCTTGATAACTGCAATTACGTGGGCCGTAATGCCCTGGGTAACTGCCCAAGTAGGCACGTGGGCATTGATTAGCCTTTTGTCATGATTGTGGTTTTTGAATTTTGGAATTCGAATCGACCGTGCAAACCCCAACCGTTGGATGGATCAACTCCCAACCCCACGATCGCAACTTGCCTGCCTATATAAAGCTGGCCTCCTTCATACCTCCTCACTTTTCCCTCTTCTATTTTCCCATAATTTTTCTCCAAGTGTTCTCTCCTCTTTTTCCCTTTTGGATTTGATAAAGGTTTTCGGTAAAGGCTAGCAAGGAGGGTTTGCCGGTGGTTGAAGTAGACTTCGAGGTTTCCGGCGAGAGTTTGAAGGTTCCGGCATGTTTTTGAGGCTGCTCTTTTCATCTTCCTCCCACAAACAGGTAAATTCTTCCCTCCTTATCCATTTCTCCTTGCTTTTCTCTCTGAATTTCGAGCTTTTTAGTGGTTTTGATTCATTGTATGGGGATGAGTTCATGTGTAAGGTGTTTGAGGGAAAAAGATAAGTTTTTTTTTTGGTTGGTGTTCTTACTGGGGGGATTGCTTTTCTGGAAAAAGGGGGGAGAGGCAGGCAATTTAGCCTAGGAACCCCTGTTTTTGGCCATGTTTGCTTACCCTTCCCCTTTTTTGCGCATTGCTTTCCATTTTTTCCCGTGAAAACGGAGGGGAAGGCGTCGAGATGGGTGCGATTACCTTCCTGGCTTAATTCTTATTATCCCAGGTCTGAAAGCTCCACTTTTTCCTCTTGTTTTTGCAGGATGTCCAACGGGGAGTATTCCGTGAGAGGCGACCCCGACGAAGAACAGGAGGCATATGACTATGCTTATGAGGAAGAGGATGATGACCCCTCTGGTCCCGAAGTGTCCGCCGGGGTCGACCCGCTTGAAGAGATGGTCGGCGGAAAGGCCGTAGACCGAGTGGGCGACGATCCTTTTGAGTTGGGTTCTATGTTCCCTGACCCCGTCCCGCGACGTAAGAAGAGTCGCAAGGAAATGGCACAGGCCCAGGGGGCAAGCACTATCGAGGCTGGTGAAAGGGTGACGTCCGATATTGAAGAACAGCCCGCCTATCCTAGCCCCAGTGGCGCCACTGATCATGACGAGGCGTATATTGAGGACGCCGCTCTGTATGAGCTAATAGGGTCGAGTGAGGACGAGAACGCCCTCTGCCTCGCAAAATTGTCTGGGAGCTCCCTAAAAAACCAAAGAGGAAGAGGGATCCCAAAATCACTGTTGGGGAGGCCGTTGCTAAGGCAAAGAAACCAACACCCAATAATCCCGAGGCGTTGAGGGAGTTCGCTATCCTGGCGGAGTATGAGAAGGCGTTGGAGAAGAAGTGGGCGCAGCTTCGTGACAGTGGTGATGTAAACAAATTCATCAGGCACCGATTTAAAATCGACATCAGTATATACAGGTTTTCTCTGCTGGATTATTCGAGGGAGGAGGATAAGCTTAAGCCCGGAGACCGTGAGGATTACGTCTGCGCTCGCCGCCCAGACGATACCCTAATCCTGCACTTTGATCATTTTTATGCGGGGCTCAGACCTCCGTTCGATCCTTTCTTTGTTAAGATTTGCGGGCTTATGGGGGCTCGCCTTCTGACTTTGCTATCGGGGCCGTCATTCAGATCATGGCCTTTATTGTGATGTGTAGGACGATGAAGATAGAACCAACGCTCACTTTGTCAGGTCAATTTCATTTGTTCTGCGGCACGGGCATACCGGGGCAAATATCACTGAGGACCAAGACGCCTCGCCTATTATTTCTGCTGCCAAATAAGATTCACAGATGGCATGAGCGGATCCTTAAGGTTGAATCCAAGGTTGGCTGGCCGTTTCCTAAGGCCGAAAAGCGCATGGGAAAGTCCACTCTTTCGATTGACGAGCCTTTAATATCAGACCGGCGTCTTGTCAAAGGACTTATGACGCTCATACAATCTGATGGAATCGAGGCTTCTTTGCGGAACATTGCTTGGGTCGATTTTCTTGACCAGGCTCTTCCTCTGGGGCGCAAGGCTGGCATCGCGGGCCCGGGTAAGGCAGAGCCATTGGTTGCCATAGTTTCTGAGGAGAGTGACCCTGATTGGGTAGGAGATTGCCACTTGGGAAGATGCTTTCCCTCTGAGTGTACGGTTTGTGGAGGCTACCCGAGTGGAAGGCCGACTTGTAACCATCCTTGCTTTCTGTTTGCTTATTTCATAAGTTGTCGTTTTCTTTCTTTTGGATCCGTTTTTAACGAAACTTTTTTGCAGATATGGACGCCACCGAACGCAGAGCTCAAAAGCAAAGGCTCGCTGATGAACAGGCTAAGGCCCGTCAGGCGGCCTTGAAGCAAGCTCTGGGGAAGGTTCCCCGTACTGTGGACGCATCCATTGTTGATAAGACATTTGATCCTACCAAGGCTGCGGCGGCGCCACAATCTGCGAGTTCAAGCCAGACCGTGGCCCAAAAAAGATCACAAGCTGATGAACAGGCCAAGGAGTCCAAGGGTCAGAAGCGATCCAGAAGTGAGAAAACCAAGACTACTGGCGGTGCCGGAAAAGGGTATGATCGCACTGATAGGCGAGCCGCTGAAGCTATTGTTGAAAAGGTCCCCGATGGGGTGGAGCCGGTGCCGACTGGGACGTTGGCCCATGGTTATAAGAGGAAGGAGGCTGTGTGGCTGGATGCCAACTTTATCCAGGGCCTCGACATGAATAAGGCGAGCCAAATCAGGGAGGCTATTGCTGATGTCATCCACTTGGGTCGCTTAAGATTTGAGTCACCGCCCGGGGTTCAAATGGAGATCGGTAGGGGAATCACTTCTCGCGTCGTGGTTCAGGACGACGCCCCTGCCGGTGATGAGGTCGCCGAGCTGAAAGATCTGTCGGGCCAGTTTGGAATTGCCGCTTCTATGGTGAGTTTTTATTTCTCTTGCATTTCCATTCTTTCATACTTTGCGTATCTAGCGAGCTTTTGACTCGTTTCTCTCTTTCAGCTTGGGACTCGTATAAACAAGGCGATTGAGGCCGCCGAGAAGCGCAAGGCTGAACTGAAGAAAGCGACGGCGGCTCTTGGGGCCTCAGAGAAAGCTCGGCGGCGTTGACAGAGGAACCTCGGATCGAAAAGAAAAGCTCGGCGGAGTTGACAGAAAGCTCGGCGCCACCGAACGCAGAGCTCAAAAGCTCGGCGGCGTTGACAGAGAAAGCTCGGCGGCGTATCACTTCTGAAAAGAAAAGCTCGGCGGCGTTGACAGAGGTTGATCGGATGAAAAAAGCCATGGCGGAGAGTGCTAAGATGGATGTGGAGTTACAGAAGAAAGTGTCGGCTCTGAAGGAAGAAGCTCGCCTATCTGCTGAGGAGATCACGAGTCTGAAGGAGAAGCTTGCTGCTGCAGAAAAGGCTACTGAGAAAGCGGGGCCAGCGGCTGTGGATGCCTACAAGCTCTCTGACGAGTTTTTTGCTTATCAAGAGGCGAGCTTTGATCAAGGCTTTAACCATCTTGCCCGCTGTCTCTGGGCCTACCATGGGAGGGAGAGCATTACCTTTGAGGAAATGCTTCAGTGGATTGGCTTGTCTCAGCGAACTCCTGAGTTGTTGGCCCTTCACCCCGATATTCCTTATACGGCGGACCATATTGCTGCCATCCAGAATAACCAGATACAGCGTGGCGACCCTATGTGGGATGCTCCTCCAGTGAATCCTGTGAACTTTTCCATTTTGAGAGCTCCTCCTGCCACGAGTGATCAACCCGATGATGAGTATATTGACACTCCTGGCTCCGTTTAATTATTTTTGGGCTTTTGTCTCGAAACATATCTGCGGACTTGTAATGATTCAACTTTGCTTGTCTTTTGAACTATTCGGCGTCCTCATTTGATGATTGTAATAACTTAGCTTATCTTTTTTCCTTCCGTATTGACATTGTGGCCGCGCTTGGCTTGTTGGATTTGGTTTGTGGTCGCTTTTTGGCCCTCAGACATGTGTTTGCATATGTTTCTTTGATTTATTTCCTGCTTGTATTTTGTATGCGTATGCGGCCCCCTTTATTTTGGCGAGGTTTTTCTGAGCTCGCTAAAATAACTAGAACGGACGAGCTGAGAGTTGACCGAGAATTGCTGCTGCGTGCCTAAAATTTCCCCATCCCCTTTTGTCTTGGGCGAGGCCCGAGGATACTTTGAGCGAAACAAATTGTCGTCGCGAACTCGTACAACCCTTGATTCATTTGTTTGAAATTTTATGGATACGGCCCCCTAATTTTTAGGCGGAGCAAAGGTTCGCCTGAAACTTGCGGGTTGGACCGATGGGACTGACTAACCTTTCTCTACTGCCGTGTTGTCGGGAATCTAGGGATTTGAATCAATTTGACAGCTCACTGGCAGTGCATGCATGTTCAAAGTGGCCTATAATCTCGGGCTAGTAACTGTTGCGTGAATATAGGCTAGAATCTTGCCTAGATATCTGCTATACATTGAATGCGCCCTTTGAATTTTGAATTTTGGATAAACCGTGTGAAGGCCGACCGTAGGATCATGTTGATCGTGGCCGTCCCTTTTGCTGACCTTTGCTATAAAAAGGAGGAGGCAGGCATTTGTTCAATCTCAACCTATTGCATATGTTTGAATAAGAGAAGCATATGTTCGGGAAAACTTCCATTCTGATTTTTCTTTTGCATAAATTTTTGTTGTGTGAACCATGTCTCTTCCATCCGGAGAGGGTAGAGTGCGAGTTTGGAAAGCCCGTCCCATTCGTGATGTATCCCCCTTTTTCCTTATTACCTCTCCTATTGCTAATGATCATTTCTGGCGCTATTTTGAATGGGTTGAGCCTGCGAAGGAGAGGGGTTTAAATCAGAGCAAGGTTGAGGGTGATGGCTCTCTGCTGCGGGTATGTTTCTCTGGGTGGGCAGATTTTGTTGCACCACCTTCATCAATACTTCCCAATCTTACAACGGTGAGGGAGTTCTACTCCATTTTATCTGAAGTTGCATCTGAAGGGGTTGTTAGCTGCATTACCCTTCATGGTGTCGCGGTTCTTTTTACTCCAGAAGCTATTAATGGTGCCTTGCGTATACCTGCTATCGATCCCTCATCCCATTATGAGCTCGCTTGGAACCTTGCTGATGAGTCAAGTAAACAGGCTCGCTTACGACGAGCAATCCGTGCGCTTTTTCCAGACTCTGAACGGCCTCGTGCACTGGGACCTACGTCCGCTCTTTCTCGCAGCAATCGTGAGTGGAAAAATTTTATCAACACACGCGCCCTTTTGTCTACAGACAGCGACGCTGTTAGAGAAGCCGAAGTTTTCCTCTTGCACGCTATTCACGATCACCAGATTGACATTGATTGGGGGATCTTGATTCACCGCGAGGCGGTTAATTTTGCCGTTTCTATGGATCACAATCGTCGCTTCCCCTTTGCTTCATTGATAACTAAGCTATGCAGCTTAGCTAGGGTGCCGAAGCACTCATTGGATCGTTATAGGTACACTCATTAGGCAGAACCCTCCTTGCTAGATTTGGAACAAGTGAAGCCAAAGCTAAAGGAAAGCTAGAGGAGAGAGCACTTGGAGAGAGTACCCTGAGGCGGTCATGATTTGGAACAAGTGAAGCCAAAGCTAAAGGAAACTCCTGTAGCGAGAGAGTACCTTGAGGTATTTCCGGAAGAGTTACCGGGAAACATGCCGGATAGGGAGATCGAGTTTGAGATCAAGTTGATACCGGGAGCGATTCCAGTTGCTAAGGCACCCTATAGAATGGCACCGGCTGAATTAAAGGAGTTGAAGGCTCAACTTAAGGATATGCTTGAGAGGAATATAATTCAGCCCAGTACTTCACCTTGGGGAGCCCCTGTTTTGTTCGTAAAGAAGAAGGATGGTAGCATGAGGATGTGTATCGACTACAGAGCATTGAATAATCTTACCATCAAGAATAAGTATCCTTTGCCGAGGATAGATCTGTTTAATCAGTTGCAAGGCAAGAAAGTGTTATCTAAGATTGATCTTAGGTCTGGATATCATCAGTTGAAGATCAAGGTGGCAGATATACCGAAGACGGCTTTTAGTACGAGGTATGGACATTATGAGTTCTTGGTTATGCCTTTTGGACTCACTAATGCTCCATCTGCATTTATGGATTTGATGCAGCGAGTCTTCATGCCGTACTTGGATAAGTTTGTGATAGTGTTCATAGACGACATCCTAGTGTACTCTAAGGATGAGAAAGAACATGAGAAACACTTAAGGATAGTGTTAGATACTTTGAAGAAGAATCAGTTGTTTGCTAAGTTCTCTAAGTGTGACTTTTGGTTGAAGCAAGTCAGTTTCTTGGGTCATGTCATTTCTGGAGATGGCATACAAGTTGATCCCGCCAAGATAGAAGCAGTTGAGAATTGGCCTAAACCTACCACAGTTTCAGAAGTAAGGAGCTTTCTTGGTTTGGCTGGCTACTATAAGAAGTTTGTGCAAGACTTCTCGAAGATAGCTACTCCACTCACTAAGCTTACACAGAAGAATGTGAAGTTTGAATGGACTAGAGAGTGTGAAATGGCTTTTCGGACATTGAAAAAGAAGTTGACTACAGCCCCAGTGTTGGCAGTTCCGGAAGTTTTTGATAACTACGATGTCTACACAGATGCTTTGGGACAGGGTCTAGGTTGTGTGTTGATTCAAGGAGGAAAGGTGATTGCTTATGCATCTAGGCAGTTGAAGGTGCATGAGAAGAACTACCCGACACATGACTTAGAATTGGCAACAGTAGTGTTTGCATTAAAGACTTGGAGGCACTACTTGTATGGAGTTAAGGCAAGGATCTTCACCGACCACAAGAGTTTAAAGTATTTCTTCACTCAAGAGAATCTGAACATGAGACAGAGAAGATGGCTAGAGTTCGTGAAGGACTATGATTTGGATATTCAGTACCATCCAGGCAAAGCCAATGTAGTGGCAGATGCCTTAGCAGGAAACCATTGTTTGCAGTTTCAAGCGTCGAAGATGTGGCAGAAAGGTTAGATGGACTGGAAATCAGCAGGTTTGATCAGATTGAGGAACGACAGTTTGTGGCGCCGTTGTTAGCAAGGTCAGAGTTGATGGATGACATTCGGGAAAAGCAAGATGACGACCCAGCTTTGGTTGATTTGAAGCGAGTTGCTAGAGAGAAGCCTACAGTAGGATATGTCTTGGATAAGAATGGCAACCTTTGGTACCAGGATCGTTTATGTGTGCCTAATGTTGACAACCTAAGACAAAGGGTTATGGAAGAGGCACATAGGATTGCTTTTGCAGTTCATCCAGGTGCTACCAAGATGTATCGAGACTTGAAGGAGAAGTTTTGGTGGCCTTCGATGAAGGTAGAGAGCCAAGTTCGTAGCAGAGTGTGACATTTGTCAGAAGGTGAAGGCGGAGCATAGAAGACCAGGGGGAATGCTTAAGCCCTTGGATATCCCTGAATGGAAATGGGATAAGATCACGATGGACTTCATCACCGGGTTACCTAAGACGAGAGGCGGTCATGATGCGATTTGGGTAATTGTGGATAGATTGACCAAATCTGCCCATTTCTTACCGTATAAGGTTGATATGCCTTTGAAGTAGATGACGACACTATACTTGGATAATTAGTGAAGTTACACGGAGTTCCTATCTCTATAGTTTCGGATCGAGATAGTCGGTTCGTTAGTCGATTTTGGAAGAGCTTACAAGAAGCTTTTGGAACCAAGTTAGATTTGAGTACGGCGTTTCATCCTCAGACAGATGGACGATCTGAGAGAACCATCCAAACACTCGAGGACATGCTAAGAGCTTGTGTTTTGGAAGTAGGTGGATCATGGGATGACTACCTACCGGTAGCAGAGTTTGCCTACAATAATAGGTATCATGCAAGTATAGGCATGCCGCCGTTTGAAGCGTTGTATGGAAGGAGATGTAGAACGCCGTTGTTTTGGGTAGAAGTCAGGGAAAGACAGATTACAGGGCCGGAAATGGTTGAACAAGCTAAGGAAAGAGTTCAGTTGGTTAAGAAGAATCGAAGGCAAGCACAGATGTGCGAGAAAAGTTGGGCAGACGTTAGAAGAAGACCGCTTGAGTTCGAAGTCAGTGATACAGTGTATCTACGAGCTTCACCGATGAAGGGAGTGAAACGCTTTGGACAAAAGGGAAAGCTAAGTCCAAGGTATGTTGGACCTTTTGATATTCTGGAAAGGATTGGACCGTTGGCTTACAAACTTAAGTTACCGGAATCGATGTCAAGGGCCCATAGTGTGTTTCACGTTTCAATGTTGAGGAAGTGTCTGACGAGGAATGATGTCGAAACTACAATTGATCCGGAAATCCTACAAGACAATCTTGCTTATGATGAGAGACAGATCAAGATTTTGGACAGGAAGGAAAAGATGATAAAGAGGCGGATGATTCCTTTGGTTTTAGTTCAGTGGAGTAATCATTCACCCGAGGAGGCAACTTGGAAAGTTGAAGATGATATGATCAGTGAATTCTAAGAGTTCGTGGATTTACCAGGTACGTTCTAGTTTCAATGACGAAACTCCTTTTAAGGGGGAGGAATGTAATATTCTGATTTTCGGGAAAGGGCAGACGTGTCATTTTGCGAAAATAAAATATTATTATTTCTTTTCTTTTATTGGAGTTAAGTGTTGTATTAATTAAATATGTGTAATTTTCGAGTTATGTGTATTTAATTAAGGGATTATTCTGATTTTGGTAATTAAATGGACATTTAAGGAAAAGGGGATTTATGGGAAATTGGTATTTAAGGGAAAATTAACACACAATAATCCCATAACCTAATCAAATCAGAAATTCAATTTTTATATCTCCCTCTCTCTGCGCAAGTTTTGAGGAGAAAATAGGGCTTGGATAGTTTTCGCGATTTCTGAGGTAAAGCGTAACCGTTTTCAGATCAGACGAAAGATTTGGAATCGTTGTGAGAAGGGAAACGTTTGGATATCAGTTTGATTGGAAGGGCTGCAGGATTCTGAGGCTGTTTGGATCTGTTTTGGAGCAGCAATTAGGTAAGAAACTCTTCCTATGATTTCGGTTATAATTCGTAAAGTTAGATTTTGGTTTTGAGACGTGTAGATGCTAGTAAAAGTTGTGCTTTTATGTTGATCAAAGGATCATAGATGCTGTGGTGGATTAGATATAGTTTCTACGTTTTTCTGGGACTAATTCGATGCTAAATAAGTTAGAAACGGTGCAGAAAATTGAGTTTTGTCGATCTTAGCGTTTTGGGAAAAACCCAGGCGGACGGGCGTCTAACTTAGGCAGACGGGCGTCCGAGACCCTAGTAGCCCTGACGGGCGTCGGAGGTTAGATTTTATATTCAGGATGTAGCTGTTTTAGACGGACGGGCGTCTGGGGTTTAGTGGACGGGCGTCTGGTTACGGACGGGCGTCCATAGGAGGTCAAACGGGCGTATGGCCTGTTTTACTTGTTTTTACGGTTTTATCATTTTTGTTTGGTTTTGGGTTTTAAAATTATATTATAATTGTTTTAAACCCTTATTTATGATATGGTAACATGGTATAAATTAAACAAGCCTGAATTGAACATCTGATTCGTTCAGTTAAAACACAGAATGTACTCTTAAAGAGAGTTGAAGTTCGGATCCATCGGAAGGGCATGATAGGCTTGTGCTTTGATGAGTTAGCATTCATCACTGTCTGTGTAATTGCTAGGCCTTGTTGATGTCTAGTGGTCTAGGAAGAGAGTAGTTAATGTGAGGGAGATTAATTGAAAACACTTAGGTGGCTAGCTAATCACTCTAATAAAATACGTACTTGACTAGTAAAAGATTAAACAACATGTATCTCTTGGATAGGCACCAGTCTATATCGCAAGGTATGCCTACCTCTGAAGGTGGAAGAACTCTGATAACGGAAAAATTCACCGTTATTTTTATAACTTTTCAACCCGTTTCTGATATCATTTCGAGTATTTTTATATCAGTTCGAGTCATTAATTCCTATGTTTCATCTAAATATGTTAGTAGTAGTTATTTTATAAAATATCGTGTTTTTATGTGTTTTTACTAGTTTTTGTACCGGTTTAGTAACCGGAGTGTCGTGTCGGATTTACGTTTGGTATTTTGGTGGTTTATTGCAGAATTTTAGGTTAACCAAAATCCCGAGTAACGACACGTTTTGAGGCCTAAAAGAGGTGTTTTTAGGGATATAAGAGTGTGCCACAAGCTTAAAAGGTCAAGTGGATCAGTGGTTCGTAGTGTCACTAACGATTTATATCTTCGACGAACCAATGGCCCATTAAAACGGCATTTTCTGAGGAGGTGGCCTTAATGAAAGTTGTAGATCTTTGATAGAGCTTTCCAACGTATTTTGAATCACGTCAATTGGATGTCTACAACTCAAGTTATGACCAAGTGGCTAATCGATTCGTAATAGTAAAAATCCCGAAAACGACACGACATACGAATGGCTCATCAAAACGACATTTTCTGAAGAAGTTTCCTTAATAAAAGTTGTATATCTTCAAGAAAGATTTCCAATGGATTTTGAATCAAGTCAATCGGACTTCTACAACTCAAATGGTGGTCAAGTGGCTAATTGATTTTTATTAGGGAAAATGTCGTAAAACGACACGTAATGGAAATGGCTCATCAAAACGACATTTTCTGAAGAAGTGTCCTTCATGAAAGTTGAAGAATTTTCCGAGAACTTAATTTTGACGTTTGAATCATAATTATTGGAAGCCTACAACTCAAGATATGAATTTTAGAAGTTTTATTACAATAAATATATAATCGAAGGATCCAGAAACAAGCTGACTCATCTAGCAATGATGAGTCCGGACTGTCCGGCTCCTTCAAGGACCGGTCCGGCCTTGAATCATTTTCTATAAATAGAAGCTCAGCAGCAACAGAACGGTGGCCCCTCTTCTCCTCTTCTTCTCATCTTTCTTCCGTCTATTTTTTTTTATTGTCTTGGGGGGGCCTATATGTAGTAATATATGTCGTTATAATGTCGGTGTAATAACCCGACTAGTTATCATTTTAATATAATTTCGTTTCCGTTTTTATTATTTTTTTTTATGCAATTAGTAGAATATATAATATATATATATATATATATATATATATATATATATATATATATATATATATATATATATATATATATATATATATACGTATATTATATCTATATATATATATCTATATATATATATCTATACGTATATCTATATATATTTGTAGTTATCTTTTTCGTTTTGTTTTCTTTCGTTTTGTTATTTTCGTTAATATGAGTAGTTAAACTCAACATAGCCGAATTATGTGAAAACGGGTAAAATCAACCCTCGGGAGACGAGATGGAGTTGTGTTGTGCTTAATTTAACGTTTTTATGATAAAATCATGTTTTAAACTTGTTTTGATCATTTTAATAACTTTGAATAAAATTGACAACTTTGTTCACGGTTACATCGAGCTTATAAATGTATTTTGTGGTGAGATGTAAGATATGGATATCACTAATCATAGTCCTGATTGTTAGATTGACAATCTAAGTGACGGAGTATCCGGACTATGCCTAAGTGAAATTCTTATTTTTACGAGATGTGCGAAACATGTTTTAAAATCACTAAACCATAGTCTTAATCGTTAGATTGGCAACCTAAGTGATACGTTAAAATTATGTTTGTGTGAGGTTTTTCAACGGCTTTTTATTCCGGTCAACCATGTTAGGCGAGTTAGCTCTCTAAAGGGAGGGTTAATAAACCTAGTGTGGGGGTTAAGTGAGAGCTGTTCAGAACTTAACGCAAGAATAAAGAGTTGACTCCCGTGAATATCATATGAAATGAATCCAGATAAAACACACTCCTTATCAAGTTTTTCTGTGGGGAGATAACTTTGTTGGATCATGGCTCGGCTATGATTTTTAATCACCTAGTTAATCTCGTTAGTTAAAATTTATTTTTCGCATTAGTATAAAAACTCCACCTAAAACTTTGATCGCCTAGACTAAGAACCACGTTCGCTTTGGTACTCACAACCACATTTCTCTTGGGACGACCTCGTACTCCTGTAGCTATCCTAGCAATCGACCTGGTACTCTGCCAGTTAGAGAGTTAGTTTACCCACAGTTGCGAGTCTTTATAAATGTATTTTTTAGTGGGTGTATTTTTCTCTCATCAAAAAATTGGCGCCGTTGCCGGGGAACTAACGTTTGATATCTTGTAAATTGACCGAAATCCTGGGCTTAGGTCATTTTTATTTTGTTTTCGTGTTGTTTCTTGTTTGTCAATGAATGACTCAAAGCTCTAAAGAACCTCTCATCGAACCCATCCAAGAAATCGAAGCTTACGCACGTCATAGAAACAGTCAGCGCCGAGGAGAAATCCTAGTCGCTAGTCCGAACCCTTTGTTTGAAGAAAGAGAGACATTAGAAAGATCACTTTCTAATTCCTCTGCAGAAATGGACGATATAATAACTAGAAAAAACGGTAAGGATCCCAGTGATGAACAGACTCTACAGGGGCAAACCTCAACCATTACTGGTGGTAATGCAACAGTACCTTTGCAAACTCCACCGAGGACCCCTCGTCATGAACCATTGAGAGAAGACAACACAGGGCTACGTCGGTGGGATCCGCACGGTTTAATCGAGGCCGGGATTGGACAAGACAGAGGAGGACAAGATGCTCGGGATACGCAAAACTTCGGACCGAATTAGACCAAGAAACGGTAAATCGAGTACGCGGATGTGGAGATGCAAGGAAATCAACGGGGTTCCAAAACCCGTATAACCCGTATGATCCACCTCCTCGGCAGCCGGTTTATCGCAACGGATGGCTCGGCAAGCACGGGGACCGAGGGTTTGTCGAGATTACGTCACTACCCCACAGAAGTTATAGGGCACAACCCAATTAGGGTACCCCCAATTAATGCGACTAACATGGATATTAAGCAAAATATTTTGAACATGTTGGGGGAACATGCCTTGTTCCACGGGAAGTCGACCGAGAACCCGAACGCTTTCGGATCACTTTCTCCGATATCGTGGAACAATGAAGTATAACGGGGTAAGTGATGAGGCGGTAAAATTAATAGTTTTTCCGTTTGCTTTAAGAGGAGCGACTAAGGATTGGTACGACTCATTACCAAATGATTCGTTACTTACGTGGGCCGACGTAACGAGAGTGTTCCTGAAAAAGTACTTTCCTCCGGCAAAGATTTTAGATCTGAAAGAAGAAATCTCTTCGTTTGATGGTCTCGAGGGAGAGACACTAAAAGAGACTTATGAGAGATTTAGGGGGTTCTTTGAAAAGATGCCCCCCACACGGTTTTTCTACGGTAGAGCAAGTTATTATATTATTCGGGGCCTTAGAACCGATGGACCAAAACAAGCCGAATGTCGCAAGCGGCGGAGATATTATGAATCTACCACCGAACAAGCAATGAGACAGATAGAAAATGCGGCGGATGGAGAAGGACAATGGGGATCGAGCGAGAAAGAAGAAGAAAGCCCCAATGGAAAGTGTAAAGTCGCCGAAAGAGGAACTCGATCGAGAATCGCCATGCATGACAAGATGCAAGAAATGGTACTAAAGATGGACCGAATGGAGTCAGAAAGAAAGAAGACACATCAGTGCCAACTCTGTGGAGGTGGACATTCTGCCATAGAATGTGCATCATTGAAAAAATCCACTTATCCACAACAGTTGACACCAACTCCAGTACAACAACAGTCTGGCAATCAGAATGACCAAGAGCGAATGAATGTCTATGCGATGGGACAGATGGATATGAATCAGCAAGAGTTTGGCCAGCAATATTGGAACCAAAACTTTAATAATCAGCAAGGGCCACAAATGGATTATGGTATGAATGATGGTTCACAACAATATGATGTGAATTATGTTGGACAAGGTTGGAATCGAGGCGAATCGAATTGGAATAGAAACAATAATCGAATCAAGACTTTAGGCAAAACCAAAGTTCATACAACCGACCTTGGAATCGAATCCCCGAATCGAGTTCATACCGAATCAAAACCGAGGCTACTATCACAATAGTCGAATCCGCAGCCTCGATCACAAGGACAACAAGCAGAATCGAGTTCATATTGGAATCAAAATCAAGGCCGGAATCGAATCGGGTCGCAAAACAATCGGCAAGTGAGCCGACCATCTTTGAGAAGTAATAATTCGGCACCTATCGCATCCAAACGCTCATCTACACCGAGAATAATCAAAGCAATCGCAACCAAACAATTCGGTGTTCGAGAAGATGGCCACCGAGATACTCCCGGAGAAATTGGACAGAATGTTTCTGAGTTAAATAAGAATGCTATGGAGCAAAAAGTGGTCACACATTCTGCCATTCGAAACTTAGAGACCCAAGTAGGTCAAATAACCGACACTCTGAAGACAAATTTAAGTGGTGGACTCCCGAGTAACACTGAGAGGAACCCAAAGGATGTGAATGCTGTGTTCACACGAAGTGGTAAAGAGGTCGGGCTGAGTGAGAAAAAGAAAGAATTATGGGCCGGAGAAGCAGAAACTGAGAAAGCTGAGAAAGAGAAAGCAGTTGACTGTGAAGGAGCTATGTATGGTGAAGTCGAGATCGAAGATTTAGAGACTGGCAATATCAAGCGAGAGAATGGAAGCAATGAGGAAAGAATTGGAAGCCACGAAAAAGGCTTTGGTGAGGCAAATAAGAAATCATTGGAAGGGGCAACACCGAAGAAAGACTATGTGGTCTTGGATATCAAAGAAGAAGAAGCCTCACCGCCTAAAGAAAGAGGTAAGAAAAACGAATTCCTCCTCCTCCCCCGATTTTGATGTTAATACTTTACCCTATCCTCCACAAGGGAACCGAAAGGACATCCCGACCCGTGGTCGTGCAAAATTTCGAATCTTTTAAGGAAGATAGAGGTGAATATTCCCCTATTAGAGGCAATTTCAAGCATTCCCCCATACTTTAAGTTTCTAAAAGGAATGTTGTCGAGTAAGGAGAAGATGCAACAGATGGTGCATTTGAGTGAGGAATGTTCGCAATCTTTGAGAATAAGATACCCCCAAGTTACGGGATAGATGTAGCTTTACCATCCCAATTACCATTGGAGAAACCGTGTTTAAAAATGTGCTATGTGATCTAGGGGCTTCTGTGAGCCTGATGCCTAGAGGAGTTTATGAGAAATTGGGATTGGGAGTGTTAGAGCCAACAGGAATGACCTTACAGATGGCAGATAGGTCTGTTAGGAAACCTCTAGGGGTAGCTGAAGATGTGTTGGTGCAGGTAGACAAGTTTGTTTTCCCCGTTGACTTCGTAGTTTTAGATATGGATATGGATACTAAAACCCCACTTTTGTTAGGTCGGCCTTTCTTGAACACAGGAGAGACCTTGATAGACGTAAAGAGGGAGAGATTATACTACGAGTCGGGAAAGAGAGTGTAGCCATAAATGTGTATAAGGCGATAAAGCATCCTAATGATGAAAAGAGTGATTGTTTTTCTATTGATGCTATATATCCTTGTATTGTGGAGCACACTAACCTGCGGGGATACCAAGAACCAATGGAAGAATGCTTGATAAAGTCAAGCACCGCATGAGAGGATGATGATCCACAAATGAGAGTTCGGGTATATCATTTGGAGGCAACTCCTTTTGTTGACGCAATTTGGAATAAGAAGCTAGAGCCCGGTTTGATCGGCAAGCCGCCAAAGCCGTCAATCGAGGAACCACCTATCGATCCGGAGTGAAGCCACTTCCTAAGCATTTAAAGTATGTGTTTTTAGAACCCGATGAATTACTTCCTCTTATTGTTTCATCCGCACTAACCGTTTTGCGGGAAGCTAAGTTGATCCACGTTCGAAAAAACACAAAAAGGCCTTCGGATGGAAGATGGTTGACATAAAAGGGATCGGTCGATATCCGCAAGCACAAGATCATTCGGAAGAAGATGCCAAACCGGTCGTGCGGTTTCGAGACGACTAAACCCACATATGCAAGAGGTGGTAAGGAAAGACGTGGTAAAGATGCTTGAGTTAGGGATAATCTACGCAATCTCCGACGGTGAATGGGTGAGCCCCACGCAAGTCGTGCCTAAGAAAGGAGGCATCACGGTTGAGCTTAATGAAAAGGTGTGCCTATTCCTACTCGTTTAGTTACCGGTCATAGGGTTTGTATTGATTTTCGCATGCTAAATGATAAGACTAGGAAAGATCATTTTCCCTACCCTTTATTGATCAAATGCTAGAGCGTCTAAGTGGTCATGCATTTTATTGCTTTTTGGATGGTTTTAGTGGCTATTATCAAATTCACATCGATATACATGACCAGGATAAAACTACTTTCACATGTCCATATGGCACTTTTGCATTTAGAAGAATGTCGTTTGGGTTGTGTAATGCACCCGCGACATTCCAGCGATGCATGATGGCAATTTTTGCTGATATGATAGAACATTTCATGGAAGTTTTTATGGATGACTTTAGCGTTTTTGGTGATACTTTTGATGAGTGTTTGTCGAACATTGATAAGGTGCTTGCACGTTATGAAGAGACAAACTTGGTTTTAAATTGGGAAAAGTGTCATTTCATGGTAACTGAGGGAATTGTTTTAGGACATAAGGTATCGGGGAAAGGAATAGAGGTCGATAGAGCAAAAATAGAGGTAATTTCTAAGCTTCCTATGCCTACAAATCGAAGACTCTACGTTCGTTCTTGGGACATGCGGGTTTTTATCGTAGATTCATTCAGAGTTTTTCCCACATTGCTAGACCTCTTACTCTTCAATTGATGAAGGGAGCCCCCGTGTTTTTGATGCGGCATGCCTAGATGCTTTTCGAACCCTTAAGAAACTTCTTACTTCGGCTCCTATCTTGGTAGCACCTGATTGGTCTAAGGGGTTCGAAGTGATGTGTGATGCAAGTGATTATGCCGTAGGAGCCGTCCTAGGTCAGAAGATTGACAAGTTGTTTCGCCATATCTACTATGCGAGTCATACCATGAACTCGGCTCAACAAAAGTATGCCACAACTGAAAAGGAACTTTTAGCTGTTGTTTTTGCTTTCGATAAGTTCCGGTCATACTTGGTTGGATCGAAAGTCATAGTTCACACTGACCATGCTGCGTTGAGATATCTATTTGCCAAGAAGGATGCAAAACCACGCTTGTTGAGGTGGATCTTGCTTCTTCAAGAGTTCGACGTAGAAATTAAGAATCGAAAGGGGTGTGAGAATGTAGTAGCTGACCACCTCAGTAGGATAGAACAGGGAGACAAGAAACACTCTATTAGGGTTGAAATTGATGATCATTTTCGGGATGAGCAGTTGTTCGTAGTGGATACGATGCTCCCGGTTAAGAGAGGAAATTTCCTGCAGAGAGGAAAGAATGGGAACCCTTGGTATGCACCTTTTGTTAATTATTACGAGTGTGGATTTGTAGATCCTGAGTTTGATGAAAACCAAAAAAAGAAGTTTTTTAGTGAGGTAAACCGATATGTGTGGGAAGATCCCTTAATTTTTAGGCTATGTGCTGATGGAATCCTGAGGAGATGTGTTGATGACAGTGAGATAGTGAGTATTCTCTCGTTTTGCCATGATAAAGAGGCCGGTGGCCACTTCTCGGGCGAGAGAACAGCGTTAAAGGTGTTACAAAGTGGGTTCTACTGGCCCACTATTTTCAAGGATGCATATGCTTATGTTAAGATGTGTGATGCCGTCAACGCTCGGGAAGGATTTCCGGGAGAAATGAGATGCCCCGTAAACCGATATTAGTGTGTGAAGTATTTGATATATGGGGATTAGACTTCATGGGACCATATCCGTCTTCTTTCGGGAATCAGTACATTCTTGTCGCCTGTGATTACGTTTCAAAGTGGGTTGAGGCAATTGCTTCACCTACTAACGACAAACATGTAGTCATAAAGTTTCTTAAGAAACATATTATATCCCGGTATGGAATACCTCGAGCAATAATCAGTGACAATGGAAGTCACTTTGCTAATAGAGATTTCAATAAGCTTTTAATGAAGTACGGGGTCACTCATAAGTTAGGCACTGCCTACCATCCTCAGACTAGTGGCCAAGTAGAGGTGTCCAATCGGGGAATCAAAAGAATCTTGGAGAAGACAGTGAATTCTAACCTTAAGGATTGGTCAAAGAAGTTAGATGATGCGCTTTGGGCACACCGAATCTGCGTTTAAGACACCAATAGGTATGTCACCCTACATGCTCGTTTTTGGCAAGGCTTGCCATCTCCCCGTAGAGTTAGAACATAAGGCCTATTGGGCGATTAAGAATTTAAATATGGATGACGCATTAATTGGTGAAAGAAGGATGGCTCAGTTGAACGAGTTAGATGAGTTTCGCTTTCAAGCTTACGATTGTTCGGCGAAATATAAGGAAAAGACCAAATTGCTTCATGATAAGTTGATCAAACCTCGTATTTTCGAGCGTAGTTGATGAGGTCCTTTTCTATAATACTCGCCTCCACTTATTTCAAGGCAAACTTAAGTCAAGGTGGTCAGGACCATATACGGTATTGAGAGTTTTCGACTCAGGAGCCATCGAGGTAACGCATCCGAAGCACGGAACGTTCATCACGAACGGCCTTCGTCTAAAAAAGTATAAGAAGTTACCATTCGATGAGGCTCTTGAAATTGTGCATTTGACTGATCCCGAGCCTCAATAAATCGCTTCTGAGTCTCTGTCGAGCAAACGACGTTAAACAAAAGCGCTACCGGGAGGCAGCCCGATAATAAAGATAATTTGAATAAGCCTAGTCTTAATGAAATGTAGAATCTGTATGAAAGATGAACACAAAATACAACCAAGTCTCAGGATGAATGTTTGAATGTCATTAAGAGGGAATGATTAGGTGGTTATCCGAAAATCCCGATGGAGAAAAAGATAAAAATTCAAATGTATCATTTCTTGGACTTAGGTTATAGAACCCTTGAGGATCTGGGTATAAAAGACTCAATAATCTTTCACACATTTCATTTTATAATCTAGTCTGTTTCAAATTTCTAGTCGTTGTAGTATAGTGGTGAGTATTCCCACCTTAATAAAACTGTGTGAAATAAAAATGAATCTAGGAATAGCTGACTTGACTATGATATATGATACGTATATGCTTAGATGTTCTGTGCTTTACCAGTATGGTTATTTTTCCATCTAAAGCTATTATATTGCCTATCGAATTTTCTGACGTGACAGGGCCATTATCTTATTATTCCCATATCCCTATTGCATATTTTGGCACGAGGACCATGTCCCGTGTTGGCTTTGTTTTGGTTGTTTTAGTACAGGGATTCGGGACGTGCTTTCTCATGGCTGTTACGGGATTCGATAGCATCTTTCTGCCTGATTTATAAGCTAAGTCTTCTTCTCTATCTCATTTACAATCTGAGAATAATGCAAAATCGTAAGTGGGGGGTAGAGTCTGGTTGGTTTAGAAATGGCAGTAAGTGTTTAAACCCTTAGTTTGTTGATCTTTTTCGAGCATTATTTAGTTGATTAAAATAATCTGTATAAGGTATATATTTCATGGATTTGAAGATGTAATGATCAATTTGATATGTATAACTAATTTGAACCGTAAGTGCATTTTAACCCCAAATTTATTTGTGTAACATGAATTCCTTCACGTAAGCCTTTGATATTGAAGCGAAAATTTTAAACTGTATCCATTCAGTATTCTAGTGGTTTATCCTAGAGATAGTAGTAACTTAGTACCTAACTTCTGAACATGTACTGTGAATATCTGAAGGTTTGAATGTGATAGAAAGAATGTCAAAATAAGATAAACTATATATATGTCGGTTGTAGCTACCAATGATTTGAGTGCGGTAGGGCGTTATCACGAAACGTCCTATATCACTATGAGGTTTAAAAGCTCCCGATTGCCTGATGATTGTAGTCTAGCTAGGGTGTTATCACGAAACATCCTATTGCTAGGAATGAGGGCATATGCTACACATAAATAAAAAAAAAAAAAAAAAAAAGAGTTAGATAGGTATTAATGTATTCAATCTCACCTCATGACGTTTGAAAGATAGTCGATTTTGGCAATGAGTTCGGATATGTTAGTATTCTATGGAAAAAAAAGAAAAAAAAAAGAAAAAAAGAAAAAAAAGAGAAGTTATCTTCTAACTATCCCCAGTATAAACTGAATGATATGCTTTAGGGATTATCCTAATAAGTACACGGGAGGACTTTGTGTGGAATTGTTACTGTCTATACCTAGGAAAGTCATTAGGACTGTCTGAATGGATATTTGTGCGTTTGCTTGAATTATTCAAGAGAGGATAGTGGAAATTGAAAAGGCTTGTCACACACACACTCTGTTATACATTTATATTAAGGTTAACGTGCGGTTATGATTTGATTGGTTACATCATCCGGTTGGCCTTTATATTTTACATGTTCATGAATTTTTCCTCATTCATTTTATTTTATCGCTTGTTTTGTTCGAGGACGACCAAAAGCTAAGTGGGGGGTTGTGATAACGGAAAAATTCACCGTTATTTTTATAACTTTTCAACCCGTTTCTGATATCATTTCGAGTATTTTTATATCAGTTCGAGTCATTAATTCCTATGTTTCATCTAAATATGTTAGTAGTAGTTATTTTATAAAATATCGTGTTTTTATGTGTTTTTACTAGTTTTTGTACCGGTTTAGTAACCGGAGTGTCGTGTCGGATTTACGTTTGGTATTTTGGTGGTTTATTGCAGAATTTTAGGTTAACCAAAATCCCGAGTAACGACACGTTTTGAGGCCTAAAAGAGGTGTTTTTAGGGATATAAGAGTGTGCCACAAGCTTAAAAGGTCAAGTGGATCAGTGGTTCGTAGTGTCACTAACGATTTATATCTTCGACGAACCAATGGCCCATTTAAACGGCATTTTCTGAGGAGGTGGCCTTAATGAAAGTTGTAGATCTTTGATAGAGCTTTCCAACGTATTTTGAATCACGTCAATTGGATGTCTACAACTCAAGTTATGACCAAGTGGCTAATCGATTCGTAATAGTAAAAATCCCGAAAACGACACGACATACGAATGGCTCATCAAAACGACATTTTCTGAAGAAGTTTCCTTAATAAAAGTTGTATATCTTCAAGAAATATTTCCAATGGATTTTGAATCAAGTCAATCGGACTTCTACAACTCAAATGGTGGTCAAGTGGCTAATTGATTTGTATTAGGGAAAATGTCGTAAAACGACACGTAATGGAAATGGCTCATCAAAACGACATTTTCTGAAGAAGTGTCCTTCATGAAAGTTGAAGAATTTTCCGAGAACTTAATTTTGACGTTTGAATCATAATTATTGGAAGCCTACAACTCAAGATATGAATTTTAGAAGTTTTATTACAATAAATATATAATCGAAGGATCCAGAAACAAGATGACTCATCTAGCAATGATGAGTCCGGACCGGTCCGGCTCCTTCAAGGACCGGTCCGGCCTTGAATCATTTTCTATAAATAGAAGCTCAGCAGCAACAGAACGGTGGCCCCTCTTCTCCTCTTCTTCTCATCTTTCTTCCGTCTATTTTTTTTTATTGTCTTGGGGGGGCCTATATGTAGTAATATATGTCGTTATAATGTCGGTGTAATAACCCGACTAGTTATCATTTTAATATAATTTCGTTTCCGTTTTTATTATTTTTTTTTATGCAATTAGTATAAATATATATATATATATATATATATATACGTATATTATATCTATATATATATCTATACGTATATATATATAGCTGTAGTTATCTTTTTCGTTTTGTTTTCTTTCGTTTTGTTATTTTCGTTGTTATTTTCGTTAATATGAGTAGTTAAACTCAACATAGCCGAATTATGTGAAAACGGGTAAAATCAACCCTCGGGAGACGAGATGGAGTTGTGTTGTGCTTAATTTAACGTTTTTATGATAAAATCATGTTTTAAACTTGTTTTGATCATTTTAATAACTTTGAATAAAATTGACAACTTTGTTCACGGTTACATCGAGCTTATAAATGTATTTTGCGGTGAGATGTGAGATATGGATATCACTAATCATAGTCCTGATTGTTAGATTGACAATCTAAGTGACGAGATCCGGACTATGCCTAAGTGAAATTCTTATTTTTACGAGATGTGCGAAACATGTTTTAAAATCACTAAACCATAGTCTTAATCGTTAGATTGGCAACCTAAGTGATACGTTAAAATTATGTTTGTGTGAGGTTTTTCAACGGCTTTTTATTCCGGTCAACCATGTTAGGCGAGTTAGCTCTCTAAAGGGAGGGTTAATAAACCTAGTGTGGGGGTTAAGTGAGAGCCATTCGAACTTAACGCAAGAATAAAGAGTTGACTCCCGTGAATATCATATGAAATGAATCGGATAAAACACACTCCTTATCAAGTTTTTCTGTGGGGAGATAACTCGTTGGATCATGGCTCGGCTATGATTTTTAATCACCTAGTTAATCTCGTTAGTTAAAATTTATTTTTCGCATTAGTATAAAAACTCCACCTAAAACTTTGATCGCCTAGACTAAGAACCACGTTCGCTTTGGTACTCACAACCACATTTCTCTTGGGACGACCTCGTACTCCTGTAGCTATCCTAGCAATCGACCTGGTACTCTGCCAGTTAGAGAGTTAGTTTACCCACAGTTGCGAGTCTTTATAAATGTATTTTTTAGTGGGTGTATTTTTCTCTCATCAAACTCCGTAGGTCAAAAATACCCTAAGTACGGAGGGACTCCGCTGAGATGTGCGTACTATCGGAGTCTACCTATTCTAGCCTCCGTGGATATTGGTGTGATCCACTAATATGTTGCCAAGAGTGTCCCAAAAGTGGATACGCGTAGTGCCCTTGAGTGCGGTTGTAACATAGATAAGTTAAGTAGAGACGTTTAGTCAATTCATGTTGATGGACATAGAGTGAACCCTAGATTGAGTCAGTCATACATAATCAACTAAACTTTTAATTATCTTTACTTTATAAATTATAGTTGTTGTCATAGCTTCTCTTTCTTATTAAGTACGTTGTACTTACCTCAAATGCATGTTTTCTATGTGTTTGGGGGTGAGAAGACGAACAGATTGATATTGTTTACGAGGAGGAGTTCGATGATGACGTTTGAAGACGCCTCATTGAAGAATTTACATTTATTCTTTATTTATTCTTCGTTAGATTGTTTTAGACTTTTGGTCTTTCGAGACTTGTAGCACCGTTACGTTTCTTTTGAAAGAATATCGTACTTTTCGTTTGGATTTCGTATTTTTCCTTGAATGTAATAAGTTACATTTCCATCTTTAGATGTTGTTTCTATTCTTGGATGTTTGGAAATTTTATACCCGAGTCTTTTGCTTCCGTTTGCTTGTTTTTGATACGACGTAGTAGAGGCTTACGTGTGAAATGAATTTACTTTTATTTTATACGTGCCGAACGTTCCTTTTCCGGATAAGGACTCGGTGTCCGGGAACGGGGCGTTACAGTATACAACTTTGGAAATTTACTATTTGCCCCAGATATGTATCCAACGGAGTATCCTGAGTATCCGTGGAGTATCGGTATCCGATACATATCGGATACGGGATACGCTTGCAGGATGGAGTATCCATGCATCATAGACTGCTTAGGCCGTTGTCCTCGCTTGGTCTCAAAGGCCGGGATAACCCGTGTTGATAAGATTTTTATGTTTCACACTTATATAAAGGGTAAAATTTATTATTACTTTACAGATTTGAGAATTTTACACTTAAAAAAAGCAAGAAACGAAACATAGAAATGAAAGATTATTGATAAGAAGCTTAGATAAGTTTATACCGGTGTGTAATACTATGAATTGACAGATCCGACGGTTCCAAATTCTCCATCATGGAGATCAACAATGCCATGCATACTCTTCAAGAAAAATGACCCAAATAACCTGAGACCCAAAATGTTTCTCAGCGGATTTCTCAAATTGCACGGACACTAGACTATGGTACTGGATATTCAGTGAGACTGTTCGCGATATTTGATTCTGACGGAATTAATAAGGTCATCTTTGACCCAGATGAAGATCCATCTCCTGCCTTCGTCCTTGCCAACAAAAGTGTGTAGAAAGCTTGGGAGTTATGATTATCATGGTAACATACAGAATAAAGTGTGTTAGCTATAATTGTACGTATACTCACACAATCTTGTGTTTTGAGTTATATATAAAATCGATCTCTTTCTAATTTTTTTTTTAATAACTTATGCTGATATTACTTGTGCTTCACTAATGACATATTCTTGACAAACCCAATAACTATGATTCATCAATCCAAGAAGAGTATAAAATGAACATTGTCTTGGAGCAATATGACACAAATAATAGTCCACACAACTATTTATATCATACAACATACATGAGATGTATATCCATGTGCTTGAATATCCATCTCAGTTAGAAAGGACATGAGAAATTAAACACAATAGATAGGATTAAATAAAATCAAAGACACATAATTTTAACATATTATTCCCTTCAGGGCTACATACACACAATCGAGTAATTAATGATACACATACAACCTATGAGATATAATGAATGACACAACTATCATGTGTATCCTTAATCATATAGGCAATCAATATCAATAGAGCAGATGATGGTTGTGTCACCAATTGTGTTTCACATGTTTGCCCGTATCATTACTCCACACATTCTCAGTCCTCCATTTATTCATTACATCACTCTTTTTTTTTTCTTTCCATCAACCAGATATCTCCTTAAAATTCATTACTTGAGATGATGAGCCTCGATATCTTTAGTTACATCCAGAGCAAGCTCCATCAAAGTAAAGGGATATGGGGTGTCGGCGTTCAACTACTCAAAGTCGAAAGTCCATGTGACCAAGTTTTTTTCTCCGGTGGTATCAACGTGAACAATTATCGTGAAGTATTTGTACAAGTTCAGGAGATATCCATCAATCACCTTGAAAGTTACAGACTTCTTAGCCTCGTCAATTGCTTCAATAACCTCCTTGACCACTCTCGGTTTCCCATCTATTAAAGCAACACGGTTTCACACCATTAGATATAGATCACAATGGGTATATTTCATGCCATTAGATCGTCAACAGACAATTCATTGTATAAAAAAAGGGTTTATTTTGAAACGGACTGATAGTTGCTAGGAATAAGTTCTCACCGTGTGTGTAATTCCAGGAAATGATAGATCCAACGGTGCCAAGTTCTCCCTCATGGAGATCAGCACCATGGACTTTATCGGGACTCATCTCCGATATATGATGCGGTTTGTATGTAAAGATCTCATGAAACACATCTCCATCAGATTTGATCTCAATCTCTGCAATTAACTTACCCTTTAGACTCATCTTTCTTTTCTCTCTCTTTTTATATTAATGTGCTAGTAAAAAAGAATGTGAGCTTATCCCCAGTATCAATCTCTCTATATATAACTATATAAGTAGTAGTACTATAATGATTGCAGCTGATGGATCGTGTTCCTCGCCTTATCTACTCCTACCTTTCTTTTTCTTTTTACTTTTTTTTTTAATGTGTAAACAACATATTTGTTTCTGGAAAATTAGACATAAGAATAGCATTTGGAATATTTTTAACTAAAAAGACAGCCAATATCTTTTTATAGGGGGACAACTCTCATAATTTTTACCTAAAAAATAAATTGAAAAAAGTAAAAATAAAAAACAAATCCGACGCGCTCCAGTTTTTTTTTTCTCTTTCTTTTCCTCCATCATGTTCAAACACTCACATCTTTTGATCTAGAGATTCAAACGCGATAAAAATATCACTAAATCTTTTATTTTTTTGATGTTCTTCATTTTGAGATTTGGTTCGATATATTTACATCGCTTTTAATGAGATTCACTGTCGAATTTCACTCAGTGAATATCCCGAGTGAATCCAAAAAATCAATGAATTTCGAATAATAGTGAATTTCAACAGCGGATTTTATAAAATCGTGTCGGAATATGTTGAATGTGGTCTCAAAATAAAGAGCAAGAAAAAAATAAAAAAATTGGTGAAAGAATTTTCAAATTTATAGTTCTTAATTGAAATATATGAGTGTTCAAAAAGATAGATGAGAAAGAAAGTATGTTTGGGTTTAAATAAAAATAATAATAATAAATAGTTTTATATTTTATGCAAAAGTTTCGAAAAATTGTTATTCTCCTTAATTGATAAAATATCTTTGTCCTTCTCTCATTCGCCCTATTTTTTTAAAGGAAGTGTAAACCACATATATATTATGAAAGTGACTAAATAGAATTGCATTAATAATGAAATGACACCTTCCAAAAAAATAATGAAATGACAAAATAATTCTTAAATATATTTTTCTCACATCTCTAATTGTATTTAATTTTTTTTGTTAAAATCATCTTCTCTCCACTCAAAATAAAAATAAAAAATTCATCTTCTTCTTTTTTGGCGGGATAAGAATCGAGCTCTGATTTTTACCAGGGAGTGCAGTGAGATTTATGACTAAGACGAATCAAATTCCCACAATTCTCATTGTAATATTTAATGATAATATACGGAAAAAATAAAATAAAGTTGGTTTGGATTATATTAATTAAATGAAAATTATTTTGACAATAATAATACTAAATAAGGAATGGTCTGAGTAGTAAGTTATTTATTTGAGAAAGAGTACTAGGATTTAGTTGCCAATAAAACAACTAAACAAAATTTGAATATAATTAATGCAGTACTTTTTCAATAATAATAATAATAATAATAATAATAATAAATAAGGGTGTAATTTGAAAAACGTACTATAAAGTTTCTTATGGAATGAATGTACTATAAAGTTTCTTCGTTTTGATAATCATATCAATCGTTCTTCAAAAAAAGATAATCATATCAATTAATATCAATTAATAAGAAACAAAGATAATATAATTCAAGAAGTTTTGAATCACCAATTTGTTTCACACTGGTTTTTTCTAAAACTGTGCGTTTGGATTGCTGGAATTAAATGGAATGTAATGAAGCTGATGGAATGGAATACTCTGCAATGGAATGAACGTTATTCCATTTCTACGTTTGGAAAGCAATGGAATGAAATGTATCAGATTCTATAGAAAGCGGCAATCGACACGGTGGGTGATGGCTGTGCGTTTTGATGGGTGTAGGGGTGTACACGGTTCGGTTCGGTACAGTTAATGGCCTTACCGAAACTGAACCGAAAATTTCGGTTACTTGAAATTCGATACCGAAACCGAACCGTTTGTTTTAGGTAACCGAATTGAAACGAAGCGAAATATACAGTTTGGTTCGGTTCGGTTAACTGAAAATAGAAATAAAAATAACAATTCCATTTAGTTATAAATGATTTGGTTTTTAGTCGAATTTTTAATTCGGTTAAAAAATTGTCCGGACAAAAGTTAGGTTATATGCAATTTTCATAAACTCTTATTATATTTTGGTTATTGATATAGTCGGATATACCAGATTTTCGGTAACAGTACTATATTGAGGATATAAACCTGTATAGGTGTGATTTCTCCGGAGAGAAGGTGGTGGCTATCAAGAACAAGGTTGCCGGACTAATGCTTATGAGAGAGAACACGAGTGAGTCGACAAATTGATGAGTAGCTCATGTATATTAGTTCTTGGATCCTTTCTATTACATTGTGATCCCGTATATATAGGCAAACACTAAGTCGGTCGAGACTATTCATGACAAGACATTAAGAGGATATAATTAAGGATAAAAATAGATACAAGTGGACCGGCCAGCTGTCTGGATAAGTATGGCGGACAACGGACTCATGTGTAGGTCGGACTCATATATTCCTTGTCTTGATGTCAGTTGATAATATGGGAGGTTCCACTGTGCCCGAGATATCAGAGAGGAACTGGGTCCGGCTTACGATCAGCGGACTGGGTCCGGCTTACGATCAGCGGACTGGATCCGGCTTATGAATTGCGGACTTCCTCCGGCTTATGGATTGCGGACTAAGAGGATGCAGGCCCAATATATGTTATTAGGCTATGAAATAGGCCCAATCCGGTTCGAGTATATCAATGGCCCCCTACTCTGTGCCCGGTGTGCCCGTCAAGGTGGAGAGTAAAGCCCAATAAAGTGGTAGAGAACCGCACCCTAATGTTGTAGTTTGTAGCGGAGAGACGCCGATAATGACTATCGGGCTTAAATCAGTGTTGACATTACATTGCAAGTTACTGAAGTATGTTGTGCATAGTAGCGAACATGCTTAGATGCCGATATTGACTATCGGGCTTGCACGCCGATAATGTTAATCGGGCTTGAATCAGTGTTAATATCGCGTTGCGAATTACCGATATATGTTGTGCATGTAGCGAACAGGCTTGGATACTGCTCTATAGCTCAGCCGACCTCACCTTAGCAACATTTAGCTAACCAGGCCATCCCGGTCGCTATATAGCATAACAAACCGACTCCGACCTCCGAAGGCGGTTATATCGCACGATCCCCATTAACTTCCACAACCTATAATTGATTACATTCCATAATTTTAGCCTAATTGAGTTAGATTACCCCTCGATTGATATTATACTATCCATAAATCACATGCCCTACAAATCAATGATTCAGGCAGTAACTCCCTCACACAAGATGCCTATATACTTCTCCAATCAACAAGAACTTCCTTATTGATTTGATCTAATATATTTTCGGTACGTAGAAAGTCTGAACGACACATCCAGAAATCCTCCAAATATATATGTTTCACCAAAAGAAATTCTTTATTAAAAAAAAAAAGATAAATTTGTGAAAGCTAGACATATATATTTTACACGATAAAACTCTGTATATTTATATGGTTTCCTATTGGTCATGTATGACCAAGTAATACTCGGTAGGGCAAGGCCCATACCCTAGTGGTCTCTACTAGGAGTTTACCCAGACTCCTGTGGTTGGAGACTCGGGTTCGATCCCCCCTCCCCATAGTTTAGGTATTTCGTTTCTGGAAAGAAAAAAAAAAAAAAAAAGTAATACTCGATACAAAATCATACTAAATTTGTGTATTTGAAAAATGATTCCCCAACCTGGCTAATACCAAGGATCCAGATCCCCTACGGTACAAGGTGAGCAGTACAAAGTGTTGTGCACCGTTTCCGTCCGAATTTTGGACGGATCCATCCAAATTTCGACGGATCCATCCAAATTTTGACGGGAGCACCATTTCACTTTTTTTCGTCCAAATTTGATTCACTCTCTTCCCGTCGAAATTTAGACGGATCCGTCGAAATTTGGACGGATCCGTCTAAAATTCGGACGAATCCGATGCACAGCTCTTTGTACCGTTCACCTTGTACCGTAGGGGATCCGCTTCCCTAATACCAAATATCAAATCGTTTGACATTAGGGGATCGGATCCCGTACGGTACCGGTTGTTTGGTGCAAAATGCTGTACACTTCCTCAGCAATTCTCAGCCGCAAATCTTCTTTCCTTGTTATTCCTTCTTCTTCTTCTTGTTTCTTTTTTTTTTTTTTTTTTTTTGTTTGATTTGATATAAGTTTTTTATTTTTTAATAAGATATATGCCTTTTTATTTTTTTATTCTTTCCCCCTTCTAACTTTGTTAATTACTATATATCTTGTGTTTTATGAATGAAATTCTATAAAACACGAATACAAATATGGACATATTTTATTACTCGATATGAATACGATAATATATCTAAATTCAAAATTAAAATACAGGACACATCAACCGCAATATATCTAAATTCGAAATAGTAATACATGACACATTAAATGGTGATAAACAATTATCTTTTGTAAGTGGTGATAAACAATTATCTTTGTAAGTGGTGATAAGTTTAATAAGATAGAGTACTTTTCAAATTATAATTCAGGTTGAAAATCATTTTTAATCGCAATTCGTATGCAACTTATCTTGTCGTTAAACATTTTTACGGAAAAATTTGAAATTATAAAATATAAAATGTTGTGCCATGTTTCGACACCGTGTCGTAGTATCATATATAAAAATACTGATTAGTATAATTATTTAAGTAATCCGACACCTGTGAAAGCATGTCGTGTCAAAAAAATATAAGAAGACCATTGCTGATATTTACTCATACCATTTGGATACACGATTTCTGGAAGAGCAACATGAATCTTACGCATGCTTCAGTATCACACCCAATCACTACCGCATAATCGCCCCGTGGCTAAGGGAAACCTCAATAATGTCAGAGTATGACAATCCACACCGTGATGCCATTAAGACTCCGGTCTTAGGATAATTACACAACCGTCACATAGTACGACGCTTAATAAAGTAAGTGGGTCATTCTAACATATGCATTCTCTAATACACGTCCACGTACAGTCCAAGTGTCTCTACACTTTGATAGACGAGATCTATCCCTATCTTCATAAGATAGAAGACATCCAATACGTACTTGTCTAATCGTACTATTAATGTCCCATTTAATAGCACATGCGACTAGATACATTTAAGTATCAAACCTCTTAAAGTGAGTCGAGATCTCATCAACCATAATCACAATTATGATTTCTCTTTCACAGTTTGACACTAGGTGTTGGTGATTATATCACCAATGTGATTTAGTGTAATTGGATTTAGTTTGAGGTTTGGTAAGCTTGAAACAATCGATATGAGTTAGGAGATGCGGGGTGCATGCTTATAATTGATATTTACAAGCTTGCGGAAGTGTTAGATCAAGTGTTGAACCAAAAGCTGATATTGTTGCGTATCCGTACGGATAGATTGAACTATCCGTACGGATGAAGCCTCGTTAAGTTGAAATCGATATCGTAATCTATCCGTACGGATAGGGTATTTTATCCGTACGGATGAGTTACGGGATGCAAAACCGAATTTTTGGTTTCCAAATAGCGAGTTTTTGGTGTCCCTTCGGTTTTATCGATGTCCCTTCGGTATGAAGACATTTCTTAACTGTTTTTGAAGGGTTATGTTGTGTTTTTCATGTAGAATAACACATGATATAAGTACATAACACTTGAGTAATTTGAGAAGAAAAGTGAGATCAACACTTTAAAAGATTTATTCATTTTCTTTGAATACTATCTTGAAACCTCAAGTTCTACACACAAATAAACAAAACTCTTATAGCTATCTTTCTATCTAATTGCCAAGATAGAAAGGGACGTAGTTTTATCCTGCGAAACATAGAACTCTCTTTAATTGAACTTGGTAGTCATCTAAGGATAGAAGAGAGTTTGCGTTCACAAGAAAGTGGTAAGAATGTTGTGGGTTGCGGTAAGAACGTTGCAGATGGTTCAACTTCAATCAATATGGTTGAAGTTGGAGAAACTTCTAAAAAGAATAACAACACTAGGGACGTTATCATATATACAATATCATAATTGGCCCGTTAAACGAACAATTATATAATAATAGAAAAACCATTTAATATATGTATAAACATAAAGAAATAGTAGAAATGATCCGACCCGGTCGGATCCGGTCCAACCCGATTGGATTTAGGACACTATTTCAACAGCACGTAACCGGCAGACCGTCCTAAACACAATACATGTCCAATTTCGTGCACTTTAACCATAAAACTGAGCTAAAACATCTTGAAACACAAACTTTAAAACAAAGATGTAACCTTTTGATATTAAGAACTTCTAACCTATTATATGAGCCGAAACTCCTCAACGGATGGACTAATATGTTAGGAATCTATACGGAAACGCAGCCGAATTCAAAATTTTATTTTCTTTTAACCAGGATCGACTTCGTTTAAGCAATAAGCATAAAAGAAATAGACGGTGAATATCTTGCTTGACCTAAAAATCGACGCTTTGACCGTCTAAGGAGAGTAGTGGTGCACGGAGCCGCCCAAGTGTTCGGCCTCTACCGCTAGTCCACACGAACAACCCGCCGGAATTCACCATGGATTGCTACCGGAAAAAGTCTGTTTGCTAGGCTGTCTTTTTCTTCCTCCCAAAACTCTCTCTTAAGAAGCTCTTTTTATCTCACTAAAATTTTGCAAAAATATTGTGTTGTAAAAAAGTTGGCACAAATCCCCTTTTATAGGGAGTGAGACGCCATGCGCTATTTCAATTTGATTGGAAAAAGCTTCCTAGGGGAGAAACAAAAAACCAATTTCCAATAAAATAAGGAAAATAAATATTCTAGATTTATCTTATTAATATTCAATATCTTATATTGAATATTTTCCAAGATATATATTGACAATATCTTATACCGAATATATCTTTATTATATTACCGTAAATCAATTTACACACACGCGCGCACACACACACACACACATACATACATATATATATATATATATATATATATATATATATATGTCACGGATTTTATCAACACAAAATAAACAAGTAATAATCCGGTTAACCTCAAGTATAAGGATCGTAGTAATAGCGGTTAATGCCGGGTCGATCTTACGGGGAACTAAACGATTGTGGTTTCTAGTTTTTATCTAACTAACCTATGTCACGATTACTAAGCTAAATAACGGATAAAACTAAACGAATACCGTAAATTAAACTTAACTAAAACGTAAAACTCGGACGAAGAAGAGATGATCTAAAGCCAGGAAAGATACGGGCTGCGAACCAATTTAAACTAACTAATCTAAGGTGCGATAAAAGTAAACTAACTAGACAAATCCAAGCTTTTAAGGATTTAAATCAAATTTATAACGAGCAAACGAGGATTGATCCACCTATCCAACAAGCATTGATTCCCTATCTCGATTATATTGCGCTTTTATTCGGTTGTGATTCACCTTACCTAAACATGAACCCTAATTCCTTAGAAAGTTCATCTATCAATCTACTATCTTTCGATGTAAGATTAACGCGTTTAATAACCAAAGGTGCAAACTTTGTGTTTATAATCTAGTAATCGACCTATTAACTTCCGTTATGATAGATTCGAATTACTATTCTTATTCATGGTGATCTAGGGTTTATTAAGACTTCCATCAACAATAAACAATCAACACATGCATATCTTCCGATATAAAAGCAAATTAAACATGAATAAGCATGAAAGAGAAACAACCTTTATTAAAAACTCACAGTATAATCGAAGAAAACGAAATCAACAATTGTTGGACGGCTTCACAATACTCGTTTGATGAAGCTTTTAGCCTCTGAACATCCTCAGCAACTCAAATTTGCAGAAACAGTGCATAAAAAGTAACTAGTGTTTAATCTAAATTAAGAGCATAAAAATAGGAATAAAAAGATGAAAAACGCAGCCTAAAGCCGCCCCTAGGTTTAGGGTTTTGAATGATGTGAGTATGATCCTCTTTTGTGGAGAAAACAGCCGACTATATATAGATTTCAAAGTCGGTTCTGCTAAGTCGGCCACCGGACGCCCGTCTGAAACCTTGAACGCCCGTCCACTCTTCAATAAAACTTCGAATCGGGCCGAGTCATGACCAGACGCTCGTCCAGACGGCGTCCACTCCAGCGTCCAAACTTCCTGAATCAAAGATGACATCCTGGACGCTCGTTCAATTACACCAGACGCCCGTCAACTGGACGGAGATTCTGGACGCCAGTTTGATATGATCGATTTTGATTTATTTATCTTTATCTCTTCTATCTCTATCCCACTTCTTCATTATCTCTTTTATCATTAATTAGCTCGAACTTAATCAACCTTTGATCATCTTTTGAGCCTCAAACATGTATCTATAACACATAAAAACATCGCAAAATGTAATAATGCCCAAATAATCATAAAATCACAATTAAAACACATAAATCAACCTATTTTGCGATTAACTCTTCTAAAATATCATTTGCTCAATATATCCATTAAACCCTCGTTTCTTATGCAATTTAGTACAAATACGGGGAAAAATATCATAGAATATAGCGTTATAAATCGTATAAATTCACCCTTAACAACTCCCCCACACTTAAGCTTTTGCTCGTCCCGAGCAAAACAAAACAAAAGTTAGGCTCGAGAAAAGAATGTGCATCTAAACGTGCATAACACATATCCAATAAATCAGAAGTTCACCCTTGTGCGTGTGCATAGCCATAATAAACTTCCACTATATCCAAACTCGAGAAACTCAAAGCAAAACTAGCTAATACCCCCTTGTAGACTAGTAATAAAGGACACTCATAAGATGCACCCTACAAACGTGATATATCCCGAAAAGAATGATCGAATATATCTAGGGCCTTTCTGAAATACTCAGAGGATAATCCCTACAACATATCTGTCAGCTTATACTGGGGATAAGGCAGACGATAACTTAGTCTTATATACATTTCATAACACTTTACCAGTTGATTTAACTTTTCGCTTAAAACACACATCAGAATGAGCTCTTGCCCTGTCATAGCAGAATAGGACATTTCGAGATAATACCCTACCTTACTCCAATCATAAGGCAGCTTCTTCTGACTGTCGTGAGCTTTTAGTCATCATAGTGGTATAGGACATACGTGGTATACCCTATCTCACTCAAATCATCGACTAGCTTTCGACACACCCAATAATTTCATATTAACTCAACTTTTTCACTTTGACAATAGGTTACGTGTTACTTATCACATTCAAACCTTAGATATTCACAGTATCTCATACTCCGGATCTAAATACAAACTATCATAAATCTCACGATATATACGTAGCACTAAGCACATGACTTACGAGATAATCAAAAACTACTAATCCAAAAGGGGTATAACTTTATAAATTAGCTCATCATTCACTATGGCTCGTGAAAAATAGTGTCAGGTGAAACATCTAATTTACCAAATATATGATACATAGCTTAAATGATTATAAAAGTAGCGAACATTGAATCGAATTGCCTACTCGGGACAAAACAAAAACAACAGTGTCGGAAAATTTTAAAAATTTCAAAAATTTTAGCTCATTTGCATAGAAACATTACGAATTAAGCAAATGTGTAGATACATATCGAAACATTCCCCTCCCCCACACTTAAAAATCAACATGTCCTCATGTTGTGCAAAACGAAAGAAAAAGGAAAAGACTTAGCTGATTTAAATCGAAACTCGAATCGTTGGTCAGGCCGGAGCCTTCATAATGATGACAAGAATGCGTAACCAGACAATGTAGATACCTGCACGTCTTAGACAAACATGGAACCATCTCGGGGAAAACGGGGAGTCATACCAACATGAAAAGAGATATCAAAAATGAAGATAAAGCAAAGTGATAGCACACAATACATCCAGAAAGTTGAAACACAGTTGAAACGAAAGTACGCGCGCCTTATGGCTTACATGATCCATCGAAAATAAATAGTAGCAATATCAAAATTACAACGAACCGTATAAGTAAAAATGTCAATACAAAACAACCAACGTGAAAATAGACAAAGAAGATCAAGGTTGGCTCGGCGCCGCAGAATCATCAGCTGGAGGATCAGAGGAGGGTCCAGAAGGTGGTGCCGTAGCCCTAGCTGCCGAGTCAGGCTGCTCCTCATCCGAAGATGACTCGTAGTCGTGTAGAGCATCCGCAATGACCCGCTCAATCTCATCGCAAAAAGATAATCAACGGAGCTCGGATTGAAGATTCTCGTCATCCCTCGGCCGCCGGCCCTCACGCATGCACCGAAGAATCGTCAAAATGTTGTTCGTGTATCCCGAATATCACCGAGCCATTCCCGGAAACTATTGGCCATGCTTAACCGCATCCCGACGGCCGGGAGATAAAGGAGGAAGGGAGGATGCACGAGGCGTTGCCGATGAACCGAGCTCCGGAGGTGCCTCCGACTCGAATGTCCCGAGGGCTTACTCTTTTCCCTTTGTATAGGCCTAGTGGTTCTTCGGTTTATGATCCGCCCCAAACTCGTGCACACCGGCATCGAGACACAAACTGTGGATCAAGTGAGGGACGATCAAGCTCCGTGTATAAACCTTCTGATTGATCGAGATCTCGTCATACAATGCCTGTCCCACATCCACATTCAAACCAAATGTCAATGCATACAACATGCCCAGGTCACCTATATGAAAATGTGTCAAGTTGTTCTTAGGCAACAACCGACTCTGAATGAATCGACACTGGACCTTCCAATCCTCCGTCCAGGTCGTGGTAACCAACTCCTTCCGGTCTCCTCCCGGTCTCAACGTCCAGGCCACATCCGGGCAAACTCTCAATCTCAACTCCTCCAAAGGATCCTGTCCCAAACTCTGTCTATGCACAATCTCCTCCTTATAATCCCGACCCTCGAAAGCCGCTAAGTTGTATTTCTGATTAATCACCTCCGGTGTAAAGGGAACTTCTACCCCTCGAACCACGACTACCTTTGTCCCCAAGTCCGTTTCCCGAACAGTTTGCATAAAATTCCCGAACTAGGAGCTATTCACCGGAGTAGTCGGGATTGTCATCAAGGCTTCCCATTTCCTATCCTTAAGCAACTTAACGAACCCCGGATCGACCTTCGCCTCCAAAATAGCCCTCTCAACCAACATGTTTCGGAAAAGTAATGTTTAGTATAAACTTCATGGGCTCTGTGGTTCACGAATCGACGAGGCAATGGCATCGGGGCAACGGTTTTAGACTTCTTTCTAGGAGGGGCTGCCCTAGTACAACCGGTTCCTCCTCCCGGGTAGCATCGACAGGTCTCCTCGGCCCCTAGACGAACCTCCACCTCTCTCGAACTCTAGGCATCCGTACCAAAGGCACATCATCATCCGTCCCAGACTCCGAGGTTGGCTCATCTCTTAAGGTCGCCCTAGTGTGGGTGGCTCTAGGAGGTTGCTCACGAATACTCACACCCCGGTTAGGATCAACTAAGGTGGGGTCAATCTCTTTACGCTCTTTCCCCGCCTCCCGGGCCACTTCCTTACCATGCCTCTTCACAACTGCCTTCTTATGAACCATTTCCACGCCTAGTCTAAACCAAACAATCCTAATGTGCACAAAAGATACCCGTTTAACATCCAAAGCGGGATTTCAAAACAACCAAACCACATCCACCACCATAACCATCACCAAACAATCCATTCATCACCCATCACAACACCACATCACCAAAACAGAGCAGAAAGAAACACCAAAACCAGAAAAAAAACAAATTAAGGTGACATTCAAGAAAACGAGCCGACCCAAAGATCGAACTCACAAAAACGTGAATGAAATCTAGAAAAGTTGTTACTAACTTACCGAGTAGGGTGAGTAGATGTTGATTGAGGTGAAAACGAGTCCAAACAACACAAGAATGACCTCCAAAATCAAATTTTTCTTCACAAAAGTCGGACTGCAATGGGTCTCGATTCTCCAAAAATATCGTGTTTTGGGGGATTTGGTTATGAAAATCAAAGAGAGGGTATCAAGGGCGGCTCGTAGCACTTTGAATCGCCCAAAACGGTGTAGAATCGACGATTTTAGGGCAAAAGGAGGGAGAGAACCCGTTTTTGATTTTTGAAATTCGAAAAGTGAGGGTTCACTCGATGAAGGGGTATATATAGATGGGGTTGGACGCTCGTCCAACTCGGTGGACGGGCGTCCACCGGAAAGACGGATGAACCGGACGGGCGTCCGCTTATTAGACGCTCGTCCAAGATTTTGAATCACATACAGATTGGAGGGAATAAAGCGGACGGGCGTCTGTGCTTAGTGGACGCTCGTCCTAAAATTGGTCAAGGCGGACGGGCGTCCAGAGTTCTGGACGGGCGTCCAAGCAGTACAAGTGCAAAAATTATAAAATTTCCATACAAATCAAATGCAAAATTGCCCTTTCTTATTAAACTTATATAAAACTTCAAAAATACAAATAAAAATCAAATGAAGTACATAAAATTACTAGAAAATAAATAAAAACAGATGGAAAACAGTGGGTTGCCTCCCACTCAGCGCTTTTGTTTTACGTCGTTTGCTCGACGAAACATCCTAAGAACGCTAGTCATCATAAGTGTCCGACCAATCGATCACTCGAATGAGACGGCGGAGCATGTCAATCGCCGGAGGGAAGTCATACTCATCTTGTAAACCCCGTCCTCCTCACCGCCTACATCAACACCTCGAAAGTGCTCGGCTTGCAAAGCACTAGCGCTAAATCTGTCGCATCGGATCATTGAGGATGGTGTAAGGACGTCCTAGAGCCGCCCGTAACTCCTCGCAGTAAAGTCTCCACCTCCCGAACAACGGGGAACAATGAGAACATAGGTGACCGTCTTGACGCGGGTACTAATGTCAAAATCTACGTGCAAAACGATGGTTCCTCCCGGTCCGTCATCTACAAGAATGAGTGGAATCCTCCCAAGGAAAGGTAACTCCTCCGTCGAACACCGAAATCCATATCTAGAAAGCACAACTAACTCGACGATAAAAACAAAAACTTAATAAGGCTAAAACTGAATAAACTAAACTTAAATACTAATACTATCAAAGCATAAAACAAAACAACTAAAAGAACGATATCTAGGTTGCCCCCTAGTGGCGCTTTTGGTTAATGTCGTTAGCTCGACACATTGTAAGCTCAGCCCGGATCAGGCCATTTAACCTTTCTGCCAGCCACTACCTCGTGTAAACTCTGATCAGTAGTGTGGCTGCAGAAACAGCATCTCACACATGGGGTGAAATCTTTGAAAGCTCTCCAAACCTTCTTAAGTTTCCCCATGGTTGTGTTCTTTCTCCTCTGACTCCTCTGATGACGTTTAAGTTGTCGCTCCCTCTCAAACTCTTCCATATCGCACTACCCGCTAGAACTTCTTCGACGGATCACTACCGTCATCCTCGAGAACAAGTCGTGTGATAACTCGTCAAACTCTTCGACCTGAGTAACACCACATCCGAGAATGTCGAGAAATTTAACAATCAAAGATGTCTCTTTGGGTTCACCAATATAGTGTTTGCACCTTTGACCGTTGACTCGAAACGGTTCACCACTATAACCACGAAGTTCTAGAACGCCTCCCGGAATGATTTGGAGAATCTCGAAAGGGCCGGACCAACGTGTCCTTAACTTTCCAGGAAACAGATGTAACCTAGAATTGTATAGAAGAACTTGTTCGCCGACACGAAATTCTCTTTTCTTAATCTTAGCATCGTGGAGTAGCTTCATCTTATCTTTACTAACCCCGGCACTTTCATAGGCCCGGAGTCCGAATTCGTCCGGCCCATGAATCGCCGTAGTCGATGCTTCCCACAAGATTCGGAATCAAAGTTCGAAACTTTGTAGCCCAATAAGCTCTATGCTCTAACTCGACAGCGGATGACATGGTTTCCCGTAGACCATTTGATATGGTGATGTACCCACGGGGTCTTATAGGCAGATTCGATATGCCCACAAGACATCATCCAACTTTAGACTCCGTCTTTCCTATGATCGTTACAGCCTTCTCCAGATCTTCTTAATGCTCGGTTGCTCCTTTCAACCCGACCACTAGTCATCGGATGATATGGTGTGCCAATTTTATGCCGGACACCATATTTTTCGAGAACTTTCTCTAGGGGTCGGTTGCAGAAATGCGTCCCTTCATCACTGATCAAGGCACGTGGACATCCAAACCTCACGAAAATATTCTTCTTTAGAAATTTCATCACCGTCTTATGATCATTGTGAGGAGTGGCTTGGGCCTCCACCCATTTAGACACGTAGTCTACGCAGACCAGGATGTATTTATTACCGCAAGATGATGGGAATGGTCCCATAAAATCGATACCCCATACATCAAAGACTTCGCATTCGAGGATGGGTTTTAAAGGCATGTCAAAACGCCTTGTCAGAGTACCGGTTCTTTGGCACCTATCACAAGCTTTACGTAAAGCTTCCGTATCTTTAAAGATCGTAGGCCAATAGAAACCGGATTGAAATATCTTAGCAACGGTTTTCCAAGGACCAAAGTGACCTCCGTGGGTCCACCGTGGCACCGCTCAATGACGTCACGTTGCTCGGATTCCGGAATACATCTCCTAAGCAAACCATCTTTACTGATCTTGAAAAGATAAGGTTCATCCCAAACGAAATATTTTAAATCCGAGAAGAACTTTTTCTTCTCCCCGATAAGACATCTCCGGATCGAGATAACGGCCATGAAGGTAATTCACAATGGAAGAATACCATGGAACATCGGGGAGCGGCCATCGATCAACATGATGTTTTCTAGAGGAAAGTAAAGATCTATATCGTCCGGTTCATTCTTTTCCTCATTTAACATCCTAGACACATGATCCGCTACTACATTCTCACCGCCCTTTTTGTCCTTAATTTGAACGTCAAACTCTTGTAGGGTCAATATCCAACGTAGTAAGCGCGGTTTAGCCTCTTTCTTAGTCATCGTGTAACGCAAAGCGCGTGATCGGTCCACACGATCACTTGAGCTCCTAACAAGTAACTACGAAACTTGTCCATAGCAAAGACTACGGCCAGTAGTTCCTTTTCAGTAGTAGTATAGTTAACTTGAGAGGGGTTCAATGTGTGACTTGCGTAATAGATAGGCTGGAACTTTCCCTTGATCTTTTGCCCTAGAACAAAGACCAACAAGATAATTTGATGCGTCGCACATAAGCTCAAATGGTAGGTTCCAAATAAAGCGATATAAGAATCGGAGCAGATATTAAACGATCCTTAAACTCCTCAAACGCTTGCTTGCAGCTCTCATCAAAAATAAACTCAACGTCTTCCTTTAGTAAAGTGGACAGGGGCTTGGCTATCTTGGAGAAATCTTGAATGAACCTTCTGTAGAAGCCGACGTGTCCAAGAAAACCTCTCACTTCGCGCACATTTTTAGGATAGCTCATCTTCTCGATAGCTTCTACTTTTGCCCTGTCAACTTCTATACCCTTGGCGGAGATCTTGTGGCCAAGAACTATTCCTTCATCTACCATGAAATGGCATTTTTCCCAATTAAGTACTAGGTTCTTTTCCACACATCCGGATAACACCGATCAAGATTGTCAAGGCAATCATCAAAAGACCGACCAAAAACCGAAAAATCGTCCATAAAAATCTCCATACACTTTTCTACAAGCCCTTCAAAGATGGCTAGCATACATCGCCGGAATGTAGTCGGGGCATTGCGAGAGACCGAACGGCATTTGTCCGTAGGCGAATGTACCATAAGGGCAGTGAAGGTGGTCTTTTCTTGGTCACTGGATCAATGGGTATCCGGAAATATCCCGAATATCCATCTAGAAACAAGAGAATGCGTGTCCCGCCGTACGCTCGAGCATCCGGTCAATGAATGGAAGGGGAAAGTGATCTTTCATGGTTACCTCATTGAGCTTTCGATAATCGATGCGACTCGTAACCAAGAACAAGCCTCAATGCAATTTCCTCTCCCTTCTCATTCTTTTCAATTGTAATTCCACCTTTTTTGGGAACTACTTGAGTCGGGGAAACCCATTCACTATCCGCGATGGCATAAATGATTCCCATGTCCGAAGTTTAATGATTTCTTTTTTAACGACTTCTTGCATATGAGGGTTAAGCCTTCGCTGGGGCTGTCTGACACACTTGGCGCCCTCATTCGTCTTGATCTTATGCATGCAGATGTCAGGAGATATTCCCCTGATATCTCCTACTTGCCAACCAAAAGCTTTTTCATTCTTCTTCAAGACGTCGATCAGTTTCATTTCCTCTGTACGGGAAAGCTTGGCAGATATGATTAAAGGAAGCTTGTCGCCTTCTCTTAAGAACACATACTTAAGATGTTTAGGTAACGGCTTCAACACCAAATCCGTTAGTGGGGGTCTTCTAAACTAGACTTGAGATCTCCACTTTTCAACTCAATATCATTGAGTTTACTCGTGGTCCCACCGCCAAAGCTTCTCCTTCCAACATGACCCTTCCTCAAAATCACCGCTAGTTGATCCGATTCACCCTACCATGAGTATTCGGATTATCAACTAATCGCTCATATTCGCTTCTACAAACCATGACTTGCTTATCCATATAGTCGGTGAAATCATCCGTCATATAATCAATGGAAAAGCCGGTTGGAGGGCCGAGGGTACTTGAATGGACTTTAAGACATTGTAACTCACCTCTTGGTCACCAACTCGGATAGTCACGTGCCCACCATCGCGATCGATGAGAGCTCTAGCCGTAGATAAGAAAGGTCTTCCTAGAATCAAGGGAACGTTTTCGTCTTTCTCTATATCTAAAACATACCAATCAACCGGAAAGGTAAATCGATCAATCCGAACCAAAACGTCTTTTAGGATTCCGAAGCTTTCTTAGAGGATCTATCCGCGAATTGTAAACTCATAGTAGTGGGTTCTAGAAGACTTTGTAAACCGAGCCGTTTGCATACGGACATTGGCATAAGGCTTATAGAGGCACCTAGATCACACAAAGAATTTGGGAAGACTAGACCTCCCATCAAAACTCGTAAGTACAAATTTGCCAGGGTCACCTCTTTTAATTGGTAAGTTTTCATAATTAATCATGGAACAATCCTCACCAATCGCCTTTCCATGCCTCGCTAATTTCTTTTTCGAAGACACAACATCCTTGATAAATTTTGTATACTTAGGCATCTCGACTAAGACATCCGACAATGGAAGATTCACTCCGAGTATTTTTCAAAAGGTTTAGCACCTTTTCGTACTTCTTATCCTCAATCAAAGGAATGTTGCTCTTTCTCGGTGGAAATGGAAGTTTCTTAAGGTCATCCTCGAGAAAACCTTTTTCGAGGATGCACCGATGCCTCTGTCTTCCGCATCCTTCCAACGAACAGCTTTTTTCGCATTTCTTAGTAGTCGGGGAATCGGCCTCCGACTTTCGCTTGCTTTTTCGGTCCTCAAAGGATCGGCCACTTGAGGATTACCAAAATCTTCACCTCTCGGGGATCGCCCACCGAGTTTTCTCTTGCGGTTGAGGGGAGTGTAGGTGCTCGGCTTCCCCCCCCGCCTTATCAATGGCGGGGAGGGGTTAGTGGTTTCCCGGATGGGAAGGACCACTAACTTGAGTACCGCTCCTTAGATTCATTGCACTGGCCTCCTCCTTACCGTATTGAATTGATGGCACGAGGTCAGTACATGGGCCTTTGTTCAAATCCGCCTGAGCAACTTGACCACCCTTTGGATTCTTCTCGCAAAACCGGGCAAACCGCCCGGGGGTCTAGAAGCCAACTGCTCAGCCAGTTGCCCAATTTGTCTCTCAAGATTCTTCATCGATCTACTTTGCTCTTCCAACTTAGCCTCAAGATTTGTAGGTTGGGAGGGGCCTTGAGAGTTTTGGAGATTCGGAGCATAGGGCTGGCTGGGCCGACTTTGAAATTGAGAATTTGAATTGGAAGGCCAATTCTGATTGAATTTTTGCGTAGGATTGGAAAAATTCGAGTTTTGATTCTGATTAAACCCAGGGTTTCTGTTGAAATTCTGATTCGAATTAAAATTCGAATTGGGATTGAAATTTGAAGATGGATTAAACCCTTGGTTTTGAAAATTGCCCTGGCCTGGAAACTGATTGAACCTTTGATTGTTCTGGCCATAGAATGCATTCACTTCCGCATTCTGTCCGTTCATAGGGCAGAATTTAGAAGTGTGCCCCACCTCGTCACAATTTTGACATGTGACTTGATTGTACTGTCCATAGTCATGAACAGCATTTACCTGATAAGGTGCAGGGGGATTAAATTGACATTGGCCATTCATATGGCCGGTCTGACAGCAATTTTCGCAATACAGAACCTGAGGGTTCTGTGGAAAAGAGGAAGTTTGATTTATAGGATTGGAAACTTGAGGTGGGGCCATCTGCTTTTGCAGCATGGCAATCAAACTTTGTAAATTGACTTCCTCAACCTTGGGAGGAGGAGGTGCTTGAATTGCTTGATAAGAGGGGGCATAGTTATATTTGGCAATGTCCTCAAACAATGCCCATCCCTCATCAGGCGTTTTCTTCAGAAATGCCCCGCCAGAAGAACTATTGACCATGCCTTTTGTAAGCTCGGTCAATCCACTGAAGAATGTATTGACTTGCCTTTCCATTGGCAAGCCATGGTGAGGACACTTTCTAAGAAGAGACTTGAATCTCTTCCAACATTCGAAAAAAGACTCATTCTCTTTCTGGTAGAAGGTGAATATTTCATTTAAGCACTGGGCCGTTTTTGAAGGTGGAAAATATTGACTCAAGAACTCCTTTTCGAGTTCTGCCCAGGTGGTGATAGATTCAGAAGGGAGAGAGGTGTACCACTCTTTAGCCTCTCCTTTCAGAGAAAACGGAAAAAGTTTAAGTTTAATAGCATCCTCACTTACTCCTTGGATGCGTGTAGTACCGCATATCTCTAAGAATGTGTGTAAGTGGGTATGCGGATTCTCCGATTGGTAGCCGTGAAAAATTGATGCGTGCCGCATCATCCGGATGAGTCCCGGCTTCACTCAAAAGTTTGTGCAAGTAATGGTGGAATAACAATAGCCGGGTTGACCTTGACTTCGCCCGGCATGGCGTAGTCCGCCAATGTACGTCTATTATCGCGGCCATTATCACAAAATCGGTGATTTCTCTTGCTAGTTGTTCTTCAAGATCTCGCTCGGCCGTCGTCGCGCGGAACCGCGGAACGGAAATTCCGCCTGTTTGGCCGGACTATGGTTCGCTCGGGGTCAGGGGTGTATATTAACGATCCCTTTTGACTCCGAGTTTGCATAAACCGGACCAAAAACAAGTGGAACAAAACCTAAAAACTAAGAAGAGATAAAAGCATAAACTAAAAATTAAAAACCTAAAGAGAGGAAAGGGAAAGAAGAAAAGAAAACAAAAGTGTTAAGGAACAATACCGGACGGACGTCCAAAAGATTGGACGGGCGTCCAGATGAATTTGAGATCGGACGGGCGTTTAGTAATGTAAACGCTCGTCTGACAGACAGAATACCTGAACGGGCGTCCAAAACTTATGGACGCTCGTCTAAGTGAATAAAACAGAACAGAATTGATAATTTCCCAGCGGACGGGCGTCCAATATCCCAGACGCCCGTTTGCTCACGGGAAAACTTAGAACAGAGGTAGGAATTTGCAGAGAATGCAAGAAGGGAAGAAAGAACGTCAGAAAAACAACAGAAGGACAGAAGATCTAACTTCAAGAAAAATACTAAGGGAAAGTTTTAAACCCTAATTATCTACTTAACAACTACCTAAAACAATTATCAACTAAAAACAGGAATTTAAAACGGATTAAAACAGGAAAACGAAACAAAAACAAACAAGAAAAAAAAACAGAAAACGAAAACAAAAACTAGACAACCGTCCGGTTCCCCGGCAACGGCGCCAAAAACTTGTCACGGATTTTATCAACACAAAATAAACAAGTAATAATCCGGTTAACCTCAAGTATAAGGATCGTAGTAATAGCGGTTAATGCCGGGTCGATCTTACGGGGAACTAAACGATTGTGGTTTCTAGTTTTTATCTAACTAACCTATGTCACGATTACTAAGCTAAATAACGGATAAAACTAAACGAATACTGTAAATTAAACTTAACTAAAACGTAAAACTGGACAGAAGAGATGATCTAAAGCCAGGAAAGATACGGGCTGCGAACCAATTTAAACTAACTAATCTAAGGTGCAGATAAAAGTAAACTAACTAGACAAATCCAAGCTTTTAAGGATTTAAATCAAATTTATAACGAGCAAACGAGGATTGATCCACCTATCCAACAAGCATTGATTCCCTATCTCGATTATATTGCAGTTTTTATTCAGGTTGTGATTCACCTTACCTAAACATGAACCCTAATTCCTTAGAAAGTTCATCTATCAATCTACTATCTTCCGATGTAAGATTAACGCGTTTAATAACCAAAGGTGCAAACTTTGTGTTTATAATCTAGTAATCAGACCTATTAACTTCCGTTATGATAGATTCGAATTACTATTCTTATTCATGGTGATCTAGGGTTTATTAAGACTTCCATCAACAATAAACAATCAACACATGCATATCTTCCGATATAAAAGCAAATTAAACATGAATAAGCATGAATAAGAAACAACCTTTATTAAAAACTCACAAGATAATCGAAGAAAACGAAATCAACAATTGTTGGACGGCTTCACAATACTCGTTTGATGAAGCTTTTAGCCTCTCGAACATCCTCAAAGCAACTCAAATTTGCAGAAACAGTGCATAAAAAGTAACTAGTGTTTAATCTAAATTAAGAGCATAAAAATAGGAATAAAAAGATGAAAAACGCAGCCTAAAGCCGCCCCTAGGTTTAGGGTTTTGAATGATGTGAGTATGATCCTCTTTTGTGGAGAAAACACCGACTATATATAGATTTCAAAGTCGGTTCTCGCTAAGTCGGCCACCGGACGCCCGTCCGAAACCTTGAACGCCCGTCCACTCTTCAATAAAACTTCGAATCGGGCCGAGTCATGACCGGACGCTCGTCCGTACGGCGTCCACTCCAAAAGCGTCCAAACTTCCCGAATCAAAGATGACATCCCGGACGCTCGTTCAATTACACCGACGCCCGTCCACCGGACGGAGATTCGGGACGCCGCTTGATATGATCGATTTTGATTTATTTATCTTTATCTCTTCTATCTCTATCCCACTTCTTCATTATCTCTTTTATCATTAATTAGCTCGAACTTAATCAACCTTTGATCATCTTTTGAGCCTCAAACATGTATCTATAACACATAAAAACATCGCAAAATGTAATAATGCCCAAATAATCATAAAATCACAATTAAAACACATAAATCAACCTATTTTGCGATTAACTCTTCTAAAATATCATTTGCTCAATATATCCATTAAACCCTCGTTTCTTATGCAATTTAGTACAAATACGGGGAAAAATATCATAGAATATAGCGTTATAAATCGTATAAATTCACCCTTAACAATATATATATATATATATATATATATATATATATATATATATATATATATATATATATATATATATATATATATATATACACACTCATATATAAATCTATATATATTAATATCCAAATATTAATACATAATATAATAATGTGATCAATCAACTTGCAAATTCACGTAAATCACATATACATGTATGCGCACCATATACATATGTAAATATATATATTTAATTTAATTAATCAACATAATTATTATCTTGTATTATATTTATTCATAATAAATAAATACCACAATATTAATTTATCATTATAACATCTTATAGTCGAGATAAAACTTTTCTTAATTGGTTATCAGTATAACCGCATTTTAATCTGGCTAGATGTCTTTATGTGTGTGAACCGAGAGGCTTCCGAATATGTTGGCCATAGGCACAAAGTGCAGTTACGAAAATGCCCTTCATACCTAACGATCACGGCATAGCGTCTAGCAACACACCGTGACCCCCACTCATCTGAAGAGTCAAATGCAATGACTACTACCTTTCATGTGAAACAGTCACCGTGTAAATAGAATCTTTTCACTGTACTAATATCCATACTGTCGTACGTCGAGTGTCAAACATCAACGACCGTATCTTATAATCTGGATATCCTATTTTCTCGAAGTAACTCATTTACTTCCACTTTGCAAAAATTCACGAGAGTAAGACATACCTTATAAGAAGGCCCTTTCGGATATTCACTCCTACTGATAGGGTACGCCATTCCCGAACGACCAAACATGTATACTATGCATGCTTCAGTATCACACCCAATCACTACCGCATGATCGCCCCATGGCTAGGGGAAACCTCAATAGTGTCAAAGCATGACAATCCACACCGTGATGCCATGAAGACTCCGGTCTTAAGATAATTACACAACCGCCATATAGTGTGACACTTAACAATGTCAGTGGGTCGGTCTAACGTACGCATTCTCTAATACACGTCCACGTACAGTCCAAGTGTCTTTACACTTCGATAGACGAGATCTATCCCTGCACTTAAAGACATAAGACATCTACTATGTGCTAGCTTGTTTGTACTATCAATGCCCTGTTTAATAGTACATAAACCTAGAGACATTTAAGTATCAAACTTATTAAAGTGATCAGAGATCTCATGGACCATAATCGCATATCATGGTTTCTCTATCACAGTTTAATACTAAGGACGTTATCATATAACAATTCACAATTGGTTCTTTAAAAAAACAAATATATGACAACATAAAAGCCATTTATTATATATGTATAATAATAAAGAAATAGTAGAAATGATCCGACCCGATCGGATCCGGTCCAACCCGAGATTTACGTAGGGGCTATAAATATTTTAATCATTTATGCGGTGATGTTCATGAATGGTTCAGAATATTCCAACTATTTTAATCCTTGGACAGTTGGGGATGGAATTACTTTGATGGTTTCTACAAGTCTTTTTATTTTGCTAATTACTACTATTCCAGATACGTCATGGTTGGGTTTAGGACACTATTTCAATGTAATATTATCGTTTGGAACGTTGCGAACCTATGAACAACCAAAAACCGTAACATCAAAAGCCAAGCCCTAACGTAACATAATCAATCAACGTATTAAAGAAGGGTTACGCTAATTACCTTCTTAAGATGTACCGAGATTTGAAACTGCTCTTTGACCTAAAAACCCTGCAAAACTAGCACTCTGATCTGCAAAAACAATTTAGAACGATCAGAACTAAGCCTGCAGTCCAAAGCTGGGTCGTTTAACCGACCATATTGCTCAGTTCAACTAGCTAGATGTGTCATGGGCACGCTCCGGGCTTGTCCTGGGCCGTCTGGGACTCGTTCTGGGCTCAATCAGGCTTGTATAACAGAGGGATTCTCGGTGCAACGAGCAAGCTAGAAGAAACTAAAAACTCAAAAACGCGATTCTGATGGTGTCCAGGGCTACGTAGTGTCCTTTTCACCCCCTTTTTCACCATAGTTCGGTTTTTCCAAGTCTTTTTTTTAAACTTTTAATTTTATTAATAGAAAGGGAAATTAAATGGGTTTTTTTTTTCCATCCATGGCCTCATCAATCTCAAAAATGTCCAAATGTGCAATCTCATCTGCTTAAAACCCTAGTCTTGAGAACCCAGGGTGGGAAAAACCGGATGCTAGTGAAAGAGTATGGCGTTGACACATTGAAAAATGCCAAACAGCCAGAGGAAAAAAATACACACTCCAGAACAAAAAAACCTATATAGCAAGAAACCATCTAAGGCCCTATCCGTCAATCAAAGAAAAAACACGTGAAAAATTTCTTCCAACTACATATCCTTGCTCCCCATGTGTTTCCTAGCTCTAGTCTGCAATCCAAATCAGCTAACAAAATATATGTTGCACCTATCAGCTGGCCCTCCAGCTACCCTAAGCAATAAGCCATTGCAGTCTTGGTGCATCAAAGACACGGATTTGCAACCCCTTGACTTGCTTCCCAGATATATATTTATAACGCTCTAAATGGTACCAATAATTATACCTTTATTCACCCCGAATTCTGCTCAAGGGAGGATAGATAGGCTCGTTATTATGTGTAATATATGTTAAATTCTATGTGAGTATTTCCAGGATCGTAATTCTGCATCTATGCAATTTTCCCGAAGATTTGGTACTGTTCTGTCTCGTTTTGTGTGTTTTATAGGATGTACCGGATCTGGAGCATTGGAGAATGGATCTGGACTGAAAGAAGTACATTGAGCCAAGTAATTAAAGTCCCAGAAGAAGCCTGCTGAAGAAAAAGGAGAAAAGTAGGCCCGGTAGCCCGAAGGCTAGGCCCGGTAAACCGTCGTCTTGTTGGACACGAAATTGATTCTGCCGTATTATCTAAGTCGGTTAGGGTTTTAGAGAGTCAAAAGTCGGCCATTGTATCTATATAAGGCCGCATTAACAGAGTTCTTCATATGATTCACACATCTTGAATATCTTTGAATACATTACAATTATTATTATGCAATAAAGTTTTCTTGAGCTTTGGAGAGTTATTTCTGGTTTCCTCCCTTCTTCCATCATCTCTAGCTTGAGTAGATCGAGCTAGATCTCCATAGTTGGAGGTATGAAGCTTTGAACGTTCCTTTATTGTCTTCAATATGGTAGATATGTTCGTATTTATGTGTTTTAGTTAATCTGCATGTTTAACAACCCTATAATTTACTTATTTTAATCGTACTGAGCAATGTAGATCCAGAAATTAGGAAAAGACACCCCCGGTAACCCAGCGGTCTATACCGGTTTACCAAGGCATGTTTTAGAAAACCTAAACTGGGATTCACTATAGCTACGTTGATCGGCAGGAATAATTAAAACGAGTAATAGGTCTGGCCAATCTAGTATTCGTAATTTGTAAATTAACATGAAGGACTGTTAGTGAAGAGTTAATTAGGACATAGTCTTGAATGGACCCTAGGAACGTGCTGGTCAATATCGACGATGCCTATCTAGGCGAGTTAGCGGTATGAGTTAGCACTCAATATCGGCAGTTCTAGTTCTTTATGCGTATGGGCTATTACGGACCAATTAAGGAGGGTAGCTTGCGTATAGATTGTTTACTGCCATTGTCGGAGTAGATAGGAGGAAGAATTGCATCCGTAGCTGATAATGATAATTAAAACGAAAGCTCACGATTAATCTAAGGAAATTATGTGGGGAAGTAAACGTAACGATTAACTAATCCAAGTTAGTAGATCGGTGAGGAGAGGAGAGGAATACCATGTTTGTTTTATTTTATGTTATTGTTGGTCAATGACCGCCTCTATGTTGCTTTTTAATTAGGTTAGAGTCGTTTATACTTATAGTTGCATTGTCTTTGTGGGATCGACCTTGACTCGCATTTACTATACTACGATATACCTAGTATTCTTGCTAGTAATATCGACGTTAGTGACTTACACGCGATCAAGATTTTTGGCGCCATTGCCGGGGACAATGGCCAATTGTAAATATAAACGTTTTAATTCTAATTAAGAAGTCATTTTTATTTTATTTTATTTTATTTTGAGTCTTGAGTCGTTCTGCATCAACCCTGCACATGTAAAGCTGCCAGAAAAAGAAATTTCAGGGCCGGTTAACCGTGGCTAACCCCCGGGTTACCGAGGCCTGAAAAATCAATTTCTGTACAGTTCCTGTTATTCTATGTTATTCCCTGTTGATTTTAGTTAGTTGGTCCGCAGCAGTTGGGATCACACCCAACTGAAGCAGAAGTTGCTAACCTTTTCCTTGTTTTATTTTGTCTTTTGAAGGTTGATCAGAACACCTCATAAATTCGATCAAATCAGAGTTGAAAAAGAGCAAACAAGTCAAACAATATGCCTAGAACGATATTGAACATCACACCGATTTCCATGTACCCTTGGATCTGAAGCAAGAGAGCATTATGAAACCATAAAGAAACGGTTGGAAAAGGAGAAAGAAGCGATCAAGCAAGAGCCTGAAGAGAACCTTAAGGAGTATAGCACGTATCGTCCAGGTGAGTTCCCTTGTGAGTTAATTGAAATATCATCTTCGGATTACGATTCTGACGATCCTGAAGAGGATCTTGACACGTTGTTTTCCATGTCTGAGGATTACCCAGACTCAGAGATCCCGGCACGTTCAGACTCCCGATTTCTGTTAATGGTATATCAGTAGGATTAGGTCTCTGTGACTCTGGCTCGAGTTACAACATTCTACCCTTTTCCATTTGTCAAAAGATCAAGCTTCCGGTCGTAATGAATCAAACCAGGACCAAGACCTTCGTCGATAGAACTAGAGACATGCCTGCTAGTCTGCTTAGAATGTGTACAATTAAGGTAGGAGGGTTCATGTAACCTATTGATTTTACGGTCATATATGTACCTGAGGACCCGATTGCCCCAGTTTTGTTAGGGAGACCTTTCTTAACGGCAAGTAGGGCGGTTATGGATTATGATAATGGGGAGATTACTCTTAGGTTGAATAATGACATTGTATCTTTCAAGATCTTAGAATCCCTAGAAACCGACCGAAAAGTTGCAAGATGACGTATGCTTCGGGAAAGGTGGAAATTATGGAAGTTGAAGGGCATAAGAATAGAGAGGTTGTAGTAGAAATTGTTGAGCAAGAATTTATGAGACTAATGCTAAGAGAAAGAGAAGAAAAGGACCATGACAAGATGCTCACGGAAGCTAGTCCTTCCGTGTTGCGTAGTGAACGAGTTGAACTAAAAGTGGAAAACGTGGAGTCCTTAGGTCTAGAGCCTAAATCTCGATGTAGAGGCAGACCTAGCATGCAAGCTAAAAGGGAGAGGCGTCCTAGGAAGAGAGCTCAAAAAGGTTCTATAATGGTACAGACCTCTGGAGCGAAAGTTTGGCGAGTTAGAGCTCCAACCCTTGAATGATCGGAGATATGAAGAAAGTCGAGCTGGCGACTATAAACTCAGAACTATATTCTTTAAACCCTTAGGTAGATTAGGAATGAATAAAAGTAGCCAGATGAAGGGACGAGCTTTTTCTACATCCTACCGCACCCTTAGGCTTGAAACCGAATGGTTGTGGAAAGGTTTTTTTTACCTCGTTGCGGATTCTAGTGAAGTAGGTTAGGTTTTGAGTTAGAAATAACAATTGAAGAGTGAAGGTCTAGTCAATTTGAGATCAGAATTGAGCAGAGAGGTTGAGCAAAGTGTGCAGTGAAGGCGGACAAAGAATCCGGGGAAAAAGAACCCCCGGTATCTCGAGGGTAACCTCCGGGTTACCGAGGTTTTTTTTTTTTTTGAACAGCCAAGTTAATTGCATTATCAGCAAGATGCTCAAAACGGATTACAAAGTGTTTTAGAATATTAGCAGAAATACATCATCTAATCAGCCAAAATACAACTGAAACAATCAAACATCAGACATCAGGATATTCCAAACTTGATCAGCTAAAAAAAACAGTAATATTCGCCGGTAGACACCTGCACCATTCAAAATGCTAAAACAGCAACCATCATACCACATCTGCTTACCCAAACCTTCCAAAAGACAAGAAATAAACAGCAACACAGCCACCAATGATAAGCCCCTTTTCTCAAATCTCAAAAAAGGCGCCTTCATCCGATTAGTATTGATACCCTCCACTTAGAACAGCACATCACTTCCAAAAAAAAAACCTTGTTACTAGATTGCAGCCCTTAGTGGATTCGCCATCCACTCATCCCACTCCAATTTCTTGAGACGCTTAGAGTGTGAAAGCCAAGAAAATGATAGCCTTTGCACTTCCCTAAATCTCAGCTCGGGATTTAACACTTGCGCACGACAGATGATTTTATTTCTAAACAGCCAAATTACCCAAGCCGTAACACATACTAAAGCTTCCCATAGACAAGAGACCGATTTCGACGTACCCATTCCAACATACCTTGCTTGCATAAAACAGATATCCCTAAATGAGAAAGCGTTTAGGCCCATGATCTTACACCAACTCTTAACATGCTCCCATACCAATAATGACACATCACAAGCGAATAAAAGATGATTAACAGATTCTTCGAATTTTTAGCATAACGGACACAAAGAGTCTTGAATTGCAATTCCACGAAAGATAAGATTTGGTTTTGTAGGAATTCTATTAAGACTTGCTTTCCACATGAAGAGATTGACTTTTGAAGGTAACAGACTGTTCCACTTGACAACTTGCTCATTAGCCGAGAAGGTATTTTTGAACACTACACTTTCTAGCTTTTCCCGCAAAAGAGCCACCGAGAAAATGCCATTTGAGTTAAGGCTCCAACTCAATTTGTCTACTAAACCTGCATTTCCATCAACACGGTTAATAAAATTCTCCATCTCACCTACTTCCTCCTCCTCAAAACCCCTTAACATCCTCTTTCACGACCAACAGAAAGATCTCCTACTATCTACCCATCTCACCAAACTTTCTACAACACTACCTTTGGCCAAAGACAGCCTATAGAGCCTAGGAAAAACAGTTTTCAGTGCTCCACTTCCCACCCAAACATCCTCCCAGAATCTCACCCTACTACCATTACCCACCACCCACCGCTCCGACCCCACCAAATCGACACCCACCTTTTTAACTGAATTGACAGCATTAATTATCCCCTTCCAAACCCTCCCTCCTTTCCGCCAATCACTATCCGCCCCCCAAGCACCCTCCACGCCATAGAAAGACACAATCACCTTTCTCCATAAAGCATCGGTTTCTGAGAAAAATCTCCACCACCAGTTGCATAACAAAGACAGATTCTGAACCCTAAGACTACCCACCCCAAGGCCACCCAAATATTTCGGAGCTTGCAATTTGCTCCACTCCACCCATGCAATTTTTCTTTTTTCCCCAACCCCTCCCCAAAAAAATAAAACCTCACACTTTCTAGGATATTCAGCACACATTCAGGAGGCTTGTAGACGGAGAAGAAGAAAAGCGGAAGAGCGCTTAGAACAGCTTTTAAAAGAACCAATCTACCACATTCCGATAAGGTAGCCCATTTCCAAGCACCAAGTTTTGCTTGGCATTTCTGTATAATGTTTTCCCAAGATTTTCTCTTTTTCAAATTTTGACCCACCCACAATCCCAAGTATTTAAACGGTAAAGCATTGGACTTACAATTGAGAGAAGCTGCCGCTATATTAATGTCCTCTTATGGCACCTTTATCCTGGTCAACGAGCTTTTACCCATGTTTATTTTCAAACCCGATAATTTCTCGAAACAAGACAAAATCCTCTTTAAATTCCTCAGATTCTCCGAACTCCATTCCCCCATGAAAACCGTGTCATCAGCATATTGTAAATGAGAAATCAAAATTTGATCATTCCCAATTCGAACACCATTAAACTTCTCTTTAACGATGGCTTCCTTCATAAGAATATTCAGCCCCTTTAACGTCGGGTAATAAATCTGAATTTTCAGAGACACGTGGAGGATACACGTTGCACCAAATACGGTCAGTCAGCAGAAACCGTCCCATTTCTCCCTCTTTTCAATTTTTCATCCTTTCCCACACTCCACCATAACTCCACCTCAATCCCATTAATAACCTCCTCAAATCCCTCGCCCTAATAACTCCTCTACCCACAATCCCACTAAAACCATCCACATTCACTCCTTTCTTCCTATTTTAAACACCCCTTCATCACCAACATCATCACTCTTATGACATTCATCTAATTCTTCCATTTCTTCCTTCTTCATATATTTCGGCCACCATCACCATCATTTCACCCCTAAATCACCACCATAACCAAATCATTTCCTTCCATTTTTCCAAACCCTAAACACCACATCCAACACACATGTTGCTGATTTGTTTTTGCTGCTGCAATAGTGAAGTGATGTAGTTCTTCTTCATCTACTACCAGAAACACAGTCCCAGAAAGAAATCAGAAAACTTCAGGCCGGTAAACCGTACCCTACCTCTGGTTTACCGAGGGTTATTTTTCAGAATCAACTTCAGTATCAGTCTCTATACTCATTCAGGATGGGTCTCAAGCGTCAATGATCAGTTGTTCATCCCAGTGGCTATCAGACGGTGTATGGAGATGCCAACTCTTTGATTGATGGGGTTGAGCAATTCCACTCTTTAGCTATCTACAAATCGTTCTGAGGCCATTGGAATGAAAGACCAGTGGCTTGAGAATGAGGGTCGATTTGGATGATTGCAGCTCGATTTTGCCTGGAGCCTTACAAGAACAAGACAGATTGGACATGGCAGAGACACCGGCCCGGTTCAACGCCACGGTGGTAAGAGAATTCTATGCATATGTTTCACATAACCCCGGAGCCACATATGCTATGGTTCACTGTATTAAAGTTGATTTTTTGATCGAGCGGATCAACGCTCATTTTGAGGTTAGACATCCACCGGTGGGCCCGGATGAGTACACATCCTCGAGCAACACTGAAGATCTCGAGAGGATGGACATGATTGCTGATTTCTTTGGGGTGCAATGGAAGCGCAACCCTACGGGAGCCCCCACCATCTTCCTAGAGAATGAGTTATCCTAGGACCGGAAGATGGTAAACAGATTTGTTTGTGCCCGCCTTTTACCGGCCAAGAACACGGTCTATGTCACCACCAAGAGGGCAGAATTGATGTTTTATCTGGAGCAGGGATCTCAGAAGCGGCAGCAAGCTCGTGCATACCTTCCTCGACCCTGCCACCTAGGACTGCCCCTCGTCATGGAGCCTCATCTTCGGCCTCCGCTGCCTCCAGTTCTGGTCCACCTCCCGGTTTTGAGCATAGAGACGGCTGGGAGGACTATTCTGATGAGGATTAGATTTTCTTTCTTTTTATTGTTGTTTTCCATTTTCTTTTTTTTATTTTATTTCATTTTTCCTACTTAGTTGATGTAGCAGAATATTTTTAATATAATGATTTTGTCGGCTTAATTTGTTTTGGAGTTGATTATTTTTCTCTTTTACAGCCGCATTTTTATTATACAGTTTCTTGTCACCGCTATTCTCCTTAGTTTGTTTGAGATTCTTAGCGTAGATTCTTCCCAGATTACTTACATGAGCCCGATGATTTATATGAAGATCCGATTCTTCTTTGGTTCCACCCTTAATCACAGCTAAGTTCCTTTTCATTTTTATTTTCCATCTTACACATTGGGGACAATATTTCGATTAAGTGGGGGGGGTAAGGGAACATCACTTAGCTTCTTAGCATTATATTTCATGAATTGCGTGATTATCTTATTTCTCTGTGATGCACGATTCACCACTTAGACTTTGATTCGTTTCGACAGAATTTTGAAAAAATTATGATACCTGTGATCTTTTCGAGTTAATTGACTTCATCTTTGTTTTACTTTGTACGAGTGAGAGAAAATACCCACTTCTGAAGTAGTGGCGTATTAAGCGCATATTCGTTATGAACCACCATTTTAAGCACATATAACTCACTTCCCTTGGTGTGTAGTCGATAGCATATTGCTTTGATTAGAGTTGTCACGAATCATGTTCCACCAACACTTAGAAAGGCAATGGAATTTCGGATTCGGTAGTTTATCATGAGTGGGGCCGTGAGGATAGATAAATCAATGAGAGTTTACCCGCCAAGAAAGAGAAGTGCATTGAAGTATATACATTTATAATCTCTTTGGCAATATCTTAGTCGATGGAGCGTAAGACGCACGACTTTTGCATAGACCGATAAACGTGAGCCTATGAGTAACACATGCTCGGTTCTCGATCCGTCTTGCCAGCTCAATTAATTAATAAATAACATGTTTGAGACTGGTAAGTTCGACTATGGGTTGACGTAATGTGAGATTGTCCGCATTACTACGCGGTTGTGAAAGTTATTGCACACACACATTGGCTCATGACATGAATATTGTTTAATGCGTTACTAATGGATACAAGTGGCATGATCTTAATCTTGACTTAGTGAAGCATGATTGTTTTTAATTAACTTTCATACTGATCAGAGTGTTGTTTTCTTTTCGCCTTTTAGCTCGGGACGATCAAAAGCTAAGTGGGGGGTAGTTGATTACGCTCTAAATGGTACCAATAATTATACCTTTATTCACCCCGAATTCTGCTCAAGAGAGGATAGATAGGCTCGTTATTATGTGGAATATATGTTAAATGCTATGTGAGTGTTTTCAGGATCGTAATTCTGCATCTATGCAATTTTCCTAAAGATTTGTTACTGTTTTGTCTCGTTTTGCGTGTTTTATAGGATGTACCGGGTCTGGAGCATTGGAGAATGGATCTGGACTAAAAGAAGTACATTGGGCCAAGTAATTAAAGTCCCAGAAGAATCCTGCTGAAGAAAAAGGAGAAAAGTAGGCCGGGTAACCCGAAGGCTAGGCCCGGTAAATCGGCGTCTTGTTGGACACGAAATTGATTCTGCTGCATTACCTAAGTCGGTTAGGGTTTTAGAGAGTCATAAGTCGGCCATTGTATCTATATAAGGGCACATTAACAGAGTTCTTCATATGATTCACACATCTTGAATATCGTTGAATACATTACAATTATTATTATGCAATACAGTTTTCTTGAGCTTTGGAGAGTTATTTCTGGTTTCCTCCCTTTTTCCATCATCTCTAGCTTCAGTAGATCGAGCTAGATCTCCATAGTTGAAGGTATGAAGCTCTGAACGTTCCTTTATTGTCTTCAATATGGTAGATCTGTTCGTATTTATGTGTTTTAATTAATCTGCATGTTTAACAACCCCATAATTTACTTATTTTAATCGTACTGAGCAATGTAGATCCAGAAATTAGGAAAAGCCGCCCCCGGTAACCCGGCGGTCTATACCGGTTTACCGAGGCATGTTTTAGAAAACCTAAACTGGGATTCATTACAGCTTCGTTGATCGGCAGGAATAATTAAAACGAGTAATAGGTCTGGCCAATCTAGTATTCGTAATTCGTACATTAACATGAAGGACTGTTAGTGAAGTGTTAATTAGGACATAGTCTTGAATGGACCCTAGGAACGTGCTGGTCAATGTCGACAGTTGTCTAGGCGGGTTAGCGGTATGAGTTAGCGCTCAATATTGGCAGTTCTAGTTCTTTATGCGTATGGGCTATTACGGACCAATTAAAGAGTGTAGCTTGCGTATAGATTGTCTACTGCCATTGTCGGAGTAGATAGGAGTAGGAATTCACCCGATTTTAAAGAGTGTAGCTGATAATGATAATTAAAACGAAAACTCGCGATTAATCTAAGGAAATTATGTGGGGAAGTAAACGTAACGATTAACTAATCCAACTTAGTAGATCGGTGAGGAGAGGAGAGGAATACCATGTTTGTTTTCTTTTATGTTATTGTTGGTCAATGACCGCCTCTATGTTGCTTTTTAATTAGGTTAGAGTCGTTTATACTTATAGTTGCATTGTCTCTGTGGGATCGACCTTGACTCTTATTTACTATACTACGATGTACCTAGTATTTTTGCTAGTAATATCAACGTTAGTGACTTACACGCGATCATAAATACCCCTGCCAAAACTATGTAACAAACGTAGCAAACAGCAGCATTATAGCAAAGTAATGTGAAGCCATGTATCAACAAGGATATTACAATTTGCACCCGATTTTATCAACATTTAAAGGCAAAGAAAACTCAAAATAAAATGAAAAGGGAAAACAATTTCGGAAAAACCGAAATACTATAAAGATATGAGAGATTTTACCTTTGTCTTTTAAACTTTTAAAGTAGTATTTGTTGGGCTTAATTAAGATTGACAAATTCTATTTTAACTCTGAATTTGTTGTTGTAACAACCTTGTGTTAAATAAGAATTTGACAAAAGAAAAATAGTGAAACCAAATTAAGAGAATATATATATATTAGTTATAAACCTGTGCGATGCACGGGGTAAAATAATTGTTTAAAAATGATACTATCAAGTTAGAAATGTGCTGCAATATCGTAGAGAATTTTGATAATGTCATATCTATCCACACATAACGTTGATTCTCTTAAGAAAATATATTTTTAATGAAGAATTCCGTGAAAAAGATTAGTTTTGACACCAAAAAAACACAAGACACCTAAGAATCACGCCCTCACCCCTTTAACTTTTTTCATATGAAGTCGTACATTAGCCTTAGCCATTAGCCCCTTACCCTAACCCACCAACACCTCATACTCCATTTATCCTTTTTCATATGAAATCATAAATTAGCCTTAGCTCTTACCCTAACCTACCAGCTCCTCATGCTTAATTTATCCTGACCCCTGCCACCAACATATCCCCTATACTCAAAAAACCATAACCAAAAAAACTTAAAACAACTTCAAATTGTTTTCTAGAAAAAAAAAATCACTACGGTCGACCTCCCTCCTACCCACCCTTACCACCGTCCACTATCTTCTGGCCTCCCCTCACCCTTTTACTAAATAAACAACAAAACATAAATAAAAACCCAAATAACCATTTCTTAAGAAACCTTCAACCCTCCGAAACCCTACCTACCCCGACCATCCGACAACCTTAGGTTCATTTATTTCAAAACCCCGCTCTTTCAAACTATCCCCTGATCCAACCCATAAAACTAAAAAATACATTTAGTTTAGATATTACCCAGGTATTCAACCTTTAATAAAGGAGCAGGGTCGGAACCCGTTATTGACAACGATGAAGAATATTTGTTTTCTCCTTGAATAACACTTGGAACTGTTGGACTTATTTTAAGTTTTAGTGATGAGTGCCAGACTAACTGTTATACAGCAAAGGCAAAAAGATGTCTATATCAAATGTATAGGCTTATTAGAGTTTGATCTTGTATAGGTTTGATTAAACAAGCACTGTAAAAGGTCGGTGACCGACTTCGGCGGACACTGTCAGATCGCAATATGGTACCTGAGTCAGTAGACTAATTTAGGAACCTGCTGAGGACTGAAGGCTGAGGGCTCAAACTCAGTTATTGAAGGCTAAGGGATTAAACTTAGTATTTAAACTCAAGGATATGGAATCAGAATTTAAGGAAGTCTGTGATGACCTAAACTGATTGCATATACCTTGTGTACAAGGTCTAAGTTCCATAAGTTAAATGGTGATTGGAACTTGGTTATGATCAAAATGGTGTAATCTAACTTCATAATAAAATGTTAGATATAAGATAAGTCAGCTGCAGTGTTTTTATAAACACAGCAACCTTGAATCAGCTGACTGATATGTATTTCAGCAGACTTACATACACAGGAACCTGCTGAACATATATTTCGATTTAATCAAAGGTTACATTGGAAGTTTACAAAGAAAATGACAGATAACAACTCTTGGTTTTATCAACAAATCAATGGCCAAGATTAAAGGGACGTTGGAAATAAACAGAGGTTTATCCAATGGATACAAGTCAAAGGGTGGACAGTCTGAAATCTGACAAAAAGTAAACTGACAGTGTCAGTACTATGTATAGGGACAGAAAGCAATTCAAGATGGGACAAATCTGAAACGGCTATGTTTGAATTTCAAACATGAGTCACAAGGATTCTCACCTATAAATAGAAGACCCCTGTTATAGAAAATGATGATGATTTTTGAGAGAAAAACAATAGATAATCTTGAGCTTCGGATTCTTATCAAGAAGTCACCCTGCTGACCCTACTGAACTTAAACATACTGATCCAGTAAACTTCTTCAAGTGTAATCTGTTATCAAGCTACATCAAGTTTACACACTTGAAGAATCCAAACTGCTGATCATATCATCCTGATCAAGCTGCTGAAAGCTGAATCACTTACTTGATTCAAACTTTCTTTTACAAGAAAGCTACTGAAGATACTGAAGCATCTTTGGGTGTCAAGGACTGTTGTTTGTGGTGGAGCTGGTGAAAAGGCAATCCTACCCTTCAAGGACCGAGTGGAAGACTTTGGAGCAAAGCAATCCTACCGTTCCAAGTGTTCGATTTGTGAAGCCATGGTTATTGGTGAAGGACAAACAACTTAGGGATTTTTGTAATCGCTACCTCAAGGATCTCTAGTGAATTACCTCCAACATCACAGGAGAAGAGTGGACCGACGAGCACCACCCGGAACCACTATAAAATCTCGCCTACTTACTTTACGCATTTACATTACGCATTTAGTATATTTAGCACATCAACCTACTGAACTAACAACTGAATCACACACATACACTACTAAGTATCTAATACTTGGTATCATATTTTAACAACAAGTAATAAGGCTAAATTTAAATATATTCCGCTGCAACAAATTCAGTAAAGTCAATAGTCAGCAGATTACCGAGTGTCAGCAGACTACTGAGCAATCAGCAGGCTGCTGAAGTTGTTGAGTTTGTTAACTCCAAAAGTTTTAAGTGTTAAGTTTATTCACACCCCTTCCCCCCCCCCCCCCCCCCCCCCCACCTCCCTCTAAACTTAACCAAAGCCTTTTCAAGGGACCAACATGAACAACACATTATAGTCCATGTGTTTTTTCCCCTCCTAGAATAACACATGAAACAACACAATACAATATAACACTTGTGTATGGATCATGTGTTATTTATACAGACTCTCCCTCGGCCACATCCTGAACCCCTCGGTTTTTTTGTCATAACAAAACTTAAGTCACTCCATCCCAAACACCTTTCCCCACTTATCGTCACCAATTAATGAAGAATAAGATATTTACAACACATTCTCTTACGGTGAATATATTCAATATAAAGAAACATTGAACGCATTCTTTTAAAGTGAATATATTCAATAAGAAAATAATATGCATTTTTAACAAATATCATTGATATATCTATATGTGGATAAATATGAATGTATAGGATTTGAACCACCAATGTATAGGATTATAAAAATAGGTTACTCAAGGAAAAAAAATGTCAACTTTGACATTGCCATACGAACAACAACATTAGTTTGAACAGTTGCATGTGGAATAGTAATGGCTTTCTTCTATGCTATATATTGTATGACCAGAAATGCATCATCTTTGATATTTGTTCATCACATAACTCCATGCAATAAGACTTACATAACACCATAAAAAACCACATTCACACACATTTATTAGCACTCCCCAGATAATTATGACACTCATCACATCACTCCATGCAATGTCGTATGTTTTGGCCACAAACGTCAACCCGTGAGCGGCTCTGTTTCCCTCAGCCATCCGCTAAGGCCAAAATTTTATTTTCTTATCTTCAGTGATATTGAGATCAAACGGCTCCTTTTAATCTTTGAAAACTGAAAAAACCTTTGCTTTTACTAAGAGATTGTGATAAATCTTATTATTTAAGGCTAAGTTGAACTAAAAGATACCCTCTTGTATTTTCATAAAGAGTAATAATAATAATTTTAGGACAAACCCAAAATAAATTTTACTGGGGCATTTTTCAACACCAATTGCTCATCTCAAAAGGAGAAAAATAGCTTGCTCTAACTGTCAAAACAAAATCGGCACAAAAAGGAAAGTAAGGGAGTTATCGATAGATGGATTTCTAAAGAAAAAAACATCCTCAGTATATTCTTTAAGTGTCAATAATAACTTTAATTAACAACACTAACTTTCACGTCAGCTATATAAAAAAAATTAACAACTCTAGCTTTCACGCCACCGACTATATCAAAAAGTTATATGAAGATTTTCACTCAACATTGGTCTATATTTGCGCCCAATTCCACATTGTTACCGATTCCTCATGAATGTTGGTCCTGCAACAAAAACGAAAAGAGAAGTGCATAACAATTTATGAAAAATAAAATTAGCTGTAGGTCGGGCAAGAAATAAAAACACTAAATTAGCCCTACACCACCCTACAAAAAGGGGAGTTCATCCCATCTTCATAGAAAACATAAGATATAATAGCAACCGGCTTCAAATAGGAATTCCTAATAATTTGCATTTCGATAAAAGAAATGAATTAACCGTTGATTGGAGTGGAAGGACTATGGTCGCTTAAGCAAGAGGTCTCGGGTTCGAGTCTTTGTGGATGCAGCAAACCTTGTTGGGGTCTCGAAGGATTAGTCTCAGACAATTGTAGGATATACCTGGAGAAAGCCCACAAAAAAAAGAAGAAATGAATTAAGCGGTGCATAGTACAATCTACCATAAATCAAAACATAAATATGGTTGTAATTTGGTACCAAATATCATTTAGACAATTACCAGGGAAACACCTAAATCTCTGCAAATGTAAACTTTAGCATACATTCAGGTTATTTGACATTTTGTTGATTAAGTGATAATCAAGAACTTGCCTTTGATATTTGAGTTCAAATTCGACATGTCCACAATCCGATGAAGAGGGTCGATTTGAGTGGAGGTGGATCACGATGTCCATCGGGCAGCGATCGGAGAACCCTAAACCACACAAAAGAAGAAAAAGAAAAAAACCATTAAAATCGGTGAAAGTACAATATTGAAGACTCAAACCTATGGAGCTGAAATTCGTTCATTTTTTATCCCTTCAAAAAAAAATCATTCATTTTAAATATTAAAACGATTTGAAAGCCTTGGTAGATATAGAGCAATGAATTTCGTTCATATGAAGTTTAAGAGATCTGAATATACGGATGCAAGGGAGTTTTGTTGGGGTTGTTAAGGATAATAGGTTTCGTCCGATTGTTGCGAAACAGATATAGGATACGCATGCTTTTATCTGTGATGATAAGAGTTTGTTTAATCTCAAAAGATCTACGGCCCCTTCCAAACAAATAGGGAGATTGAGTTTTCCATTTGTATTTTCTGACGCATAATCTACGGATGAGTGGTTTATCTTGATAAAAATCATGTTTGGAACGGGTCATATTGTATTTTAGAATATTGTGTATCATTGATTAAAATAAGAGTACAATGGGTTGTATATATAGGTGTATCATACAAGGGATAAAATCGTAAATAAACATAATATGATGCCCTAGCTATTCGGGCTTGACATGTTGAGCAAGGCTATCTACTCCGTCAATACGCCCCCGCAATCCCATGGGAATGGAATGAACATGGAGATTGGTCTTCAAATCAGAAAATCGGACATGACCAAGCGGTTTAGTAAGAATATCAGCCAACTGATCTTTGGAGGAGATGAAGGCAACACGCAGTTTGTTGAGAGCAACCAATTCACGAACATGGTGAAAGTCAATCTCTATGTGCTTGGTGTGAGCATGGAAGACCGGATAGGTTGTGAGGTATATGGAACCAATATTGTCATACCACAATGTAGGAGGATGAGGTAGAAGAACAGACATATCACGAAGCAATAACGTGACCCATTGAAGCTCGGGAGCAGCATGAGAAAGGGCCTTATATTCAACTTCAGTACTACTCTTGGCAACAGTGGCCTATTGTTTAGAGCGCCGGCTGATGAGGTTGGAGCCAAGAAATATGCAGTAAGCACCGATAGAGCGGCGGTCGTCAGGATCAGAAGCCCAATCGGCATCAGTAAAGGCCTGTAAGGTAGGGGTTGGAGAGCATGCCAAAAGGAGTCCATCAGAGATCGAATGCTTAAGATATCATAAAATGCATTTAACGGCAGCCCAATGCGTGTCGCGAGGAGCATGCATAAATTTGCTAACTTTGTGGACCACAAAGGTAATGTCGGGGCGAGTGAAGCCAAGATATTGAAGGCCACCGACAATGCTACGGTAAAGAGATGCATCAGAGAATGGCTGACCATCAAGGCGGCTGAGGCGAAGATTAGAGGCCATTGGCATGACACACGGTTTGGTCATGGTCATACCCGCACGCAGTAATAAAGTGTGAATATACTTTCATTGGCTCAAAAAAAAGACCATCTGGAGTAGAGAGAGCCTCAACACCAAGGAAATAAGATAGGGGCCCAAGATCCTTAACCGGAAAATGGGAAGACAAGTAATCAATAGTTCACTGGACGAGATCACCCGAGGTACCTATAGTGAGGTGTCGGCAGTAGAGGACCGAAAACCAAACTGCCGAAGAACATCTGTAATTCTGGAGAACCACGCACGCGATGCCTGCCGAAGACCATGAAGACTACATTTGAGTTTACAGACGTGATTAGGATAATCAGGGTGACGAAAACCCTGTGGCTGTTGCATTTACACATCTTCAGTAAGAACGCATTCTGGATATCAACCTGTCGAACAACCCAATCATGTGAAACAGCGATAGATAACAGAGTACGAATAGTGACCGGTTTGACAACCGGACTGAAAGTATCAGAAAAATCAACACCGGCCTCCTGATGAAAGCCTTTAACAACAAGACGTGCTTTGTAACGTTTAATGTGTCCATCTGCATGCCGCTTAATGCGGAAAACCCATTTATTACCAAGAAGATTTTGAGACGGAGAATAAGGAACAAGGTCCCAAGTGTCGTTTTGCACCAAAGCATTAAACTTATCTCTCATGGCATCCCTCCATTCACGGTGTTTCAGGGCTTCGGTAACAAAGGTGGGCTCAAGGACATCAGTGGTGGCGGTCAGAGCTTTGGGAAGAGGGTAGCGAACAAAATCAGGATCAAGATGTTTGGGTTTAAGATTGTTGGTTTTTGAGCGAGTAACCATTTGATGAGGAGGAGTAGGTGGGGACGAAGAAGAATCAGTAGAGCCAGTGGCAGAGGTGGGTTCAGAGGACAACGTCAAGGGAATTCTAAGAGCAGGGGAAGGTGGAGAGGGCTCGGGAATAGGAGATGAAGGAGCCAGTGGGCCAGCAGGGGCAGGAAGATCCAGGGCCGAGGGGAGAAGAATCGTGTCAGGCGTATATGAAGGAGCATTAGAGGAAGAGGTGTAAGGGAAGGAAGATTCGTCAAAGACAACGTGACGAGAAATGTAGACAAGGCCGGTGGAGAGGTCAAGGCATTTATACCCATGGTGATTGGGACTATAACCTAGAATGATACAGGTTTTTGAGCGGAAGTCGGTTTTATGATTGTTGTAATGACGAAGATAGGGCCAACAGGCACAGCCAAAGACACGGAAAAAGGAATAATCGGGAAGACGATGATGAACCATTTCGAATGGTGATTTATTGGAGAGGACTTTCATAGGAAAATGGTTTATGATGTAAACGGCTATGAGAAAGTCATCTTCACAATAGGGAAGGGGAAGTTTGGAGAGATCAAGAAGAGCAAGTCCAATCTCTACAATGTGACGATGGCGTCGCTCAATGGCACCACTTTGTTCGGACATGTGTGGACAAGTTAAATGATGGTCAATGCCGGGTGAGGTGAAATAAGTATTAAGGCGGCGGTATTCCCCACCCCAATCAGTCTGAATGGATTTTATTTTTGTGTTAAACCGACGTTCTACCAAAGCACAGAATTGAGGAAAAATAGATTCAACATCAGATTTACGACGTAAGGGTAAAGCCACAGAAATTTAGTAAAATCATCAACAAAACTAACATAGTATTTATTGCCATATATAGAGTCTTCGGCGCAGGGGCCCCATACATCAGAATAAATTAAGTCTAAAGGACGTGATGAAGTAAAAGACGACATGGGTAATGACTGACGATGGCTCTTAGCCATTTGACAATCAACACAAACAGATGTAGGGGCAGAAGGTGCCGAAATATTATTTTGACCTAAAATTTGACAAAGAGCAAGATACGAGCAGTGTCCTAAACATTGATGCCATTGAGTGACGGAAGAGCAACTAGAGGCAAGAGCTTGAGCAGGAAAGTGGCTGAAGGATTTGGAGAAATGGTAGAGTCCATCTTTATGGTAGCCCCGGTGATGGATGTGGCCCGAGTAGTCCTTCACAAGAAAATAATTATGATGAAACTCAAAATAAAACGAGTTATCTTTAGCAAACTGAGCAACAGATAACAGATTATTATAAAGGGAAGGGGCAACAAGAACATTAGTAAGCACAAAAGGATTTATTAGAAGTGGATAAAATAGAAGGACCGGAATGGGTTATAGTCAAACTTGTACCATCACCCATATAGAGTTGATCAGGACCATTATAAGAGTCGGCGGAGAGATTTAAATTGCGTAGATTATTGGTGGTGTGGTGGGTCGCACCAGTATCAGGGATCCAATTGGTAGAACCGGATGAAGTTGCAATATTAGCTTGGGGTTGACGGTTGGAACGCGGTAGAGTGAACGTCGAATTGAACCTATACCAGCAATCATGAACCGAGTGGCCAAATTTTTCACATAATTGGCATTCAACAGGCGGCCCCGAAGCTTGTCCACGGCCTCGGCCAGGACCTTGATTGTGAGGAGAGCCACCTTGATTTGAAGGACCACGCCCCCGGCCTCTGTTAGGCTGTGAACCATAATTTCCACGACCACGATTACGATTGTGCTGGGGATTAGATGCAGCATAATTTGTTGCTGGAACCGATGCCGGCGTAGCAGGAAGAGCAACCGGAAGCAGAGATGTCTGAGAGTTAGGGTGACAAGGAGAGAGTAGACCTGGTCCAATGTTATTTCCGATTTGGTAGAAATTAGGGTGACAAGGGGATCGTAATCTGAATCCAATCCAGCAAGCAAGTAAGCAATAATATCATCAATAGCAAGAGGATGACCGGTGAGACTTAGTTCATCGGTGATCCGTTTGATTGTCATGAAATAATCGGTCACTGGGAGATTTTCTTTCTTTGTAGAAGCAATCTTGGTACGAAGGTGGACGAGTTGAGCATGAGACTGAGAGGCAAAAGACGTCTGAAGAGCCTTCTAGATTTCAGCCGATATGGAGGCTTTATAGACTTGCGCAAGAACATTATCAAAGAGGGACGAAGTAATAGTGTTCAGGATTAAACTATCCTGCTTGAGCCAATGAGGGTATGCCGGATTTGGCTTGGTTGCGCCATCTGCAGTGATCGTTGCCGGAGGAGCGGGAAGAGAACCATCAACATACACGAGGACACCTTGGCCACGTAAATATGGCTGAATTTGGGCTCGCCATAAGGGAAAATTCTGGCGAGTGAGTTTTGTGAGATGGAAGGTCGAAGAGGGAGAGAAAGATGGATAAGCAGCGGTAATGGTGGCATCAGCCGTGGTAACAACGGAGGTAGCAGAGTCTTCAGCCATGGAAGAAGAGCTACGAAGAAGAAGAAGGTAGGGTTAGGGTTTGGTTGCTGTTTTTGTTTTTTTGTTTTTATTTGGATAGGTCGACTACAAGGGGAGAGGAGGGAGGGAATTCGTGAGAGACGAGTCAAATCGCTCCGATACCATATTGTATTTCGAGAATATTGTGTTTCATTGATTAAAATAAGAGTACAATGGGTTGTATATATAGGTGTATCATACAAGAGATAAAATCGTAAATAAACATAATATGATGCCCTAGCTATTCGGGCTTGACTTGTTGAGCAACGCTACCTACTCCGTCAATAGGTCAGAACCGGGTTTGAGACGTCAAAATCGAAAAATAAACGGGTACGGATCTCAATCAATTTTATTGTCGCTTTCATATATATATAGTAAGTATAGATGGTTCCCAAAAAAACGGGAAAAAAAAAAATAAATATGTATATATATATATATAAATAAAAAAAATTATAAAAAAGTTGCATAGATCACTTTACCTTCGATTGATTTTCCGGGTACTCAAAAGTCAAAAACCATTTTGTATATATATATAAAAAAAAATTAAAAAAATTTTGCATAGATCACTTTACCTTCGATTGATTTTCCGGGTACTCAAAAGTCAAAAACCATTTTGTAAACCTAATTTTAAATAGGAACGACTCTTCCTACCGCCTCAAATACAAACTCCATAACAAAAAGAAGACAAAGATGAGAAGCCGTACTATTGTGCACGATATCGACAACGACGAAAACAAAGATGAATTTGATGAATATATCTCCACTAATTTTACTGCAAAACCTGATTTCCCCAAAAAGGGTTCCAACTCAAATGATATCATCGTTTTATACGAAACGCCCCCATCAAAAAATTTGAGTTCCAACTCAAATAACCCTATTTCCATGGAAACTTACTCAGAAGAAGATGATGACCTTCTTCAACAAGCTATCATGGCTTCGCTTTTATCAGTACATCATGGAAGTGGAAGTAGTAATAGCACATACAAAAGGTCTGTCAACAATCTATACGAAGAAGATGATGATGATGTTCTCGTTTTAGACCCAAATCCCAGAAAGATCTTCAAAGGGGAATCCTCAGATTCAAAGTCTAAAGAATATTTTACTGGAGGCATTGACGATGCTGTTGTGGTGGATATGGATATGGATCCTACCTTTCTGTGTGATATTTGTGTAGACGAAAAACCAATGTTCTTGATTTTTCACATAGTGGGTTGCAATCATTTTTACTGCTCTGATTGTATTTCCAAGTACGTGGCTTCAAAGCTGCAAGAAAACATCAATAATATCAGCTGTCCTTTCATTGGTTGCAAAGGAAAGTTAGAGCCTCAAAATTGCAGATCAATCTTGCCACAACAGGTGTTTGATAGGTGGGGTGATGCATTATGTGAGGCTTTGATTCTAGCTACTGAGAAATTCTATTGTCCTTACAAAGATTGTTCCTCATTGTTGATTAATGATTCATCATCAAATGGCAGCGGCGGGGCCCCTCCAGGGGGCGCCGCCGCGATAGTGCAATCTGAGTGTCCAGAATGCCATAGATTGTTTTGTGCACAATGTAAAGTAGCATGGCATTCGGAAGTATCGTGTGAGGATTACCAGAAATTGAACAAGGATGAGAGGGGAAGGGAAGATATTCTGTTGATGAAGCTAGCAAATGGCAAGAAGTGGAAAAGGTGTCCAAATTGCAGGTCCTATGTGGAGAAAAATGGAGGTTGCTCATCGATGCGTTGCAGGTTGGTTGGTTGGTTGGTTTGGTTTACGCAAAATTAAACCATCAACTGCACCCTTGATCAGAGTTTATGATATAGTGATCGGGATGTAGACCATCATGATCAAGGGTACAGATGATGGTTATGTCTCACAAGTTGTGTGACTTGTGTCCGTATCATTACTTACTCATTATGTATTGGTATTGTATATCATCATGTGTGTTGGCGTCAATTATTACGTCATATTTGTTGTGGCTATAACATTTTCCTTTCATAAAATTAAATGATATGTTTTCACATAATTATAATTTCATGATTGCAGGTGTGGATCATACTTTTACTACTGAGGTCAGCTGATAGCTTATTTATCTCAAGCATTCAATAGTCTTTTCTGATTGTGATCAGATCCATTCTTAGAAACGAGTAGTAATCTGTTTTTTTCATTATTGTATGCTATAGTGTGAACACGAGTACAAATATGGTGGTCACGATAATATCACGGAATTTGATATAATAAGCAAGGAGCGAGCATTAAGAGGAACGAGAGAATGGCGTCAATATTTAGGAATGCGATTTATTGTACGAGCACCTAGTATATATTCAGGGGCACGGGACAAGGTATGATCATGAATTCTTCGCATGCTTATTACATCAAATTCCATGACATCATTACGTCCTCCACCGTATTTGTACTCTTCTTCAGTGTCAAGCATTTGTTGATGAATAATGAATGGTCTGATGGTCATGCCCCATCTTAACTATATGTTTTCCTGAAGATTGAAAATATATCCGCACACGTTCAGTACTGGCAGGGTTTAGAACAATGAAATTTGCTTCTTACAAAAAGTCATACCCATCTTCATTTAGCACACAATTACACCAACATGAGAAAACAATACATGTAACCGGCCGTTTGTCTTCAGGACATGATCTATATAGTGATAAAGGGTTTAGGTGCTGTAATGGCAGCTGGGACCGGAAGCTGGAGTTTGGAGGTTTGAATCCCGTAAAAAGATGACTTCTTTCAGTATCTTGGTAAAAATACAACCTGATTAACCTCTCCACTCATTCCAAAGGATAGGGGAATGGGGTCTCTTTCGATAGGGTTTAACCGTTTTTTATACAAACAACTGTTCTATTTTGTCAAAAATTGCTACGATATACAGGAAACCATTCCGTTGTGAGTCTCATCAAAAATCACCTTTTTATCTATGTGATTTTTTCCTCTCACTAAAAATTGTCGTTTAATGTTGCTGTGACATGTAGTATGGTACAACGGTAGACATTGTGTTGTAAATAAAGGCCCCCGAAAAAATGTTGCTTGAACAAAACACAAAATCATACAAACGACCGTCCTCTTTTGTCATGAATTGCTACATTATACCCAAAACCATTCCTTTGTGAGTGTCTTTTTTCATTTATATATATATATACAAAGCAATTTCACAAGCAAATAAAACAAGGTATAGCCTGTTGGCGGATTCCACAAGGAATTTTAATGTAGTGTTTATAAAATCAATAAACACAGTTTTCGAACTATGATCCGAAAGAGAAATGGCAAACACCACCTTCTTCTAGAGCATCTTCACAGCAGTACTATTTCTTGTGGACTCATTTTCTATGGTGAAAAGTGAGGAATACACCACCAAACCAGTACAAATTTGCAATCAAAACGTGTCCACCGACGTTATATTTGTTGATAATGTAGCCTGGGTTCTCGGTGCTTTACTCACCACCACCCCTAACGACCCAAAATTTAGTGTTTATGTCAACAGAATGAATCCACCTGCGGTGTTTGGTCATGCCTACTGCGGCGTTTCGATTAGCATAAACGACTGCCTGACATGCCTTGAAGCCGCCTACACTTTTCTTGGCTCTTGCAATAGAGCAGTTGCCGGATACTCGTTTCAAAATTCTTGTGCTATGGCGTATGACCGGATTAATATATCATGGGGAGGACATTTCTTGTCTTTTGTATCTTGTTCATGTGGAATAAGGTCCAATGTGTTTCTTCATTGATTCCTTGAAATTCTTTTGTCTTTTGTCTTTTTTCTCTCAATTATGTTTGTTCCTGCCAAGTATTCTGAGACTCCGGCCACTCAAAGACAAGACGACGAGGACAACAACAACAACAAAGAAAAACAAAATGTAAGAAAAATTAAATAACAATAAAAAAATTAAACCAATAAAAAACAATATAAAAAGAACATATTTGATTTAGTCCCGCCCAATTACAAATCGACATCCATCAATGAATACATATTTGCCTTAAATTTTTAATATTGTTTAATTTGATTGATGGATAATTATGAATACGATAAGATTTCAATTAGGAAACTTTGATTAGATCAGGCATCTATGGCAACAAAATCAAACTTTTGATTAATACAATCACTAAATCATTTTGTTTGTAATTAATACAATTTCTAATCATTTTGTTTTATATTACAAAAAGATTGTAATTTCTCCAGCAAGATTTTTGTTTGACTGGAGATGAGGAGTAAAAAACTTGGAATAGTAGAATTTTAATGTAACACGTTTGTTTGGCAGAAATGGAATGTGATAGAATGATATGGAATGAACTCATTTTATTCTTGCATTTCGAACGTGAAAGCATCAAATGATATAAATTCCAAAACAGGTGATACACCAAGTGATAAAGGGTGGTGAGGGGAGATAAATTGGTAAGGTGAGGTAGGGTGCATAAGGTTAGGGTAGTACGATTAGGTAAAGAAAGGGTACGATAAGTGATGGTGTATGGGTCAGTAGGGTTGGGTATGGTGGGTGGTGGGATATGGTGGGTGAGGTAGTGTTAAATGGTAGGGTTTGCCCCTCCTTACCACCCTTGCACCTTACCATACCACCCAACTCCCACCACACTGAATCTCACCACCCCACCTTACCACACCATACCTTACCAACCCCACTACACCTCGCCCAACCCCACCACCTTACCTTACCTCACCAAACACTACCCCACATTTTCTAACCTACCACTCACCACACTCATTTGAAAATGTATGTAGGTAAGGGTTGGAGGCGTGTAGGTAGGGGTGAGAGAGGGGTTGGCGAAAGATGGGATAGAGAATGGATGAGGTGACGGTGAGATGCCTGTTAATATATACATTGTGGATGAAAAATGTTCTCTTGTAAGTAAGATGTTGCTGACCAGATCAAAAGAATAGTTCAGACTTGATGCTTCCCATATCAGAGGAATACATCCCAGCTAACTGTCTCCGCTGACAAGCTTCACAAGTGGCTGTCTCAGTTGAAATGTTTCACAACTGCTAAAAATATGGTTTCAAGATTCATTCTCTATTGTAACAACCTTAACAGATTGTAACCGGTTGGATGGAGTACTTAACTTGAATATTTTTCTGATTAATGAGAATTCCACATTATTTCTTTTTTTATTTCCTTTTTGTACAAATTTCAACATGGTATAAGATTTTTTCATGCTCAATGTGCACTAATTCTGGTGTTTTTGGAAGAAACTTGGGAGTTTTCTTCAAAATTCTACTGTTATTCACAGAATCTTGAGAATATTCTACAAATTTTGATTAATACAATCACTAAATCATTTTGTTTGTAATTAATACAATTTCTAATCATTTTGTTTTATATTACAAAAAGATTGTAATTTCTCCAGCAAGATTTTTGTTTGACGGGAGATGAGGAGTAAAAAATTTGGAATAGTAGAATTTTAATGTAACACGTTTGTTTGGCAGAAATGGAATGTGATAGAATGATATTGAATGAACTCATTTTATTCTTGCATTTGGAACGTGAAAGCATCAAATGATAAAAATTCCAAAACAGGTGATACACCAAGTGATAAAGGGTGGTTGAGGGGAGATACATTGGTAGGGTGAGGTAGGGTGCATAAGGTTAGGGTAGTACGATTAGGTAAAGAAAGGGTACGATAAGTGATGGTGTATGGGTCAGTAGGGTTGGGTATGGTGGGTGGTGGGAAATGGTGGGTGAGGTAGTGTTAGGTGGGATAGGTATGGTAGGGTTTGCCCCTCCTTACCACCCTTGCACCTTACCACACCATACCTGAATCTCACCACCCCACCTTACCACACCATACCGTACCAACCCCACTACACCTCGCCCAACCCCACCACCTTACCCTACCTCACCAAACACTACCCCACATTTTCTAACCTACCACTCACCACACTCATTTGAAAATGTATGTAGGTAAGGGTTGGAGGCGTGTAGGTAGGGGTGAGGGAGGGGTTGGGGAAAGATGAGGTAGAGAATGGATGAGGTGACAGTGAGATGACTGTTAATATATACATTAAGGATGAAAGATGTTCTCTTGTAAGTAAGATGTTGCTGACCAGATCAAAAGAATAGTTCAGACTTGAAGCTGATCATATGAGTACATAAGTTCAGACTTGATGCTTCCTATATCAGAAGAATACATCCCAGCTAACTGTCGCCACTGACAAGCTTCACAAGTGGTTGTCTCAGTTGAAATGTTTCACAACTGCTAAAAATATGGTTTCAAGATTTATTCTCTATTGTAACAACCTTAACAGATTGTAACCGGTTGGATGGAGTATCATCTACACTATGTAACTTAACTTGAATATTTTTCTGATTAATGAGAATTCCACATTATTTCTTCTTTTATTTCCTTTTTGTACAAATTTCAACATGGTATAAGATTTTTTCATGCTCAATATGCACTAATTCTGGTGTTTTTGGAAGAAACTTGGGAGTTTTCTTCAAAATTCTACTGTTATTCACAGAATCTTGAGAATATTCTACGAATTTTTTATGTGTTCTCATAGTATAATCCACTTCTTGATCGGTTTTTGAAGGTTTCTTGGAGTTATGCAGTGGTTTTCAGAAGTTATTGAGGCAATGGCATCCATAAGACAAGAATTAAACCCATCCAGTCTCTTCTATCTTCATCCAAATAAAAATTCATCTTCTGTGTTGATTCAACCTCTGCTCAATGGAAATAAATTATCATCCTTGGAGCAAAGCCATGAAGATGGCGTTGATCACAAAGAAAAGTATGGTTTTGTTGATGGAACAATTGAGAAACCGGATGTAAATTTACCCGAATTCTTACATTTGAGACAATGTGATACTATAGTTAGTATTTGGATTTTGAATCTGTTGAAAACACAATTTTTCGAAGTTTAGTGTGTTTGGGAAATGTTAAAGAAGTTTTGTTGCAAGTAGATTCTCTAGTGTTGATGCTTTTAGGCTGTCTGATCTTCTTGAAGAAATAAATTTTGTCAAACTGGATACTAATTCACTGAATCATTATTATACCAAGATGATGGCTTTGTGAGAAGAGATTAAGGTGATCTTGTACTTGTGAGCCTCAATGCCATTACAATGCTATGAAAATGCTGTTAAATCACATGGAAATTGAACATGTGAGAGATTCGTGAAAGGACTCAAAGAGGAATATGAGCCAATGGTATCTCAAACTATGTTGATAGTTCCATTCCCTGAAATGGAAGATGTTTTTTCTACGCCGATCAAGTTTGAGAGACAAGAGACTTATTCTTCCAATAATGTCAATAATCAAGAGTCCACAATTATGGTGGCACAGATGAATAATCAGGTCAAAAGTGACCACCTTAACAGATTGTAACTTGCTGGATAGAGTATCATCAATAAATTAGTAAGGGTGAGGCATGGAGACCTGGTGAGTAGAGTAGGGCAAAAGATGTTGGTAAAAGTGGCAGGTGTAAGTGGGTTAAGGGTAAGGGTGGGGTGGGTGAAGTAATTATGGGGTATGGGAGGCAGGTTGAGGTTTGATGGGTGAAGCAAGAGTGGAGTGGGGTGGGGAAGAGTGGGTATGGTAGTGGGTAAGAGCGGCAGGTGTAAGTGAGTTAGGGAAAGAGGTCGGTTGGGTAGAATGGAGTGGGTAGGGTATGTAGGTTAGGATGGGTGCAAGTAAGATGTTTGGGTGGATGGGTTGGTGGGTGTGGTGAGGTCATACAGTGGGTGATGTAAGAGTGAAGTGGGGTATGCAAGTGATAGAGACATATTTGGCGGTATTTCATGTGCTTATTTATATATATTTTGTCAAAATATATTCTTTTTTTGGTGTGTTTTGGATTATTTTCAGGTTTTAGAAGTTCGGGTGATATAATGGAGATTATTGGAATGTTTTGGCGATTTTTGGAGATTTTTAGAGAATGTTCAAGGTGGGGATAAACGATGAAGACTTTTATGATGTGATCGAACTGTTGCGAAATGCACTTACGTGTCAGCGAGAGTTTTCACCGACCTCGTACCAGATATTTGTTATTAATAAAGTGGTTAAGACTTTATTTTTATGGAAAATTAGGGATAAGGACACAATCTGAAATATTTTTAAGTAACAGGACAGCTACATATTTTTTATAGGGAGAATGACAACTACATAATTTTTATAGCGAGAAGGACAAACGGTGAATCCCGAAAATCGGTGAATCTCCCAAAGTGAATCCCGAAATCGGTGAATTTTGACGGTGAATTTCGACGGTGAATCCCGAAAATTAGTGAATTTCGACAATGAATTTTGAAAATTAGTGAATTTCGACGGTGAATTTCGGCGAGTGAATTTAAACGGTGAATTTCTAATACAAGTGAATTTCGACAGTGAATAAATAGTTTTGTCCTTTATGCAAAAGTTTCAAAAGACTGTCCTTCTACTCAATTGATGAAATATTTTTGTCCTTCTCCCTCATTCCCCCTTATTTTTATTATTAAGGATTATTATTATACGTAGTTTATTAGATTTTAGATAAAATATTAAAAATAAAAGATAAGGAAAACAAGTGGGCTTGGCCCAATTAGGACCAGGAGGACAAGAACAAATAATACGTGAATTTGTTGGGATGACTATCAACATATCAGGACGGCATTGAAGAACAGACGAGGACGGCAGCTGCTATTCTTTTTCTTTGAATTTAATTGTGTGCAAACCACTGTGTGAATTATTTGGTATTTTCTACACTAATGTTTATTTTTTAATTTCGTTTATTTTCAGTCAAAGTGTTTTGAAACCTCGATTGATGCGATTGTGAGACCTAATTGATTTTCATCCTTATTGGTTTATTAATATTTATTCATTTTCCGGGCAATAATTCTATGAGTACATAATTGATTTAGTTGTTTCTGCAGGATAATTAATTCGATATTTAGTCAATTACCAATTAAAACGATAAATACGTCAACGTTTATTGGTTTTGATATAGCGGTAAATGATATGATTTTGCCGGTTCGTAACCCGTAGAATTCACTATCATGAAAACGAATAATCTAGGTTAAAATTAATCCGGTTGGATTAGTACCTTGAATTGAGTCTCTCAAATCCTAGTGCTTCCGGGATTCCAAACTCTTATGACCGTGTCTAGGGGTGTCTTCCGGTTAGAGTATAATTAACGACCGAGTCTTAATTATCGAATTTAGGAGAGATTGGTCACTTGGCGGTTGTCGGTGACTATAACTAGTTTATCAATAAATTAGTGAGTCATTCTTGCGTCAGTGATCAATCGAGGTGGAAATAATTACTTTAGCTGGAGCCTTCTTATTATTGATTTTACTACTATTTTATATCTCTTTTGTCTCGGTTATTAGAACTCTTCATTTTAGTTACTAAAATTTTAGTCAATACACAACCACTTGAAATTCCATATTTTCGTCCTGAAAGAAATAATATTTCATTCCCTGATGATTCGATCCATGCTTCCACTATACTCGTTATAGAGGTTGGAGGTGTTTATTTTTTGTGGTTTAACGACACACCAGTAAGGTATGTAGGTGAGGGTTTCAATTGGGTGGGGGGAGGTCTTGCAGTGGGTAAAGTAAGAGTGAAGTGGGTATGTAAGGTATGTAGGTGGGGGTTGGGTGGGGTGAGGGTAAGTAAGGTATGTGGGCAAGAGATGTGGTGTAAGTGGGTAAGTGCATTGGTGGGTTTTTGTGAGGTGGGTGAAGTAAATGTAGAGTGGGGTAGGTAGGATACATAGGTCGGGATAGGTGGGGGTAAGTATGTAGTTGGATTGGATACGAGTTACATGTGTAAGTGGAAGGGAGGTGGATGTCGGATGATGTGCGACGAGGGTAGGGTGGGGGTAAGAGTAGGGTGTGTGGACGAGTGAGATAAGGGTGGGCAATGTTGGTTAGGATAAACGGTCAAGGTAATGTGGTTGGGTATGGGTGAGTGAAGATGGATGAGGTGGGGTTGTTTAGGGTAAGGGTGGGTATTTTTTGTTTTTATATTTTTATGTTATTCATTTCACTACATCGCATATCAAACGTTGTAATTAATCTTTATATTACATTTCATTCAATTACACCATATTACATCGGCGTGTTTGGTATGGAGAAAACATGCGAGAAAAAAAAGATTTTTTTTCTCTAATTTGACATGTTAGGTTAGTAAAGAATAGAAATGATTCTTTTCTCGAACATGGATTCTTTTCTTTGATTTAGATTCTCAACCCTACCCAAAAAATGTTTAATGAGAAAAGAAAAGACTCATGTATTTCTCAATCCGGTTTCTCTGCCAATTTCTTCCCATTTTCCTCCCAATGTTTCGTCACATCAACCCACGATTGGAGTACCCCAAAAAATTCTCCTATGCCAAACATTTAAGTCTTTCCCCTAAACCAGTGGAATAGACAAAAGCAGTACAGAAATTATTACTGGATTCTGGTTGATTCTTGGAGTGAAGGGAGTTCTGACAGCTGGAACTCTTTGTGACTGGGATCTGATATAGGCCATGCCTAAGAACTCCTATTTGCAGCACTTTCTTTGTGTCATTGTCCTTAACATAACAACATTTATTATCAAATTCTATAATAACAGGATAATCATTAGTTAGTTGTGAAATACTCACAAGATTTTTTGTCATAGTGGGGACAAGTAAGGAATTTTTTAGGTGCAAGGGTGTGCTATTAGTGAGAAGAACACAAGTGCCAGAATTAGATATAGGCAGGAGCTCACCATTTCCAACAGATAAGTTATATGAACCAGTGTAGTCTCCAGTCAAGTGAAAGTTGTTGATGTCGGAGGTCACATGATTGGCGTGGCTCCACTATTCATGTACCAGGCAGATCCATGGCAGTTTGAGGACCAACAACCAAGGCAGATGCCTGTTTGGATCCATTGTTTGCACTGGGGGTAACAAATCCTGCTCAAATCTTTGCCAACAAGCAATGACAATATGGCCGGTCTTTCCACACAATCGATAAACAAGACTATTGTTGTTGCCTGTGTTTCTGCCACCTCCCATTCCTATATTGTTTCTCCCACCTCTGCCCCTGTTGTTGTTTGACCCCTGTGAGTTGTAGGGTCTAAAACTAGGGGAACTAGACCCTGAGTTAAAGTTACTTGCAAACTGAGCGGAGGGGCCATTCAGTGAGTCACCAGTGGAATTGTTGAATCTTGCCAACAGCCTTTCATGGATCAGGATTTGTGATTGAACCTCTTGCCAGGTCATGACTCCAACTCTAGCTATGAGGTTTACAATTTCTGCTTCATAATATCTCTCAAGACCTCTTAGCGTAGCCAAAATCAATTCAGATTTCGAAATTAGATAACCAGCAGCTGCATGATTATCTGCATAGGTGATGTGGCCAAAGCGAGAGGTCCAATCTAACCGGCAGTGTATCGGGTCGACTGTAGTCTAGTTTGGTGAGTCAAGATTGTCTCATCGGGGATCACACACTTATAAGGGTACACACTAAAGAGTCTATATTAATTCGATCTAGGTCGCAATTTAGTGAAAGATTAATCAATAGCATAAATAAAGTGCTGAATTAACGAAGATCATAAATTATAAAAGAAGCTAACCAAGATAATGTGTAGTCTAGCTATCCTTTTGCAACGGCATGGGAACGACTTCCTACCATCCTACCATTCATGCTTGAAAATGTGAAACGGTGCATTCCTAATCAAACAATTTCCCCTCATACGAGTGAATGAAATTGCTCTCTACCTCCTCCTTGGTCTAGACGAACTAAACCTAATGATTCGGTATGCTACGCCCGTGAATGCAATGGCAAAGCCAACTATCCCCGGATAAGAAATCGAATGCCTCGAAGAGGTCGATTTTACCTTCTGGTTCACCTACCCTCTTCCCACAATTAACATCTCCGTTCGGTATCCGTTAACGTGTAAATGCTAACACTAGGCAATTACTCCAATGCAAGCAACAATGCAAACAAGTAGGCAAAGCTTCACAATAATCAAAACTAACAACATAAACAATCATTCCCAATCAATCACAAGAGGATAAACTAATACTACAACATAATCTTGGCTAGAAAAACCTAGCCACTCATGTCTACAAACATAATCATCTCAAGATTAACATTCATAAACATAAGAACAACTGAATGATAACAAAGATTAGAGATTACCACTTCAAATGGTGAAATTCGAGTTGGTGTTCATCATCCAACCTCAAAAGCTTTAATGGAGCCAACACTAGTGTGTTAAACTTCAACAAGAAATCAAAGCTAAACTAGAATCCTTAGCCTTTACAATCAAATTCAAGTGCTAATTTCTACTAAAATTCGGCTATAAGAGCCTTGAGGTGAATGGTGCCTACAAGATGGAAGAGTTGGAGAAGATAAAGTCTGTTGTGTTGTTGATAATGTGAATGGAAGAATAAAAGAGATTAAACTTTTGCTGACTCTGCACTCTTGACGCGCGTCACCACATATTTGACGCGCGCCAGCCCAAAATTGCACTAATGGCGCAGGTCATAGATTCTTGGCGCGCGTCACATCCAGTTGTGGTGACTGACTGAATGACATCTGCATTAATTGCTCAACCACTCCGTGACGCAGGTCAATGTGACATGGCACAGGTCATCAACATACAAAATCACGAAATCATAATTTTATTCTCCCGGATGGCTTGGATTGAACCCTCTAATGTGTATCAAACAATGGGCTGGAATCCTTGCCACGGCACAAAATCATCACAAAAGAATCAAAAGCCACCCTGAGGTCAGAATCCACACTCCAATCCGTGATATCTGTGCTGCAAAATAGACACAAAGATACCACGTGTAAATCTGATAACAAAATCGGCTAATAACTAATATAATAAAACTAAAACGTGGTTTTTCTGAAAATCTATGTACACAAAATATGGTGCCCATCATCATTCAAATTGCTCAAGTTGATGTCAAAATATCGCTAATTGCATCAGAAAATGGGGTAAATCATCGAAATAATATCATCATGTTGACTTACATCAATAGGATCATCTGAGCTAGATAGTCTACCATGGATTTTGAGCCCTTGGTGGACCTAGTTAAGGCACTTTTATACTCCAACATCCTGGATTCAGCCTGGCTATTGAAAGGAGTTTCTAGGGTAACCTAGATTTCTCTAGCTGTGGTACATCCACCAACTTTTTGTAGGTCCTGTTCAATCATTTTAATAACCAGCCAATGAGACTCTGATCAGAAAGGCTTCTTTCCTCAGCAGTTTGAGGTCGTTGGTAGGGAGAGGGTGACACAAAAAAGGAGAGGTGTTCATTCTGTTCTGCAAATCATTTCCAAGAATGTTGCCCTCCAACCTATGGCCACGAAAGATAGGCAACACAATTGTTTTCCACAGCAAATAATTTGACCTATCAAGCTTAACATTGCAGGTCTGATTCATGTTCCCAGTAAAATGTAAAGGAGATAAGATGGATGAGCCCAGATTTCCAAGATTTCCGATGGTGGGTTCTGGCGGTAAACTAGTGTACGGTGCAGCACTAAAATTTCCAAAGTTCACACCTCCAGTCATCGGAATACCTTGCATGTAGCTAAAGGGAAGAAAGGAACAAACACCAAGACCAATGTTTGAAGGCAACCCCGGTGGAATGGTTATCGGCAGGAATCCGGCAGAGATCCCTGTTGTAACACCAGATACAACAGCTCTAAGACTAAATTCATTTGTGGTTTGGGTATTGTTTCCTTCTCCAATGGAAGGAGCAGCCGTAGCTGCTGGAAGAGTGGATGTTGGAGCTCCGGTGGTCATCTTACGCCGGCATCCGAACCATAGCTCCGATACCAAGACAAAAGTTTAAATAAGAATCTTTTTCAATAGTTTTGCTCAAAGATCTGTGGTACAAACTTCATGGTTTTAATGCTACATCATAACAAACTACTGTCGAGCGTCATATGCACCAATAATTACAAAAGGACCCCTTATTTAATACATAATTACTTAACATTTCATCATCATCATCTTTTGTTTTCTTATTTCTTTTCTCAAAACCAAGCAATGTAGTTGAGAATTAAGTTTATTCTCAGTATCTTTTATCTGCCTAACCAAACAAACATATTGTGAGGATTTAGTCTTTAACATAGTGAAGAATTAAGTTTATTCTCAATACAATTATATTGTGAGGATTTAGTCTTTTATTTATCATCTATTTCATTCTCAGTTCTATTCTCTACACTCTTTTATCTTAATTTTTCTCTACATCAAACATGCTCTATATTCCAACAATACAAATCTACCCTCCACCCTCCTAAATAATATCTTGGGAGAGATTACGAGTAAACAACAGGATATCATATGCATAATGAAATAGGCTGGCCCCGATCTTGTGCACAAATTGGACACCGAAAAGTGATCTCAGTCTTACATCGACTTTTGAACCAGACCACGGAAAAAAACGGAAGGGTCAAGATATTATTTAGGGGATGAGTCGATGAATTTGTCGGGACTGCATCACTGTCCATTGTATATTAACATTTTACTTAGTCGGCTTTATAAAAGTGGTAGAATAAGATTATTGTTGAGTTGATGTATACGTTTTACAAAAATATAATCATCAAAGCCTATATTACCTTGTCAAATCTAAGATTACACCAAATCAACTCTTTTTCGGTCATCATCTCAAAAATTAAAAAATCAGGTTGGGTCAGACCTTTGACTTGCAAATCAGGTCGTACATTTTCTGACATTGAAAAAAATCAGGTAAACGTAGGGTTCTCTACGTTTAAACGTAATGAATCCTACGTTTAAACGTAGAGAAATTTGAATAATTGCAACTCCTAATTTATTGAAATAACATACGTTTAAACGTAGGCTATTTCAATAAATGAGGAAAGTTGCAATATTCAAATTTCTCTACGTTTAAACGTAGGATTCATTACGTTTAAACGTAGAGAACCCTACGTTTAACGGTAAGGTCCTGATGGGTTTTGAATAACTCTCTCTCTCTTATATCCCCTTCCACTAGTTCTAATCCCTACGTTTCTCATCAGTTTCTTTAGGTCTGACGGCGATTTTGCCCCAAATATTCAGATTTTGGCACCTCTGCTCTCAAGCATAATGGATCAAAGCAATATAGAAAGTGTAAGTGTTTCCCCTTATGATGCATTTAAAACGTTTTATTGTTATATTGTTTTCCTAAATTATGTTGTATATATTTTCCAATTTTTAGTGTTTTGTAGTGGTGATTAGCCTGATATTTGTTGGCCTTGTGGTGATTAGTCTGATATTGTTGACTAATAGAGAGGATTAGCCTGATTTTTCTTTATGTGGGTTGAAGTAAGGGAGAAATTTTGAAGAAGACGATTAAGGGAGAAATTCTGTGTTTAGGCTAGTTTTTCTACGTCTGAACGTAGGTTTTCTACGTCTGGACGTAGGTTTTTCTACGTCTGGATGTAGAAAACTGTTCTTAAGTCCTCTTTTGTATTTTTGTATGCAGATTTTTCCAGTTTATAGGGTTTAGGTTAGTCTTGATTGTAATTTGATAAAAACATGCAATTTGTGGCTAGGTATGTTTAAATTTGGGACATTGAAGTTGATAGTGTATGAGTATGGTGTTACTATGCATTTTTTCTTGTATATGTTGAGATTGATTGAGGCTTGATGGTTAGATTGATGGTTGCATAAGGGTGCTGTTCCTACCCAAAATTGTACTGAAAATGGCTCTGTTTTTCAGAGACCATTGTTATTGGAAATATTGATCACACTTACACTTACATTAATCATTAAGGTATTGGTAGCTCTGTTATTTCTTCTTTGGTATTAGATGTACTATATAGTTGATTTACTTCACAATGTTAGTGTATAAAGCTTGTGATTGACTAGTATATGTGTGTGTTTGACTTGAAACAATGCTACTTGTTAACAGTTGATTGGCACTCATAGAACTGAAGTCTACAAAGTAAAGGAAAATTTGACATGGACTTTTAGATGGGAAAAGACCAAGCTCTCGGATCTTCTTGACATTCACATGAGAAGGATCGGATTTGTGGGAACATTGAGAGGTGGGGTTTTTGGAGAATTCATTCAAATGTACGAGCACTGGCAGTTTTCCGCCAAAGTTTTGCAATATGTATGTTTCAGTGCCATTTATCCGAATGTGGCCGGTGAGCTTCATTTTAGATTTGGTGAGACGACCGTGAAGTTCGGTGGGCGGGAGTTTTGCTTGATGACCGGTTTTAGGTTTGGTGATCTCCCGGAAGCTCCCGATAGTTATTCCAGGTGTTTTGCTGAGGGGACATACGGCCACATCCATCATCCTGACCCAAAACCGATCACCATACCGGATATTGAGAGATGGTTATTGGATGAGGGTGAGCATCCTAAAGTTCTCTACCGTGTAAGTTTAGTCTACCTTATTCACGGTATTATGATGGGTCATGATGAGACTACTAAGGTACCTCGTGAGACCTTCTATTTGGTCGAGAATGTAGAAGGCTTAAATGACTTTCCATAGGGTACTTGGTTGTGGGATCAGACTTATAGAAAGATCTGTCGCATGATGAATACCTACAAGGAAAGTGCAGAAGGCAAGGTGACGATACAAGGGGTTATACATGCCTTACAGTTTTGGGCTTACGAGACCCTCCAGGACATTGATGTTCCGACTATTGCTGCCACCCTCAGAGCTCCTGATGCAGCTCCTCGGATGATGAGATGGAGTTGCAAGACTACCCCTCCGCAGTGGAAGGGGGTGTTGGCGAAGGCAAGTAAGGTAATAAGCTTAATAAACATTTTCTTTTAATTATATCCGGTATGGTTAAACATTTTCTTATTGTTAATTCTAATGAAATATACATTGTTTGCAGAGCCGTGTTATAGGATATCTGGCTGCAAAGGAAGTTGATAGGGAGTTGATGCTACATAGGGGCATCCCTGATGCGGAGATTAATGAGCCGCCACGTGTGATCCCTCGGCCTGTACAAATTGCACGGCCACCTCCTAGACGTCCATCTACTACACAGCAACCACGCTCTAGTACACAACAGTCAGCCTCTACTTCACATCCGCCTCTACCTCCTCATTCACGACGTGTGCCGTACAGTTCATACACTGAGATGCTACAAGCGGAAGAAGATGAATCTGATGAAGAAGATGAAGCTGCTGGGCATTATAGGGCTGTGAAAAGAAGGATAGATAATGGGTTGAATGACATTCAGGAGGAAATTCACCGGCAGAATGACAAGATCCGGCAAGTAATTCGAGAGGTTATACAGCGGCAGAATGAGCATAGGATGATACTTCTTGAACTTAAGGGGTTGATGCAGACGCTGTCATCCAGAGATCAGGTAAAAAATTATTTCATTGTCAATTTATTTATGCGATAAATTTAGTTGTATGTATTATGATACTAACCGGGCAACATCTTTTCAGTCTACCCCTCATCGGCCTCCACCTTCTCCACCTCCTTCACCTCCTCCACATGATACTGACCGGACCACATCTTCTCAGTTTTCCCCTGATGGGTCTACACAGGGTCATCGTACCGACCGACGCATACCGACCGCCTTCACCGGTCGCATACTCATCGCCCTCCACCTGGTCAGCATACGCATCCGCATACTCATCCATCTCCTACCCCGTCCGCCGACGACCCGATGATGATGTTCGGGTTTGATAAGATTGTTGAAGGCATTTCCCAACCCGGGCAAGAAGGAGTGCAGCTGGAGGGAGTTCAGAAGGAGGGAGTCGAGAAGGATTTCGTCGACGAATTATTTGTGGAGGATCCTTATTCGGGTAAGCATTATGTTATTTATATCTAATTATTGTTAAGTAGGTTATTTATATTGAAATTTGTATTATTAACATAGATATTGTTTGTTATCGTGAATTGATGAGAGTGCCTATTTTGATGCAGATACTGTCGATGCTACTACCGAGGCTACGACCCCTCCCGAGACTACGACCCCTACCGTGGCTACGACCCCTACCCCTCATGAGGCTACGACCCCTACCCCTACCCCTACCGAGGCTATGCCCCATCCCCTTCCCGAGGCTACGCCCCCTCCCCCTCCCGAGGCTACGACCAGCCAGGCATCGGTTGTGGAGCCTGAGATGGATTATAGTAAGTTATTTGATTTTTAATTTCGAAACTATGAATTATATTGTGAAAAACTATCTAACTTGTGAATGTATTGAAATTTGTTTAGCTGGTGGCCCAAGTGTTGTACAATTGGGTAAACGAAAGGCGGTTGATTTAATTGACAGAAGATTGACGACCCGTCAGACTACTAGCCGACCACAGTATTTAACTGATGGGTCTCACATAGTCAATATGCCCAGTGATAACGTTGTGAGATGGTCAGCGTTGAAAAAGTTTCCGGACGAGCTGGAAAACAAGTTCACAATGTGGTACCAACAAGAAGATCCGCCCCCAATTGAGATTCCGATGGGGTACGCAGCTGGTTACCGCCTTATAGAATTATTTGGTAAGGAGTGGTTCACACGTCTCCATGGCCCTCTTTCAGAGTTAGACCGAGAAGTATATTCTTGTGACTTCATTTTCATATTTCTGAAATTTTCATATTTCTGATGTCATTATCTCTAACTTATTTTTGCATGCGTACAGCATGTCGATGCGTATCTGGACCTGATACAACGGTAAATGGAAGCACATCCATGATGCTTTCAACCGCATACGGCCATTGCATACTCTGAATTAGCCGCCTTTTGCGGGCAAGGTCATGTAGATCAGGGAAAGCCGCCAGACAGAACGGTCATTCCAGACTTTGTGGATCGGTACGTCAAGCAATAGGATGAAAACACCGTGATCTACATTCCCTGGTCCATTAGTTATGCTCACTGGGCAGCTGTCGAAGTGTGTATTCCCAAATGGAAGATTAGGGTGTGGGATTGTCTGTCGGGGCAGCCGTATAAGGATGATGTGAAGAAAAACATCAAAGAGTGGGGTGTTTCGTTTAGAAGAGTGTTGGAGACGGATGCTCGTCTACGTCAACTCCCACAAATGGTTGATCCAGCGAAGCCTCTTTTTGATGTCAGAGTAGTAAAACCTGAATTCGTACCACAAATGCCAAATCCGTAAGTGTTATAAACTTCAAACTATTTATTATATTATACATTTTATACTATTCTTACACTATTCATATTATACATGGGTGACTGTGGGGTATACGCGGTCAAGTTCATTGAGCATTTGATGCACAAGGAAGACTTTTCTCTGCTCCATCATGACAATATGTCGTTGCTAAGAAAGAAACTTTGTGTACAACTATTTAATCAAATAGTAGATATATAGGTATTTTTGTGTATGTTGTTTTGACAAACTGTGTAGGAATTTTTGGTGTATGTTATATTTTTGGTATTTTGTTGTATGTTGGTAGCCGTTTATATTTTGGGTGTATGTTGTTTTGATGAGTAATCAATCTGTTTAAAAAATCAACTCAACTTAAAATGCAACATTCATTTTGAATTTCTCTACGTCCAAACGTAGAGAATGTACGTCCAAACGTAGGGAATACTACATTCTCTACGTCGGAACGTAGAGAACCTAGTCCAAATGTATGGCTGCAACATTCTCTGCGTTTGAACGTAGATAACCTACGTCCAAACGTAGGGAATGCAACATTCTCTACGTCCAAACGTAGGGAATGCAAGTACTAGTGTGGTACATGGCAATTATTGTTGTTGTACAAGTACGAGCCATTTCTCTCATTTCTTCAAACTCTTTTAAGTAGTGTAAAGAGAACCACTTCTTCACCTTTCAATTTATAATCTACACTGAAGCAAATGGATAATGATCGTTTTTTTAAAGTTCTTGATGGCGGTTTCGCAACGAGTTTGGTATGTCATTATTAATTAACTTACTTTTATATCACTTGTATTATGATCAAACAAACGTGAAATATTTCTTTTTTCATAGACACTACCTCCAGCATACGTTAATAGGTTGAACGACACGCTGAGGAACCTAGATAGGGCCGTTCTCAAAAGCCGATTAGGGACATGGGAAGTGAGGGTTGGTGACACAGACAATGGAATTCTTCGTTTCTTTGGGGAAGGTTGGGAGGAGTATGTGGCGGCTCATTACTTGAATGAGGGGGAGTTTATAGTGTTTGAACATAGGGGGGATTTCACTTTCGTCACTCTTGATTATGATCACACTTCTTGTGAGAAGACTTTTTCTGAGTCTGTGAGTGAAGAAAATGATGCAGATGATGATGCAGGTGCAGGTAACCAAAATCCCCATTTTCAGACGACGCTGCCAAACTGGGTATTTTCACATGGTTGTTATTATGTGGTGAGATATTTAATATATTTTTAGTTGTTTTCTTGTTTGATATTTTTTCCCCATTTTGAAACAGTATTTTAATTTGTTTGTGATTTGTAGAGTATTCCAAAGGCATTTGCGAGAACAAACGACATGTTGCGAAACAAGACCGTTGAAACTCTGAATTGCCATAGGGGAATCATGGCCTGCTAGAATTGTCTATATGGTAAATCAAAAAGTTCGTTTAAGCGGGTTGAATGATTTCATTACGGACAATGACCTAAATGCGGGAGATGAATGCAGCTTTGAAGTCATTGATCAACCTATAGAAAATCACGTCGTGTTTAATGTGGTGATTACTAAATATTGAAGATCATTTATTTAGGCGTCATCATATCCTATTTAATGATCACCCTTAGTTTATTTAAGCGTCATCTTATTGTTATCTCAATGTATTATTAATCTTTGTTTTTATGTTTGTAAGCCCGGTATGTAAGCCAACGTAGCATTACTCTTTTTTTCTTGTGTGTAAGCCCCGTAATAATTACTGTTAGTTTTACAGAGGTAGTGTAATACAAGACAAACTTGATTCCGATTAATAACCGAATACAATCATTACTACAATCCATTAATAAAATACTACATTCTATTAATACGTTACAAAATAACGATTCATTCTAATACCACCATAACAAAAATCAATGACTTCCTACCGGTATTGCATGCAACTGGCTCTGATATGTCCTGGATGTTTGCAGTTAGTACATACATTCTGATGGCCTGGACGTTCCCATTCGGAAGGGATTCTAGTGGTATTAATTCTACCTCTTCTTGGAGCTCCACTGGCATCAAGCGCATATCTCATATTAGGCACTCCGACTTTCATGTTTCTTACCGCCTCCGGAACATCTCAATCCTCCCTGTTAGGAACTGGATATATGCTACCCATGTAAATCTTCTTGAAACATTCAGCTCTATAATACCGTGAACAGAGTTCGGGTGGACTAATTCTGCGTGTTGCTGCGGCTGTTATAGCATGCGTACATGGTATTTCCATTTTCTTAAAATAACCACAATAACACTTCCTCTCTCGTAGATTTACCGTCCCATGAAGCAAGTTATTTCCATGAACCTCAAACTCATAGGGGTTAATAGGATTAACCCTTAACTTCCTTCTAGCAGTAATATTCGAAGCCACTATTTTATCGATCTCCGGTGCTAACACAGTCGCACAATCAAGCGCCGTCTGTCGTCTATCATTATATCATCTCTACAGTGTAGCTCTAATGAATTCCAACAGGATAGGAATAGGCCAACGACGAGCTCCTCTAATCGCACAGTTGAAAATTTCAGCGTAATTGCTTGTCATTAAGGCATATCTTTTCCCAGGAAATTTGGCACGCGTCCACCGTACAACACCTATTTCTTCTAGTTTTAGATATGCGTCAAGACATTGTGCCTTGATTAGGGCGTACTTTCGGAGAAATTCGGCCTCCGAGAATGCATAGGCTGTTTGATAGAATGTGTCTTCACAAAAACCGTAATCCTTCCATTTTTTTGTTAGATTGCCCTTTAAATGATGATAGCAAACACCGTGATATGCATTGGGAAATACCTGACCAACCGCATTTCTAATAGCCTTGTGTCTATCAGATATAAAGCTCAAATTTTCAGCATGGATACCTTCAATGGCCACCCTCAGTTGTCTCTTGAAATACCCCCATGAATCGTTGCATTCTTTTTCAGCAATACCGAAGGCTACAGGGAATAGGTGGTCACCGGCATCTACAGCAACAGGAACAAATAGTTGCCCTGAGAAACGGGTTTTTAGATGAGCGGCGTCCACACACAAAATAGGTCGACAATACTTGAAACCACGACGACTTGCTCCCAAAGCCATGAAACAACTACTGAACCTTCCCAGATTATCAAGCTGAAAGTTAACATAGGTCCCTTCATTGGCCTCACGCACCATCCACAGTACGAGGGTATCGCATTGTAACACTCCGTCGGTGAACCTCTAACCAGCATTCTCATCATCTCGTGAGCTCGGTATGCTTGGTCATAAGTTAACTGTACACTGTAAGTTGTGAGCATGTCCTCCATAATATGTATGGGTTTATACTCATTGCCGAGTTCTTCCATTTTTTGACTTAGCAGACTCGCAATAACAATAGGTGTTGCTTGTCGATTGTCATTATCCGCATTCTGAGAGGCACAAGTATGCACATCATTCAACGTTGTGATCTCAAATGTATGTGTTGTATTTGTCTTCACCCTTTTCGACCTTACATGCCATTTGCATGTATCGTTTAGACATGTGTAATACAAGCAACGTGTGTCCGACCTACCCAATCTCATCTGAAAATTATTGGCAACCGCATACGATTTTATTTTCAAATTAAAATCTTCTTTCGAATCATATTGCTTCCCAATGAACAATTCGTTCACGTCATTCATATGTAACGTACCGGTAGATAGACACTTCGTTCACGTCATTTAGGAATTAATCTTCAATTGGATTGAAGTAATTAATACCTGAAGAGTGTTTCAAAAGTCGTCTGAAAGGGAATAAGATTCTCCCTTGAAGGATACCATCTTTGGGATATGCAATTAGATTGTGTTCCCAAAATGGAAATAACACTTTATATGATAAAGGTGTGACGCAAGCCATGCGATGTATCCCTTACCCGTTTTGGGATAGTGCCCTTATACTTAACCTAGTTCCAAAGAATAAAGGTTGAATAAATTCCATATTAGATATGGAAGAGGATAATGTCGAATCTATCTTAGCCGATGATTTGAAGTTGTCATAGGCAAAGTCAGAAAGGCTTGGAGCCTAGTACGTCATATGCAACTTAGTGGAATATCTTAGCAGTACGCTTGATATTGTTTACTTGTCCGTGGAGCAAAATGTTTGTCTCCAAACATGCTGTCCTCTAGAGGAAGTGTTTCTTCCAAAAAAAACAGTGGGAGTGAATCAGATCTCAAAAGAGTTTGGGAACCACAAAGATATATTCAACCAATGGAACATGAGCAGACGCCGCATAGCGATGAGGTGTATAACACTGCTCAGTGCACACAAAAATTCTGTAAGTCTGTGGATAACCTTAAGCCTGAAAAGGCTATCGGTATGTTCATCTTGAAGAATGAATGTCTCACGACTTGTGAAAGAATGTTTGAAAGGCAGGTTTGAGAGATATGGCCAGGAGCCATAAAATCTGAATTAGATTCCATTAGTGACAACCAGGTTGTGAACCTAGTCTGTCTTACCTAAGGGAGTGTCCCTGAAAGGCCGACATGGATAGTAATATGATTACCATAAGGCTATAGTGACGGCTGAAGTGTATGAGGTGTAAACCTTGTAATTACCTTTATGCTGCCAGATGAGCCCAGTTCTATTCAGATGATGCTTGTTATAACTTCGTATCATGGCTATATGATAGTGTTGAAGATGTTGGGCAGACAGCTCGATGTTCATAGACGATGACATGATATGTAAGTCCACGAGATTCATTTATGGACTCAAACAAGTTTCTCTAGACAATTTCTTTGTTTGATAATCAAAGGAGTTTGATTTAGTCAAAAGAAGGATATGCCCAATGTGCAAGAAGGATAGTGGGAGTGTGTTATGATTTTTGAGTAAGGTATTGGATATCTCTCTCATGAATCATCTCCCCATGTCACAGTCAATTAATGTTTGGTAGTTCAAGGTCTTTTACGAAAGCACTTGGATTAGCAGTTCTTATTTTAGAAATGAGAATCTATAGTGATAGATTTAACTGCTGTTAGATTATTGTTTACCTATATAGATGTGATGCTAAAAGAAGTTTAGCATAGATCACGAGATCTGTCTATGTTAGGACATAAGTCCTAAAGATAAGGTGAAAGATGATGCTTATGGAAGGTTTCCTTCGCTACTGCGATAGGAACCATCTTATAGGTAATGCCGGATGTTCATAGTCCATGAATAGTCATGAGCAAGTATGAAAGTAAATCCGGTAAATGTCAAGAATATCCTTAAACAAGTTAAGGAAAGTTTCCTAGTTTATTGAAACTTGGAATTAAATAAACGTAGATATACAGACGTAGATCCTGAGTCTTATGAAGGCGAGTGGGAGCTACTGTCTGGGTTTGCAATCACTTTGATTAAGTGATACAGTGAGCTGGAAATGTTCTCAGCGATGGGTCACTGTAAATTCTACAACTAGGCCAAAACACAGTAGTGCCTTAGAGGCGCAGCGGGAGCAGTACATGGATCTAGAAGGTTCATTCTTGAACCTTGTACGGTTCTTCCACCTTTTCTATATAGCTGATATAGTAAGTGGATTCATTGCTTGAAGCAAGGACCAGGGTCTCGTCAGAGATTCGTGTGTGTGTTGAGGCGGTTCCTTTGACTTGGTCATTTGGAGCATGATATGAAGATAGTCTGAGTCCCCACGGATAGTAATCCGTTCATGGCTAGGGCTAGTTGCGAGTATTGCATAAGATTCTTGTATTTCAACTTGGTCTTGTGTGTGCTAGTGATTGGTTTTAGGCCAAGTGGGAGATTGTTGGAATAGTGTCCTAAACCCAATCGGGTTGGACCGGATCCGACCGGGTCGGATCATTTCTACTATTCCTTTATGTTTATACATATATAAAATGGTTTTTCTCGTTGTCATATATATCGTTCTTCTAAAGAACCAATTATGAATTGTTATATGGTAACGTCCTTAGTATTAAACTCGTGGTAGAGAAACCATGATAGGCGATTATGGTTGATGAGATCTCTAATCACTTTAATAAGTTTGATACTTAAATGTCTCTAGCCGATGTACTATTAAACAGACATTGATAGTATAAAACAGACTAGCACGTATTAGATGTCTTTCGTCTTTAAGGGCGGTGGATAGATCTCGTCTATCGAAGTGTAGACACTTGGACCGTACGTGGACGTGTATTAGAGAATGCGTACGTTGGGATCGACCCACTTACACGGTTAAGTGTCACACTATGTGGCGCTTGTGTAATTATCCTTAGGACCGGAGTCTTCATGGCATCACGGTGTGGATTGTCATGCTTTGACACTATTGAGGTTTCCCAGCCACGGGGCGATCATGCGGTAGTGATTGGGTATGATATCGAAGCATGCGGAGTATACATGATTGGTCGTCCGGGAATCGCGTATCCTATGATTGGGATCGAATATCCGAAATGGCCTTCTTATAAGGAATGTATTACTCTCGTGAATCTTTGCAAAGTGGGAGTAAACGAGTTACTTCGAGAGAGCATGATATCCAGATTATAAGATACGGTCGTGGATGTTTTGACACTCGACTAACGACCGTATGGATATTATTACAGCGATAGGATTGTAAGTTACACGGTAATCGTTTCACATGAAAGGTAGTAGTCATTGCATTTGACTCTTCCGATGATTGGGGGTCACGGTGTGTTGCTAGACGCTATCCCGTGATCGTTAGGTATGAAGGGCATTTTTGTAATTTGCACTTTGTGTCTACGGCCAACATATTCGGAAGCCTATCGGGTCACACACATAAGAACATCTAGCCGGATTAAAATGTGGTTATAGTTGATAACCAAATAAGGAAAGTTTATCTCGAGACTATAAAGGTTATAGTGGTAAATTAATATGGTGGTATTTATTTATTATGAATAAAATAAATACAAGATATTAATAATATTATATTAATTAAAGAATATTCCGGAAGCCAATATTTGGCTATATGGGGCGCCACATTGAAGTGTATAAGATACACTTGGATTGTGCAATTTAATTAATGGTATTACCATATATTAATATAAGATATTAATATATTAATATATATAGCCAACATGCGTGTGCTGTACATTGGATGTACATGTGCACAATTTCATTGGTTATATTTATATATATAGATTTATTTGTGTAATATATATGTGATATATACACATGTGTAAATTGATTTATGGTAATAAAATAAATATAGTCAATATTAGATATTGACAATATCTTGGGAATATTCAATATAAGATATTGACAAAAATCCTAGATTTATTTAATATGAGATATTGTAATAAATGAGATAAATCAATCAAATATATTTTCCTTATTTTATTGGGAAAAGGTTTTCTTCTCCTCCACTCTGATAGATGGCGCCACCTACACTATAAATAAGAGGTGGGTGTCAAGCTCCTTTTGTACATCACAATTGCAAGAGCTCATAGTTCTTGTGTAAAATTGGAGAGCATCCTATGAGAGTTGGAGAGAGGGAAAAAAGGCCGGTAAAGCAACCGGAGTTTTCCAATAGCAATCCATGACGGGATTCCGGCGGGTCGTTCGTGTGGACTAGCGGTAGAGGCCGAACACTTGGGCGGCTCTATGCGTAACTACTCTCCTTAGACGGTCAAAGCGTCGATCTTATAGATCAACCAAGGTAACCACCGTCTTTAGCTTATTTGTTTATTGCTTAAACGAAGTCGATCTTGGGTCGATAGGAAATAAATTTTTGAATTCCGCTGCGTTCCCGCGTAGATTTCCTAACAGTGGTATCAGAGCGAGCTTCGAGCTTAAGCAATAAGCATGTTATTATGCGTAGTTATTTTATCGTTTAAATCACGTAATTAAAAGATGAAAGATTTTTGATTTGCAAAATTGATACATGAAAAGAAAAAAAAAAAAAGGGGATCGGGTGGTGCTCGGCCGACTGGCGGCGGCACCACCACCGGCGGCGGCTGGGCGGCGGCGGCGGCAGCAGGGCAACCTGCTGCCGGCAGTCGGTTGACCGGTCAATGCTGGCGGATCTCCAAATTTTTGTTTTGTGTATTTTGTGATTCAATATGGTTCATAGTTGTGATTAAAATCTCCTTTGTTTAGTTGTGTCATGTGGCTAACCAATGGTTCAAATAGTTTGCCATTGGGATGCACATGGCATTAAAATAATAATGGCATTTCCAAACTTTGTTTGGAATAGCCTAGCCCTTTCCAAATATTTGATTTGGAAAAAGCTAGGCAGCTTGCGCCACTTCCAAAATTTTGATTTTGGAAAGTGGCTGTGCCTAAACCAAAATTATTTGGCCTTTCCAAATATTTGATTTGGAATAGCCAAGTCCTTTTCAAATATTTGATTTGTAAAAGCGCCAGCTTGCGCCACTTCCAAAATTTTGATTTTGGAAAGTGGTCAAAGCTTAAGCCAAATTTGGTTTAGGAAACCAAAGCGCATCCCTTTTGATTACGAATCAAAAGGAAAGAAACAAAAGAGAAATAATTTTAATTTTGATTTATTTTGGAATAGTTCTAATTAATTAAAATTAAAATTAAAATCGGTTTAAAATTAATCGTTAATTTTATTTCGATTAAAATCATTTAATTAATTAAATGTTAATTAGTTAATTGATTGGATAAAATTATTTAATAGATTAAATGTTAATTGATTAATTAAGACGCAAGTAGTTAAATTTTAATTTTATCTTTTTCATAAGACATTATTGTATGGATTAGATATAGTAGATATAATATGATTATATGGACCCCGATTGATCATGGACTCGACCGATAGGATAGATGTGAATGATTTAAATTTTCTGTTGGTTTTAAAAATTGTCCTAGGCCGTTATGAAGAACGTGACCTAGTTTATTTTCTGCATTCATCCCATTCCCGTTAGCTCCACCCCGTGTGCGGCGGGTGTATTTATTTTATTAGATAGAATTAAATGTAACAAGAATGGAGCAGAAGATGGAGACCAAAGAGAGACGAAAAATAAAGATCCCATTGGAGAATGGCGCATTAAAGATCCTATTGGCGGTTGCAAAGCCTACCCTTAGATTGTGACCCGCGGTTTCGTCGCTTGTATTCGAAACCGCACCTAGGAAAAGTCCATGATCATACCGGTTACTTTACGCATTTATTTATTTTGTGCTTGTATTTATTTTATATGATACGATAGATGCATGACTAGGCACGATCTAGATAAATGTGTAGGATGTATGTTTACAGAGATAGACATATTTATGATGAGACCATGATTAAAAATTAATTAAGTGAATTAATTTACATAAATACTTCCACCTCAAAAGAATCAAGTTGAAATTGCCTCCCCATATTATAATGACGGTGAAGAGCCCTTGTTCGGATCCAACTCATCAGCCAAAGCAGGGGGTTGACCTACCTCGGGTATATCGTCATTATCGAGATATGATCGTATGAGATCTCACGAATATTGGGGTTATGACTTGACTAAGAATTCTCTCGGCCACCGCCAAAGCGGGGTCGTTTGGATTTTAGAGGCAAGGGTTTGACTACTTCATAAGATGAAAATTGTCAAAGAGTTGACTAGTCAAACAACAAGAGTCGTATAAGATACGATTGACAAAGGGATGTTGTCTACCTATTATGCTATTTTCGGCCCACCAAAGCGGGGGTCGGGGTAGTTTAGTGGGATCTTGTCCACTAAAGAAATTAATAATTCTTGAAAGTCAATTGGAAGTAGTTGACTAGTGGGAGCAAAATCATAAACCAAAAGACCATTTTTGATTTTGCGTGTATAAACAACAACACTCATTTATTTTTTATTTTTTTTTTATGTTGTAGTTTTAGCAAACTTTATATTTATGTTTAATTCTCGATTAGTAAAACCAAATTATGACTGTTAATTTTGAGAAACGTTCTCAAACATGGTTAAGTAATTTTAATCCTTTTAAAATAAGCAATGACATGAGCAATCCCGTTATAGTAGTTAGAGACAAGGAGATTACATAATTGATGCAGTGCTCCGAGACTTTAATTATTAATGAAAGCGGAAGCTCATGATATTGGATACGATCCAAGATGATCATTCAGTCATACGATGACAATTAATTCAAACGTTGAATAAGAATGACCACATCTAATTTTGGAAAGGTTGTTTTCAAAATTGTAAGATTTAAGTATCGACTTAACTCTATCATTGCTTAAAGGTTAATTAAATAGTCAATGTTTTGAATACGATTCGAAAGGTTAAATAAACTATTTAATAAACTTTAGATTTTCTTTATGAAAGGAAATCAAAACATAGCTCTTGTGATCTTTCTTAAGTCTTATGAAGACTACAATAAGAAACATTTCTCAAGTGCTTAAAGGATTAAAAAGGAAAGTTAGGGCATGTGCTTAAATAGAGAACTTATTGAAGTTTCTATTCTAGGCAAGTGAGTTGAGATAAATCTATCTAAGTGAAGGTCAACTATTAGATATATGATATCTTGCGAGTGTGATTAAATTAGAAAGATTAAATACAGATATGGAAGGTGAAGCAAACGTTGTAACACTTACCATATTCTGGATCTAGTAAACTGATAAGGGAACTAAATAAATGTTATTATGTTCCGGTTCTTATGAAGGACATACTTTCAGTTATTTGTTTGGATTTAGTAGACATATTCAATTGTAAAGAATAAATGTTATTCCAATAAAGTTGGAAGGTCACTGAATCTAACATACTAGATTGAAGTCACTATATAGTTGATATATGTGATGAGATCTCAACTAAATATTTGTATGGCTATTATCCTTGATATTTGTAGTTGTTCTAGATGTCGACTCTCTGGAAGAGAAGCGTGCAATTAAACGTCATTCTGATGATGTTGAACCATATGATTATGAATCATGTGGGTTATACGTATCTTATCCAAAGAAGACTAAAATACCCTTTTATGAAAAGGTTATAAAATCTAGAAAATTGTCTAAAGCCTAAACATACCGATGTTTATTGGTTTGTGACAATTAATGCCACAAATAATTGTTTGTTAACCTCTACGACTATTTTTAGAAATAGTCAAGTGTACTCAGTGAAGTGCATAATTCGGAAAGCCCGAAAAGTTCGAGCTAGTACGAATATGAGATTGACGAGCTACTTAGGAATTAATCTTCAATTGGATTGAAGTAATTAATACCTGAAGAGTGTTTCAAAAGTCGTCTGAAAGGGAATAAGATTCTCCCTTGAAGGATACCATCTTTGGGATATGCAATTAGATTGTGTTCCCAAAATGGAAATAACACTTTATATGATAAAGGTGTGACGCAAGCCATGCGATGTATCCCTTACCCGTTTTGGGATAGTGCCCTTATACTTAACCTAGTTCCAAAGAATAAAGGTTGAATAAATTCCATATTAGATATGGAAGAGGATAATGTCGAATCTATCTTAGCCGATGATTTGAAGTTGTCATAGGCAAAGTCAGAAAGGCTTGGAGCCTAGTACGTCATATGCAACTTAGTGGAATATCTTAGCAGGTACGCTTGATATTGTTTACTTGTCCGTGGAGCAAAATGTTTGTCTCCAAACATGCTGTCCTCTAGAGGAAGTGTTTCTTCCAAAAGAAACAGTGGGAGTGAATCAGATCTCAAAAGAGTTTGGGAACCACAAAGATATATTCAACCAATGGAACATGAGCAGACGCCGCATAGCGATGAGGTGTATAACACTGCTCAGTGCACACAAAAATTCTGTAAGTCTGTGGATAACCTTAAGCCTGAAAAGGCTATCGGTATGTTCATCTTGAAGAATGAATGTCTCACGACTTGTGAAAGAATGTTTGAAAGGCAGGTTTGAGAGATATGGCCAGGAGCCATAAAATCTGAATTAGATTCCATTAGTGACAACCAGGTTGTGAACCTAGTCTGTCTTACCTAAGGGGAGTGTCCCTGAAAGGCTGACATGGATAGTAATATGATTACCATAAGGCTATAGTGACGGCTGAAGTGTATGAGGTGTAAACCTTGTAATTACCTTTATCGAGCCAGTTCTATTCAGATGATGCTTGTTATAACTTCGTATCATGGCTATATGATAGTGTTGAAGATGTTGGGCAGACAGCTCGATGTTCATAGACGATGACATGATATGTAAGTCCACGAGATTCATTTATGGACTCAAACAAGTTTCTCTAGACAATTTCTTTGTTTGATAATCAAAGGAGTTTGATTTAGTCAAAAGAAGGATATGCCCAATGTGCAAGAAGGATAGTGGGAGTGTGTTATGATTTTTGAGTAAGGTATTGGATATCTCTCTCATGAATCATCTCCCCATGTCACAGTCAATTAATGTTTGGTAGTTCAAGGTCTTTTACGAAAGCACTTGGATTAGCGCTCTTATTTTAGAAATGAGAATCTATAGTGATAGATTTAACTCGCTCGTTAGATTATTGTTTACCTATATAGATGTGATGCTAAAAAAAGAAGTTTAGCATAGATCACGAGATCTATCTATGTTAGGACATAAGTCCTAAAGATAAGGTGAAAGATGATGCTTATGGAAGGTTTCCTTCGCTATCGCGATAGGAACCATCTTATAGGTAATGCCGGATGTTCATAGTCCATGAATAGTCATGAGCAAGTATGAAAGTAAATCGGTAAATGTCGAGAATATCCTTAAACAAGTTAAGGAAAGTTTCCTAGTTTATTGAAACTTGGAATTAAATAAACGTAGATATACGTACGTAGATCCCGAGTCTTATGAAGGCGAGTGGGAGCTACGTCCGGGTTTGCAATCACTTTGATTAAGTGATACAAAGTTGAGCCGGAAATGTTCTAATACGATGGGTCACCGTAAATTCTACAACTAGGCCAAAACACAAGTAGTGCCTTAGAGGCTAGCGGGAGCAAGACATGGATCTGAAGGTTCATTCTTGAACCTTGTACGGTTCTTCCACCTTTTCTATATAGCCGATATAGTAAGTGGATTCATTGCTTGAAGCAAGGACCGTGGTCTCGTCGAGATTCGTGTGTGTGTTGAGGCGGTTCCTTTGACTTGGTCATTTGGAGCATGATATGAAGATAGTCCGAGTCCCCACGGATAGTAATCCGTTCATGGCTGTGGCTAGTTGCGAGTATTGCATAAGATTCTTGTATTTCAACTTGGTCTTGTGTGTGTGCTAGTGATTGGTTTTAGGCCAAGTGGGAGATTGTTGGAATAGTGTCCTAAACCCAATCGGGTTGGACCGGATCCGACCGGGTCGGATCATTTCTACTATTCCTTTATGTTTATACATATATAAAATGGTTTTTCTGTTGTCATATATCTGTTCTTCTAAAGAACCAATTATGAATTGTTATATGGTAACGTCCTTAGTATTAAACTGTGGTAGAGAAACCATGATAGGCGATTATGGTTGATGAGATCTCTAATCACTTTAATAAGTTTGATACTTAAATGTCTCTAGCCGATGTACTATTAAACAGACATTGATAGTATAAAAGACTAGCACGTATTAGATGTCTTCGTCTTTAAGGGCGTGGATAGATCTCGTCTATCGAAGTGTGTAGACACTTGGACCGTACGTGGACGTGTATTAGAGAATGCGTACGTTAGATCGACCCACTTACACGGTTAAGTTGTCACACTATGTGGCGGTTGTGTAATTATCCTTAGGACCGGAGTCTTCATGGCATCACGGTGTGGATTGTCATGCTTTGACACTATTGAGGTTTCCCCAGCCACGGGGCGATCATGCGGTAGTGATTGGGTACGATATCGAAGCACGCGGAGTATACATGATTGGTCGTCCGGGAATCGCGTATCCTATGATTGGGATCGAATATCCGAAATGGCCTTCTTATAAGGAATGTATTACTCTCGTGAATCTTTGCAAAGTGGGAGTAAACGAGTTACTTCGAGAGAGCATGATATCCAGATTATAAGATACGGTCGTTGATGTTTTGACACTCGACTAACGACCGTATGGATATTATTACAGCGATAGGATTGTAAGTTACACGGTAATCGTTTCACATGAAAGGTAGTAGTCATTGCATTTGACTCTTCCGATGATGGGGGTCACGGTGTGTTGCTAGACGCTATCCCGTGATCGTTAGGTATGAAGGGCATTTTTGTAATTTGCACTTTGTGTCTACGGCCAACATATTCGGAAGCCTATCGGGTCACACACATAAGAACATCTAGCCGGATTAAAATGTGGTTATAGTTGATAACCAAATAAGGAAAGTTTATCTCGAGACTATAAAGGTTATAGTGGTAAATTAATATGGTGGTATTTATTTATTATGAATAAAATAAATACAAGATATTAATAATATTATATTAATTAAAGAATATTCCGGAAGCCAATATTTGGCTATATAGGGGCGCACATTGAAGTGTATAAGATACACTTGGATTGTGCAATTTAATTAATGGTATTACCATATATTAATATAAGATATTAATATATTAATATATATAGCCAACATGCGTGTGATGTACATTGGATGTACATGTGCACAATTTCATTGGTTATATTTATATATATAGATTTATTTGTGTAATATATATGTGATATATACACACGTGTAAATTGATTTATGGTAATAAAATAAATATAGTCAATATTAGATATTGACAATATCTTGGAATATTCAATATAAGATATTGACAAAAATCCTAGATTTATTTAATATGAGATATTGTAATAAATGAGATAAATCAATCAAATATATTTTCCTTATTTTATTGGGAAAAGGTTTTCTTCTCCTCCACTCTGATAGATGGCGACACCTACACTATAAATAAGAGGTGGGTGTCAAGCTCTTTTGTACATCACAATTGCAAGAGCTCATAGTTCTTGTGTAAAATTGGAGAGCATCCTATAGAGAGTTGGAGAGAGGGGAAAAAGGCCGGTCTAAAGCAACCGGAGTTTTCCAATAGCAATCCATGACGGGATTCCGGCGGGTCGTTCGTGTGGACTAGCGGTAGAGGCCGAACACTTGGGCGGCTCTATGCGAACTACTCTCCTTAGACGGTCAAAGCGTCGATCTTATAGATCAACCAAGGTAACCACCGTCTTTAGCTTATTTGTTTATTGCTTAAACGAAGTCGATCTTGGGTCGATAGGAAATAAATTTTTGAATTCCGCTGCGTTCCCGCGTAGATTTCCTAACAGGTTAGGAGGATACTGAAACGGATTATGTCATTGGCTATTTATAACATTATAACTTGAAGGAACGAATTCAAACGGAGCAGTGTATTCACCAACCATTTCAACACGAACATGACTACTTGAAGGTTGATTTAAAAGATTATGACTTTGTCTGACTGGTTCATACTGAAACTGTTGGTCCGAAGCTTCACCAAGCCTTTGTGTAGGAACATGGTTTTCAAACCCACTACATCCATATTGTTGCTCGAATGGATTAAAATTTGGATCTGTAGCAAGTTCTTGTGCCGGAGAAGGGAAATTACCAAGACTATAATCCGAATTATTGTTATCATCCGGGGCATTGCAATCTTGATTTAAATCAATGCCATCATCCTCAAATATCGGTTCATTGTTTGCCTCACTCGGTGTAGCATTCACGCTAAAAATTACATTTTTACCGTCGAGGCCGCTTCGATGTAACCATTTAGTGTCTTGTCGTCTAAGATATCATCGGTGGTATATTCCCCACACTAGCATAAGTAAACAAAGCTTCTACGCCGAGCTTTGAAACAGACCGATCAATACCAAGCCTCACATGCAATTTATCCAACAACGCATTCAATCTTATGTTCTTTCGGACAAATAATGAGAACATCGATCCATTTACATGATTCCACCGGTTATAGAGAGGATCGTACGTAAATTCTCCGTTGAACGAGACAACAATCATAGAGTTGCGATTATCTGTTTTTTTTTTAATAAAACAATTCAAGTCATTATTAAATCATTCAATATCAACTTAGATAACAACTTAAAATGCATTATAGACATTCAATATAATAATTCAAAACCCTACCTAAGCAAATTTATCACAAATAGAAAACAAAATATACTTACACGAAAACCCTACTAATTAAACCCCAACAAGGAAAAAAAGACTATGTTTCAAACAAGGAAACTAAGACTTTTAACACTTAAAACTCTTTCACTCTAAGTTTAAGTGTGATCAATATTTCCAATAACAATGGTCTCTGAAACAGAGCCATTTTCAGTACCATTTTTGGGTAGAAAAACACCCTTATGTAAGATCAAAACATCAATATGGACAATTCCATTACTACCAACAACAAATTTTCCAACTTCTCAAAACTACAATACCAAATCAACAATACCAAAGTTTACTACAATCGAACAATACCAAAGACTTAAACATACTACTTAGATGTATAAACATTACATAAACAACCTACTTAAAACACACATTTCGGTTAAATACATATCATTACTACAATATAAATAACAAAATCACTACTTAAAACACACATTTCGATAAATACATATCATTACTACAATATAAACAACATAATCACTACTTAAAACACACATTTCGGTTGAATACATATCATTACTTACACTAAACCCTATTAATTAAACCCTAAACAATAACACTAATTAAGAAAAGACTTAAACACACTACTTAAATGTATAAACATTACATAAACAACCTACTAAAAACACACATTTAGTTTAAGTACATTTCATTACTAGCATAAATAACATAATCACATTGAGCACTTGAATTAAGACAAATTAAATAGCAAAAACTTACTCATTTGAGCACTTGAATGATGAAAAAATGGACTTGAAAGATGAAGAAGTGGTCATAAAATGTATATTAACATGAAAGACTCTGAAGGAATGAGAAAAATAACCCGTAATGTGGTTTATATTGAACAAGTACCTTACAACAACATTAATTGCCATCTACCACTTCCAAATGTAGATAATTGTTTTGTAAACGTAGAAACAGTACGTTTAAACGTAGATAAATGCGTTCTAACCTACGTTTAAACGTAGAGAAATATACATTTATTATAACTTTCCTAATTTATTGAAATAACATACGTTTAAACGTAGATTCTCTACGTTTAAACGTAAGGATACTACGTTTAAACGTAGGTTATTTCAATAAATTAGGAGTTGCAATTATTCAAATTTATCTACGTTTAAACGTAGGGTTCCTTACGTTTAAACGTAGAGAACCTTACGTTTACCTGATTTACAATGTCAGAAAGGGCATGACCTGATTTACAAGTCAAAGGTCTGACACAACCTGATTTTCCAATTTCTGTCATCATCTACAAGAATCATCTAAAGAAGGGAATCGAGGAATGTTTTAGGGTGGGTGGTGATGAGTGTATTTAGACTGAAATGACACATAGGATAATCGGAATCACAAAAAATATACACAGGATGCAAATCGTAGGACTCCGATCACTCTACGGGCCACTTCAGTCCTCGTAGAATCACCACTCAAAAACTTTCCGAGAGTCCATCGTTAAAAGTCATTGATGGATTCATGGATCCTATCAAACAATAAGGTTGTGTTTGTTTTGGGTTGGAGTTTTTTTTTGAAATTTTTTTTTGGGGGTTTTTTAAATAAAATGATTTAAATAATGATTAGAAAGTTAAGATATTTTTCTGAAATTTGTGTAGATTATGAAATGATTGGTGAATAAAGTAGAATAATGAATAAAATAATTGTAAAAATGTAATAAAGTTGATAAAGTAAAATGATGAGAGATGATTTAATATTTTTTTATTTGTAGTTGAAGATTTGATTGGTGAGAGAATTGTAAAAAATGACTGATGATGTGATGCACAAAAAACTCCCAAAAAAAACTTTTGGCAAAACAAACGGAGCCTAAATGGTTCCAAAATGTCATTTGTAAAGTAATATTTGATTTTTTTTTTTTTTTTTTTTGTTGTTGAGAAATATTTGATATATTTTCAATGGACCTCATTTCATCTACATTGATCGACCGCTACTAAGTGTCATGAGGACACTCCCAGCAGATGCCCTATATGGTGTCATATCCCTAAAATGAAGATAAAAATAGAGTTTACCCTAAAATAGTTTTCACAGCAAAGTCCCTATCCATATTTATTTTTAGGGATATGAACAGTGCATCTCTACTTGTGGGGATGCACTATTCACGCCCTAAAGATATTTAATTATTAAAAATTATAGAGATAGGGATAAGGATGCTGCTGGAGTGAAATAATAAATATTTAATGTGTATAAATAGGGTTGTGAGGTAGAATATGTATTATTTAATATTAGTTGAAATATTATAGGGATAAAGATATTGATGCTGTTGTGGAGGTTTTTGGATTGAGATATTATAAAATAGATATATGTATCACTTTATTTTATTTTAGAAATAAAATTTGATGCTTCTGTCGAGAATGCCTTAAAGACATACCTAGTAGCATGAAGAAAAATGTTCAGCGGCCGGTGCAAAGAATCCTAAGGACATTAAGCAATAGCATAATCAAAAATGTTTTTTTCTTCTTCTGAAAATCAAAATGAAAAATGTTACGATCACTTAAAACATTATTATTATTATTATTATTATTATTATTATTATTATTATTATTATTATTGATAGAAGACAATATTATTCAAATAAATAATATTAACAATATACACATTAATTACGAATATATAATTATTCGTAATTAATACGCAATATCTACAATTAATGTGTGAATATTGATATTAAATAATAATATCACTTTCTCTCCTATATAAAGGAGTACCAGTGTAACATTTTGATAAATCAATAAAAAAACCCACTTCAGTCTTTATATTTCTGCTAGTATTCTGATTTTCTTTATCACTTTCTCTCCTATATAAAGGAGTACCAGTGTAACATTTTGATATATCAATAAAAAACCCACTTCAGTCTTTATATTTCTGCTAGTATTCTGATTTTCTTTATGGTATCAGAGACAGGGGCGAGGGTTCGAATACCTTAACATTGGTGAACCCTCGCCCGATCCGTCTTCCGCTTCTAAACAAATTATCAGCCAATATACAGAAACCTTTTTTCAATCGTGCGTTTCATTCAACATTATAGTCCAGGAAAAAGGCCAAATTCATCATCCATGCATCCATCTCCAATGTATTTCTTTCCTCAACCATGCGTCCAAATAAATGTCCATCGTTGAGAAGAAAAAAAAAAGAAAAAAAAAAAACAGTTATTTTTCTATCTTGCAATTTCATCCACTGTGTCAAAAAAAAAAAAAAAAAAAAAAAAAAACACACACACACACACACACATTCAGCATCCAACATCTTCATCACCAAAAATCTGAGTCCAGTAATTTTTTTTATGAGTCCATAATGTTTAGAGTTTAGATATGTTATTTCTCTATTAGCAAAATACCGATCTTAGCATATGTTATTTTTCTCTTTGGCATCCATTCTATGTTTTTTTCCAGGTGAAAAAAAAAGATACAGATCTATTGCATTTGTCAAAACTGAAGGCCGATATCAGATTCATTCAACCAAAATGGCAGAATCAAGCGTGCACCCAGAGTCAAACATACAAACTTATGGACTTCGGAAGAACATCCGGAGTGGAGATGCCCTCCACGAATATCATAACTATGGACTCCGGAGGAACCGCCGGAGTGGAGATGCCCTCCAAAACACAACAACCTATGGACTCCGGAAAAGCATGCGGAGTGGAGATGCCCTCCAAAAATCACAACTATGTTCTCCAGAAGAACAACTGGGGTGGAGATGCCCTCCAAAATATCAACTATGGACTCCGAAAGAACAATCGGAGTGGAGATGCCCTCCAAAAAATCACAACTATGGACTCCGAAAGACTCACCGGGGTGGAGATGCCCTCCAAATTATGCTAAGACAAACTCAGCCTCCAAACCCGGCCTCGTTTGAGGAGGGTGATAGAAGACAATATTATTCAAATAAATAATATTAACAATATACACACATTAATTACAGAATATATAATTATTCTGTAATTAATACGCAATATCTACAATTAATGTGTGAATATTGATATTAAATAATAATATCACTTTCTCTCCTATATAAAGGAGTATCAGTGTAACATTTTAATAAATCAATAAAAAAACCCACTTCAGTCTTTATATTTCTGCTAGTATTCTGATTTTCTTTATCACTTTCTCTCCTATATAAAGGAGTACCAGTGTAACATTTTGATAAATAAATCAATAAAAAACCCACTTCAGTCTTTATATTTCTACTAGTATTCTGATTTTCTTTAATTATTATTATTATTAATATTATTTTAAATCATACAGATATATAAACAAATAGCAGATTTATGATTTGGTCAATCAATCCTAAAATAATTAAATGTCTTTTTTTAATTATCTGCAAATTTCTTCTTGGATAAATATATCCTACTCAGAATAATAAAACAACGATAAATTTTCTTCTAATAAGGAAAAAAAAAAAAAAAAAAAAAAAAAAAAAAAAAGCAATTGATGTGGTCATCCGGCATTCTGATTGTATCAACAACAAGGGCATTTTCCATCATCGCCCTTCAAAGCATGATGCTCGGGTACTTGCAAAATCCATAACCTGCATATACATTTAAAAAAACACCAGATCATAAATTAAAAAAAGTAAAATATTAAAGACCCTTTTTCCGAGTCAAACTCTGCAAACACAAACCGAAACTGAACTCCGATTCAGTCGGATGAATTGGTTCCAAATGCCGAGAGCTTTAAACAAAAAGAAAGCAACTTACTTGGGTCTTGGGTGGTCTGGACGGCCAGACCATTAAAGTAACAAGAACTCCCAGCATTCCTAAATTGTGTCCAGTAAGAGCTAAAAGCGTAACTCGAAAACCGGACCAGATTAGTCGGTTTATAGCACTTCCCACCCGGTTGGATCGCATCACATGTTCCATTTCCTTGACCACAAGCATAACTCAATGCTCCAGCCAATGCAGTCTTGTTATTAGCCCCACCTTTAGCCACCACACACCAAATCTTCCCCTTATAAGGCTCGTTATTTGTCGGCGTAGGCAACGGTTCGTAATCCGAATCAGGCGTCTTCCCGCTTAAATCAATTCCATATACATTAGTCCCATTCGGATACAACAACCCGAAATGCCGCTCCGTTCCTGGACCCGGTTTCTGGTTCTCATTATACAAAGCAAAAAGAAAAGTCGGTATAACCGAAAACGGCCTTGACGGTATACCCATTACCGGCTTGGACATAAACTTTCTAACCACATTCCGGTTATAAGTTGCGGAATTATAAATATTAGCACCGATTTGGTCAACATCACCACCATTGGGCCAACCGGTTTCCGCGATAAATAACCGGATATTCGGGTACCCGAGCCGAGTCATTGCGAAAACAAGTGAATCCAGCATCTGGTCTAATAAGTTTGTGTATAACAAACCCGAAACAGGGTCCGAATAGGTAACATTTGTTGGAGATAATAAGGCGTAATCAAGGTTAATGTTGTTAGGTTGGGCAACCCATGGAAAATAAGTGTAGACGTCTATGAAAAAAAATGATTTTGTACGATTCAAAAAGCGTAGCAATGGGATCACGACTTCATGGGTAAGATCAGACCTGAAATAATAAAAGAAAATTCATTTATTTAGAAAGAAAATCGTAAGCAAATCTTGTATTATACTATAACTCTTACTAATAAATTATGCTTTCTATTAGGGAAAATACTTGTGTGGAGGGATTAAATTATGACGGGTGAAACGATTAGTATCACACAGGTTAAACATCAATTATAGCTTTACAAAAAAAACATAAATTATAAACAACATGGTTCATATGAGTAATTATACATGCACAATGATTGTGCCACAACGAGTGACACAATGGTCATATACACTGTTGATAATGTTAATTTTACATGGTGCAGGTGATCGTTGTACCACTCGTTGTGGCATAACCGTTTTATCCGTATCATTACTCGGTTCACATTAAATCATTGTGTCACTCGTTGTGGTACAATCATTGTGTCTCTCTATCATTACTGTAATACGTAGGAGTATGAAAATTTCCAATCTTGGTCAAAGACACAAAAAAAAAAAAAAAAATCAAAATGACCTATCATTGGGAAAAGAGGCGACATTAATTATTACTGACCTGAAAGTGCCATTGGAAGGTGGGAATGAAGATTCCAAGATGTCCATAGCCAATGGAGTACCGACTTTGATTTTCTTCAAACCAAATTTCTTAAGAGAGTACCTGATCCTGCTCATGGCCGGGACAAGATTGAACCAGGTAGTATTTGGTGGATTGCTTGTGATTTCATTTCCAACTAGGAGGTACCGGATCAGAGTCCGATGATAAAACGGCACCACATTGATCTGTACCCATTGATCCGCCAGTGTTTGATTTGATGAAATATTAGTTATAATCTCATTAGGAACCATGATCGACACTCGAAGATCTGTGCCTCGGAGTGCTTTGAGGATTTTGGGATTAGCATCGTAGATTTTGACCTGTTTGGCGTTGAGCTTCTTGAGGAGATCTACGGATTTTGATGGCTTTGGAAGATTGTTTCCCAGCTGACCGTAGCATACTCCGACTTTGGGTGTAAGCTCCGACCCTGTAAAAATATAAGAACAGAGGATTCTTGATAATGAGCATCAAGTGTTTGTTCATATTCCTCAAAGAAAAATGTTGCAATAAATAAAAAACAGCCATTGAGGGAAAACATAAACATACTGGAAATGAAAGCAAAAGAAGCAAACAGAGATGAGAGTAGAATCAGAACAAAGAGGCCCATCTTCTTCTTCTTCGTCTTGATTACTACTGTAATAATTGGTGGTGGTCGGAATGTTTTTCCGACAGCAGATGCGTTTTGGTATAATGCTGCCGACAGAGAAAGAGACGACCGTTGGGGTTTGAGGAAACGGGGTGGGTTGCTAGCTTTATAAAGATTTTGCAGAGCAAATATTGGTCTTGGTGACCGTTGAGGAAGGAGGAAAAAGGGCTGTTAGCTTTATCAAGATTCTACAAAGCTCTTTTAGCTGCTTTTGATATTGGTAATTTGGTATGGGGGTATTTTTTTTTTTTTTTTGGTAACTTTTGCAAAGTAAATGTAAAAAGATAAAAGAAATGATAAAAAGATAGGGAAATATTTATTCCACGATAACTAGTCATACATATTTTTATAATATCATTACTAATTACAGAATGTATGTTTATGAATATGTTTCATTTTAGATAAAATCTTGTATCGGTAACGTAGTAGAATACTCATCCCATTTAAGTGTGAGACATAAATGTTTTCTCAACTCAGGTTAATCCTTTTAGACCAAACGAGGACGGCAATCTAAGTAGTTGACCGGACATTTATAACTTATTTAGCAGTACCATGTCCGGGATATGGAGGCGTTACATTTTATTATAAAAAAAAAAGTGTTTTTTGCGCTTTATAATAAAACTATCAATACTCGAAGAGATGCCGGAGAATAAGTTCCATTTTGGAGTGTGGACTTGCAGGCATAAATAGTGAAAGAAGGGTGACTTTTCTATAAAGCAAATTTTTTTTTTTTTTTTTTTTTTGTTGAAATTTTTATTTACCTTTTGTAACTTTTGGAAAGTAAAAGGTAAAAAGGTAAAAAGGATAAAAGAAATATGATCTCTCCAAAGCTTAGGAAGGACTCATCTACTACTTTATCTAGGGGTGAACAAAAATTCTAAAACCAAACCAACCGGCTGAACCAAATTGAACCAAACCGGAAATGTATAAACCGTGGTTTTTCGGTCGGTTTTAATATATCTTAAAACCAAACCGTTGAATACAATTTGGTTCCAATTTAAGAAAATAAAAACCGTTTAAAACCGGACCAAACCGGATAATATATATATACACACACACACACACTCACTCACAGTCACACACACACGCACACACACACACACACACACACACACACACACACACACCTACATATAATACTTTAAAACATGTATACGCTTTTTACTATCTATCTCAATCTATTTGAACTTTTTACGTAATAATATAGTCTTCTTTACATAGTTAATTTCATATCCTACATACTCAAATTTTGTTGATCATTTCACAGAATTGCCTTCAATCCTTTGAAAGAATCTTGAGTACATTTTGGTTCACAACTCACCACTGCTAACTCGTTCTTCTATTTATACTTGCTCAACACCAAATTTGAAATATGTGGATGCTCATTTGAATGACTTACTTCTCTCAATGATATTGATGAACTTCATTATGGATATTTGTCGATCTTGATTTGTATGACTTACTTCTCTTAATGATATTGATGAACTGCATAATGTATATTTTTTTATTACTGGATAAATGCATTTATAAACCTTAGTTTTATATACGATTGTCTTTGATTTGCTTATAATTAGGTTATGTTGGTCAATAACATTATACAAATAATCAATATCAGTGTTTTGGAGATCATAAAATCATGAATATTTTCTTACTAAATAAAGCTCAAATCTATATCACATGTTTATTCATTTGATATATGTGTGTGTGTGTGTGTGTGTGTGTGTGTGTGTGTGTGTGTGTGTGTGTGTGTGTGTTATCTATCTTCCATTTGTCTCTCCTTACTTATGAAACAAATATATTCCTCTTTCTTCCCTAATCTTACTCAAAATACTATTTTGTGTTATGTATTTTGAGATTTATGTATGTCATTTAATAATATAGTTGTTTGTTCATTAATAGTACTTTTTTTAAGTTGATGATTCATAGATGATCGAACTGAAACGAGTAAGATAAGAACCATGTGAAAACCGTAATAAACCGGAACCAAGCCGAACCAAACCGGACCGAATAACATGGTTTACGTCTTCAAACCGTTCTAGTTTGGTTTCAAAAATTTGAAACCGTATAAAATGGTTCGGTTTTAAAAGTGATAAAAAACCGGCCGAACCGGACCATGTTCACCCCTAACTTTATCAAGCTCATTGCTAGGAACATCTGTCACTGGACCAAACATTTTCAAAGGGCCAAAGGTACAACATCTGTGATGCATTATCCCTATAAGGATAGCAAATTATACAACAAAAGAAATATTATGCTACTCAATGTACGTGTGAACGATATGTTAGATCCGTGATACAGTATGTGTAAAAAATTATTACACAGAATAAATTACAACAATAAAAAAGAATGCATTATAAAATACTCAAACTGATGCGAGTACGAACATTTTGTCCTTGAGACAGTTTGCTCTAGTACAATGTCTATACACGTTGCTAGCAATTGTTTTCCAAAATATAACGGTTTATGTGTTCGATGTAGTGACACTTCAAACTTTGAACAGACAACGAACTCTTCTGGTGTCCCGACATTCTTTTCAATAAAATGCAAACTACCTCACTATATGATATTAAAATGTTAATATACTTTCGAGTAGCATTAACAAGGTAGACTTTGTTACCTTTCAAAACACTCGTATTTGCTAGAAATTGTGTGACTACACCTCCATCTTCATGAGGAGGGCTCGATCATAATCAAATCATGCATGACCATCAAAATGAGAATATATATCGTAGCTTAAATAGGGGCGGACATAGGATTTTGGGTAAGAGGGGGCAATAAAATTTAAGGGGGGAAGGGGGCAAACGATATGCTTTATACATATATTAGTATAATTTTCCGGATCAAGGGGCCAGTTGTTCCCTTGGTTGTACGTAGCTCCGCCATTGACCTTAAATCTTTGAGTATTTTCTTGATTCATTTTAATTTCCTTATCTTGTAGTGAACAAATGAATCAATAATGATTCATGTCCTTTGTGACGCCCCGTTCCGGACACCAAGTCCTTATCCGGAAAGAACATCCGGCATGCATATATTTTTTTTCTTTAATAAATCAAAAAAGTATATACACGTAAGCCTACATCATCATACATTAATATCAATTGCAAAGCGGAAGACTTAAAAGAACAACTCGGGAATATCAAACGACAAACAAAACAGATCGATCAAAGTTCCAAATCAAGTCTAAGAACATCCTCAAAGAAACAACAGAATTAAATGTTGTTTAAACTATTACAATCCCAAATAAAAAAAATAAAACGGGAAGCTAAAAGTCTAGTGGCATCTCAAACGTTAAACGTTTACAATTCCAAGTTATTATTGAAACAATGAAAAGTAAAATAAACTTCATCTCGAACTCCAAGCTCAAACGTCTGCATCTTGACTATCGTCATAGCCAAACTCATCTACCTGCCAATCTTCTCGGGGTGGGGTACAATAAGGAAAGGGGGTAAGTACATTTTGTACTCAGTAAGGGGTAGATACACATCTAACACATATGTTGCATTAAAATACACTCCCCTTTGCTAGGTCTGTTAGCACCACCACGAGCAATTATCTATGTTACATTGTAATTCAATGACACAATGCCCGAATGATGGGTATGAACCGGGACATATTCATCACCTCATATGGCACAGATGGTTCCATGTGGAACATTTCCCAAAACCTGAATATTGTCCGTTACGTATGAGAAATGATTCAATGCTACGAATCATAAATGTGCCTCACCAAGAATTACAACGTTTTAGCTTTTAGACTCATCACATATGTTTATTACGTAGTTAATCTAACCACCTAAGTTCATTCACATATAAGGCTCCTTAGGGACTTCTAGTTCTAGACATCTAATTACACTACCTAGCACGTTGTAAAAGAATCATTGACTACTAAATCAATGTCCGACAAGGCCTAAACAACGCATTCCGGTGCTCCCACCTTCTCCCCGCAGAGAGTATCAGTTGTGGTGCGATTTGATAACAAGGCTACCAGAAGTCGATATTAAACATTGTAAAATAACATGGAATGCCCTCAAAGGCATGCAAACCAATCAAACATATTGTACACAAGTAATATCAAAACAAGGTGAATATCACATTGAATAATATTTTGGAACATAAACACTGCATTTAAATTTTATTATTATTATTATTATTATTATTATTATTATTATTATTATTATTATTATTATTATTATTATGATTATTATTATTATTATTATTATTATTATTATTATCTATTTATTTATTTCTATTTTGTTTTCTGCACAAGAACGGAGTTGTCTTTTCTTTTGTTTTTCTCCTTTTGAAGACAAAATGCGTCGGCCCCATAGCTGCATGATACAGTTCTTTTCTTTTTATCATTATCATTATGAACAGATATTTAATATTATAATATATCAGAAAACTTTGACAGCATGAATTTATACTGTCCCTGTTCTTCAACGGCAACAATGCTGAGTATTTACCATAAACAAATTAACCATACATACAAAACGAGAAACAAAATCAAACAAGAGACAAAATAACATCATAATAATTATATACAGTTGAACATCAAAATCCGTTTAAGATCTCAAAATACCTTCGAATGAACAGACAAATGTAGAAGAAAGCAAAAGGGAAAGGAAAACCTAATCGGGTTTCATCAGCCGCAATTTTATTGAAATCATAATCTGTCAAAAAGCAGGAACTTACATTGTGGGCTTCACCCTTATATACCTAGGCTATATTAGCAGGTAAAATGACTGCTCTGTCCTTTTACTATATTTACAAAGTAATACATCATTTAGCAAGTAACATATTACATATCTAGCACTACTTTTATTCAAAGCATTAGATACATCATTTGTAATACCCTCCCGCAAACCCTGTGCCTCTGTAAATGTCCTTAACACCAAGCCCATGAAGTAACCGAGAGAGGCTAAATCGATCTAAGGCCTTTGTAAACAGATCAGCAAGTTGAAACTCTGACCGAACAGGTAATGGCTTGATGATACCCTTCACATATTTTTCACGAACAATGTGGCAATCGATTTCAATGTGTTTCGTTCGTTCATGAAAAACCGGGTTTTCAGCAATGTAAATTGCACTATCGTTGTCGCAAAACAGAGGAACATGTTTGGTTTGATGAATGTCCAAGTCAGCCAATAGGTAAATCAGCCATTGAGTTTCGCAAGTTGCCATTGCCATGGCACGGTACTCAGCCTCCGAAAAGCTACGAGAAACAGTGGGTTGTTTTTTGGACCGCCAAGAGATCAGGGCCTGGCCCAAAAAGACGCAATACCCGGTGACAGAACGCCGAGTCTCAACGCAGCCGGCCCAGTCGGAGTCTGCATACGCCTTGAGTGAAAGATCATTTTTCGCAGGAAAGAAGATTCTTTGTCCCGGATTACCCTTAAGAAACCTTAACAGCCGGATTCCGCTGTTGGTGATTGACAGTCGGAGCATCAAGAAACTGACTGAGTTGTTGGACGGCGAAAGAGATGTCCGGTCGGGTGATGGTTAAGTAGAGCAACTTACCAATGAGACTGCGATAGCTACTGATGGCTGAAATGGGATCCGAATCGTCATGAGAAAGTTTCTGATTCATCTCCATTGGGCTCACCAAGGTCTTTTATATGAAAGGTTTGATCTAGATGTCTTTTGATTGACTGCACTTCACTAGGACAATTGCTTGCTATTACAATGTCATCAACGTACACCAAAAGTGCAGTGAAAGACTCCGAACTGACCTTCAAGAAAAGGCTGTAATCATTGATGGATTGGGAATACCCTTGTGCTAATAAGCTCGATCAACTTTGCGTTCCATTGACGACTGGCCTGTTTAAGGCCGTATAGTGATTTCTGGAGCTTGCAAACTTGGGATGAAGAAGAAGGGAACCCGGGAGGTGGCACCATATATACCTCCTCATGGAGGTCACCATGTAAGAACGCATTGTTTATATCCAATTGTTCTAGTATCCAGCCCTTTGCAACAGCCACAGCTAATAATGTACGAACGGTTGTCATCTTTGCTACGGGGCTGAAAGTCTCCAAATAATCAACCCCTAACTGTTGTGTATACCCTTTTGCAACGAGCCTAGCCTTGTACCGTTCTATAGACCCATCTGGATTGTGTTTCACTTTGAAGACCCATTTGCAGCCAATGGGCATTTTATTGGGGGTAAATCGACAAGTGTCCATGTTTTATTTGCTTCTAGGGCCCTAATTTCTGTCTCCATGGCCTGCTGCCATTCTAGGTACTTTGCAGCCTCAGCAAAAGAACGTGGTTCAAGATTTAACATAATATTGAATGCAAATGATTTGTAGTGTGGTGTAAGCAAGTCATAAGATAAAACGTCCTGAAGAGGATGTGCTGTGGTGCAAGATGAAGCAGCATGTGGAAATTTGGAAAGGTTGCAATGATAGTCTCTCAACCAAGAAGGTGGCCTATGTTGCCTAACAGGTCTGTTTTCAGCCTCGGGTTCAGGTGCAATAGGTGGTAAATTTTCAGATTCTGGTGGTAGAGGAGAACCACTATCCGTGGTATCAACAGGCAAAGTAGGGCAAACCGGGGAAGGAATTAATTCGTGTATGAAAGAGTCTTGATCTGATTGGATTTCAGAGAAGGGAAAAGATGACTCAAGGTAGGTAACGTCCCTAGAAATAAAAATGGACTGTGTTTTGAGATTGAAGAGAATGCTACCTTTGGTAGTAGAAGAATACCCTAAAAAACAACATTGAAGACCCCAATGACAAAACTTTGATTTATGAGGGTCAACATTGGCAGCATATGCAAGGCAACCAAAAACTCTTAGATGATCATAGGAAGGGACAATTTCAAACAACTTCTCGTGTGGGGTGGAATTTTGAAGTAAAGGCGTGGGCGTTATATTTATGAGATAGACTGCGTGTCGTATGCAAAATCCCCAAAACGATACAGGCAAATGAGCCTGAAATAACAAGCTACGGGCAACTGCTAGAATATGTTGGTGCTTGCGTTCAACAAGCCCATTTTGTTGTGGTGTGTGAGTGCAAGACGTTTGGTGTATTGCCCCCTTAGAACTATAAAAGTCAGGCATATTGAACTCTTGACCGTTGTCGGTTCGAAAAACTTTAATCCGTTTATTAAACTGCGTAAAGGCATATTCATAAAAATGAATTATGACCTGTCTGACTTCTGACTTATGACAAAGTAAAAAGACCCAACAATACCGACTGTAGTCATCTACAACGGTAAGAAAGAAACGCTGATTTTGTAAAGTTGGTTGCCGATAAGGCCCCCAAATATCTAGATGAACCAAATCGAAACTAGAAATTGACTTAGAAGTACTGTTTGGAAAAATGCTTTCTTTTAAGTTTAGACTTGAAGCAAACATCACAGTCTTTATTAGAAGGCAAAGTAACAAATGGAGCTACATTATGAACAAGCTGCAGTCTAGGCATGGATAAAAGACCCATCCTGCAATGCCACAACTTGTCATCTGCAGTTGAAGATAGAGCAGCTGTGGAGAGCTGAGCACTGGGGGGCTGTGGATGTGCAACAACAGAATGCTTAGATGGTAGAGATGCTTCAAGATAGTAAAGGCCTGAGGATTTTTTAGCTGTACCAATCATCCTCATATGCCTCACCTCCTGAATATCACAAAAACCAGCATGAAATGACACTGTGTACTGACCAGACTTTGTAAGTGTACTAAGGGACAATAAATTGAAGTGAAATGCAGGGGCATAAAGAACCGAATGCAATGTGAGTGAATCATTAAGTGGAACATCCCCAATGTGTGTGACTGCGACAAAACTACCATTAGGAAGCGTAATGTGTTTATTGTGAACAGGTCTATATGAAGAAAATAGAGAAAGGGAGCAAGCCACATGGTCAGTGGCTCCGGAATCCAAAATCCAATACATGACAGAGGGTTTTTGTGCCTTACCCATGTCAGAGTGGTTAAAATTTGAGTTCAGGATTCTTTGTTCGCTTCGGCCCGCCGATGTTGCCGACCACTCGATTTGCGGTGTCTCGCAATTCTTTGAAAAAGCTTTAACATCTCGGCATATTGCTCGAAGTAAAGGAAGAATCGCCTTGATACCGACATTCCGCATTGTTCCCTATCCCGTTGTTGTGCCATATGCACCGCCTTTTGCTCGAAAACACGGGGGAAATCCGTGTTTCTTGTAACACCGGTCCTCTCGTATGTCCGGTTTTGCTACAATACGTACACTGTACATTCTTCCTTCCACTGAAATTAGAGGATATCTGTTGCGGATTTGTGATCATAGAACGCCTGGGAGGTAGCTGCTTAACAAAGTTCCCATGTGTATCTACTGAGGCATTTTGTAGAACGGTTGGTGTGCTTCCTTGGTAACTGATGTATTATTTTTATATGATTAAATATACGTTATATTATTATGTTTTATCAATGAATTCTATATAAAATATATGAAATTATGATATAAAATGTTAATCTTTATAATTTAGAGTAGTTAATAGTAATAATAATAAAAGTTTGTAATTTTGTACCGATTTTAGTAAATCGGAGTGTCGTGTCAGATTTACGTGGGTATTTGTGGTATTTTATTGCAGATTTATAAACCGAGACCCCGAGAATCGACATATTGAAGTTTAACCATATCTCTGGAATAATTTAGAGAGTGCCACGAGCTTAAATGGTCAATTGAATAGCTTAAGTGGACAAGTGGCCAACCAATCTGGATAAGTAATAATTGAGAAATGTCTTCGACAAACGAATGGCTCATCAAAACAACATTTTCAGAGAAAGTGTTCTTCACGAAAGTTGTAGATTTTTCCGAGAGCTTTCCAATGCAATTTAAATTATGAAGATTGGAGGTCTACAACTTAAACAGTGATCAAGTGGCTAATCGATTTGGATTAAGAAAAATCCCGTAAAAGCTTCGGGAGAACACGAGGTTATCAAGAAGGCGTTATCTGGAGAAGAGTCCTTCATGAAAGTTGTAGAGTTTCTCGAGACCTTAATTTTGGCATTTCGTTTGCAATTTTTGGAGATCCAGAACTCGAGATATGAATTTTATAAGTTATATATAATTATATATAATTATATATAATCTACGCACATCTTTGAAGAGATCAAGTCAGTGGGAGTAATAATTAGTCCGGACCGAGCCGGCCTAATACCGGACCGGTCCGGCCTTTGCCACTTTGCCTATATATAGAAGCTCATCACAGATCGATGAAGGTGTACCATATATATATACATCCTATATATATATATATATATCTCCTCTCTCTTTTCTTTTTAATTTTAGTAGTAGTTGTAAATAAGGCCTTACGCCGTAATAATGTAGTTTTAGTATCGTTATAATGCTCGGGAAAATCTCGGAAGTCGGTTTTGCTAAAGAAGTTGTAATGTCCGGAAAATACGATTTCGAATCAACTCGCCGTATTCGGGTAACTTTTCTTAAGTATTTATGTTTGTTTTTATATTTTTCGTTGTTATAATGTTTTTAGGCTAAATATAATACGGCCAAAACTATGTAATCGGTTTTATTTCGATCTTTTCGTTAAAGAAATGTTGTTAAGTTAAAATGACTAAAATTGAGTTAATTGAATCTTTTTCTATTTTGATCGTATTCGTATTGACATATTTAATCGATCTGAGGAATTCATAATCTAATTATGAATTAACGCCTCGTAGTCAGGATATGAGATAAAAGATAGAAAAACCGGAGGGTAAAATTGGCCGTGTGAATAACGTGATAACGGAATCCGATTTCCTACCCGGGGGTAAATTTGTTTTGGGAGAAATGAATTTTATTATAATTTGTACTCGAGATCGTAATAATGTTAAATCATCGGTTTAATTGAAACTTAAACCGGAAAGTTAAATCGTCCGGCTTTGACAACCGGAGCCTTTAAAATAAAATTGACCGTTTGACGAACGGAATGACTCCTTTTTATCTAAAGGTAGATTTGTACTCGGGACTGTTCGATTAATTCGTTTACCGTAACGGTTGTGGACCTGGGTGATGCAATGGACATATGACAATTTCATACGCTCGTGTGAGGAGGAATTGTTTATCTCTCGAGTGCACCGTTTCATTTACTCAATTGGACCTAAAATAAAAGGAGAGATCGAACACATTTCAATTAATCGAAAAGATCGTATAAACCAATTATATAAGTTTTGGCCAGTTCTCTAAAATTATACGTTTAGTATATTGGTACCTATATAATTATATATATATATATATATATATATATATATATATATATATATATATATATATATATATATATATATACACTTTGCAATTTATGTACATCTATATATATCTATATATCTATATATATTATATTAGAATAACTTTTAAATTACGTATTTATTTTATGTTAACTAGAATAGTAGTGATCCGTGTTATAAAATTGCGATTTAGATCGAGTTAATAATGACTCTTTGGTGTTTAACCACACGTAAAAAGAAATTACCAAGTTCCCCGAGGATTCGACACTCGACTCACCATACTAGCACTACGTCTGACCCGGTACACTGCCGGTTAGGATCGTTTAAACCAGGAAACGTCTGTCAGATTTCTGGCACTGTTTTCAAGGTTAGGTTTAGGGTCTGTCAGCTATTTTGGCGCCGTTGCCGGGGAACACGTCGCTAATTTCTTTTTATGTGTCTATGGTTACTACTTGTATTAGCTTAAAATTCTCGAGAATAAGTCAACACTTTTCTTATCCCATTTCTATTTTATTTTTCGTTTGTTGTTACCTTATAGGTAAATTTCCAATTTTTACTACTATCAATTTCTAGTTATTTTCTATTTTCGTTAGTTGATGACCAGAAGTGGTAAGGCCCCTCTCACTCCTTATAAGCCTGACATAAACACTTACGAAAGGCGAGTTAAGAGTAGAGAGTAAACGCGGTCATACTAGTCGGGAAATCTGACGACCAAGAATCATCTTCAAACGAAATACGAGAATGGTCGAAATCGGTGATGAAACACACGAACAAGGGTGGAACATGCTCTAGGGCATGGACAAAACCCTGTTAACCCTAATAATAATAATAATAATAATAATAATAGAAATAATCAAAATCGGAACCAGAATAATCGTAATAATCCACCAAACCCGAGACCTATCTGTGATCAAACCGTACGAAGAAACCAAACTAATAATCCCATACTTTTACCTAATGAAGGAGCGAATAATTTCGAAATTAAGTCTCATCTTTTTGGTTTAATTGACGCAAGAGCCCAATTTCTAGGAGAGGATGATGAAGATCCACATCATCATCTCTATCTTTTTGAAGAAGCTGTGCAATACGGCCAAAAGTCAAGGTGCTCATAAGGAATTAACGAGGATGACTATGTTTCCTTTTTCTTTAAAAGGACGAGCCCGAGATTGGTTTATGTCTCTTCCACATCATTCACTTACTAGTTGGGAGGAGATTCAAACCGAATTTACGAAACAATATTTCACTCCCTGGACGAAATTTGGAATTAAAAGTCGAGGTTGCTAACTTTAGACAAGGATGCGAGGAAACTCTTGGGAATGCGTGGGAAAGGTTTAAAAAATTGTTAAGAGCGTGTCCCGATCATGGTTATTCCTTAGATATGCAAATTCAACTCTTCGTCGTAAATTGAGAAAAGATTCACGTGCGGATGTAGATCATGCATGTGGTGGTTCGTTAATGATGAGTGAAGCTCAAACAGTTTACGATGCTATAGAAAAGATTTCCAAAAATAACAGAATGTGGGAAACCGGTTCTAGCACCAGAAAAGTAGCTTTTGCAGGAGAATGTACATCTAATACGGAAGTTCTAGCACACTTGAAGAATTTGAGTAGGAAATTTGACGGTTTACAACAGAATAAGAACCAAAATTCAGAAAATACTACACCAAATGAATACTCAAGTCATGATAATGTGTCATTAGGGAGTGAAGAACCAACAGGATATTCAAGAGAGGAGGTGAGTTTTCTTCAGCAGCATAGGAATTTGAACAATGCATACTCAAACTCGTTCAATGCTATTAGAAGAGATCATCCTACTTATCGATGGTCTGAAAACCCTAGTAAGCCAGGACAACCGCCATATCCGATCCCGTATAGGAATAATAACCAAGTTTATCAAGAAAATACATCTAATCGAATTTACGGTCATTACCAAGATCCTATCCTCAACATACCACTCAAAGTATACCAAGTAACTCGAGTTCAACTCAACTGCGAAGGAGTTGAAAAATGGGAAAAACTAATGGAAAATATGATGGGTGTAGTATCTACTCAAGCTAAGAATATGGAAACAATGATGACTTCTATTGGTTCAGTCTCTAAGGATCTGAGTACAATGAAAACATCTATGAGTGGACATGATACCAGAATGAGAACAATAGAAGCCTCATTGAGGAATATGGAAGATCATTTGAGTAGGGAAGGTGAACGTAACAACAGTAGACCCTGATGAGCTAAAATTTACCCCTCAAAAATACAATTTATAAAGACTCGCAACTGTGGGTAAACCAACCCTCTAACTGGCAGAGTACCAGGTCGATTGTTAGGATAGCTACAGGAGTACGAGGTCGTCCCAAGAGAAATGTGGTTGTGAATACCAAAGTGAACGTAAAACTTAGTCTAGGCGGTCAAAGTTTAGGTGGAGTGTTATACTAAAAATAGAAAAGAAAGAAAATTAAACTACTTGGTTTTAAAAGACATAGCCGAACCATGATCAAAATAGTTAATTTCAACCCCACGGATAGACAAAGCGGAAGTGTGCAAATGAACTCTCACACTCAATCTCACGGGTGCGTGCTCCTAATTTCGATGCTAAAATCGAACAACTCTCCTTCAACATCCTATGTGAGGTTAACTAATTCTCCCTTTAGAAAACCGATTAATCTAACATGATTAAGTCGTGAGACGCTCTCGTTTCCACGAGAAAAACCTCGTTAAGGAAACAAGTCCGAAATTACTCGGTCGACGTTACTACCCCCGATACTCATCAACGTACTACACCGAACATCTTAACGAGAATGTGTCAAAGCAGTAAAACCGAAGCTTTACCTAATCCATGGTCTACCCGAAATACTCCGTGAAACAACTTGTCATCGTTGGCTCAAGAACCACCCGGCACTTCATAGTTCAACCCCGGGGTCTAACACTAAACTACACTAATCTAAACTACCACATTCGAATTATTATGTTGATAATAATACATCGATGAGCGCGGGCCCGAATTCACGACCTAAAACACGGTATGTTTTACCTCCCGATTTTAGAACCCTTTTTCCCACACCACTCTATCCGAACAACTCTTCAAGAGTGATGTGTGTGATATTTGACCTAGGTTGTCAATCTAGCCCAAATCGTTATAACAAGTTCTAAGACGTGAAATATGTGAGATATAACAATAAAAAGCACTACACACTCCCTATTTCATTTTCCAAGGGTTGATTTCACCAAATTTTACATGATTCGACTATGTGACTTACTTTAGCTATTCATAACAACGGAAATAACAACGAAATAAAAATATATATATCTAAATACATACATATATATATAAATACTAGTATATAGATATATATGCGTATATATAGATATATATAAATATATATATAAAAAGAAACAAAACGAAAGAAAACAAAACGAAATAAAATAACTACGGCTATATAGATATACGTATAGATATATATATAGATATATATAGATATAGATATATATATAGTATACGTATATATATATATATATATATATATATATATATATATATATATATATATATATATATATACTAATTGCATAAAAGTAAAAGAAAGCAATAAAAACGGAAATGAAATTATATTAAAATGATAACTAGTCGGGTTATTACACCGACATTATAACGACATATATATCTAATTTAGGCCCCCAAAACATAATTAAAAAGAAAGGAAAAGAAGAAGAGGGATGGGGAAGAAGGGGGGCCAAGCGTTCATCTGCTGAAGGCTCTGTATATATAGGCAAAGTCCCTTCCCGGACCGGTCCTGAATCATGATTGCAAATCATTACTCTGCATGTGATCCCATGTGCAGCGTATGTATATATAATTATATATAATTATATATTAAACTTCTAAAATTAATATCTTGAGTTGTAGACCTCCAAAAATCATGATTTAAATGTCATTAGAAAGCTCTCGGAAAACTCTACAACTTTCATGAAGGACACTTCTTTAGAAAACGCCTTTTTGATGGGCCATTCCCATTACGTGTCGTTTTCGGGATTTTCACTGATACGAATCGGTTAGCCACTTGACCACCATTTGAGCTGTAGAAGTCCAATTCACTTGATTCAAAATGCGTTGGAAATATTATTTGAAGATCTACAACTTTCGTTAAGAAGTCCTCCCCTGAAAATGCCTCTAATTTGGGTCAAATCTCCGTCGAAAATATGTAACGATTTAAGTACTTAGGAAAAACGACCCTTTTGAACTCGTAAGCTTGTGGCACCTTCTTCTAACCCTCTAAACACCTCTTTTAGGGCTCAAAACATGTCGTTACGTAGGATCTTGGTCCACTTATGATTCTGCAATAAATCACCAAAATACCAAACGTAAATCCGACACGACATTCCGGTTACTAAACCGGTATAAAAACTAATAAAAACACATAAAAACATGATATTTTATAAAATAGTCACGACTTATACATTTTTATGAAACTAAGGAATTAATGACTTAAAATGATATAAAAATGCTCAAAATGATATTAGAAACGGGGTAAATTGTTATCAAAATAACAGTGAATTTTTCCGTTATCAGACCCCCAGGAGGATTACCAAGCAATACTGAAAGAAACCCAAGAGAGGTAAATGTTGTAGTTACGAGAAGTAGGAAGCTCAGTGGAAGCAATGGAGTAGAAAACTTCGGGAATAATGAAGTAGAAATTGATTTAGATGGAAAGAATGATGAAACTAAAGATGAAATTGAATTCACTGATGAGGAAGAAGAAATTATAGATAATTTCTTGAAAAGGAATAGAAGTTTGGAACCTGAAAATGAAGGTGAAAATTGGGTAAAAATCCCTAGGATTTTGAAAGACCCTATGGATAAAGATTTAAGGAATTTATTCAAGGAACATGTTAGAATAGATGAGAAACGGGAAGAACCGAAAAAGTCGAAGTAGAGATTGATTCAGGGAACAATTTAAAGGAAAAAATTCAAGAACCCGAAACATGGCGACTAAGTAATACTCAAAGGTTTAAGGAAAAAGGAAAAGAGAAATTGACTAAGGAGCCAAAGGTTATAGATTTAGAATCTTTACCTTACCCTCTAAAGATCAAATCAAAAAGGCAAAAAGCGATAAGAAGTATGCTCGTTTCCTTGATACTTTTCGTCATCTTCATGTTAATATCCCCGTTATTGAAGCTCGATTAATATACCGCCTATGGAAAGTTTCGAAAGATATACTATCAAATAAGAAAAAATTAGAGGAATATGAGAATATATGCCTCGAATGAAGAATGTTACGCAATTACGCAAAGATAAGTTACCACCTAAACCGAAAGATCCTGGAAGTTTTACGATTCCATGTGAAATTGGAGGATTTGTTTAAGAAGGTCTTATGTGATCTTGGAGCTAGTATAAATCTCATGTTTTATGAGGATTATAAAAAGCTAGGCATAGGAAAGCTTACTAAGATCGAAATGACTCGCAAATGGCGAGATAGATCGATTAAGTACCCTAAAGGAATGATTAAGGATGTCTTGGTTAAAGTAGACAAATTCTATTTTCCGGTAGATTTTGTAGTTATGGAAATGGAAGAAGGATATTCGGCGCCTCTTATTCTAGGTCGTCCATTTCTAGCTACGGGAAGAACTTTAATCGATGTTCATAAAGGAGAGTTAATTTTGAGAGTCGATGAAGATGAAGTTGCTTTCAATATTTTCAAAGCTATGAACCATCCATATACATCACCGTAATCATGTTCTTTTATAGAAGATATTCATTCTGTCTATGATAATCAGTTACCAACTTTTGAAGACAGATTAGAAGAATGCTTAACTCTGTCTATCTATAAAGAAGATGAGGAAGATATTGAAATGAAAGAGATAATCCTTTCTCTAAATAAAGGAAGCTTTACTTTTAAGCCACCATGGCATAAGTATTTGGAGTTAGAACTAGAAGGACCGGTTCTAAATCATCAATAGAAGATCCGCCAAAGAATGCGGAATTGAAACCGTTACCTTTAAATCGAAATATGCTTTTCTTGAAAGCTGATAATCTATTACCGATTATTATTTCATCAACTTTAAGCGAGCAACAAGAAGATCAATTACTTAGAATGTTAAGAAAGCATAAGAAAGCTTTTGGATGGACGATTGCCGATATTCGAGGTATTAGCCACGAGATTTGTGTTCATAAGATAATTCGAAAGAAGATGCTAAACCTTGTATTCAACCGCAACGCCGCCTCAACCCGAATTTACGGTTAATCGTTAAGAAAGAGGTGATTAAGCTATTAGAAATGGGAATAATCTTTCCTATATCAGATAGTGAATGGGTGAGTCCAACTCAAGTTGTACCAAAGAAAGGAGGTTTCACAGTGAAAGAGAATGATAAGAATGAATGGATTCCAACAAGGGAAATTACAGGTTATCGAATGTGCATTGATTTTAGAAAACTAAATGATCATACTAAGAAAGATCATCATCCGCTTCCATTCATAGTTCAAATGTTGGAACGTTTAAGTGGACATAAGTATTACTGTTTCTTAGATGGTTATTCAGGTTATTTACAGATTTTCATTGCAGCAGGAGATAGGGAAAAGACTACTTTCACTTGTCCTTATGGAACTTTTGCTTATAAAAGAATGCCGTTTGGTTTATGTAATGCTCCTGCTACGTTTCAAAGATGTATGATGTCTATATTTTCTGATATGGTTGAGAAATTCTTAGAAATTTTTATGGACGACTTTAGTGTTTATGGAGATTCTTTTGGTAAATGTTTGTCGCACTTAGAAAGAGTTTTACAACGTTGTGAGGATACCAATTTAGTTCTAAATTGGGAAAAATGTCATTTAATGGTATCAGAAGGAATTGTTCTAGGTCATAGAATCTCTGAAATAGGAATTGAAGTTGATAAAGCTAAAGTCGAGGTGATTGAAAAATTGCCGCCACCAGTTAATCTAAGGACTCTAAGAGGATTTCTTGGACATGCAGGATTTTATAGGAGATTTATTGCAGATTTTTCGAAGATAGCAAAGCCTCTAAGTCATTTACTTGAAAAAGAAGTACCTTTTAATTTTGATAGTAAATGTATGGAAGCATTTAAGACCTTAAAAGCGAAGTTGATTCTTGCACCGTATTGGTAGCACCGGACCGGGATTTGCCTTTTGAGATTATGTGTGATGCAAGCGATTTAGTTGTAGGAGCGTTTTAGGTCAAAGGTATAACAAAATTCTCAAAGCTATTTACTATGCATCCCACACATTAAACGCGGCTCGGCTTAATTATGCAACTACGAGAAAAAGAAGCTGTTGGTTGTAATTTTTGCCTTAGATAAGTTCGGATCTTATATTGTTGGTTCTAAGGTAATAATCTACACAGACCATTCAGCTCTGAAGTATTTACTGAGTAAGAAGGATGCGAAACCACGTCTTCTTAGATGGATTCTCCTACTTCAAGAATTTGATATTGAAATTAAAGATAAAAAAGAAAGTGAGAATGTAGTAGCAGATCATCTAAGTAGAATGGAGACTGAGGAAGAAATAGGGAATGAAATTAAAGATTTATTTCCTGATGAACAACTATTTAGAATAGATACTCCTTCAACCATGCAGTTATTAAAAAATAGAATTCCTTCTAAGGAAATCTCACCTTGGTTTGGAGATATCATTAATTACTTAACCTGTGATTATATTCCGTCTCATTGGACTTGGCAACAGAAAAAGAAATTCTTTTACGACTTAAAATTTTATTACTGGGAGGAACCGGACCTTTTCCGTAAATGTTCGGATGGGATAATCGGAAAATGTGTGCACGATAATGAAATTTTAAGTATTTTATCGTTTTGTCATGATCGTGAGGCGGGGAGGTCATCATGGAGGATGGAAAACTACTTTTAAAGTTTTACAATGTGGTTTTTATTGGCCTACACTATATAAAGATGCTTATAAGTATGTTAAATCTTGTGAATCTTGTCAAAAATGGGGAAATGTATCTAAAAAACATGAAATGCCTATGCAACCTATTTTAGAATTTGAGTTATTTGATGTTTGGGGTATAGATTTCATGGGACCTTTCCCTATATCGTTTGGAAAAAGATTTATTCTTGTAATGGTAGATTATGTTTCAAAATGGGTAGAAGCTGAAGCTCTTCCCACTAATGATACCAAGGTTGTCATACGATTCCTTAAAAAGAACATATTCACTAGATATGGCATTCCGAGGGCGATCATTAGCGATAGAGGTTCACACTTTTGTAATAGACCATTTACTAAGTTAGTTGAGAAATATGGTATAACGCATAAGTTAGGAACGCCCTATCATCCGCAAACCAGTGGTCAGGTAGAGGTGTCAAATAGAGAAATCAAAAGAATCGTGGAAAAAACAGTTGATTCAAATCGTAAAAACTGGGCAATTAAATTAGATGATGCATTATGGACGTACAGAACAGCTTTTAAAACACCAATTGGTTGTTCTCCCTATAAGCTAGTCTTTGGTAAGTCTTGTCATCTCCCAGTTGAGTTAGAACACCGAGCCTTCTGGGCTATTAGATTTCTTAATTCGATCCTAAGGCTGTCGGTGATCAAAGATTGCTTCAATTGACAGAACTAGATGAATTTCGTCTCGATTCTTATGAAAACGCTCGAATCTACAAGGAACGCACGAAATCTTTCCATGATAAGAGAATCTTTAAGCGTGAGTTCCATGTAGGTGATCGAGTGCTTTTGTACAATTCACGTTTAAAGTTGTTTCCGGGTAAGCTTAAATCAAGATGGACAGTCCATTTAAAGTAACACGGGTTTACAAAGCTGGAGTGTTGGACTAAGCGATGGAAATACAACTTTTATAGCCAATGGCCACAGAGTAAAATTATTTGTGGAGGAGAAGGAATCACACCGAAAGAAGAAATAATGCTACCGATTGATCCCCCGTCAAATTGAAAAAGCGAGAGGAAAAATGAAAAAGCGAAAAGCGAGAAACCGGAATCGGCCGAATACCAGGTGCTATCTATCTTTACTCTACTTTTACGTAATTTTAATTATGTTTAAACTCTTTTCGTCTTTTACCGGATAGACGTAAAAGAACTGGATGTCTTTTTTAGATAGAATAGGAGTTTTTATTTTACTTTTGAAATTAGGCCTTGATAAAGATGTCGCGTTTATTATAGAAGCTTTAGTTTTTGAACAAAACAAGAAATTGTTGAGAGAGATCAGATTGAGAGAAGTATGTAATGGAACATCAAGAAGTGCGATAAAAAGAAGGGCAAAGTTTCTAATGAGATGCGAGAATCGTGGAAAAAGTGAACATGTTGGACGCTCGTGGGAAAAACACAACCAAATCCCAGGATGAGTGTTTGAATATTGTTAGGAAGGGAACGATTAGGTGGTTATCCGAAAATCCCGAAGGAATTCCGAGAGATAATTCAAATGCTTCGTTTTTAGGAGTTAGGTTGACTGAGCGTTATATCAGAACTTTGGAAGATTTAGAAATCGAAGAGTCAGGAACCCCTTAAGTTTCGAGTCTTTTATTTTATTTTATAAAATTTTCGCATAACTTCTGAGAATTTTATAAAATTGGATCTTTATGAAAATTTGAGGAGTTTTATAAAAGTTTTATAAAAGTTGTTTTTTAGTTTTAATTTAAACGTTTTATAAGAGTTGATATAAATTTATTAAATTTTTATAAGCTTTTTATTAAAGTGTTATAAAGATTTTATTAAATTTTTAGAAATTGTTATAAAATTATAAAAGTTCCTTCAAATTTTATTTTTAGTAAGTTTTAAAAATTATTTTTAAAGTTTTAATTAAGTTTTATTAGGATTTGTATAAGTTTTATTCAAAAATCATAAAAAGTAAAAAAAAATCGAAAAAATGAAAATTTTGGGCACGGACCGATCCGGCCTTAACCCGGACCGGTCCGGGGTCTAAAAACATAAAAAAGACGGGGACCCTTCTTTTCTTCTTCTTCTTCCCTAATTTTTTTTACAGCCGCACCACACACCAAACCCCACCATTACGAAATTTTTTCACTTTTCTTCAACAAAAATTCATATCACACTACACCATTACTTAATTTCTTCTCATTATCATCTCCTCTCTTCAACACAAAGTGGAAAATTCAAAAAGGGTAAAAAACAAGCTCCATTTCATTCCGGCGACTTTTGAACTTTTCCGGCCTACTTTTCAACGTTTTCTACACATTAAGGTATAATTTAGTTTATTTAGTTGTCAATTTCGTATTTTTCATAATTTTTTAGATTAATTTTAACTGTTTTGATTTTTGAGTGTGTTGTGACATTTTCAATTTTTTTGTTGTTTTTGTTGTTGTTTTTGTTTTTGATTGGCATTACCAATATCGTAGAATGGCTGAGTCGAGTACTAGAGTCACTAAAAAGAGAAAATCAAAAATTCCTATTTCAACTCCTGTCGTAGGCACAGTAATTTTATCATCTGAGGAAGAAGCCATAAGCTTTGAAAAAACCGCATCACCTGAGGCTAAGAAAGCGTATAAGAAAATTTATAGTAAGTGTGATGTTCTGGTTGAAAAAGGATTAGACTTGGATGACTTAGGTGATGAAGTTAAGAATATCTTTAGAAAGCGTCAGTGGTTAGATTTAGCAGCCAGAAGGGAAGGGGAGATTAACACGACTATAGTAGCTGAGTTTTATTCGGTTTTATCTACATTGTCAGAAGAACAGCTTACTCAGTCGGAAACTGTACCCTTACGAACCAGAAATATTCCTTTTAACCCTGCCGTCATTAATGCAATTTTAGGAGTTGAGGTTTTTCCTGATGAGGAGGATTACAGGGTAGTTTATAATTTAGATGATCCTGCTAGTTTTGAGCAGACTGCCCTGAGAGCCCAGACTGTTTTTGACCCGACCGCGGTGTGGGTTGAAAATCGGTTTAATTACGGGAACTGTTTTAGAGGTTTGAGGGCAATTAAAAGATTTATTAGCCATAATCTCTATCCTTCTAGTAAACATACTGCTTTTGGAAAGGAAGATGTTTGTATCGCTTGGGCGATGGTAAATGATGTTAGAGTGGATGTTGGAAAGGTCATGTTTAAAAGAATTTTTGAGAGTATTGTCATCGCCAGACCAGGGAGTCATCTATACTTCCCTTGTTTTATCTACGATTTATGTCGTAGGTTGGGAGTACCATTCTGCCTAATGACAAGTTATCTCGTCGATAGAAATCGATTGGACCTAGTTTGACTAGTCTTCCGGATGGTAGTATTAGCTCTTTGCTTAGAAGACGTCAAACTCAGCCAGCTCCACCAGTTTTTACATCATCTTCCTCTTTTCCATCTTTTTCTAGTCCGCCTCAACAAACTCCTTTCTCCAACACTATCACATATGACATGTTTCAATCTTTAGTGACAGATGTTGCACGTGGTCAAGCCAATGTGGCTTTATTCGCTGAGAGTACTAGGCAGTGGTGTGATGATATTCATAGAGGTTTAAGAAGGAACGAGCAGTTGCTTCGTAATCCTAATATTGATAACTCTGCCTATCCACCTTGTCAGTCAGATCCGTATACCTTACCACAGTGGGAAACACCAGTTCCACCACCTTCGAGCTTTCATCCATCGTCATATCCTTTTGGAAGCCAATCTAGTGGTACAGGTGTATTTTCAGGTGTTCAGAGACCAGCGATGTCGAGTTGGGGAGGATTCACTGAGTTTGCACATGTCACGACTGGCATGAGTTCGATGGGTCTTGATAGTGCAGTCAGGACCACGACTACAGTTCAGCCATCAGCTTCTCAGTCGTTTCCGAGTTCGAGTTTTCAAGTTGATCCTGAGGAAGACTACGATGATGATTGAATTTAATAATTTTGATTAAACATTTTTATTGCACTTTTTATTCGACATTTGTCATTTAGATATTGGTTGGTTTTCATTTTTCGTTTAGTTTTACAATTGTTTTTATAACAATTTGGTTTGCATTTTAAATCGGTTTCATTTTTATAAAAATTATAAAAAACCCAAAAATAATTTTTGTATTATTATTACGTCGTTTTTCAAAAATATAATGTGTCGTTTTATCCGTTCGTAACAAAATCAATTAACCATTATGAAGTTGCTTCGAGGAAATAACCAAAACTTCACACGTGAAGTAAAAAAACAAAACACAAGTTGTCTTTTACCTCTGTCCCCTCAGTAAAAGTAGGATGAGGCCGGACCGAGCCGGCATTTTCCCGGACCGGGCCGTGAAGAACAGAAGGCTGAGTCATTCTTGAGTCCGTCTAATGCACACACGTAAGTTTTTTACTATCTATTTAAGGAAGTAGAAGGAGGAGCAACAAATGCTCATATCTTTACCATCTTCAATTTTCCTTCTTTTATTTTATAGTAAATTTTAAAAATGTCGAACCACTCTTCACCGTCGGTTAATTCTTACGAGCCTCATACACCGGATCATCCGGAATCGCAAGCTTCTAACGAGAGTATAATTTTACACCATCGTTTTGCAAATTCTCCAATCCTATTGGAGAAAGGTTTAAATTTTGATAAAATAGATCGATGGGGAAAAACGGTGATCCGTGGTTTTGGCTGGAAGAAATTTGTAAGTACACCACGAGGGCGAGTTAATATTACGGTTGTAAGGGAATTTTACTCGGCCCTACTTTCAACGTTCGCGATAGAGTCTACACAAATCATTTTGGTAAGAGGAGTGGCTGTTCCCTTCTCTTCATCTATTATAAATCAACTTTTTGAAATACCACCAGTTACGATGCAGCACTTTGAAATAAAATGGGGACTAGACAATGCATACAATCATTTGAATAAAGTACACGAGTCTTTCCAATGTCTGTTCCCGCTTTTTGATACAAATCACGACATGTCAACACGAGCTTTACTTCCACATCTAAAGGCGTGGAAGCATTTTATAAATTCTCGAGTTTATCCCACACGGGATTTTGCTAGCCTTTCGAAGAAGAAATGCTTACGCTCTATGCGTTGGCATTTGGTGAATTTGTTGACCTGGGGTATATTGATTCGGAGAAATGTGTCGGACTTTGCAATAGCCGGCAGGTAGTAGGGGGAAACCTATGCCTAATTCATGGATGATCTCGCGTTTGTGTATTCTTATGAATGGAGTGGAAGAGCTGGAGACGGATGAAATTTTTCCGTCTAGAGATAGTCGGTTTGGTTTGCTACCGGTTGATACACCGGGTTGTTCGTCTACCATCTAGAGAGTTGTTTGTTAGTGATATTTAAATTTGAATAAGTTAAATTAAGTTAAGTTTGAAGTTTCTTTAGTTAAGTTTAAGTTTTTCTTTTAAGTTTGTAATAATGTATCTTGTTTAATATATATGTCTTAGTTTTTTAAGTTTGTTTTAATTAGTATACGCTAAAATAAAATCAGAAAAATAACGTTAAGAGATAATTTTAATTTTATTTTCGAACCTACTTCTTTACTACTTATTGAACATAGGGACGATGCCACTTCGTAAGTGGGGAGTAGAGTTAGGTTAGAAAATTCATTAAAATTTTCGAAAAATAGTCAAACAATAATTATATTATATGTCTAATTTAGATTTTAATAATATTTTAAGTTTATATAATTGAGTAATTAATATTAGATATTGTTTTTATAAAATTATATAAGTATGTTGATATTTATAAGTAAAATTTTTAGAATCATTTTCAATATGAATTATGAGTTTGGAATTGGACTAAGTTTGTTGATTTTTGGCACCACAAAAAAAAAAAAAAAAAAAAAAAAAAATATATATATATATATATATATATATATATATATATATATATATATATATAACTATAGCCAAATAACCTACCTCGGCCTTGATTAGAGTGATCAAGACCTCACTCGAAATTGTCAATTGTGATTAAATAACCGAGCTTTAGCTAATTTTGGTCTACATTTCCTTGAAATACCGCAAGTTTGTACGTACTTATAAAAAGAGATGGAGACATAAAAGCTAAGTTTTGGTATATCTTTGAGATTGGAAAGATTAGATAAGTAGTAGTATATTCGATCTTACCTCATGACACTTGCAACATAGTCGATTTTGGTAATAAGTTCGGATATATTAATATTCTATAAAAGAATTAAGAACGAAGCACCATATTTACACGAATTAATCAAATATCGGTATCTTCCTTATACGTGATTAACAACTTAAAAATAAAAAGAACAAATCGGTTGTAGCTACCAATGATTGGAGTGAGTAGGGTATTATCACGAAATGTCCTATATCACTATGAGGTAATTAAGCTCCCGATTGCACGATGATAGTAGTCCAAATTTAGGGTATTATCACGAAATGTCCTATTCTTTGGGAATGAGGGCACAAGATAAAATGAAAAAGGAAAAGTTGAATCATAAGATCTCAGGAATTATTACAAGTTTAAGGAAACCGGACTTGTAATTTTCGATCGAAAGAGTAGTACTCCGATCAATCTTGATGAAGCAATGCCTGTAAGTTTGATTTTCTACACACACTCACGCTTTTAGTTCTTAATCTTAAAAAAAAAGAAAAAAAAAATGTGTTATTAATCGATGATTATTTTTGATCAAGAATATAAAGATGTAGGTACGTACGACTTGCCTCTTTCTCTTTTTGATTTCCCTTTTTTCCGATTAACCAACATCTTGAACTTTATAAGCCATTTTTGTCGACTACTTTACCGAAGTTTCCGATTCCAGAATTTCATAATAGTTGCGATTAAAAATAATTCTAATATTTTATTTATACTTATTAAGTATTACATATATAATTTTATCTAAATAATATTTAATGTTTAAGTTATTTCAGTTATATACTCTTTCTGTCTTCTTAAGATTTTAAATTAAGATAGATAATATATTTATAATATTGACAATATAAATTATAATCGAAAAATTATACTATCTTTTATTACCGCTTATTTTTGCTCGAGGACGATCAAAAGCTAAGTGGGGAGTAATTTGATGTATTATTTTTATATGATTAAATATACGTTATATTATTATATTTTATCAACGAATTCTATATAAAATATATGAAATTATGATATAAAATGTTAATCTTTATAATTTAGAGTAGTTAATAGTAATAATAATAAAAAGTTGTAATTTTGTACCGATTTTAGTAAATCGGAGTGTCGTGTCAGATTTACGTGGGTATTTGTGGTATTTTATTGCAGATTTATAAACCGAGACCCCGAGAATCGACATATTGAAGTTTAACCATATCTCTGGAATGATTTAGAGAGTGCCACGAGCTTAAATGGTCAATTGAATAGCTTAAGTGGACAAGTGGCCAACCAATCTGGATAAGTAATAATTGAGAAATGTCTTCGACAAACGAATGGCTCATCAAAACAACATTTTCAGAGAAAGTGTTCTTCACGAAAGTTGTAGATTTTTCCGAGAGCTTTCCAATGCAATTTAAATTATGAAGATTGGAGGTCTACAACTTAAACAGTGATCAAGTGGCTAATCGATTTGGATTAAGAAAAATCCCGTAAAAGCTTCGGGAGAACACGAGGTTATCAAGAAGGCGTTATCTGGAGAAGAGTCCTTCATGAAAGTTGTAGAGTTTCTCGAGACCTTAATTTTGGCATTTCGTTTGCAATTTTTGGAGATCCAGAACTCGAGATATGAATTTTATAAGTTATATATAATTATATATAATCTACACACATCTTGAAGAGATCAAGTCGGTGGGAGTAATCATTAGTCCGGACCGAGCCGGCCTAATACCGGACCGGTCCGGCCTTTGCCACTTTGCCTATATATAGAAGCTCATCACAGATCGATGAAGGTGTACCATATATATATACATCCTATATATATATATATCTCCTCTCTCTTTTCTTTTTAATTTTAGTAGTAGTTGTAAATAAGGCCTTACGCCGTAATAATGTAGTTTTAGTATCGTTATAATGCTCGGGAAAATCTCGGAAGTCGGTTTTGCTAAAGAAGTTGTAATGTCCGGAAAATACGATTTCTGAATCAACTGCCGTATTCGGGTAACTTTTCTTAAGTATTTATGTTTGTTTTTATATTTTTCGTTGTTATAATGTTTTTAGGCTAAATATAATACTGGCCAAAACTATGTAATCGGTTTTATTTCGATCTTTTCGTTAAAGAAATGTTGTTAAGTTAAAATGACTAAAATTGAGTTAATTGAATCTTTTTCTATTTTGATCGTATTCGTATTGACATATTTAATCGATCTGAGGAATTCATAATCTAATTATGAATTAACGCCTCGTAGTCAGGATATGAGATAAAAGATAGAAAAACCGGAGGGTAAAATTGGCCGTGTGAATAACGTGATAACGGAATCCGATTTCCTACCCGGGGGTAAATTTGATTTGGGAGAAATGAATTTTATTATAATTTGTACTCGAGATCGTAATAATGTTAAATCATCAGTTTAATTGAAACTTAAACCGGAAAGTTAAATCGTCCGGCTTTGACAACCGGAGCCTTTAAAATAAAATTGACCGTTTGACGAACGGAATGACTCCTTTTTATCTAAAGGTAGATTTGTACTCGGGACCTTTGTTCGAGATTAATTCGTTTACCGTAACGAGTTGTGGACCTTGGACCGATGCAATGGACATATGACAATTTCATACGCTCGTGTGAGGAGGAATTGTTTATCTCAGGAGTGCACCGTTTCATTTACTCAATTGGACCTAAAATAAAAGGAGAGATCGAACACATTTCAATTAATCGAAAAGATCGTATAAACCAATTATATAAGTTTTGGCCAGTTCTCTAAAATTATCTGTTTAGTATATTGGTACCTATATAATTATATATATATATATACTTTGCAATTTATGTACATCTATATATATCTATATATCTATATATATTATATTAGAATAACTTTTAAATTACGTATTTATTTTATGTTAACTAGAATAGTAGTGATCGTGTTATAAAATTGCGATTTAGATCGAGTTAATAACAGCTCTTTGGTGTTTAACCACACGTAAAAAGAAATTACCAAGTTCCCTGAGGATTCGACACTCTGACTCACCATACTAGCACTACAGTCTGACCCGGTACACTGCCGGTTAGGATCGTTTAAACCAGGAAACGTCTGTCAGATTTCTGGCACTGTTTTCAAGGTTAGGTTTAGGGTCTGTCAGTAACTCCTATCAGGCCCATGATACAATTGTCTCTCTAACTTGATTGCTAAATTGTACACTTCATTGATCTTTGGCAGTGGATTCATGAGCAATACCTTGGATTTCAGGGGATCGAAGTTGTCATTCAAACCTCTTAGGAAGCCAATCACATAGTCAGCCTCTATGTAATCCTTAAAAGCTTGAGTAACCCCTTGTGGTATGGGCCTCAGCATAAGCAACTCTTCCCAAAGGATCTTCAGCCGGGTAAAATACTCTGTGACTGTAGAATTTCCCTGCTTAGTAGCATATAGTTCCTCTTGAATGTCTGAAACTCTGAAAAAATCCCCTGTAGAGAGCCTTTCTTGCAACTCCACCCACACTTCTCTAGCAGTGTTCGATCCTAACAAGCTCTGTCCAATAGTTGGTGATAGCGAGTTCAAAATCCATGATAGGACCATGTTATTACACTGATTCCATGCATCAAAGTGTCTATCTGTATCCACAGGACAAACTAGAGTTCCATCCACAAACCCTAATTTGTTCTTAGAAATCAAGGCTCTTCGAACTGCTCTGCTCCAGCCATAATAGTTCTTCTTTGTGAGCAGAGGCTGAACGAGGATGTTTGCCGGATTCTCGTTGGGGTGCATATACAACGGATGTGCCGGCGTGATGTCGTTTTGTTGGTTAAACGCCATTAAACCTCGATCGAAGCCGAAAACCAGAATAATCGAAGAAACGAGCAAAAAAAAAACGATTGAAGAACAGGAAGAATCAGAAAACGCGAAGGAAGCTGAGAATTTTCTCTGATACCATCTCAAAATACCTTCGAATGAACAGACAAATGTAGAAGAAAGCAAAAGGGAAAGGAAAACCTAATCGGGTTTCATCAGCCGCAATTTTATTGAAATCATAATCTGTCAAAAAGCAGGAACTTACATTGTGGGCTTCACCCTTATATACCTAGGCTATATTTGCGGGTAAAATGATTTGCTCGTCCTTTTACTATATTTACAAAGTAATACATCATTTAGCAAGTAACATATTACATATCTAGCACTACTTTTATTCAGCATTAGATACATCATTTGTAATATAAGAACACCCCTTATCTTTTAGCAATTTGATAGTAATTCCAAAAGCAAAATTGACAGCACAAGGGACGAATCCTTCGATTCCAACTCCTACGATCAGCCTACGATTCAATAACGGTGTTTAACGATTAGCACAATAACTATTGCTACCAAAGCTCAGATTTTTCCTCAAAAATACTAAGATTTTAGATTTATGGCCAAACGAAAAACTTACCAAAAACAGAACGGTTGGTATTGAAACGATCGCCTCCTCGCGGTGATCAATTTTTCCTACTATGGTCTGCACAAATTATCAACCTTTAAGTCCGAATTTGAAAAACAGCGCCCGAACTATTTTTTTCCTTTTTCTTCTCTGTTAGAGTGACCCCAACGGTTCCCTTTCAATTTCCCCAAATCTGACATAAGGAGAAGAAACAAAAAATCAACCCAACAATGGCTCCCCTTTCATTTCCCTATCCCTTACCAAAATTAAGGGTCTCCCTTAAATTAGGGACCCTCTTAAAGGGAATAGTGCCACATTTTTAACCACACAATTCACTTTTCTCTCTCCACCTATTTATTATAATCTTCTTCAACTATACTAAACTCAATTTTAACCACTTCGGTAATAATCTCCTTTAATAAAAACGATACGACATTTATTAGAGGACATTTAATAATCCCCTAATTGGTTGTTTAAACGCATACGATATTTTTTTGACAATGATACGACATTAAAATCTCATTTTGGAAGTATGAAATATTTTATTCCGAATTTTGTATTAAAAAAAATGGAAAATGTGTTGGTAGTTAAATTAATTGGTTGAGATGTGAAAAAAAAGTAGTATTGGGGAATTGTATAGGGAGTGCTTATTGGAGTTGGTTGTTTTATAGGGTGTTGAAAAAGTAAATCTGGAACGGAAAATAAGATAAATGAGAAGTGTGATAGGGAGTATTATTGTGGACATCCTTAGCCGTCGACCTCTCCCCAAATTTACGGAAAAATAAACATGGTAGAAGTACTGGGGATAGGGGATTAATTTCCTTTTATACCCAATTAATTAATTCCTTTAATTATAAATCCTTTTAATCCCCTTTTTTTTATAATCTTTTTAGGTTAAAAAAATAAAATAGAAAATATAAAATAAATTCCATTTTACTCTTTTACCCTTCTTAAATTTTCGGGGTATTACATCCCTCCTCCTTAAGAAAAGTTTCGTCCTCGAAACTCAAACTCGACATACCTGGGAGATGCTTGAAGTCTGGAAACTCGTCAATCATGTCATCTTCTTTCTCCCATGTTGCCTCTTCGGGTGTATGATTACTCCATTGAACCAACACTAGCTGAACATCTTCACCTTTGACTTGCTTCATTTTCCGTTCTAAGATGCGAATTGGTGCTTCTTCATAGGTGAGGTTTTCTTCAACCATTTCAAGATCAATGTTTGCCTCGGCGGCAACATCAGTCTAACATTTCTTAAGCATTGACACATGGAACATGTTGTGGACTCTTGACAACGATTCTGGCAACTCCAAACGATAAGCTAACGGTCCTACTTTAGCTAGGATCGAAAAAGGTCCTACATATCTGGGGCTCAACTTGCCCTTCTGTCCAAACCGTCTCACTCCTCTCATTGGTGATGCCATGAGGTACACTCTATCACCGACCTCAAACTCCAACGGTGTTTTTCTCACATCTGCCCAACTTTTCTGCCTGTCTTGAGCCACTTTTAGATTCCGACGAACTACCTCAATCTTCTCTTTAGCCTGTTGTATCAACTCTGGCCCCGTTATCTGTTTCTCCCCAACTTCATCCCAAAACACTGGTGATATGAATCTAGAACCGATTACTACTCAAGATCCTATGACATTTCAAGTTGGTCCCGAAACTCTACTCCAACGCAAAATGAGGCTCACATCTTTGGGTAATTTGGTCCATTTAATAATGCTAGAATCCTGATGTATTATTTTTATATGATTGAATTTACGTGATTTTATTACGTTTTGTTGACAAATTCTATGTAAAATATCTAAAATTATGATATAATTAGTATAAAATATTAATCTTTGTAGTTTAATATAGTTAGTAATAAAAGTTAGTATTTATAGTAGAAAGTTGTAGTTTTTGTACCGGTTTTAGTAACCGGAATATTGTGTCTATTTTACACGGGTATTTTGTGTTTATTTCATTGCAGAATCCTAAGATGAACTGAAATCCCGAGTATCGACACTTTTTGAAGTCAATACAAGTCAGTGAAAGGAAGTTATAAAGCGTCACTGATATACATGATCAAGGGAATAATTGTTTCTAAATCTCGAAAAAGGACGTATAATACAAATGGCTCATCGAGAATACGTTTTTTGAAGAAGTGGTCTTGATGAAAGTTGTAGAGAATTCAACGAGCTTTTCAACGGAAGTTCGATTATGTCATTCTGATATCAAGAATTCAAGTTACGATTTTTAGAAGATTAACTGTGTAATTATATATAATTATATATATAATTACACAAAGACAAGTAATGATTATGAGTAACATGGGGGAACATGCGATGACAAGCCGTAATGATTATCATCATTACACCGGACCGATCCGGCAAATTTTCAGGACCGGTCCGGGAAGGGGAAAATTCTATAAAAGGGGAGCATCAGAGGCTTTATTTGGGGTGTACCAATATATATATACAATATTCTATATATATTCTCTCCCTCTTCTTTCTCTTTTTCTTCTCCTTTCTTAGTTTGTAAATAGGCTTTATGCCAAAATAAATTAGTAGTAGTAGTATCGTAGTAATGCTCGGGAAATTCTCGAAGGTTCGGTGTTGCTGAAGTCGTTGTAATACCTGGGAAAAGACGATTTCTGAATCAACAGTTGTAATCGGGTAATTTCTATAATAATTATGTTTATGTTTGTTATTTTCTTCTTTTTAGTTTTTATAATGTTATTAGGCTAGATCTAATAACTAGCCAAAGTTATGTAATCGTATTATTTCGATCTTTTCGTTAAAAGAATGATGTTAAAATAAAATTGACTAAAATTGAGTAAAATGAATCTTTTTCTATTTCGCTACGTAATGATAACATATTCGGAATGAAGTAATCAATCATGATGAATACCACATATAACCTGGCGATGAACTGACCAGAGAAGTCAGGATATGAGTAAAAATAGAAAAACCGGAGGGTAAAAATGGCCGTCTGATTAACGGAATCCTATTTCCTACCCGGGGGCAGATTTGTCCTAGTAAAACAAATCTTATTAAAATTTGTATTCGAGATCTTAATAATGTTAAAATCACAGTTTAATTGAAACTACACCGTTTGTATTAAATCGATCCGCTTGACAACCGGAGCCTCTTGAATAACATCGGCCATCTGACAAATGGAATCACCTCTTTTATCCGGGGTAGATTTGTACTCGGTACCTGTTTTGACTAACTAAGTTTAGCATGGGGCAGTTGTGGACCTTGGATCGATGACTTTTGACATATGACAATTTCATACGCTCGTGTGAGGAGGAATTGTTGACATTAGGAGTACACCGTTTCATTCACTCAATTGGACCTAAAAAAGGAAGATCGAACACATTCTATTAATTGAAAAGATCGAATAAATTAATTACATATACTTTGGCTAGTCTAGTCTATAAACTATATATTGGTATCTATATATTTATATATATATATATATTTTACTATTTATGTACATCTATATATATTTATATATCTATATATATTATATTAGAATAACTTTTAAATTACGCATTTATTTTATGTTAGTTAGAGTCGTAGTAATCTGTGTTATAAAATTGCGGTTTAGATCGAGTTAATAGCAACTCTTTGGTGTTTAACCACACTTAAAAGAATTACCACTTTTTTCCCTGAGGATTCGACACCTGACTCACCACTTTATCACTACAATTTGACCCGGTACACTGCCGGTTAGGATCCGTCTAACCTAGAAAAGGTCTGTCCCTTTCTTGACGCCGTTTCTAAGGTCTGGTTTGGTGACGTCAGCTTTCTGGCGCCGTTGCCGGGGAGACAAAGTCGCTATTTTTTTTTTTGTGTCTATGGTTACTACTTGTATTAGCTTAAAATTCTCGAGGATAAACCAACACTCTTCTTATCACATTTCTTTTTTTATTTTTCGTTGGTATCTACTTTCTTTTAGTACCAATTTTCTTCTTCTTTAAAACTCGAGCATTTTTCTATTTTAATTAGTTGATGACCAGAAGCGGTAAAGCCTCACTTACTCCTTATAAGCCTGATATAAACGCTTACGAAAGGCGGTTGCGGATAGAGAGTAAACGTGGTCAAACCAAACTTAGGACTCCTTGGAAAATCTCCAACGGAATCATCTTCTAATAAAAATAAAGAAATGGTGAAGGTAGTGATGAAACAAACGAACGAGAGGCTAGATCATGCTTTAGGGCATGGACAAAACCCCGTTAATATTAATAATAATCGAATAATAATAATAGGAACAATCAAGATCGGAACCGAATAATCGTAACAATCCGCCAAACCCGAGACCTATCTCGTGATCAAAGCGTAAGGAGAAACCGGACTAATAATCCCATACTTTTACCGAATGAAGGAGCGAATAATTTCGAAATTAAGTCTCATCTTTTTGGTTTAATTGACGCAAGAGCCCAATTTCTAGGAGAAGATGATGAAGATCCACATCATCATCTCTATCTATTTGAAGAACTCGTGCAATACAGCCAAAAGTCAAGGTGCTCATAAGGAATTAACGAGGATGACTATGTTTCCTTTTTCTTTAAAAGGAAGAGCCCGAGATTGGTTTATGTCTCTTCCACACCACTCGTTAACTAGTTGGGAGGATATTCAAACTGAATTTATGAAACAATATTTCACTCCAGGACGGAATTTGGAATTAAAAGTCGAGGTTGCTAATTTTAGACAAGGATCTGAAGAAACACTTGGGAATGCGTGGGAAAGGTTTAAAAAATTGTTAAGAGCTTGTCCCGATCATGGTTATTCCTTAGATATGCAAATCCAACTTTTCTGTCGTAAACTAAGAAAAGATTCACGTGCAGATGTAGATCATGCATGTGGTGGTTCGTTAATGATGAGTGAAGCTCAAACAGTTTACGATGCTATAGAAAAGATTTCCAAAAACAATAGAATGTGGGAAACCGGTTCTAGCACTAGAAAAGTAGCTTTTGCAGAAGGATGTACGTCAAATACGGAAGTTCTAGCACATTTGGAGAATTTAAGTAGAAAGTTTGATGGATTACAACACGGTAAGAATCAAAATTCAGAAAATAGTACTCCAACCGAATACTCAAATTATGATAATGTGTCATTAGGGAAAGAAGAACCAACAGGATATTCAAAAGAGGAAGTGAGTTTTCTTCAGCAGCATAGGAATTTGAACAATGCATATTCAAACTCATTTAATGCTATTAGAAGAGACCACCCAACTTTTAGATGGTCTGAAAACCCTAGTAAGCCAGGACAACCGCCGTATCCGGTTCGGTATAAGAATATGAATAATAATCAAGTTTATCAAGGAAATATATCTAATCAGAATTTACAATCATTACCAAGATCCTATCCTCAACATACCACTCAAAGTATACCAAGTAACTCAAAGTTCAACTCAACTGCGAAGGGGTTGAAAAATGGGAAAACTGATGGAAAATATGATGGGTGTAGTATCTACTCAAGCTAAGAATATGGAAACAATGATGACTTCTATAGGTTCAGTCAATAAGGACATGAGTACAATGAAAACATCTATGAGTGGACATGATACCAGAATGAGAACGATAGAAGCTTCATTAAGGAATATGGAAGATCATTTGAGTAGGGAAGGTGAACGTAACAACAGTAGACCTCCGGAGGATTACCAAGTAATACTGAAAGAAACCCAAGAGAGGTAAATGTTGTAGTTACGAGAAGTAGGAAACTCTATGGTAGTAATGGAGTAGAAAACTTCGGGAATAATGAAGTAGAAAATGATTTAGATAAAAATGAAGAGACTAAAGATGAACTTGAATTTAATGATGAGGAAGAAGAAATCATAGAGAATTTCTTGAAAAGGAATAGAAGTTTGGAACTTGAGAAGGAAGGTGAAAAATGGGTAAAAATCCCGAGAATTTTGAAAGACCCCATGGATAAAGATTTAAGGAATCTATTTAAGGAACATGTTAGAGTAGAAGATAAAGAAAACAAGGATGAAAAACAGGAAGAACTGAAGGAATATGAAGTAGAGATTGATTCAGGGAACAAATTAAAAGAAAAAATTCAAGAACCTGAAACATGGCGATCAAGTAATACTCCAAAGGATAAAGGAAAAGAGAGAATGACTTCGAAACCAAAGGTTATAGATTTAGAGTCTTTACCTTTTCCACCTAAAGATCAAATTAAAAAGATTAAGACTGATCAGAAGTATGCTCGTTTCCTTGATACTTTTCGTCATATTAATGTTAATATCCCTGTTATCGAAGCTCTGATAAATATGCCTACCTATGGAAAGTTTTTGAAGGATATACTATCAAATAAGAAAAAATTAGAGGAATATGAGAATATATGCCTAAATGAAGAATGTTCGCAGTGCATTTCGTTAAAGATAAGTTACCACCTAAACTAAAAGATCCCGGAAGTTTTACGATTCCGTGTGAAATTGGAGGATTTTTGTTTAAGAAGGTCTTATGTGATCTTGGAGCTAGTATAAATCTCATGTCTTATGAGGATTATAGAAAGCTAGGCATAGGAAAGCTTACTAAGATCGAAATGACTCGCAAATGGCGGATAGATCGATTAATTACCCTAAGGAATTATTGAGGACGTATTGGTTAAAGTAGACAAGTTCTATTTTCCAAGTAGACTTTGTAGTTATGGAAATGGAAGAAGGATTTTCAAGCGCCGCTTATCTTAGGACGTCCATTTCTAGCTACGGGGAGAATTTTAATCGATGTTCGAAAGGAGAATTAATTTTGAGAGTCAATGAAGATGAAGTTGCTTTCAATATTTTCAAAGCTATGAACCATCAATACACATCACCGAATCATGTTCTTTTATAGAAGATATTCATTCTGTCTATGATAATCAGTTACCAACTTTTGAAGATAGATTAGAAGAATGTTTAACTTTATCTATCTATAAAGAAGATGAGGAAGACATTGAAATGAAAGAGATAATCCTTTCTCTAGATAAAGGAAGTTTTACTTTTAAACCACCATGGCATAAGTATTTAGAATTAGAACTAGAAGGACCAGTTCTTAAATCATCAATCGAAGATCCGCCTAAGAATCTGGAATTGAAACCGTTACCTTTAAATCTGAAATATGCTTTTCTTGAAAATGATAACCTTTTACCAGTTATTATTTCATCAACTTTAACGGAGCAACAAGAAGATCAATTACTAAGAATGTTGAAAAAGCATAAGAAAGCTTTTGGATGGACAGTTGCCGATATTCGAGGTATTAGTCCTGAGATATGTGTTCATAAGATAATTCTGAAAGAAGATGCTAAACCTTGTATTCAACCGCAACGCCGCCTCAACCCGAATTTACAGTTAATCGTTAAGAAAGAGGTTATTAAGCTATTAGAAATGGGAATAATTTTTCCTATATCGGATAGTGAATGGGTAAGTCCAACTCAAATTGTACCAAAGAAAGGAGGTTTCACAGTGAAAGAGAATGATAAGAATGAATGGATTCCAACAAGGGAAATTACAGGATATCGAATATGCATTGATTTTAGAAAACTAAATGATCATACTAAGAAAGATCATCATCCACTTCCATTCATAGTACAAATGTTGGAACGTTTAAGTGGTCATAAGTATTACTGTTTCTTAGATGGTTATTCAGGATATTTACAGATTTTCATTGCAGCAGGAGATAGGGAAAAGACTACTTTCACTTGTCCTTATGGAACTTTTGCGTATAAAAGAATGCCGTTTGGTTTATGTAATGCTCCAGCTACGTTTCAAAGATGTATGATGTCTATATTTTCTGATATGGTTGAGAAATTCTTAGAAATTTTTATGGACGACTTTAGTGTTTACGGAGACTCTTTTAATGGCTGTTTGTTACACTTAGAACGAGTGTTACAACGCTGTGAGGATACCAATTTAGTGCTTAACTGGGAAAAATGTCATTTAATGGTATCAGAAGGAATTGTACTAGGACATAGAATCTCTGAAGTAGGAATTGAAGTTGATAAAGCTAAAGTCGAGGTAATCGAAAAATTGCCTCCACCAGTTAATCTAAGAACGTTAAGAGGATTTCTTGGACATGCAGGATTTTATAGGAGATTTATTGCAGATTTTTCAAAAATAGCAAAGCCTCTAAGTCATTTGCTTGAAAAAGAAGTATCTTTTAATTTTGATAATAAATGTATGGAAGCATTTAAGACCCTGAAAGCGAAGTTGATTACCGCACCGTATTGGTGGCACCAGATCGGGATTTACCTTTTGAGATTATGTGTGATGCAAGCGATTTAGTTTGTAGGAGCTGTTTTAGGTCAAAGGTATAATAGAATTCTCAAAGCTATTTACTATGCATCTCATACGTTAAATGCGGCTCAACTAAACTATGCAACTACGAGAAAAAAGAACTCGTTGTTGTAATTTTTGCCTTAGATAAGTTTAGATCGTATATTGTTGGCTCTAAGGTAATAGTTTATACGACCATTCAAAGCATTGAAATATTTACTGAGTAAGAAAGATGCGAAACCACGTCTTCTTAGATGGATTCTTCTACTTCAAGAATTTGATATTGAGATTAAAGATAAAAAAGGAAGTGAGAATGTAGTAGCAGATCATCTAAGTAGAATGGAAACTGAGGAAGAAATAGGAAATGAAATTAAGGATTCGTTTCCTGATGAACAACTGTTTAGAATCGATATGCCTTCAACCATGCAATTATTAAAAAATAGAATTCCTTCTAAGGAAAATTCACCTTGGTTTGGAGATATCATTAACTATTTAACTTGTGATTACATTCCGTCTCATTGGACTTGGCAACAGAAAAAGAAGTTCTTTTATGACTTAAAATTTTATTACTGGGAGGAACCAGATCTTTTCCGTAAATGTTCGGATGGAATAATCAGAAAATGTGTGCCTGATAATGAAATCTTAAGTGTTTTATCATTTTGTCATGATCGTGAGGCAGGAGGTCATCATGGAGGTTGGAAAACTGCTTTTAAAGTTTTGCAATGTGGTTTTTATTGGCCTACACTTTATAAAGATGCGTATACATATGTTAAATCTTGTGAGTCTTGTCAAAAATGGGGAAATGTATCTAAAAAACATGAAATGCCTATGCAACCTATTTTAGAATGTGAGTTATTTGATGTTTGGGGTATAGATTTCATGGGACCTTTCCCTATATCGTTTGGAAAAAGATTTATTCTTGTAATGGTAGATTATGTTTCGAAATGGGTAGAAGCTGAAGCTCTTCCCACTAATGATACCAAGGTTGTCATACGATTCCTTAAAAAGAACATATTCACAAGATATGGCATTCCAAGGGCGATCATTAGTGATAGAGGTTCGCACTTTTGCAATCGACCATTTACTAAGTTAATTGAAAAGTATGGTGTAATGCATAAGTTAGGAACGCCTTATCATCCGCAAACCAGTGGTCAGGTAGAGGTGTCAAATAGAGAGATTAAAAGAATCATAGAAAAAACAGTGGATTCAAACCGTAAAAGCGGGCGGTTAGACTAGATGATGCGTTATGGGCATACGAATGCCTTTTAAAACTCCAATTGGTCGTTCTCCCTACAAATTAGTCTTTGGTAAATCTTGTCATCTCCCAAGTAGAGTTAGAACACCGAGCATTCTCGGGCTATTAGATTTTTAAATTTCGATCCTAAGGTCATTTGTCGGTGATCATAGATTACTTCGGTTAACGTAATTAGAAGAATTTCGCCTTGATTCATATGAAAATGCTCGAATCTACAAGGAACGCACGAAATCGTTCCATGATAAGAGAATCTATAGTCGTGAGTTCCATATAGGTGATCGAGTGTTATTGTACAATTCACGTTTAAAGTTGCTTCCAGGAAAGCTTAAATCAAGATGGACAGGTCCATTTAAAGTAACACGAGTTTATAAATCTGGAGCTATTGAACTAACTGATGGGAATACAACTTTTATAGCCAATGGTCACGGGGTGAAGCTATTTCTGGAAGGTGAAGAAATCTCTCTGATAAATGAAGTAATGTTGTTGATCGACCCTCCGAAAGACTAAAAAGCAGTACTCTTAAAAGCTGAAAGTATCAAATTACCAGGTTTTATCTTTACTTTTATATGTCTAAACTAGTTTCGTCTTTTACCGGATAGACGTAAAAGAACTGGATGTCTTTTTTAGATAGATTAGGAGTTTTTGTTTTGCTTTTGAAGTTTGGTTTTAATAGAGATATCGCCTTTACTATAGAAGCCTTAGTTTTTGAACAGAACAAGCAATTGTTGAGAGAGAAAAAATTGAGAGAAGTTTGTAATGGTACGTCGAGAAGTTCGATAAAGAGAAGGGCTAGTTTTTAAGGAAGTGCAGAATCTATGGAAAAATTGAACACAGTGGGCGATGTGGGAAAAATATAACTCAATCTCAGAGTGAGTGTTTGAATATAATTAAGAAGGGAACGATTAGGTGGTTAACCGAAAATCCCGATGGACTTCCAAGACTTAATTCAAACGCTACATTTCTAGGATATAGTTTGCTTGAAAGGTACGTTAGGAATCTGGAGTTTGTAGAAATTGAAGAATTAGAAACCCCGTAAGTTCAAGTCTTTTATTGTTTTTAGTTTTATAAAATTCTTGCATAACTTTGAAAATTTTATAAAATTGGATCTTTATAAAATTAAGAAGTTTTATAAAAGTTTTATAAAAAGTTCTTTAAGTTTTTAGATATTTTATAAGAATTAATAGAAATTTATTGAATTTTTATAAACTTTTAAATAAGTTTTATAAAGATTTTATAAGTTTTGAGAAATTGTTATAAAATTTATAAATTTTATTTTAAAGTTTTTATTAAAGTTTTATAAGTTTTATATCAAAAATCAAAATAAAATAAAATAAAATAAAAATTTTTCGAAAAATCATAAAAATTGCACACGGACCGATCCGGCCCTTATCAGGACCGGTCCGGGTTCGAGTTAACCTAAAAGGACGGGATCTTTTCTTCTTCTTCATTTCTCCTCTCTATTTTTTTCAACAGCAGCCGCAGCATCACCTCCTCAACTTCGAATTTTTTTTTTTTTTTTTCTTTTTCTCTTCAAAAATATAAATTACACTACACCATTACATACATTCTTCCTCTTTTACTCTCCTCTCTTTAACACAAGTGAGAAATTTGAAAAAGATCGAACACAAGCTCCATTTCATCCCGGAGGCTTATACGACTTTTCCGGCCACTTTTCACGGTTTTGTTCATTATAAGGTATAATTTGTTTACTTTACTTATCAATTTCATAATTTTTATAATTTTTAGATTTATTTTCAACTGTTTTGAATTTTACGTGTGTTGTGACATTTTATTTTGTGTTGTTTTCTGTTGTTTTTATTGTTGTTTTGTCAATTCAATATCGTAGAATGGCCTCATCCAGTCGAAAAATCTCTAAGAAAAGAAAGCCTAATATTCCAATAGAAGTGCCGGTCGTAGAATTAAAAGATTTAACACCGGAAGAAGAATCTGTTAGTTTTGTTGCTACAACTTCACCTCAAGCTAAGAATGCTTATAAAAATATCTATAGTAAATGTGGAGTTGTGTTGGAAAGAGGCTTAGATTTTGATGACTTAGGAGAGGAGGTTAGGCGTATTTTTGCTAGACGCCAATGGTTGGATTTTGCAGCTCAGAGGACAGGAGAGATCAATACTACCTTAGTGGCAGAATTTTATGCAGTTTTGTCTACTTTGACACCCACTGAGGGTAGTATGATAGAGTCTATTCCCCTTAGGTCTAGACATGTTTCTTTTAGTCCGGAACTCGATTAATCCGTTTTAGGGTAGAAGTTTTTCCGGATGAAGAAGATTATAGAGCTGTTTATGGATTAGATGATCCTGCTATGTATGAGCAGATTGCCTCTAGAGCTCAGAGGGAGTTTGATGCTACAGCAGAGTGGGTGGACAACAGATTTAATTATGGGAAGTGTTTTAGAGATCTGAGGGCAATCAAAAGATTTTTGAGCCATACTCTCTATCCCACTACCAAACACACCGCCTTTGGTAAAGAAGATTTATGCATTACTTGGGCGATGATTCATGATGTTAAGGTGGATGTGGGGAAGATTATGTATAGAAGGGTTTTCGAGTTTATTGTTACTGCCAAGGCAGGGAGTCACATGTACTTTCCTGGCTTTATTTCGATTTATGTCGTAGATCGGGAGTTCCTTTCCGTCTAACGACAAGTTGATGATGGCGTAGATGAGTCCCCGATAGGCCCTAGTCCGAGGAGGTCTCCGAGGGTTCGATAGACTCGATAGTTAGACGTAGTACCCCTCCACCAGCCTCCACCCGGTTCCACCGGTTTCAAAGCATTTTCATCTTTTTTTCGAGCAACAAGCAAACTTCTCTCCCAAACACTATTACATACGATATGTTTCAATCCTTAGTATCGATGTAGCCCGAGGACAAAGCTAATATGGCTTTGTTTGCCGAGCGAGTAGGCAAGTGGAGTGATGATTTACGTAGAGGGATGCGCCGAGACACGAGCAGATGCATCTTGATCCTTCTTTCGATAGAACCGCCTATCCGCCCCGTCAATCTAACCCGTATACGTTACCGAATGGATAGCACCTATTCCACCATCTCGAGCTTTCATCATATGCCAAATCCTTTTGGAAGCCGCCTAGTGGTCGTGGTGTCTTTTATACGGTGTTCTCGTGGTGTCTTTGTTACATCTAGCTGGGGAGGATTTTCGGATTTTGCAAGGATGACGTCAAGTATGAGTTCGATGGATCTCGACAGTTCAGTTCGGATCACGACTACGTTTCCACAGCCAGTTACGTCATCGGTTCCAAGTATGAATGATCCAGTTTACACTGCTGACGATGATGATGTTGACATTGTTTGATTTTAAACAACTTTTATTATTTCTAAACATTTTATGACTGTTTATTTTATTTTCTACATTTTAACTTTAGTTGGTAAGTTTGCTAGTTTAATAAGTTTTCGATTTCATTAATCATATTCTGTCGTAGTCGTAAATTTATTATTAATAGTATTTAAATATTTCATAAAAAATCAAAAAATATATTTAGCATTCGCATGTAATATTCGTGTGTCGTTTTATCCGTATCGGTGAGATAATATTGAACAAAGTTAATTTGAATTTACAACCTTTATAGCTTTTCAAATAGCTTGAAGGCTATTAAGTTGAACAAAGCAAACTTGAACTTTACAACCTTCATACGGTAAAAATATTTTAAAGCCGGACCGGTCCGGTCAGTTTCAGGACCGATCCGGGAGTAAAAACTGCTTAGTCATACTGAAAGTGTTAGTATGCATGCACGTGTACTCTAATTTTATCCATATAAGGACAGAGAGGTTGAAAGTAAAAATTTGCCAATTCACTCACTACTTTCAATCTTTTTCTTTTTACTGCATCTGTTTAAACTAAAATGTCAAACCGATCATCACCATCAGTCAATTCATACGATCCGGAGACAGTTGATGTTTTTATCCCGGAGTCTAGTGCTTCAAATGTTAATTTGTTGGTGAATGCGAGGTTTGCAAATTCTCCTATATTGATGGAAAGGGGTATCAATTTTGAAAAAATTGATCAGTTCGGAAAGGATTTAATTCAGAATCAAGGATGGAAAAAATTTGTTAAGCAACCTCGAGGAAGAATTAATGTTTCTATTGTTAGGGAATTTTATTCAGCTCTTTCTACTGTTACTACGGTAGATCCGTCACAGCTTATATCTGTTCGTGGTACACTTATTCACCTGTCACCTCATATTATCAATCATATCTACGAGATACCGATTTTCAATCAAATCCATAATCTTCATTATGAATATCAATGGGGATTAGGGAACTCTTGTCATGTTGTTAACTATGTCACGGAAGCTTTTCCGTATTTGTTTCCAGAGTTCGATCAAAATTACGATTCTACCACTTCAGCTCTGCCTGCTCATCTGAGAGCATGGAAACACTTCATTAACTCACGAGTCTATCCGACTAGTGACTTTGCATGGGTTAGTGATAGTGAGATACTTCTGTTGTTTGCATTGATAACTGGAGCTTATGTGGACTGGGGGATTTTGATTTTTAGGACGGCAGTAAACTTTGCGGTGGAACGGTATAATAATGGAAGGCCGATGCCTTTTGCTTGGTTAATTTCAAGGTTATGTATTCATTTGAATGAAGTCCCTGAAATTGCTTCTGATGAGATATATCCGTCTCGTGATTGTCGGAGAGGATTGCTACCGGTAGAGAATCCGGGTTGTTCGTCAACTATTTGAGATAGTTGTTAGTGGTTTTATTTAATTTAGTTTAAGTTTGGTTTGCTTTAATAAGTTAAAGTTGCTTAAGGTTAGTAAGTTAATAGTAAGTTTGTTTTATTTTTAGTCTGTAATAGTTTCTTTTTGTTTAATATATATGTTGTTTGATTTTAATATACGTGTGTTATCGATGTTTATAACGCTCATCTCTAATTTTAATTTAATTTTCGAACCTACTTTTTCATACTTATTGAACATCGGGACGATGTCACTTCGTAAGTGGGGAGTAGAGTTAGGTTTGAAAATTTCATTAAAATTTTCGAAAAAATAAAAAAATAATTATAAAATATAACCTTTTTCATATAAATTAGTACTTTAATTACTTATTTCTTAGTTTTAATTTTTCTTGAATAATTTAAGTTGGTTAATATATGAATAAAAATGATATAATTCGAGAGGATTAATTTTTGATTTAGTAAAATATATTAGATATATAATGAATATGTTTTATATCTTTTATAAGATTTTTAAGATTTTGAGTATGTATAACTAAATAATTTTTATCAAATATTTCTTTTATGGAATTATTCAAGTAATTTTTGTATTTATAAATAAATTTTTAGATAATTTTCTTTTTAAGATTAATTATGAATTTGGAATCAAAATTAGGAATGATGATTTTTGGCACCACAAAAATATAACTATAGCCAAATAACCTACCTGAATAAAATTTCCAATTTTTGAACCCACCTCAGCTTTTTAAAGAGTGATCAAGACCTCACTCGGAATTTTAGCCATTTTGATTAACTAGAAATTTCCGATCCTTAGCTTGTTTTGGTCTACATTTCTTTGACATCCTTCGAGTTTGTACGTACTTATGAGAAGAGATGATGACAGAAAAAGTTAAGAGTTGAGAAAAACGGTATATGCTGAGATTGGAATGAATTCAGATATGTTAGTGTTTTATGGAAAATTTTTAAGAATTAAAGCACCATTTTTACACAGAATAAATCGAATATCAAGTATCTTCCCTATCTTTGATCGACCAAATATATGTCTGATGATAGTAGTCCAGCTAGGGGATTATCTCGAAATGTCCTATTGCTGAGAATGAAGGCATAAGTCGAATCAAAAGATCTCAAGAATGATTACGTGTTTAAGGAAACCGGACTCGTAATTTTAGATCGAAAGAGTAGTACTCCGATCAATCTTGATGAAGCAATGCTTGTGAATTTGATTATTTACACACACTCACGCTTTAGTTCTTAATATATGTATGTTAAAAAAAAAAAAAAAAAAAAAAAAAAAGAGAAGAGAGAAAATCTGAAAAATGTTGGAATAAAAGGATGTTACTAATCAGAACTGTTTTTGATCAAGAATGTGAAGACGTAGGTACGTACGACTTACATCTTTCTCTTTTTGATTTCCTTTTCTATCTTTTCGATTAACCAATGTCCTATCCTAATATATTAAGCCACTATGTCTTCTATCTGACTTAGTTAATGATTCCAGAAATTCGTAATAATCGAGATAGAAAGTATTTCTAATATTTTATTTATATTTCTGAATTATTGCATGCATGTTTCCATCTAATTCATATTTGATACTTAATTTATTTAAGTTGTATAATCTCCCTTCCTTAAATTTCTATAAAATTTATAAATTATATGTTTGTAATATTGACGATATATATTACTTTTGAAATTTTAATCTGATCAATTATATTATCTGTTATTTATATATTACCGCTTATTTTTGCTCGAGGACGATCAAAAGCTAAGTGGGGAGTAATTTGATGTATTATTTTTATATGATTGAATTTACGTGATTTTATTACGTTTTGTTGACAAATTCTATGTAAAATATCTAAAATTATGATATAATTAGTATAAAATATTAATCTTTGTAGTTTAATATAGTTAGTAATAAAAGTTAGTATTTATAGTAGAAAGTTGTAGTTTTTGTACCGGTTTTAGTAACCGGAATATTGTGTCTATTTTACACGGGTATTTTGTGTTTATTTCATTGCAGAATCCTAAGATGAACTGAAATCCCGAGTATCGACACTTTTTGAAGTCAATACAAGTCAGTGAAAGGAAGTTATAAAGCGTCACTGATATACATGATCAAGGGAATAATTGTTTCTAAATCTCGAAAAAGGACGTATAATACAAATGGCTCATCGAGAATACGTTTTTTGAAGAAGTGGTCTTGATGAAAGTTGTAGAGAATTCAACGAGCTTTTCAACGGAAGTTCGATTATGTCATTCTGATATCAAGAATTCAAGTTACGATTTTTAGAAGATTAACTGTGTAATTATATATAATTATATATATAATTACATAGCACAAGTAATGATTATGAGTAACATGGGGGAACATGCTGATGACAAGCTGTAATGATTATCATCATTACACCGGACCGATCCGGCAAATTTTCAGGACCGGTCCGGGAAGGGGAAAATTCTATAAAAGGGGAGCATCAGAGAGTTTATTTGGGGTGTACCAATATATATATACAATATTCTATATATATTCTCTCCCTCTTCTTTCTCTTTTTCTTCTCCTTTCTTAGTTTGTAAATAGGCTTTATGCCAAAATAAATTAGTAGTAGTAGTATCGTAGTAATGCTCGGGAAATTCTCGAAGGTTCGGTGTTGCTGAAATCGTTGTAATACCTGGGAAAAGACGATTTCTGAATCAACAGTTGTAATCGGGTAATTTCTATAATAATTATGTTTATGTTTGTTATTTTCTTCTTTTTAGTTTTTATAATGTTATTAGGCTAGATCTAATAACTAGCCAAAGTTATGTAATCGTATTATTTCGATCTTTTCGTTAAAAGAATGATGTTAAAATAAAATTGACTAAAATTGAGTAAAATGAATCTTTTTCTATTTCGCTACGTAATGATAACATATTCGGAATGAAGTAATCAATCATGATGAATACCACATATAACCTGGCGATGAACTGACCAGAGAAGTCAGGATATGAGTAAAAATAGAAAAACCGGAGGGTAAAAATGGCCGTCTGATTAACGGAATCCTATTTCCTACCCGGGGGCGATTTGTCCTAGTAAAACAAATCTTATTAAAATTTGTATTCGAGATCTTAATAATGTTAAAATCACAGTTTAATTGAAACTACACCGTTTGTATTAAATCGATCCGCTTGACAACCGGAGCCTCTTGAATAACATCGGCCATCTGACAAATGGAATCACCTCTTTTATCCGGGGTAGATTTGTACTCGGTACTGTTTTGACTAACTAAGTTTAGCATGGGGCGAGTTGTGGACCTTGGATCGATGACTTTTGACATATGACAATTTCATACGCTCGTGTGAGGAGGAATTGTTGACATTAGGAGTACACCGTTTCATTCACTCAATTGGACCTAAAAAAGGAAGATCGAACACATTCTATTAATTGAAAAGATCGAATAAATTAATTACATATACTTTGGCTAGTCTAGTCTATAAACTATATATTGGTATCTATATATTTATATATATATATATATATTTTACTATTTATGTACATCTATATATATTTATATATCTATATATATTATATTAGAATAACTTTTAAATTACGCATTTATTTTATGTTAGTTAGAGTCGTAGTAATCGTGTTATAAAATTGCGGTTTAGATCGAGTTAATAGCAGCTCTTTGGTGTTTAACCACACTTAAAAGAATTACCACTTTTTTTCCCTGAGGATTCGACACCTGACTCACCACTTTATCACTACAATTTGACCCGGTACACTGCCGGTTAGGATCCGTCTAACCTAGAAAAGGTCTGTCCCTTTCTTGACGCCGTTTCTAAGGTCTGGTTTGGTGACGTCAAATCCATGTTCAAGAATGAAGAAGACTTTGAAGTCATTCTGTCCGTCATTAATGCATGCGGACTATCGGAATTAAATTACATATTATTATATCTTATTATTAATTAAAATATTAAAAATATTGGCTGAATGCTCATGATAATATGGCGCCACTTTTGCTAGCATGAAAGTCCAAGAAGTCAAGTTTTATGTATTCCAAGTACATTGAATCAAGATGGATGTCTTTTGGGGTGCCAATTTTAAGTGCATTGAACTTAGCGAGCAGTCTTCTTTACTGGATCGGATCAGGAGCTTTACTTATCCAAAATTGATGATCCACATATGCATTTCATAGTAGAAAACCTGATCTTCAACTTTCATCAGGGGGTCATCTTCATTTGAATAAGTTATAATGGTCAAAATGGCCTAAATAGCTGCGGGACAAAAACTGGAGAATATAAAGAAGATACATTGAACCTTGGAGGGCTGAACGGGAGAAAGCACAAGAGTTGGCTGAAGATAAAATCAAAGAAGTTGTTAGTCCTTGTGAGGAGGAGATAACAAATGATGAAACCGAGAGCGTGGCGGAAATACTTAACTATGATGAAGCAATTGTTGTGGACGAGATCGTGCACATGGATAAAACAAACTTTGAAGGTTACGTTGAGAGTAATGTTGAGCGTGAGGAGTTGCATGCTCCTTGTGATAAGTTGGAGAGCGATACAAATGGTGCTCAGGTTGCTGATGCAATAATGGAGTTGTCTGTAGCATCTATTAATGAGGAAGAACACAAAGAGTCAATTTTGGTCGAAACAAATGAAGAATCTATGTCACTAAATTCATGTTCAGGCTTTATTGAATCTTCCTTGCAGGTACATAATGATCATCCACATAAGGAGGTCACCGGGCTGTTGGATACTTCCACTCCAGCCCATTTATTGCCATTGGATACTATATTTCATATTGAGAATGGTGGAAAACCAGAACACGTCTTTAATGATCCTTTTATTGTGCATGTTGATGACTATTCCACATCGCAATACCTTGACTATGTTGCTGCAACTCCGAGTGTCGTCGGTATCTATATCAATCCAATATATGATTTGAATGTTGCTTTCATCAAGCAAGGATCACAAAATCAACGTGCCATTAATTCGAAGTTGCGTAATCGCATGTTATTTGATCCCGGTATATCATTTCTGATTTTTTTCAAATTGTTCAAGGTTGGTAAATGATTCTGAACTATATGACATTCTTTTGATTCGAGGATGAATCCTTCACAACCGGAAGGGTCTGATATGAATCTGGAACCGATTACTACTCAAGATCCTATGACAATTCAAGTTGATCCCGAAACTCGACTCCAACGCAAAATGAGGCTCGCATCTTTGGGTAATTTGGTCCATTTAATAATGCTAGAATCCATGTCCAAGAATGAAGAAGACTTTGAAGTCATTCTGTCCGTCATTTATGCATGCGGACTATCGGAATTAAATTACATATTATTATATCTTATTATTAATTAAAATATTAAAAATATTGGCTGAATGCTCATGATAATATGGCGCCACTTTTGCTAGCATGAAAGTCCAAGAAGTCAAGTTTTGTGTATTCCAAGTACATTGAATCAAGATGGATGTCTTTTGGGGCGCCAATTTTAAGTGCATTGAACTTAGTGAGCAGTCTTCTTTACTGGATCGGATCAGGAGCTTTACTTATCCAAAATTGATGATCCACATATGCATTTCATAGTAGAAAACCTGATCTTCAACTTTCATCAAGGGGTCATCTTCATTTGAATAAGTTATAATGGTCAAAATGGCCTAAATAGCTGCGGGACAAAAACTGGAGAATATAAAGAAGATACATTCTGCCAACAGTGACTTGGAACGGTGGCACTTTCTTCCATATAAAGCCTCAAACGGTGGCATCTTGATGCTTGCATGGTAGCTATTATTGTATGCAAACTCCGCCACTGGGAGGTACTCATCCCATGAGCCCCCTACCTCTAAGGCACATGCCCCCAACATGTCCTCGAGAGTCTAAATCGTCCTTTCTGACTGCCCGTCTGTCTGGGGATGAACGATGTACTCAGATCCAACTTAGTCCCGAACTATTTCTGAAGACTCATCCAAAACCTGCTAACAAAACGACTATCCCTGTCCGATACGATAGAAACTGGAACTCCGTGAAGCTTCACTATGTTGCTGATGTACAAAGTAGCTAGCTTTCTTAACGACATATTCTCCTTAACTGGCAAAAAGTGCGCTGACTTAGTCAACCGATCTACAATCACCCAAATCTTTTCATATCCTGTCTTGGTCTTCAGTAATCCACTAATGAAGTCCATAGTGATCTTTTCCCATTTCCATTCGGGAATCTCCAAAGGCTTTAACAATCCTGCTGGTCTTCTATGCTCAGCCTTCACTCACTGGCATGTATCACATCTGGCCACAAACTCTGCTATCTCAATTTTCTTTGATGGCCACCAGTAATATTGCTTCAGCTCATTATACATGTTGTTTTCTCCAGGATGAACTGCAAACGCAACTTTATGGGCTTCATCCATAACCATATTCCTTAAGTTGTCCACCTGAGGAACACACAACCTATTTTGATACCAAAGGTTACCGTCTGCATCTAACTCATAGCCACTGGCTGGCTTCGTCCTGGCAACTCTCTTGTAGTCAACCATAACCGGATCTTCATTTTGCTTCCTCTGAATCTCAACAACCAACTCTGAACTGGCGATCAACGGTGCAAAATAACCAACCTGTTCCTGTGGACCGATATCCTGAATGGTCAAGCTCTTCAACTGATCAACAACATCCAGAACGCTGATAAGCGAACTCACTGGTCTCCTGCTTAAGGCGTCTGCTACAACAATCGTCTTTCTTGGATGATATTGAATATCAAGGTCATAGTCCTTAACATACTCCAACCAACGCCTTTGTATCATATTCATCTGATGTTGCTTAAAGAAGTACTTAAGGCTATGATGGTCGGTGAAAATATGAGCCTTGACTCCATACAAGTAATGTCTCCAGGTCTTCAACGCAAAGACAACTGCTGCTAACTCAAGATCATGCACCGGATAATTCTTCTCATGAATCTTCATTTTCCTTGACGCATATGCTATGACCTTTCCATTCTGAGATAACACACAACAAAAACCTTGACCCGAAGCATCAGTGTAAACATCATAATTGTCAAACACTTCTGAAAGAGTCAATATTGGTGTTGTGGTTAATCTTTTCTTAAGAATCTGAAACGCTTCTTCACACTCCATAGTCCATTCATACTTTACTCCTTTTCGAGTGAGACTTGTAAGTGGTGATGCTATTCTTGAGAAATCCTGTACAAAACGCCGATAGTAGCCTGCCAAACCTAAGAAACTCCGAATCTCTGACACTGTAGTAGGTCTATGCCACTTAACTACCACTTCAATCTTAGCTGATCCACTTTAATTCCTTCACCTGAGATGACATGACCCAAGAAACTCACTTGGAATAACCAGAACTCGCATTTACTGAACTTGCCAAACAACTTCTCCTCTCTCAAAGTTTGAAGAACAATCCTCAAGTGCTTCTCATGTTCTTCCTCGTCCTTAGGGTAAATCTGAATGTCATCGATGAACACTATAACAAGCTGATCCAGATATGGCATAAAGACCCTTTGCATAAGATCCATAAATGCCGAAGGTGCATTTGTGAGACCAAATGGCATGATGTTGTGATGTTGTGAGTGATGACTATAAGTTAGTTAGAATCGTTCAGCTCTACAAATTGAGTAAAGATGACTTCAAATCTAGAGTACAAGTTTATAGTCTCAAGTCTGGTTCTTGGAGGAAAATTCCAGATTTTCCTTATCACATTAAATGCAGAAAGAACGTGCTTGTTAATGGTGCTTTGCATTGGAGTGTAGGTATTGAAGCTGCGGCGGACACAGATAGTCTGATTGCTGCATTTGATCTCAGAACAGAGGAGTATAGGTTTGTGCCATTACCAAAATTAGCTAATAAAGATTTTCACTTGATTTTGGGAGTAGTGGGAGGATGCCTCAGCGTCATGTATTGCAATAAGTATGAGGATCATGTTGATGTTTGTGTGATGAAGGAATACAGAGTTGAAGAATCGTGGTCGATTTTGTTCCCATTTCATATTTGTAACCCCTCCTTTGATTACTTGAACCTTATAGCTTATTCTTAGTGTTGTAGGAAAGTGCTCCTAAGGTTGAATGAGCGGGTCCTTAAGTGGTATGATCTTGATAAGAAATCCACCGAGTTACTGATGCTTCAAATGCCTTCAGAGAATACTCATTGGGTGGTGCATACTTGTTTACAAAGCCTTGTTCTGTTTGACAGCGGTACTTGTGATTTTGATCTTTTCACCAAGAAAAAACAAGAACGGAAGGGCAAAAGGAGAAGTTCAACAACAAGGTAATCATCTTTGTGTTAGTTAAATTTTGTAGTAGCTGTATAAATTAATGTAACTTTTCACTTTGACTTTGCGTTGTTTCTTGTTTCTCTTGTGTAGCTTTATCAAGATTCTACAATGCTCTTTTAGCTGCTTTTGATATTGGTATGGGGTTTTACTGAATTTTTTTTTTTTTGGTAACTTTTGCAAAGTAATTGTAAAAAGATAAAAGAAATGATAAAAAGATAGGGAAATATTTATTCCACGATAACTTGTCATACATATTTTTATACTATCATTAATAATTATGGAATATATGTTTATGAATATGTCTCATTTTATATAAAATCTCACATCAGTAAAGTAGTAGAATACTCATCCCATATAACTGTGAGACATAAATGTCTTCTCAACTCGGGTTAGCCTTTTTAGACCAAGCGAAGACGACGGTCTAAGTAGTTCACCGGACATTTATGACTTATTTAGCGCTACCAGGTCCGGGATCTAGAGGCGTTACATTTTATGATAAACGAGGTAAAAATGTGTTTTGCGCTTTATAATGAAACTATCAATACTCGAAGAGATGCCGGAGAATAAGTTCCATTTTGGAGTGTGGACTTGCAGGCATAAATAGTGAAAGAAGGGTGATTTTTCTATAAAGCCTTGTTTTTTTTTTTTTTTTTGAAATCTTTATTTACCTTTTGTAACTATTGGAAAGTAAAAGGTAAAAAGGTAAAAAGGATAAAAGAAATATGATCTCTCCAAAGCTTAGGAAGGACTCATCTACTACTTTATCAAGCTCATTAATGATATAGAGATCTCCAAGCTTTGTGAAGAACTCATGTACTACTTTATCAAGCTCATTGCTAAGAACATCTGTCACTGGACCAAACATTTTCAAAGGGCCAAAGGTACAACATCTGTGAAGCATTATCCCTATAAGGCTAGCAAATTATACAACAAAAGAAATATTATGCTACTCGATGTACGTGTGAACGATATGTTAGATCCGTGATACAGTATGTGTCAAAAATTATTACAAAGAATAAGCTACAATAATACAAAAGAATGCATTATAAAATACTCAAACTGATGCGAGTACGAACATTTTGTCCTTAAGACAATTTGCTCAGTATAGTGCCCACGGTGCTAGAAAACAAGCAATTGTTTTCTAAGATATAACGGTTTATGTGTTCGATGTAGTGACACTTCAAACTTTGAACAGACAACGAACTCTTCTGGTGTCCTGACATTATTTTCAACAAAATGCAAACTATCTCACTATATGTTATTAAAATGTTAATATACTTTCGAGTAGCATTGACAAGGTAGACTTTGTTACCTTTCAAAACACTCGTATTTGCTAGAAGTGGTGTGACTACACCTCCATCTTCAGGATGATTGCTCGATCATAATCAAAACATGCCTGACCATCTAAATGAGAATATATATCGTACATTAAACAGGGGCGGACGCAGGATTTTGGGTAGAAAGACAATAAAATTTTTAAAGGCAAATAAAAAATTTAAAAGGGGTAGACGATATGCTTTATACATATATTAGTGTAATTTTTTCGGATCAAGGGAGAGCAGGTGACCTTAAATCTTTGAGCAATTTCTTAATTCATTTTAATTTCCTTATCTTGCAGTGAACAAATGAATCAATGAATGATTCATGTCCCTGGTAATTGCAGAAAACATAAGAAAAGGAGAAAGATCTGGAAATAAAATAAAGGACTGTTTTATTGATTCATTGGTCGAGTTGATTGTTCACGGAACTACAATATTTATAGCCTTAATTTCTACTGTAGATTCATTCATTAAAGGATGAATTTTGACAAATGCTACAGTAATCTTTTTGTGATTGCACCCTTATCACTCTAAATTACCCGTATCACTCCAAATCACAAGATAGCTTCAAACTCTCTGTTGGATAGACATAATGTGAGGCTTTTTAAGCTATTACCCTCCCTCAAACGAGACCGGGGCTGGAGGTTGAGTATGTCTCTGAGAGCTTGGAATGCTGCCTAGTGCCTATGGTAAAGCTTTAGTGAATAGGTCAGCAGGTTGAGCTATGGCCGTGACATGTCTTGTAATGGGTAGTATTCGAGCAACATGTTCTCTTATATAGTGATAGTCCGATTCAATGTGTTTACTTCGAGCATGGAAAACAGGATTGATTGTCATATGGAGGACACTAAGGTTATTACAGAGTAATGTGGGAGTATTGGAAATGGGAACATGCAGCTCATCAAGCAAGTAGGTAAGCCAAATGATTTCAGTTGCAGTGTGTGCCATGGCATGATATTTCGCTTCATTGCTTGACATGGAGACCATTCATTGTTTATTAGCACACCAAGAAATGAGATTTGGACCAAATAATGTATTGTGGCTAGTAGTAGAACGTCTAGTGAGCTGACAGCCTACCCGGTCTGCATCTGAAAAGGCTATAAGAGTTGTGTGTGGTGAAGCTTGGAGAGAAAGGCCCAGATCAAGGGTGCTTTTAATATATCGAAGCAGTCTGTGCACTAACTTCATGTGAGCCTGAGTAGGTTGTTGCATAAACTATGATACATAATTCAGACTGAATGAGAGATCATGCCCGGTGAAAGTCATTAAATTGAGAGCACCAACAAAACTCTTGTAGTATGTGGGATCATACAAGAGTATCTTGAGATCTTTTATCTTAGGATCTTGCTAGAGTTTTATAGTAAAATTCTTATTGTTGTTAAAATTTAAAAAAAAAAAAAATATACACTCAGTCAGGCTTTACCACTGAATATTAGACTATTAGTCGCACTCATGCACCATCAAGGTCGAAAACTAAATTAATCGAATCAGTAGGTCACAGATACGTACCGAGAGTGAAGGAATAAAATAACATTCTTAGTCATTATTGCCTAGTAATGTGCATGTATGTGTGAGTGATAGTAATTTAGAATACATAACATCTCAACTTAATATACCCTTCAAATATACTACATCCATCTCATATTCCAAGTCATCCTAGCTTTATGCACACAGACTAAGAAACTCAATAAATGATCAAACTTTGGTAGTTTTGGACTAAAATGCCTTTATGTGCTGATTTATTAAATGGTGTATGAAAGATAATGCATTGAAATGAGTAAAACAGGAAAAAGAGCATTAATTATTGCATTGAAATATGAGAATGCCTTCTCTTATATTATGGGACAGATGAAAAAAGCAAGGATGACTTATAATATGAGACGTAGGTAGTATAATGGAACATAGTAATTCTTTTCAATTAAATATACTCTATGAACAATTCATTTCCATGAATCAAAAAATCACACCGAAAATGCACTTACCAGGAGCTACATTATAGAAAGGCATACATAAGCCATATATAGATGCAATATTTTGTCCTCAGATAGTTTGGCTATTTCAAAAAGGGGGAGGGAAAAAAAAGAAAAAAAGGGGGACTTTGTTTCAATTCCAAACATCCATGATCCATGTATATATGCAGGAAAAGATGAACAAGCTCCGATGAGAATGATCCATGAAAATACCTTATTCTATCCAAGAAGAAGCTAGACGATCGTCTACATCAACGTCCTTCCGGAGAAAAGACCTTGATCAAGGCTCAGGAATATCATATGTGTGACATGAAAATCTTTTGAGCTCAGAATATCGAGGGTGCCTTTTTATCTCATCCAAGACGACCCCTGTCGGACTTGACAAGTAGCACAACCAGTTAATTTCAAGCGTCTCCAAACTCCGGGAATGATTCAGGAAGTACTTTATCAAACCCATCACTGTAGAATAATAATAGTCTCGCTTGGCAGACAAATAGGTGCAGGATTTACTTGTGATAATGCTGAATTTTTTGATCTGGTTTATAACACAGCTAGGAACGCCGTCTTTGGACCAAACATATTCGAAGTGCTGACCAAATGTTTCCCCACCTTGTTTGTCGGTATCCGTCTAGCATAATTATACAACAAATGAGACGCATATTACACGATGTAAACTAACAATGAAGAGACAATAGGAAATTAAAGAGATACTTACCACACTGATAGTAAAAGAGACTAAGTTTGGCATACTGTGCAAAAACATGAGGATTTTTTTAAATTCAACATCATGACAAGTGCTGTAGTGGTCTGTGGAAATCTTTAACTGCTTCAAGTTCATAAAAAGAGGCAAATCCTCGGTTTCTATTCTATTATGCTGAAGCAACTGCCACAATCATTTCAAACGAACTGTAAAAAGATCACAGAAAAAAGCATATGCAAAATTTCATACAAGTAAATTTAAGTTAACGTTTAAACGATGTACCCGATATGTTCGGAAGTTCCATTCCACGTGTAATGACATCGCCTCTTTTACACTTTCAAGTAATATGGGTAGCACAAGTCTGTCTCTCTTTCCAAGAAAATAAGTTTTAAGATATACATCCAGCGACGAGGAATGGTTTGATACAAGAAAGTCAATGGAAAAGTCTGTATCGCATTTGAAGGAAGTTAAATTCGGAGCGATTATTGTCACTTGACACTTAAACATATACGTATCTCTTATAGCCACATCAATGCCCTCCAAAGTGGGGATATCTATAATCAGACGATTAACTTTTTTCCAATCACACCTCCATAAGCACAGGTATTGTAGCTTCGGAATGTTGGAAAAAAAGTGAGTAGAGCGATTACTTAAGAACACCCAACTCGTGAAAGTTTCAATCTCTTAAGGCTTGGCAAGTGAACTGAGAACAAAGAGGAGTCGTTGGATCCTAAGATGATGGACTTATTGTCTATCTCTAAGACGGTAAGAGATTCACTTTTAAATAGGAATAAAGGCAGTGTAAAAGATTTATATGAACCTAAACCAGAACCAATACGAAGCTCTTCCACATTGTGCTTTATAACCTCAGAGATCCAGCTACAAGTACGTGTACGATCAACAAAGGCGCCGTCAGAAGAGAAACAAAATCTTTTGATATATGAACTATCATGATGAACGAGTAATCTATCGATGGACTTCCGGAAAGACACATTTGAGTGTCTTGATTTGAGCCTGAAATCGTCAAGATCGATATTTGAAATACATAACCACAGGTTCTTCCATCTTGATGACAATATAGATGTTCGCAAAGCATCTTTGGTTGGAAGCAAGTTTATTATATGACGAAGTTGATCGTCATGAAGTTTGTTAATCGTATCATTCCCGTCCACCGTGTTTTTAACACGTTTCATCCCTGATATTAAATATATAATTATATCATGAGCATTGATTACATCCTGTGTCATATCAAGGAGCAAGATCTCTCAAGTATTTAAACTCAAGTACAACTGTTTTTACACATTATCACCAAAACTGCGTAGTTTTGAAAGGAAAAAAAAAACTGTTTTTACACATTATCACCATCCACCGTGTTTTTAACACGTTTCATCCCTGAAATTAAACAAAAAATATATATATATATATATACATGTATCATGAGCATAGATTACATCCTGTGTCATATCAAGCACCATATTTTGTATCAATATCAAACTTTTAGATTACAATATTTTTTTTTTTTGAGAACTAGATTACAATATTAAGCATTAAGTTAACCGTTAATGCTATATTCATCCAGAAATAATAATAATTGCCCAAAACAGACCTTCTTCTTCCCCAAAATATAGACAGTGCCTAACCTTCTTAGTTAGTTTACTGTATACCAATTTTTTCCTTTTTTTTTTTGTTGAGAAGTATACTGAATTAATTGTAATAGCAATGTAGCATACCATCGCAGCAATTGCTCTTTTAAATAGTAAGAAAAAATAGTAAAAAAGATATGCTTAATTGCCGATTGAAAAGAATGAATTCCAATATTAAGGGAAAAAGAATAGACAGGAAACCATAATTATGAAAACCTGGTTAACCAGTTCTAAGATCAAAATCACAATCCGACAACGAACGGCGCCACCAACTGCGGCGGTTTCACGTACATTTGGAATATCTGTGAGGCTAGGCTAACAATTTCGAAGGTGAAGGGGCATTGAGTCGAATTTATGGAGTATATATAAAGTGGGCGGATCCTCTTCTCATTAAGGTTTATTTCGAAGGTGAAGGGGCATTGAGTCGAATTTATGGAGTATATATAAAAAGTCGTCTCCTTCATTTTTGGTAGGTAAACGTAAATCTTCCGCTAAATACTTTCCTTCTCTTTGGATTCTGATTTTTCTCAGTGTTTTTTTAGGCGATACACCGATACTCCTGATTTTCAGATTCTTTTCTTTTCATTAAATAAGGTTTTTTTTTTTTTTTAATTAATCAACATGAAAAACATTTTTTTAAAGTAATAATCACATTATAATGGATTGGCATTTGAAAAAGATTTCAAGTGCCAACATGGCAACGATCCAACGACAAGGGCTAGAGTTATTAATTCGGAAATTCCGGATTCGAATCTCGGAAGGACAAAAGTGTTTTGCGAATAAAACACGCACACATGTATCTTTAGAAAAGGAGGACAAAACTGCAAACGAGTGCGTATAAAACACGCACACATGTACCTTTAAAAATTGAGTACTCCCTCCGTTTTTATATATGTGTCGCAGAGAGAATAATCACACAAATTAAGAAAATAATTAATACGTATATTGGAAATGTATTTATTTATTGGAGATGTAAATGTTTTGTTGGTAAATGAGTTTTTTGTATTGGAATTGTGTATTTTTTTATTGGAGATGTAAATATTTTATTGGTAAAGGAGGAAAAAAATAATAAATGCCGCATTGAAAATGTAAAATGAAAGATAAATAAAAAAATGACAAAAACTGAAATGTGACAGATAAAAAAAAACGGAGGGAGTACAAAACACAAAACTGCATGCACCTGCAGGTATAAAACATTTTTTTTTAAAAAACACACATGTACGTTTATTCAATATTTTTAAACACTTATATTTCACGATTTACAACTTCAAAATTGATAATTCTTTCATCAATTTGTTATTTTATTTGTGTGCTATTTATTTCAGCAGACCATTCTTGAAAACATTATGAATGAAATTTAATCCATATTCAAGTTCTAGCTTCCTATCTTAGTAGCAGAGCTTCGGCGACCATGTCCACCTCCGGCTAGCCATCCGGCGAAGCATTTCCGCCGTTACAAACTATTCCCAATTCAGTTCCTTCAGTAAACATCGGAGTTTCTCCAGTTCCGAGTTCTCCAACCATCACTACTCTGATTTGTTCTCAATCCATACATTCTCCGATGTTCCAGACCACCGGAGTTAGCCTACCACAGCTGCATGCTCATCCACCAACCTTCTATCCTACCGTTACAATTATGCAGCCTAGTTTTTCAGCTGCACCAAACTTTCTCCTCCCACATAAACCTCAGTTTGGATCCAATATGTCTCAGACCATCACAGTCAAATTGGATCGGAACAACTACCTTCTATGGAGCTACATCATCCTTCCCATCATTAGAGGACACAAACTTGATGATCATTTGTTTGGCACCACTGATGACTTCCCAGGTCAGCCAGAGTGGCCTTTCCTCGAACAGTATGAGAGGTTGCCATGTCATCAGTGATACCAGCCAAAGATTGAGCTCTGACAGCGTCCGTGTGGGGGTCAGTAGGCTCCACACTTGTCATTTTTTGGTGTCTTGGCTCTACTCGAGATGGGGCTCATCGATCTCTTCATCGCTAGTATTAGCCAACAAGGTCGCAAAATTTGCCACTGAAAACAAGTAGAACAAGCAACGGAGTTAATCAAAAAAATCAAATGCACTAGAAAACGTAAAAAAGAAGAGAAAAGATCCCTATATATGACCATGTCCTCTTCCTCAAGAGGTACATAAGAACTAGGCCCAGCATCTGCTAACCGAGCAGCAACGATCAGCTTGGTAAAAGGTTCCTCGACGTCCACAGAGTTACATGATTCTTGGATACCCTCTAGTAGTTTCTCACCAAATATAGAACGTACATCCTTCGGAATCTCCTCTGGGTTCCAGCGACTCAGCTCAGGGTGATCCTCGTAACGAATAAAAAAACCACTGTTTGAAGAAAGTTTTGCCTTTAAGGATAAATGGGATGTCATTCAAATGACCAGTTCGGCGGGGAAAATAGTACTGTTCAGGGTGGTCCTTCACCGTCTTATGTTGGTAAAAATACCTGAACAGCCGTACCGAGAATTTGATGCCTAGCAATCGGCACCAAATAGCAACTCCTATGATAGCCCTAACACCATTAGGGGCTATATGGGAAATCCCTAGCCCATAATAACGAAGCACCGCTAGGAGAGCCGGACAAGGGGGAGCGTAAGACCAGACTTCAAAGTGCTCCTTATGAACGGCGTAGAATCCATCCGGCGGTTCTTGGGCAAAGTTATAGGGGTCGGAGAGAATCCTAAGGGCATATCTTTTTAAGTCTATCCCATACATTTCACAAATATCATCCAAATCTTCCTGAGACAGGATCGATTTGACACATTAACTACCTACGGCGGCCATCTGAATTTCTAGGGCTACAACGGAACGGAAATTTTTTTTTACAAAAAGGACGAATTGAGTACAGCCAAAAAGACAAGGGAAGTAATAAACGACTTACTTCCAAAAAATTTGAAGACAGGTGAAAGGGAAAGATGCTTACTTGTAAAAATGAAGAGAGAATCGGCAAAATCGGCTGAGATCTTCTGTTTAGAGCAATGAGAAGGCAAGTGAATAGACAGTTGATACGACGGGGGGGGGGGGGGGTTTAAACCCGATATATGTTTCATGAACGTTACATTCAATGTATGTGGGCTAAAACGCCTAGAATTCCACAAAGTTATAACAAAATTCTGCCAGCTGGCAGGGTAGGCTACATAATAACTCTACGAGTATAGAGGACAGTGACTGAGCTAACACCTCTGATCGCTTGCAAGGTGCTTACTAGAAATAGGACTAGGTCTATCGTAGTAGAGTACCGGCAAATCAAGGTCGATCCCGCAGAGACTCGTAAGAACGTCTAATTATCAAGATTGAGCTAGTCACGATAATGGTCTACGACCAACTATAATATAGACAGTAGTAAATTTAGTAATAATCACTAGCAAGATTATGCAAGTTCAACAGAGCAACAAGAGTTTCTAATGTATTAGTTCAATTATGAGTAATTAGTTATTTCCCCCACACATGCAACAGTCCTCCCCATTGATGAATTTATTCATTGTGTAGCTACGGGTACAACTCCTAACCCTATCTACTCCGACAATGGTAGTAGACAATCTATACGCAAGCTACCCTCCTTAATTGGTCCGTAATAGCCCATACGCATAAAGAACTAGAGCTGTCGATATTGAGCGCTAACTCATACCGCAAACCCGCCTAGACAGCTGTCGACATTGATCAGCACATTCTTAGGGTCCATTCTAGATAATGTCCAAACATAGCACTTCACTATTCGTATTTCATGCTAGTTTACGATAACTTGAAAATAGTTGATCAGGCTAAAAACATGTAAATTAAATCTATCGATCAACGTAGCTGGCGCCGATTATCATGAATTAGTAATTTACTAGGTATTCAGATCTAGTGATATAGACCGTCGCAAATCTGAAGAACGCAACTACTATCTCATGATTTCTTCACCAATGAATCATATCTATAACACATGGGGAAAAATAAACTAACTATTACATAATTAAACTAAATAAGCAATTAAAGTATACTAGTCGAATAGAACAACGATAGATCTACATCTTGGAAAAGACAGAAAATCATACCCTCGAAGACGAACGTAGATCTCCCTCGGATCTCTCCCTAGGCGGCGAATCCGTCGTCTCTCCGACTAGAACTCGTAAAATAAATAAGATAAAGAACAATGAACTTTTATTGCATAATATTTGTCTTGAAAATTGTACACTTTTGTTCTAAGGCGAAGCCTCTTATTTATAGCTACTTAGAAACATCTAGTTCTACCCCTCATCCAAAAAAACACGTTTCTGAAGGTTCTGGACTCTTGGTAAGTCGGCACCGCCACCCGGGTTACCGAGGGTATTTTCGTCCTTTTTCTTCAGCCGACTTAACTTGGAATGTTCTGGAATACCCTAGGCCCATTCCTTTCGTTCAGTCCACTCCAGAATCGTCCGTCATGCTCAGACCAATATTCCGTATCTTGAAAATCATCATATAATGCACGAAATAATATCGAAATAGGGAAAATAAACGCTAAGTGCATATTTCTCGACTCACGAACCCGACATATGCTATTCAACTCAAATGGTTCATATTTATAGGTTGAAACAACTACTTTTAGCTCATAATGGATAGAATGTTGATGCCGTAAGATAGACTATTTTTAGCTCATAATGGATAGAATGTTGATGCAAATATGACAGCTAAGAGTTCCTTCTCTACAGTCGTATAATTCCTCTGGGCACAGTTAAGGGTACAACTGGCGTAATAGATAGGCTTAAAGTTTTTATCCTCCCTTTGTCCCAGGGCTGCTCCAACTGCCTTGTCGCTTGCATCACATATAAGCTCAAAAGGTTTTTTTTTCCAATCTAGTGCTACCAGTATTGGGGCGGTTATAAGCATTTGCTTCAATGTGTTGAATGATTTCTTGCATTCTTCTCCAAATACGAAAGGTACGTCCTTTGCAAGTAATTCCGTCAAAGGTCTAGAGACCTTAGAGAAGTCCTTGATAAACCTCCTATAAAATCCGGCGTGGCCAAGAAAGGCTCGCAACGTCTTCAAGTTTGTTGGAGGGGGTAACTTCTCTATTACCTCTATCTTTGCCCTATCAACTTCCATTCCTTTTTTCGAAATCCTATGACCCAACACTATTCCTTCTGTAACCATGAAATGATATTTTTCCCAGTTAAGTACAAGGTTGGTCTCCTCACATCTTTTCAACACTTTACTCAAATTGTCCAAGCATTTATCAAAGCTATCACCGAATACAGAGAAATCATCCATGAAAATCTCCAGAAAATCCTCCATCATGTCCGCAAATAATGACATCATGCACCTTTGGAATGTTGTTGGTGCATTACATAACCCAAAAGGCATGCGATTGTACACAAAGGTTCCATAGGGACATGTGAAAGTTGTCTTCTCTCGGTCCTCGGGGGCAATATGGATCTGATAGTAACCAGAATATCCATCTAAGAAGCAATAAAACGCATGACCGCTTAATCTTTCCAACATCTGATCAATGAATGGTAAGGGAAAATGATCTTTACGAGTTGCATCATTCAGTTTCCTGAAGTAAATAAAAACTCGATGTCCAGTAATTAGTCTCACAGGAATCAACTCATCAAACTCTATGTCCTCCTTTCTTGGGCACCACATGAATCGGGCTCACCCACTCACTGTCTGCAATTAGGAAAATGATTCCCATCTCCAACATCTTTATGATCTCTTTCTTTACAACATCCTTCAATTGTGGCGTCAACCACCTTTGAGGTTGTGCTACCGCTTTCTTCTCAGGGTCTACAGAGATCTTATGCATGCACACTGATGGGCTTATTCCTCTAATATCTGCAATCGTCCACCCAAACGCTCCCTTATGCTCTCTTAGTACTCTTAAAAGTTTCTCCTCCTCTAAAAGTGACAATGACGATGAAATTATAAGGGGGAGAGTATCATCTTCTAAGTACACGTACTTCAGGTGATAAGGCAAAGGTTTTAACGTTAAGTTCCTTGGTGGCTCCTTTAATGATGATCTTAACAGCTTACCAGTCAATTGTAAGTCAAAGAACTTGTGCCACGAAGGTCTATGAATGGTTCCTCCCAGAAGATATAGGCTCTATTTCTCATACTTGACCTTCGCTACACCCAGGCCAGGTTTTCTCATAGCTTTCTTCTTCCTTCAGGAGTAAAGTCTCAGCTACTTTAGGGTCTAGTGCCACTTGCTGATATAATTCCAACACAAGTTCGTCTATGGCATCTAGCATGTAGCATGCTTCTCCTTCATCTTGTGCATACTTCATTGAATTCATCATACTGAACACTACTTTGTCCTCATTCACTCTCAGAATCAGCTCACCCTTATGAACATCTATCAATGTTTTGCTCGTAGCTAGGAAGGGTCTTCCTAAGATTAGTGGAACATCGTGTTTAAATTTCATGTCTAGCACCACAAAGTCTGCAGGGAATACAAACTTATCAACTTTTACCAAAACATCCTCCACCACTCCACAAGGTTGCTTCATAGACCTATCTGCTAATTGAAGGGTTATAGATGTTTCATTCAACTCTTTCATTCCTAATTTATGAAAGATGGAGAGTGGCATCAGATTGACACTGGCTCCAAGATCACACAATGATTTGTTTAGGCATACTTCCTAATTGTGCAAGGTATGAGGAAGCTCCCAAGATCTTTACACTTGGGAGGCAGTTCACGTTGCAAAACTGCCGAGAATTCCTCGTTAAGGCATATAGTCTCAAGGTCTAACAACTTCCTTTTGGTAGAGATTTCTTCCTTCAAGAATTTCGCATACTCTGGCATTCCGGCCAGAGCTTCTACCAAAGTTATGTTCACTTGCAACTTCTTAAACATTTTTATAAAATTTTTATAACGTGCATCATCATTATTCGGCTTATATTTCCTAGGGGGATAGGGTAAAGTAGCAGGATTAATAGTTACAATTCTTGAAGACTTACTTGCTGATTGCTGCTGCCCTGCCTGCTTGTCTGCTGAATTTTCAGACTCTCGGTTTACCGGAGTAGTGTCCCGGTTTACCGGCCCCTCATTTTCTTCATATTCTACTGCGTTCTGCTGCTGACTGCTTTCGATTCCACCTAGACAGTTGGTATAACTAGTCCAGGCAGTTCCTTTCCGCTTCTAGTCATGATTGCATTTACATCCTTCGGATTCTTCTCAGTATTACTCGGCAATCCTCCCAGAGGACAGGCTGACACTTGTTCTGCAATCTGCCCCACTTGGTGCGACAGATTCTGCACCAATGCTTCATGATTGGTCAGTCTTGTATCATTCTTCTGACAATATGTGGTGAAGTTTGTGTTCAACTCAGTCATGGATTTCGTAAGTTGATTAACCGTATCGGTCACAGTTGAGCTCATTTTATCCATGGCTGCTTCCCAACCACCGGACTTGTTGAATTGAGGCATGAATCCACCAGTTTGTCTCGGTCTCTCTCCACTGTTAGAATCGCTTTGTCGAAAACCCCCAGTAGGGTCACTCAGTCTAAAACCTGGGTGGTCGTGAGAACCTGGGCGATATCCGCCCCCATAAGGATTTCCTTGCCTCCCTATATAGTTCACGTCCTCAGTGTTAGTCGCTTCAATCTCTTGAACTTTTTCAACCTTGGCTATGCGATATTGCATGCCTTCTATCTTCTCATTCATCGCCATCAGCTGATATAAGATCTTTTGAGAAGTATCTTCTCTAAATATGCCTTCAGCTACTTTGGCGGTTTCAACTTGATGCGTTCCCCATTGACTTGTAAGGGCAATTTGATCTAATTTCTCTTCGGCCTCTTCAGGTGATAGCAACGCAAAACATCTGTTGCTTGATGCATCAACTCTCATTTGTTCACTTGGCCGTAATCCGTGATAGAAACTATGCATTTGTACGGGCAAAGTGATATCATCGTGAGGGCATCTCCTCTATGCTTCCTTAAATATTTCCCAAGCTTCTTCAAACGTTTTAATAGGTTTCTGCTTGAAATTCATAATGTCTTGTCTCATCTGTAGTGACTTCCCAGGTGGCCAGTACTTATTCATAAACTTCTGCAACAGATCGGTCCAAGTTTGGATCGATCCCGGTGCTAGAGACAATAACCATATCTTCGCTTTGTCTTTCAGAGTGAATGGAAACAATTTCAACTTGATGTTGTCTTCAGGTACTCCTTCTGGCTTAACCGTGCTGACTATTTCCAGAAAGTTGGTGACGTGTACACTAGGATCTTCATTCATTACTCCATGAAAGGTAGTGTAGTTAGTCACCATTTGTGTCACATTTGGTTTTGGATGAAATACCTCAGCTGCATCCTCAGGCTGAACAATTGCTGGCATGAATTGCTCAATGGTTGGCATTGCATAGTCTGTAGAGTTCTCCTATCTGCTTGTACCACAACTCCTGCTCTATTTTGTCCATTCTGTCCGTTCTGTGCCATGTTCATTTCTGTATCTTCCAAAGGTGGAATCTCTTCTTCCCTGTCGTTGTGATCTCCTTCGTACGAAATCACGTCGTCTGCCAGCCTAACAGATTTCTCTCGAGCTTTCTTTCTTTTTTGCCTAGCAAACTTTTCAATCTCAGGTATGAATCTCTCGAGTTTGGCTGTTGAACTTCGTGTAGCTACTACAAGACACAAAAAGAAAATAAAAAGGTTAGTTACTTGCCTCGCCGGCTGTTACACACGTCTGGCAGACTCAAAAAAATACAGACTCTGACTACTGACTTGACGCTGAATTAACAGAAACGATTCTGCCAAAATTGGACCCTCGGTTTACCGCGGTAGACCCTCGGTAAACCGGAAGCTAATTTTTTTCCAGATTTTAACAAAATCGACCATGTATAACTCTAGTATAAACAGACTATAAAACAGACTCAAATATATATAGAAAACTCAATCTTAAATAAAAAGTATTTTTGACACGATTCCCCGGCAACGGCGCCAAAAATCTTGATCGCTTGCAAGGCACTTACTAGCAATAGGACTAGGTCTATCGTAGTAGAGTACTGGCAAAATAAGGTCGATCCCACCGAGACTCGTAAGAACGTCTAATTATCAAGATTGAGCTTGTCGAGATAATGGTCTACGACCCACTATAATATAGACAGTAGTAAATTTGGTAACAATCACTAGGAAGATTATGCAAGTTCAACAGAGCAAAAAGAGTTTCTAATGTATTAGTTCAATTATGAGTAATTAGTTATTTCCCCCACACATGCAACAGTCCTCCCCATTGATGAATTTATTCATTGTTCAGCTGCGGGTACAACTCCTAACCCTATCTACTCCGACAATGGTAGTAGACAATCTATACACAAGCTACCCTCCTTAATTGGTCCGTAATAGCCCATACGCATAAAGAACTAGAGTTGTCGATATTGAGCGCTAACTCATACTGCAAACCCGCCTAGACAGCTGTCGATATTGATCAACACGTTCCTAGGGTCCATTCTAGATAATGTCCAAACATAGCACTTCACTATTCGAATTTTGTTCGGTAAAAACGTGTTTTAAATTTATAAACCGAAACACCCCAAGTATAAGGATCGTAGTACAGGGTGTTTACGGGTCGTCCTAAGGGAGTGGAATGTTTATCGGATTCAAATATAAATTTATATCAATTATGTCACAATTATCTATCTAGACTAGAGCTGAAACTAACTAAAACCTAAACCTAAGAATTAAAACTAAAACAAGAATAAAAACAAGCAGAAAATAAGGAAACAGAAAGGCGGACGAGCGTTCACTAAAGTGAACGAGCGTCTGGAAACGAAATCTAATGGACGGGTGTCTGCTATTGCGGACGAACGTCTGAATACGAACTGGAACAGAAAATATGCAGAAAAGTTGCAGGAAATTTAAAGGTTTAAAAACTAGAACTTAAACTAAACTTATGCAAACGATTTGATTAAAACAATTAAAGGAAAACACAGCGAGGCGACTAAATTCCACCTATCAACCAACAACTCAACTAGATGATGATTTAGAACATAGTTTTTAGTAGTGATTTATTCACGAATTCAATTAAATATCTTCAATCAAATTCTAGGGTTTCGTTTATCCTTTTCAAATAAACTAAACATGCAATCAACACGAAATCACGAGATTGTTTCCAAACTCTTACTCAACTAATCATGCATAATCTCTTAAAACACAATTAGATGCATTACTTTGAATAAAAGAGAACTTAAATAAACATACTTTCATAAATTTATTCAATTCAAGCACAAATTAAACATAGATCGTTTCATCAAATCTTAATTCAATAAAACTTAAACAATACAAAACAGATCCAAAGTAATGAAAAACTATGAAATAAACTCACTAAACTTAAGCATCGAACTCTCTAGTTGGTTTGTGTTGTTGATAGGCTTCCTCCGTCGACTCACTGCAAGGCTTTTAGCCAACAATCATGTTGGAGATGATTGTTGGGTTGGAGAAGTTCATCTCTATGGAATTAGGGTTCTGGCCGCAGCTTTTTGGTGTAAAATTGCGATCTCAATTATTTGGTATATGAATTAGGGTTGGGGCTGCCTCTTTATTTATAGGAATTTGAGTCGGTTAGGGTTAAGTCGGCAACGGACGCTCGTCTGGTCTCGTGGACGCCCGTCTGGTGGATCTTGACTTTGCTCTAGACGTCCGTCCATGCTGCGTCCAAACTCTCTGTATGTGATTTCCTCTCCTGGACGCTCGTCCATGAAATCAAACGCCCGTCCAGTGGACGGGATGCAGACGCTCGGCTGGACTGCTTTGAGGTCGGATTTCATCATCTTTATCCAATTTCTTTGAGCCAATTCCAACTCTATCTTGAATAATTCGACTTGAGCTTCATTTATCCTCATTATATGCACGAAAATTAACTCCTACATGATAAATAAACAATGCAAAAATGTAATAAAATCCAAATAATAATAATTCCATTAAATCAACACTTAAAATCATCAATTTTGCATACAACCCTCTTAAAATCATCTTTATTAAATAATTACACTTAAACCCTTAATTCTCATGTAAATTACGCAAATGTGGGGAAAATAATGATGAAATAAACCCTTAATAATCATATAAATATGGCCTTAACAACTCCCCCACACTTAACTTTTTGTACGTCCTCGGACAAAACAATCAAAACTATAGCTCAACTTTATATGCAATCCACATAGATCTCTAACTCACGTAACAAAAGATACAACAACTATAGCAAACAATACCATCACAGAGATAGATTCGGTGTAAGTGTGACAAGCCATTCTCAATCTAACAAGCCTTTCAAAGAAATATCCTCTCAAAAATTCCAATGACTATCCTAGGTACAGACAGTAATAGCTCCACTCAAAGCCTTCCCACGCACTCAGTAGGATAATCCCTACAGCATATCATGCGGTTCTACTGGGTATAAGATCCATGATAACAAAGACTTTACTTTATTTTAACTCATCATTTTTCAAAATTTTCAAATTTGACGCATATCAGAATAAGCTCTTACCCATCATAGTAGAATAGGATGTTTCATGATAACACCCTACCTACTCAAATCATAAGGTAGCTTCTTCTAACTGTCGTGAGCTTTTGGTCATCATAGTGGTATAGGACATTTCAAGATAATGCCCTACCTCACTCCAATCATCGACCAGCTTCCGACAAACGTATTTATTAATAATTGCTCACTCACTTTATTTATTCACTTTTCAAAGTCATAAGTTACATCTCACTTATCACATTCAAACTTTATGATATTCACAGTACACGGTCTAACTTAGGTGTTACTATACTGACCTTCCTAAGATAAATCATTAAAAATAATGAAAGGATATAATTCAAAAGTCATGCTTCAAAATCAAGGGCTTTCGTGAGTGAAAAACGAAACTATCTCCATAAAAGTAAAACATGCTATAATTATCTCACTAAGTTACGTACTATCATCGTTAGAAAACTACAACTAGCAAGCATCTAGTTCCAATTATATGCTCGAGACTCACAAAAAATTTTAAATTCCGCAGAAATTTAACATTCACTCATATTTCAAAGCATAAAAACATACCCAAACACCCCCCCACACTTAAATCACATTATGTCCTCAGAATGTGCAGAATAAAAGAAAAAGAAAACTTAGCTGGTTTCAACAGTGGTTGTCGGATGAAAGTTGGCAGAGGTCAGGCCGGAGCATGAATGTACCTCTACAACTTGAATAGACAACACTGGACGTAAAAGCTTGAAAACCTGCTCAAAAGTATCTGCAACACTCGACATACCATATAATCTCGGGGTACACGGGGTATATGAGCAACACATAACACAAAACACTTACAATGAATGTAGGAGGAATAACCATCAACACATAATCAACTAAAGTATTATTTCTAAACAATAAAACAAAACAACCTAAGAAAAGAAAACAAACAAAGAAAACTAGGCTGCCTCCTAGGAGCGCTCTTTTAATGTCAATAGCTTGACACAGATTCCAAAAGATCAACCCGGATCGGGCCACTTTGGTTTAACAGCCGCCACCTCAGTATCAGAATCAGGAGCACTGGGGCGGAAATGATTTTCACCACAACAACAAGTCAAGTGTGCTATAAGATCATTAAACTTTTCTCTCCAAACTACACCGACTCTCTTCTTCTTGTTCTTGCGCACGATAGGCATAGACATAGTGGTATGATCGAAGTTTCATTGAGAAGGTACCTTACGGGTGGATATAGGAACGTCATCATCATCTGACTCAAAGAAATAAGATGGAATCTCCTCACAAATCAGGACATCTGTACTCTCATCTCTTCTTTGGAAATAAAGAACCTCGGGCTTTTCTTTTGGTTGCCCAAAATATTTCTTAAGGCGATGGCCATTCACTTTAAAAGCTTGATTACCATATCCGTTCAAAGTAATTACTCCACTTGGATTAACCTCGAGAATCTCAAAGGGACCAGACCATCTAGACTTGAGTTTACCTGGAAACAGGTGAAGTCTGGTATTATAGAGTAAAGCCATTTCACCAACTTTGAATTCTCGGTCCTTGATCTTAGCGTCATGGAGTACCTTAGTTCTCTCCTTGCTGAGTTTGGCATTCTCGTATGCTCTGAGTCTGAATTCGTCGAGCTCGTTCAACTGTAACAATCGTTTCTCCCCACAGAGCTGGCTATCGAAATTTAAGAATTTAATTGCCCGTAAAGCTCGTGTTCAAGTTCGACGGGTAAATGACAAGCTTTGCCATAGACCATTTGGAAGGGTGACGTGCCCATCGGGGTCTTGAATGCGGTACGATAAGCCCACAATGCGTCATCCCGGCTTAAGACTCCAATTAGATCGATTATTGTTCACGGTCTTCTCCAAAATTCTTTTCAAGCTCGGTTGCTTACCTCGACTTGGCCACCGGTCCGAGGATGATATGGTGTACCAATCTTATGTTTGACACCATACTTCTCAAGGATCTTGTCAAGCGGCGCATTGCAAAAGTGAGTACCTTCATCACTAATGAGTGCTCTCGGACGCCGAATCTAGTAAAGATATTCTTTTGCAAGAATTTCTTTACAACCTTGTGATCATTAGTTTGAGTAGCTATGGCCTCGACCCACTTTGAAACATAATCCACACGGACGAGGATATACTTATTACCACATGAGGATGGAAAGGGTCCCATAAAATCTATGCCCCATACATCGAAAACTTCACATTCAAGAATGGGCTTAAGTGGCATTTCCATCCGACTACTCGCCGTCCGGTTCTCGGCACCTATCACAACCTTTACAAAAGGCTTCGCATCTTTAAACGAGTCGGCCGGTAGAATCCCGGCTTGAAGAATCTTTGCAACCGTCTTTGGTGTTCCATAGTGACCTCCGGTAGGACCGCTATGGCATTGTTCTAGGATATCCCACTGATCATGCTCAGGAACACACCGTCGAAGCAACCCGTCTTTACAGACTCTGAACAAATAAGGGTCTTCCCATACGAGATATTTAAGATCAGAAAAGAACTTTTTCTTCTCCTGATATGTCATATCCTCTAAATGACCACTCGCTAAATAGTTGACGTAGTCAGCATACCACGGCCTAACCGTTTCAAGCTTCATCAATTGCTCGTCGGAAAATCAATGCCTATATCATTGTGATTCTCTCGCACCCTCATTTACTAAGCGAGATAAATGATCGGCCACAATATTCTCACTACCTTTCTTATCTTTAATCACAAGGTCAAACTCTTGTAGAATTAAAATCCATCTAAGTAACCTTGGTTTGGCATCTCGCTTTATCCATAAGGTAGCGTAAGGTGCATGATCCGTCCATACAATCACTTGAGAACCTAGAAGATAACTTCTAAACTTGTCAATGGCAAAAACAACAGCTAAGAATTCCTTCTCAGTTGTGGTATAATTGCATTGAGCCGGGTTCAAGGTACGACTCGCATAATAGATGGGCCTGAACCTTTTATCAACTCTTTGACCCAAAACTGCGCCTACGGCGTAATTAGAGGCATCGCACATCAACTCAAAAGGCTTGGTCCAGTCAGGTGCTACTAAAATAGGGGCACTGATAAGCTTGTCTTTCAGACAATTGAAAGCTTCTTTGCACTTCGCATCGAACAAGAAATCGACATCTTCTTTCAAGAGATTTGATAAAGGCTTGGCAATCGTAGAAAAGTCTCGAATAAACCGCCTGTAGAAGCCAACATGGCCTAGAAAACCTCGTACCTCTTTCATTGTCTTAGGGTACGTCATCCTTTCAATGGCTTCGACCTTAGCCTTATCAACTTGAATACCAGCATTGGACACCTTATGTCCCAAAACGATTCCTTCGTCAACTAGAAAATGGCATTTCTCCCAGTTAAGCACCAGATTTTTCTCAACACAACGTTGGAGTACCATATCTAGGTTCTCTAAAATTTCATCAAAACTATCGCCGTAGACTGAGAAGTCGTCCATGAAGACTTCCATGCATTTCTCAACAAGTCCATCAAAAATGGCCAACATACACCGTTGAAAAGTCGCGGGTGCATTACATAGACCGAATGGCATTCTACGAAAAGCAAAAGTACCGGATGGACATGTAAACGTGGTCTTTTCTTGGTCATTGGGGTCGATGGCTATCCGGAAGTAACCAGAGTATCCATCGAGAAAACAATAATACTTGTGACCACTCAGTCTTTCAATTAGTTGGTCAATGAAGGGTAAGGGGAAGTGATCTTTGGCAGTGACCTCATTAAGTCTACGATAGTCGATACAGACTCTGTAGCCAGTCACGAGACGTAAGGCAACTTCCTCCCCTTTTTCATTCTTTTCGACTGTGATTCCGCCCTTCTTTGGCACAACTTGAGTAGGGGCCGACCCACTCGCTATCGGCGATTGCATAGATGATTCCCATGTCGAGCCACTTTATAACATCCTTTTTGACAACCTCTTGCATATGCGGATTCGGCCTTCGCCGAGGTTGTCTTACCTTTTAGCTCCTTCCTCCGTTCGGATTTTATGCATGCATATGTCCGGGGTGATTCCTCCGATATCACCCACTTGCCAACCGAACGCGAGGATGTTTTTCTTAAGCACTTCTATCACTGTGCTTCTTGATCTTGGTCGAGTTTCGAAGAAATGATCAAAGGCAATTTATCTCCATCCTTAAGAAAGATATACTTAAGGTGTTTTGGAAGCGGTTTAAGCTCTAAATCAGTAGGTGGTTGCTCAATACTAGACTTTAACGGGCCACCTTTCTCCTTATGAGCTTGAAGTGGTTGACAAGTAGAACACCTCATCTTCCCGAGGCTCAACCCCGAGAAAGGCTTGGATCAAATCATCCATCGGAATCCTCCGGTCAACACTTGCTTCCTTTTTCTTGTGATCGATCATTTTTCTTAACTCTTCATCTTTAAGCTCTTCTGCCAGATCTTCCCAATCATCTACTTCCCAATGAGTAGCTTCTCTCCAAAACTCTACCTCGTCCCAACTACCCATCAGAGCTTCTTCTTTACCAGGGGTGAAGTCTTTCTGACTCAGTTCTTTGAAATCATCGTTTGTTGCTGGGCATCTCCATGCTTCTAACTCAATAACAGGCCCAGTGTGAGCGAGTGAAGATGGATCGTCAATGCCTACGGCTTGAAATGAATTAGAAGATGGTCCGCAGTCAGCCGGATCCTCAATGTCCATGACTTCAAAAACACCTATCTCTGTAAGCTCCATTGCATCCTCATAATAGGCATCTTCTCCGTCCTCATATATGGCTTCGACAAACGATATTTCATCAATTACGGCTCTTTCAGGATGTGTCCCTCGTGTGAAGGTGACAGATGTGTCACCGACTCTAAGAGTAATCTGTCCTTTGCAGAAGTCGATGAGAGCGTTAGAAGTGTCTAAAAAGGTTCGGCCTAGAATTAGAGGCATCTCCTTATCAGGTGGATAGTCTAGAATAACCCAGTCGGTAGGGAAGACTAAATGTTCAACTTGTAGGAGAACATTAGCTACACAACCGGCTGCAGTCCGGCTAGATTTATCTACCATCTGAAGAGAAATCGGGCGTTCCCGCATCCTTTTATCTAACCCGAGCTTCTTGCATACATTTAATGGCATCACATTGATGGAGGCCCCTGAGTCGCATAAGACATTTTCGAATAAATGGCCTTCGATCTCACGGGAGATTGAAGGTACGCGTGGTCACCTCGCTTAACAAAGCAATTTTCGTGAAACCATCGCGCAATCCTCGCGAAGCACTTCTTGACCATCCCCCGAAGCTTTCTCTTGCTCCCACGAGAATTCTTTAAGATACTTAGTACATTTAGGCATTTCGGACAATACCTCGGCTAAGGGCATACTCACTTTAGTGTCCCTAAGTATCCTCCTCACCCCATCATACTGCTTGTCTTTGGCGAGGGCTCTCTCCTTGCTCTTCGGTGGATAAGGAAGGGCTTTATCATTCTTCGTGGCCTGATTCTTTATCGCCTCATCCTCCTTATCCTTCCATCTTACGAACTTCTCTTTCTTTTCCTTAGTCAGGGGTACAGCCTCCTGACTCTCCTTCCTTTCCTCTTTATCAGAATTATTTTCGTCCTCCGAAGAATTGTCACTAAGCTCCTCATCGTTGCTTTCTTCGGCATGTGGTTTCTGATTTCCCCCTCCTGAACTCATGGCGTCAGGAGGGGCTACTCGTTTCCCGACATCTTGCCGGGTCCGGCCTTTGTTTACCACTTCTCAACGTTACTTCATTCAACTCCTCTTCTTGCCCATACTCCCACTGAGGTGTAATGGCAGTGCAAACATTCACATCAGCTTTCGGATTTTTCTCGGTATAACTCGGGAGTTTACCGTGAGGTCTGCTTGCTTGCTGGTCCGCCATCGACCAACTTGTCTCTCAATAGCTTTAACACTAGTAGACGAGTCTTCACCATGTCTACCGGCTCATCGAATTTGTGTTGAGGAACACATGAGGTGGTATGATTATTGTTCGAGTTTGATTCCACCACCTTGAGGCCTTTGGGAGTTACGAATCGGCCTTTGATAGTTCGAGTTGAAAGAATTCGAATTTGAAGGGCCGGTGGTAACTTGGCTTGATTGAAGTTTTGTCTTTGAAATCTGAATAGTTCGGTTCGGTTGAAGTTTCGGAAGGGTTGGTTTTGATTATCCATTAAGTTTACCTCCTCCGTCATCTCGGTCCACACTTTGTGTTCCAAGATAATTCACCTCGAAGGCCGCATCGAAGATTGGCCACCGCTTGCTTATCGATTCCATCCGAGCAACCAACGGTTGTGTATCGGGATTGCTTGCGTACCTTCTTTCTTAACAATATTGGTCTTCTTAGGAGTCGACCACATGTTGTTCTTGGCAATTGTCTCGGCTACTCGAAGCGGCCTCATCACCTCCCCTAAGAAGGATCCATGAGTTTGTGGAGTCAAGATAGTCTCTATTAGGTTGAGAGACACCTCTCGTAGAATAGTTCCAACAACTCATGTCTATCATATCCGTGATTGGGGCACTTTCTCATCAAAAGATTCAATCTTTCCCAAGCTTTGCCAACGGTTTCATCCTCCAATTTGCTCAAACGTAGCTATTTCCCGTTTCATCTCCATAATCTTGCCTGGTGAAACCCACTTAAGAGCGAAGGCTCTTTTGACATCATTCCATGTATGGAGGGAATGATGTGCTAACGACTTAAACCATCTGCTTGCTTCACCTTTCAAAGCAAAAGGAAATAGCTTTAACTTGACTATCTCAGAATCAACACCAGGATAATGGCACCGCTTCACGATTTGTATGAATGTGGACAAGAAGTCGTGCGGGTCTTCTTGAGCAAAGTGCCATGGAAAGAGCTATTTTGGACTAGTGCAACTACTCCATTTTTAAGGTCGAAATTTACTCCCCCATATCGGGTGGACGAATAGGTCTATGTCCCTCGAGAAAATCTTGATTAAGATATGGAGTGTAGGGGTCCTGGTTCAGCGATTAAATTTGGTTTTGGCGGAATTGTTGAAGTTGTTGATTTATGCCGGCTTGTCGATTTCGCATTCTTGCCGCAGAGCTTGCATTTGTTGAAGGAGTAAATTTAAGCGAGATTGGGGGTCGGGATTTGGAATTGGTGGATCTTGATCCGCCATTTTGTCCAAATCAGGGAGAAGCCTTCTTCTAAGGATAGATCGTTCAGGCTCATGATCAAAGATCAGAAGTCCCTTCTTACTTCTCGTTTGCATAAACCAGAAGAAAGGAAAAGGAAGAAATCAACCCTTTGGGGTTGATTAGAACAGGTTTAGAAAAGATTAGATGGTTTAGAGGGAGAAAAGAAAAGAGAAGAAAAGAGAAGAAAGAAAAGAAGTGATGATTGAACGGATCGGGCGGCGTCCAGTTTTAGTGGACGTTCGTTCAGAACCGAACGCTCGTTCAGTTGAATGAACGTTCGTTCAGAGGGCCGAATTGAGGTGGACGGGCGTTCAAGTGTTGAACGCTCGTTCAAATACGAAAACCTAAAAACTAAGGTTACCAGAATAAAAAAACGAGATAAAAAATAAAAGCAGAAAAGACTTATGGAAATAAAATCAAACAAATCTATAATTACGGAAACAGATCTAAGCTATAAAAAAAAGTAAGGAAAATAATTGATAGAAATTCAAATAAAATAAAACAGTAATAAATGTAATCCTAAAATTAAACGAAACTGGAAAAGAAACCTACCTACGAAAAGTTTAAAAACAAGAAAAACACTAAGACGGTAAAAAAAACGTGTTGAAACCTTCTAGGGCCAAAATGGAGAGGAAAACAGTGGATTTTGACCTCGAAAACGCACTGAACGGCCTATGGCCGTTCACCACGTCGTCGGCGTCGGAACGAGCTTTCCGAATTGGGGTCCTGCGTTCCAAACGGACACTCGAGCCGAAAGTTACGGCCAAAATACTACTGCGTGCTAAAAGCGATCCCTTTTGACTCAGAAAATTGTCCTAAATAGAATCCGACAACCGTTACCGACTCCCCGGCAACGGCGCCAAAAACTTGTTCGGTAAAAACGTGTTTTAAATTTATAAACCGAAACACCCCAAGTATAAGGATCGTAGTACGGGGTGTTTACGGGTCGTCTAAGGGAGTGGAATGTTTATCGGATTCAAATATAAATTTATATCAATTATGTCACAATTATCTATCTAGACTAGAGAAATTTGAAACTAACTAAAACCTAAACCTAAGAATTAAAACTAAAACAAGAATAAAAACAAGCGAGAAAATAAGGAAACGAGAAAGGCGGACGAGCGTTCACTAAAGTGAACGAGCGTCGTACGGAAACGAAATCTAATGGACGGGCGTCGCTATTGCGGACGAACGTACGAATATCGGCTTGGAACGAGAAAATATGCGAGAAAAGTTGCGGGAAATTTAAAGGTTTAAAAACTAGAACTTAAACTAAACTTATGCAAACGATTTGATTAAAACAATTAAAGGAAAACACAGCGAGGCGACTAAATTCCACCTATCAACCAACAACTCAACTAGATGATGATTTAGAACATAGTTTTTAGTAGTGATTTATTCACGAATTCAATTAAATATCTTCAATCAAATTCTAGGGTTTCGTTTATCTTTTTCAAATAAACTAAACATGCAATCAACACGAAATCACGAGATTGTTTCCAAACTCTTACTCAACTAATCATGCATAATCTCTTAAAACACAATTAGATGCATTACTTTGAATAAAAGAGAACTTAAATAAACATACTTTCATAAATTTATTCAATTCAAGCACAAATTAAACATAGATCGTTTCATCAAATCTTAATTCAATAAAACTTAAACAATACAAAACAGATCCAAAGTAATGAAAAACTATGAAATAAACTCACTAAACTTAAGCATCGAACTCTCTAGTTGGTTTGTGTTGTTGATAGGCTTCCTCCGTCGACTCACTGCAAGGCTTTTAGCCAACAATCATGTTGGAGATGATTGTTGGGTTGGAGAAGTTCATCTCTATGGAATTAGGGTTCTGGCCGCAGCTTTTTGGTGTAAAATTGCGATCTCAATTATTTGGTATATGAATTAGGGTTGGGGCTGCCTCTTTATTTATAGGAATTTGAGTCGGTTAGGGTTAAGTCGGCAACGGACGCTCGTCCGGTCTCGTGGACGCCCGTACGGTGGATCTTGACTTTGCTCAGACGTCCGTCCATGCTTTGCGTCCAAACTCTCGTATGTGATTTCCTCTCCGGACGCTCGTCCATGAAATCAAACGCCCGTCCGGTGGACGGGATGCAGACGCTCGGCTGGACTGCTTTGAGGTCGGATTTCATCATCTTTATCCAATTTCTTTGAGCCAATTCCAACTCTATCTTGAATAATTCGACTTGAGCTTCATTTATCCTCATTATATGCACGAAAATTAACTCCTACATGATAAATAAACAATGCAAAAATGTAATAAAATCCAAATAATAATAATTCCATTAAATCAACACTTAAAATCATCAATTTTGCATACAACCCTCTTAAAATCATCTTTATTAAATAATTACACTTAAACCCTTAATTCTCATGTAAATTACGCAAATGTGGGGAAAATAATGATGAAATAAACCTTTAATAATCATATAAATATGGCCTTAACAAATTTCATGCTATTTTACGATAACATGCAAATAGTTGATCAGGCTAAGAACATGTAAATTAAATCTATCGATCAACGTAGCTGGCGTCAATTATTATGAATTAGTAATTTACTAGGTATTCAGATCTAGCGATATAGACCGTCGCAAATCTGAAGAACGCAACTACTATCTCATGATTTCTTCACCAACGAATCAGATCTATAACACATGGGGTAAATTAAACTAACTACTACATAATTACACTAAATATGCAATTAAAGCATATTAGTCGAATAGAACAACGATAGATCTACAGCTTGGAAAAGACTGAAAATCATACCCTCGAAGACTAGCGTAGATCGCCGTCGGATCTCTCCCTAGGCTGCGACTCCGTCGTCTCTCTGACCAGAACTCATAAAATAAATAAGATAAAGAACAATGAACTTTTATTGCATAATATTTGTCTTGAAAATTGTACACTTTTGTTCTGAGGCGAAGCCTCTTATTTATAGCTATCTAAACCGACTTAGAAACATCTAGTTCTACCCCTCGTCCAAGAAAACACGTTTCTGAAGGTTCTGGACTCTCGGTAAGTCGGCACCGCCTCCCGGGTTACCGAGGGTATTTTCGTCCTTTTTCTTCAGCCGACTTAACTTGGAATGTTCTGGAATACCCTAAGCCCATTCCTTTCATTCAGTCCACTCCAGATTCGTCCATCATGTTCAGCCCAATATTCCGTATCCTGAAAATCATCAATTAATGCACGAAATAATATGGAAACATGGAAAATAAATGCTAAGTGTAGATTTCTCGACTCACGAACCCGACATATGCTATTCAACTCAAATGGTTCATATTTATAGGTCGAAACAACTATTTTTAGCTCATAATGGATAGAATGTTGATGTCGTAGGATAGACTATTTTAACCGTCATCAACCTCCAACAGATCCGACCTCACAATGAGTGGTTTAGCCAGATCTGAGGGGCTTATGATGAGTCCGACTAGCCCTCAAAACGTCTCATCCCCAAATGGATTAAGCATTAAATAAGACAGATAAAGTACAACATTAGGGGCCAGGAGGCCCACTTTAAGCCTAAGGGCAGATCAGCACCCCAGGTGGGAGATCGGCCTGACTCACTTCTCAATCCACCACAGGTCGGTCAGGGCGCAACGAAGTTGGGCCAATGTAGTTCGGCCATAGCAGCCTCGGGAGCTCGACACAGGTCGGCCAGAGCTATCCCCGTTACTTAAGCACGCATTTGTATATTGTAAGATAATTATGGAAAGGTCCTATGGATCTTCAACCGCTAGGACTCTGATCTATTATTTAAACCATAATTCAAATCTCATGATTATCTCCAAAAATCAAGGAGATTAATACGTACTTATCCATTTCTTAAGGGATACGAAAATAGAGTCCACAATGGACACGACACAGGCATGCCTAGAGCATAATGCCATCTATATAAACGATCCTAAGAACTATGAAGAGACTTGATTCCTGAACAATTACATGATACATAGGCAATTTGGGATAAACATTATTCCAGGCTTAGTCTAAAAACCATCAAACCATCCCTTCGTTTCTTATTTTCATCTATGTTTTATCTTGAATTTATCGCCACTGGGAAAATACGGTTCAGATTACTACTAGACGATTTCCAGCATTGTCAATTGGCGCTAGAAGGAGGTCTTTCTAGTGACAATTCTATTCAAGGTTCATCATCATCATCATGCCACCAAAGGCACATAAGCAAACAACGGTAGGAAATGTTCAGAATGGACAAAACGCTGACGGTGGGGTGGCAACAAAAGCTAATACAAACAATCAACCTCAACAACATGAGGAAGTTGCTCTATATCCAACCCAATAAGCGTTGGTGAGACAGTTGGCTGAAAGGGATCCATCTACCTTACAACCCGTTGTCCAAGCATTAGCCCCAAGGAAGGATTTAAGATATTCTCCTTGGGAACTCACGCATAATCTCCAGAAGACAAAAAAGAAGGAAATTTGGCTGAGGTCGTAGACCGATCTCAGTGTTGAAGATAAGAGTGAATGAGAGCCCTTAGATTAACTTTGTAGTGGATGGTTAAGATGTAGCCATGTGGCTTATCTTGTAACAGAAATCTATCACCTAGATTCTATTTAAACATTTGTTGCTGTGTAATTGGATTATCATCTTTACAATGAATATATGAAAATATCTATGCTTATTCTCTTTCCTTAGTAATCTGGTTTCTCTAGTTGGTATCGGAGCTAGTAGCCGGAGATGGCAACTCCGACAACAGAATCTGGAACAGTGGCTAGCTCCATTGGAGCTACAACATCGCCGGTCAGTCTTGGCCTTAGCTCGGAGTCTCTGATTGGAACTCCTCCACCCCCTGCTTCAACTATCACAGCTAGATTCCCGTCTATGAAACTGTCGGTGGTTTTTCCGGCCTCAGCATGCCTTTTTCCAGTTTCAGCTTCCCGTCCAACCTGCAATTTGGCCATCTTTCCGGCATCCCATCTCCTGTTTCCCAGATCAGGTCAGAACCATATCCTTCCCTTCTTCGGTCTCCTGGGTTTGGTCTTCTTCCTCCTGTTACACCAACTCCCTTGACTGGTCACCTCACTCAAACTTGCAATGTCAAGCTAACTCGTGATAATTATCTTCTTTGGAAGTCGACTGTCTAGCCTATTGTCCGTGGTCATCGGCTAGATGGGTACCTTCTTGGCACGAAACCTAGACCTCCAGATTCTACACTTACCACTGGTGTTCTTAGTCATCTGGGATCTCAAACCCAAGAAGAGTGGGATGTGACCGATTCCCTTCTTATTGGGTGGTTACTTGGGCTCTATGGTCGAGCGGACCCTCGTTGAGGTTGTAGGTACGTCAAACATCTCATGAAGTTTGGGTCACTCTTGAAAGTCTGTTCAATAGTCAGTCTGAAGCACGGATGCTCGAGTTGAAGAATGCTCTGACTAAAGGCAGAGAAGGGGACAAGAACGATGGCTGATTATTTGGCCCAGATGAAATCATACAGTGACAACCTTGCAGCTGCAGGTTACCCCATTACTCGGTCTGAGTTGATTCTTGCAGTCTTAGGAGGCTTGGATAAAGAGTATGAAGCTACCATTGTCAATATCACTGCAAGGGTTGGAGCTCTCACCTGGCAGGAAGTGCAATCTCAGATTCTTATCCATGAAAAATTAGTGGCTCGGTTCCACCCTACTGGTGGATCAGGAATGGCACTCCAGGGAGCAGCTGGAGCTAATTTTGCAGCAAGAACTGGCAATTACAGTGGTAGACCTCCCAATAACAACAATTCATAGGGCAGAGGTAGAGGAGGAGGTTCCAATAGAGGTGGCTGAAATGGTGGCCGAGGCAGGAGAGGAAGAAACAGTTGTAATAACAGTGGTAATCAACATTCAAGTGGAAATTCAAGCAAGATGGCTTGTCAACTATGTGGAAAAATTGGGCATACTGCCAATATACGCTGGCACAGATTTGAAACTGACTTCAATAATGGTCCTGCTGATAATGCTGCCCCCAAGCAAATCTCAGCTTTTGTTGCTAGTCCACAAAGTGGTGCGGATAACTCCTGCTACCTTGAGTGCTAGATACAATGGTAATGATACTCTAGCTGTGGGAGATGGTAAGGCTTTGCACATTAAACACATTGGCACCAGCACAATTCACACATCCTTAAGACCCTTAGTTCTTAACACACTTCTACATGTGCCTGACATTACAAAAAACCTGATCAGTATATCTAAGCTTATTTCTGATAATCCTATTCTTTGTCTTATTCATCGATTCTCTTTGTCTTGTGAAGGACAAGAATACAGGCCATGTTCTTCTCAAGGGTCTACTCAAGGATGGATTGTACCGGATGGAACCTCCAACTGATCAACCTCATCAAATCCAGAGCTCTCCTCACTCTAAAATTAGTACTAGCTCTTGTCTAAGTGTGTCTAAGTCTTCTACTGATGTTTCTCTTGATGTATGGCATAGAAGGTTAGGGCATTGTTCCCATAATGTTATGAAACAAGTCCTGTCTGATTGTAATGTCCTTGTTAATGGAAAGATGAGTTTCTGTGAAGCTTTTCAATTGGGTAAATCCCATATTTTGCCTCATTTTCCTTCTGATTCATGTGCTAGCAATATGTTTGATCTTGTCCACACAGATATATGGGGACCTGCCCCTGTAAAATCTATAGAAGGGTACACCTACTATATCCACTTTATAGATGACTGCACCAGACACACCTGGATATACCCTATTTTATTTACAACAACATGTCTTTGCAAATTACAACTTTACTGAACGATAAGCTAAATGGCGACAATTTTATTAAGTGGAAAAGTAACGTAAACGTGGTGCTCATATTTGAGAATGCGCAATTTGTTTTGACTGAGGAGTGCCATGTGATTCCCCCTCATAATCCGCTTAAACGCATTTGCGATCAACATAAAAATGGACAGAGGCGAATAATAAGGCAAGAGGCATTTTCTTAGCCTCAGTGTCAGAGGTCATTCGAGCAAGATTGAGGGTTTTAATACTGCACAAGAAATTATGCAGCATTTGACCACTATGTTTGGCAAACCGTTTGATCAAGCAAGACACGAGGCCGTGAGGAAGGCTTTCAATGCCAAGATGAGGCGGGGTCAGTCGGTTACTAGTCATGTGATGAACATGATTAGTTACTTTACTGAAGCAGAAACTCATGGTGCGACTATAGACGATGCTACCCAAGTGTCTGTGATTCTCGAATCATTGACACCTGATTTCCTAACGTTCAGGACTAACTACGTCATGACTAAGACTCGTCTTTCCATGACGGAGTTGATCAACGAACTTCAAGTCTTCGAGGGTCTTTCTATGAAAGATAAATCCCAAGAGCAGGAAAAGAAGGTTGAAGCCAATATGGTCGTAGCCAAGGCGTCTATGTCTAACCAGCAGGGTAAGCCAAAGAATAAGATGTTAGGAAATCTACGCGGGAACGCAGCGGAATTTAAAATTTTGATTTCCTTTTAACCAGGATCGACTTCGTTTAAGCAATAAACAAATAGATAGTAGACGGTGGTTACCTTGGTTGATCTATAAGATCGACGCTTTGACCGTCTAAGGAGAGTAGTTACGCACGAGCCGCCCAAGTGTTCGGCCTCTACCGCTAGTCCACACGAACGGCCCGCCGGAATCCCACCATGGATTGCTATCGGAAAACTCCGGTTGCTAGACCGGCCCTTCTCCCCTCTCTCCAACTCTCCAAAAGATGCTCTCTATTTTACACAAGAACTATGAGCTCTTGCAATTGTGATGTACAAAAGAGCTTGACACCCACCTCCCTTTTATAATGGATGTGGCGCCCAAGAGGTGTGGAGGAGAAGAAAACCTTTTCCCAATAAAATAAGGAAAATATAATAGATTGATTTATCTCATTTATTATAATATCTCATATTAAATAAATCTAGGATTTTGTCAATATCTTATATTGAATATTCCCAAGATATTGTCAATATCTTATATTGACAATATTTATCTTTATTATATTACCATAAATCAATTTACACATGTGTATATATCACATATATATTACACATATAAAAATCTAATAATATCATATGTACACACATTGGTGCGCATGATGCAAATCACCAATTTGCATTTAATGCACTCACACACGCATGTATTCATAGTATATCTATATTATTTTATTTTATTAATATCCAATATTAATAATAGGTAATATCATTAATTAAATTGCACAATTCAAGTGTATCACTTATACACAAATAAGTTGCGCCACCTTTGACCAACAAATTGGCTTCCGGAATATTCTTTAATTAATATAATATTATTAATATCTTGTATTTAATTTATTCACAATAAATAAATACCACCATATTAATTTACCATTATAACCTTTATAGTTCGAGATAAACTTTCCTTATTTGGTTATCATCTATAACCACATTTTAATCCGGCTAGATGTTCTTATGTGTGTGACCCGATAGGCTTCCGAATATGTTGGCCGTAGACACAAAGTGCAAATTACGAAAATGCCCTTCATGCCTAACGATCACGGGATAGCGTCTAGCAACACACCGTGACCCCCAATCATCGAAGAGTCAAATGCAATGACTACTACCTTTCATGTGAAACGAGTTACCGTGTAACTTACAATCCTATCGCTATAATAATATCCATACGGTCGTTAGTCGAGTGTCAAAACATCAACGACCGTATCTTATAACTGGATATCAAGCTCTCTCGAAGTAACACATTTACTCCCACTTTGCAAAGATTCACGAGAGTAAGACATTCCTTATAAGAAGGCCATTTCGGATATTCGATCCCAATCATAGGATACGCGATTCCCGGACGACCAATCATGTATACTCCGCATGCTTCGATTATCATACCCAATCACTACCGCATTATCGCCCCGTGGCTGGGGAAACCTCAATAGTGTCAAAGCATGACAATCCACACCGTGATGCCATGAAGACTCCGGTCTTAAGGATAATTACACAACCGCCACATAGTGTGACACTTATCCGTGTAAGTGGGTCGCCTAACGTACGCATTCTCTAATACACGTCCACATACGGTCAAGTGTCTCTACACTTCGATAGACGAGATCTATCCCCGCCCTTAAAGACGAAGACATCTAATACGTGCTAGTCCGTTTATACTATCAATGCCCTGTTTAATAGTACATCAGCCTAGAGACATTTAAGTATCAAACTTATCAAAGTGATTAGAGATCTCATCAACCATAATCGCCTATCATGGTTTCTCTATCACGAGTTTAATACTAAGGACGTTATCACATAACAATTCATAATTGGTTCTTTAAAAGAACATATATATGACAACGAGAAAAGCCATTTAATATATGTATAAACATAAAGAAATAGTAGAAATGATCCGACCCGGTCGGATCCGGTCCAACCCGATTGGGTTTAGGACACTATTCCAACAATCTCCCACTTGGCCTAAAACCAATCACCAGCACACACAAGACCAAGTTGAAACACAAGAATCTCATGCAATACTCGCAACTAGCCCTAGCCATGAACGGATCGCTATCCATGGGGACTCAGACTTATCTTCATATCACGTTCCAAATGACCAAGTCAAAGGAACAGCCTCAACACACACGAATCTCTGACGAGACCCTGGTCCTTGCTTCAAGCAATGAATCCACTTACTATATCAGCTATATAGAAAAGGTGGAAGAACCGTACAAGGTTCAGGAATGAACCTTCTAGATCCATGTACTGCTCCCGCTGCGCCTCTAAGGCACTACTGTGTTTTGGCCTACTTGTAGAATTCACAGTGACCCATATGCTAGAACATTTCCAGCTCACTGTATCACTTAATCAAAGTGATTGCAAACCCAGACTGTAGCTCCCTCTCGCCTTCATAAGACTCAGGTTACGTCTGTATATCTACGTTTATTTAATTCCAAGTTTCAATAAACTAGGAAACTTTCCTCAACTTGTTCAAGGATATTCTCGACATTCACCAGATTTACTTTCATACTTGCTCATGACTATTCATGGACTATGAACATCCGGCATCACCTATAAGATGGTTCCTATCGCAGTGGCGGAGGAAACCTTCCATAAGCATCATCTTTCACCTTATCTTTAGGACCAATGTCCTAACATAGATAGATCTTGCGATCTATGCTAAACTTCTTTTAGCATCACATCTATATAGGTAAACAATAATCTAATAGCAGTTAAATCTATCAATATAGATTCTTATTTCTAAAAATAAGACCTGCCAATCCAAGTGCTTTCGTAAAGACCTTGAACTACCAAACATTAATTGACTGTGACATGGGGTGACAATTCTCGAGAGAGATATATAGAATACCTTACTCAAAAATAGTAACGCACTCCCACTATTCATCTTGCACATTGGCATATCCTTCTTTTGACTAAATCAAACTCCTTTGATTATCAAACAAAGAAATTGTCTAGAGAAACTTGTTTGAGTCCTTAAATGGATCTCGTGGGCTTACATATCATGTTATCGTCTATGAACATCGAGATTTCTGCTCAACGTCATCAACACTATCATATAGCCATGATACGAAGTTATACCAAGTATTATCTGAATAGAAGCGGGCTCGGGCTTACGGGGACATTCCCTCTACAGGTAAGACGGACTAGGTTCATAACACGGTTGTCACCGATGGAATCTAATTCGATATTATGGCTCCCGGCCATATCTCTCAATCTTGCCTTTCAAACATTCTTTCATAAGTCGTGAGACATTCATTCTTCAAGATGAACATACCAACAGCCTTTTCAGGCTTGAGGTTATCCACAGACTTACAGAACTTTTGTGTGCACTGAGCAGTGATCTACACCTCATCGCTATGTGGCGTCCGCTCACGTTCCTATGGTTGAATATATCTTTGTGGATCTCAAACTGTTTTGAGATCTGATTCACTCCCACTGTTTCTTTTGGAAGAAACACTTCCTTTAGAAGACAGCATGTTTGGAGACAAACATTTTGCTCCGCGGACAAGTAAATAATATCCAGCTTACTAGCTAAGACATTCCACAAAGTTGCATATGTCGTACTAGGCTCCAAGCCTTTCTGATTTTGCCTATGACAACTTCAAATCATCGGTTAAGATAGATTCGACATTTATCATCTTCCATATCTAATGTGGAATTTATTCAACCTTTATTCTTCGGAACTCGGTTAAGTATAAGGGCACTATCCCGAAACGGGTAAGGGATACTTCGCATGGCTTGCGTCACACCTTTATCATATAAAGTGTTATTTCCATTTTGGGAACACAATCTAATTGCATATCCAAAAGATGGTATCCTTCAAGGGAGAATCTGATTCTATTTCAGACGACTTCTGAAACACCCTTCAAGTATTAATTACTTCAATCCAATTGAAGATTAATTCCTAAGTAGCTCATCAATCTCATATTCGTACTAGCTCGAACTTTTCGGGCTTTCTGAATTATGCACTTCACTTTCGAGTACACTTGACTATTTCTAAAAATAGACGTAGAGATTAATAAACAATTATTTGTGGCATTAATTGTCACAAGCCAACAAACATCGGTATGTTCAGGATTTAGACAATTTTTCTAGATTTTGCAACCTTTTCTTAAAAGGGTATACTGGTCATCTTTAGATAAGATGCGTATCACCCACATGATTCATAATCATATGGTTCAACATCATCAGAATGACGTTTAGTTACACGCTTCCCTTCCGGAGAGACTATGTCTAGAACAACCACAGATATTAAGGATAACAGCCATACAAATATTTAGTTGAGATCTCATCACATATATCAACTATATAGTGATATCAATTTAGTATGTTAGATTCAGTGACCTTCCAACTTTATCGGAATAACATTTATTCTTTATAATTGAATATGTCTACTAAATCCTAACAGATAACTGAAAGTATGTTCTTCATAAGAACCGGAACATAATAACATTTATTTAGTTCCCTTATCGGTTTACTAGATCCAGAATATGGTAAGTATTACAACATTTGCTTCACCTTCCATATCTGTATTTAATCTTTCTAATTTAATCACACTCGCAAGATATCATATATCTAAGAGTTGACTTGAACTTAGATAGATTTAACTCACTCGCCTATAATAGAAACTTCAATAAGTTCTCTATTTAAGCACATGCCCTAAATTTCCTTTTCAACCCTTTTAAGCACTTGAAAATGTTTCTTAGTGTAGTCTTCATAAGACTTAAGAAAGATTACAAGAGCTATGTCTTTGATTTCCTTTCATAAAGAAAATCTAAGGTTTATTAAATAGTTTATTTATCCTTTTGAATCGTATTCAAAACATTGACTATTTAATTAACCTTTAAGCAATGATAGAATTAAGTCGATACTTAAATCTTACAAGTTTGAAAACAACCTTTCCAAAATTAGATGTGGTCATTCTTATCCAACGTTTGAATTAATTGTCATCGTATGACTGAATGATCATCTTGGATCGTATCCAATATATGACTAATTCGTTGAAACTTATTTCAAATGATTTAATCATATCATGAGCTTCCGCTTTCATTAATAATTAAAGTCTCGGAGCACTGCATCAATTATGTAATCTCCTTGTCTCTAACTACTATAACGGGATGGCTCATGTCATTGCTTATTTTAAAAGGATTAAAATTTACTTAACCATATTTGAGAACGTTTCTCAAAAGGTAACAGTCATAATTTGGTTTTACTAATCGAGAATTAAACATAAATATAAAGTTTGCTAAAACTACAACATAAAATGAAAATAAATGAGTGTTGTTGTTTATACACGCAAAATCAAAAATGGTCTTTTGGTTTATGATTTTGCTCCCACTAGTCAACTACTTCCAATTGACTTTCAAGAATTTTTCAAAATTCTTTAGTGGCTGAGATCCAATCTAGTTACCTTGATTCCCGGCGGTGGTCGATCAACCAAGATAATTTCGATAGGTAGGTAACTCTTTACCATTCACATCTCTATGTGATTCTCAGTGGTTGACTAGTCAACTCTTTGGCGATACACATCACTATGTGTTAGTCAACCCCTTGTCTCTAAAGTCGACGGCCACGACGGTGGTCAATCACCGAAAGACTCTAGTCAAGTCATAACCCAATATTCACGAGATCTCATACGATCATATCTCAATAACGACGATATACCCGTGGTAGGTCAACTCCCGGCGGTGGTCGATCGGTTGGATCCGAACACGAGCTCTTCACCGTCGTTATAATATTGGGAGACAATATTTCGACTTGATTTTTGTTGTGGAAGTATTTTTCGTAAATTAATTCACTTAATTAATTTTAATTTCGGTCTCATCATAAATATGTCTATCTCTATAAACATACATCCTACACATTTATCTAGATCGTGCCTAGTCATGCATCTATCGTATCATATAAAATAAATACAAGCACAAAATAAATAAATGCATAAAGTAACCGGTATGATCATGGACTTTTCTAGGTGCGGTTTCGAATACAAACTGACGAAACCGCGGGTCACAATCTAAGGGTAGCTGCAACCGCCAATAGGATCTTTAATGCGCCATTCTCCAATGGGATCTTTATTTTTCGTCTCTCTTTGGTCTCCATCTTCTGCTCCATTCTTGTTACATTTAATTCTATCTAATAAAATAAATACACCCGCCGCACACGGGGGGGAGCTAATGGGAATGGGATAAATGCAGAAAATAAACTAGGTCACGTTCTTCATAACGGCCTAGGACAATTTTTAAACCAACAGAAAAATTAAATCATTCACATCTATCCTATCGGTCGAGTCCATGATCAATCGGGGTCCATATAATCATATTATATCTACTATATCTAATCCATACAATAAAATCTTATGAAAGAGATAAAATTAAAATTCAACTACTTGCGTCTTAATTAATCAATTAACATTTAATCTATTAAATAATTTTATCCAATCAATTAACTAATTAACATTTAATTAATTAAATGATTTTAATCGAAATAAAATTAACGATTAATTTTAAACCGATTTTAATTTTAATTTTAATTAATTAGAACTATTCCAAAAATAAATCAAAATTAAAATTATTTCTCTTTTGTTTCTTTCATTTTGATTCGCAATCAAAAGGGATGCTTTGGTTTCCTAAACCAAATTTGGCTTTAGCTGGCCACTTTCCAAAATCAAAATTTTGGAAGTGCCAAGCTAGCCTTTTACAAATCAAATATTTGGAAAAGGCCAGGCTATTCCAAATCAAATATTTGGAAAGGCCAAATAATTTTGGTTTAGGCTTCGCCACTTTCCAAAATCAAAATTTTGGAAGTGGCGCAAGCTAGCCTTTTCCCAAATCAAATATTTGGAAAGGGCAAGGCCTATTCCAAACAAAGTTTGGAAATGCCATTATTATTTTAATGCCATGTGGCATCCCAATGGCCAAACTATTTGAACCATTGGTTAGCCACATGACACAACTAAACAAAGGAGATTTTAATCACAACTATGAACCATATTGAATCACAAAATACACAAAACAAAAATTTGGAGATCCGCCAGCATTGACCGGTCAACCGACTGCCGGCAGCAGGTTGCTCTGCTGCCGCCGCCGCCGCCCAGCCGCCGCCGGTGGTGGTGCCGCCGCCAGTCGGCCGAGCACCACCCGATCTCCTTTTTTTTTTTTTTTCTTTTCATGTATCACTTTTGTGAATCAAAAATCTTTCATCTTTTAATTACGTGATTTAAACGATAAAATTAACTACGCGAATAAACATGCTTATTGCTTAAGCTCGAAACTCGCTCCGATACCACTGTTAGGAAATCTACGCGGGAACGCAGCGGAATTTAAAATTTTGATTTCCTTTTAACCAGGATCGACTTCGTTTAAGCAATAAACAAATAGATAGTAGACGGTGGTTACCTTGGTTGATCTATAAGATCGACGCTTTGACCGTCTAAGGAGAGTAGTTCTGCACAGAGCCGCCCAAGTGTTCGGCCTCTACCGCTAGTCCACACGAATAGCCCGCCGGAATCCCACCATGGATTGCTATCGGAAAACTCCGGTTGCTAGACCGGCCCTTCTCCCCTCTCTCCAACTCTCCAAAAGATGCTCTCTATTTTACACAAGAACTATGAGCTCTTGCAATTGTGATGTACAAAAGAGCTTGACACCCACCTCCCTTTTATAATGGATGTGGCGCCCAAGAGGTGTGGAGGAGAAGAAAACCTTTTCCCAATAAAATAAGGAAAATATAATAGATTGATTTATCTCATTTATTATAATATCTCATATTAAATAAATCTAGGATTTTGTCAATATCTTATATTGAATATTCCCAAGATATTGTCAATATCTTATATTGACAATATTTATCTTTATTATATTACCATAAATCAATTTACACATGTGTATATATCACATATATATTACACATATAAAAATCTAATAATATCATATGTACACACATTGGTGCGCATGATGCAAATCACCAATTTGCATTTAATGCACTCACACACGCATGTATTCATAGTATATCTATATTATTTTATTTTATTAATATCCAATATTAATAATAGGTAATATCATTAATTAAATTGCACAATTCAAGTGTATCACTTATACACAAATAAGTTGCGCCACCTTTGACCAACAAATTGGCTTCCGGAATATTCTTTAATTAATATAATATTATTAATATCTTGTATTTAATTTATTCACAATAAATAAATACCACCATATTAATTTACCATTATAACCTTTATAGTTCGAGATAAACTTTCCTTATTTGGTTATCATCTATAACCACATTTTAATCCGGCTAGATGTTCTTATGTGTGTGACCCGATAGGCTTCCGAATATGTTGGCCGTAGACACAAAGTGCAAATTACGAAAATGCCCTTCATGCCTAACGATCACGGGATAGCGTCTAGCAACACACCGTGACCCCCAATCATCGGAAGAGTCAAATGCAATGACTACTACCTTTCATGTGAAACAGTTACCGTGTAACTTACAATCCTATCGCTATAATAATATCCATACGGTCGTTAGTCGAGTGTCAAAACATCAACGACCGTATCTTATAATCTGGATATCAAGCTCTCTCGAAGTAACACATTTACTCCCACTTTGCAAAGATTCACGAGAGTAAGACATTCCTTATAAGAAGGCCATTTCGGATATTCGATCCCAATCATAGGATACGCGATTCCCGGACGACCAATCATGTATACTCCGCATGCTTCAGTATCATACCCAATCACTACCGCATGATCGCCCCGTGGCTAGGGAAACCTCAATAGTGTCAAAGCATGACAATCCACACCGTGATGCCATGAAGACTCCGGTCTTAAGGATAATTACACAACCGCCACATAGTGTGACACTTATCCGTGTAAGTGGGTCGATCCCTAACGTACGCATTCTCTAATACACGTCCACGTACGGTCCAAGTGTCTCTACACTTCGATAGACGAGATCTATCCCCGCCCTTAAAGACGAAGACATCTAATACGTGCTAGTCCGTTTATACTATCAATGCCTTGTTTAATAGTACATCAGCCTAGAGACATTTAAGTATCAAACTTATCAAAGTGATTAGAGATCTCATCAACCATAATCGCCTATCATGGTTTCTCTATCACAGTTTAATACTAAGGACGTTATCACATAACAATTCATAATTGGTTCTTTAAAAGAACATATATATGACAACAGAAAAGCCATTTAATATATGTATAAACATAAAGAAATAGTAGAAATGATCCGACCCGGTCGGATCCGGTCCAACCCGATTGGGTTTAGGACACTATTCCAACATAAGAAACAAGCTGCGCCGGTGCCTAAACCTATGAAGAAGAAGGCTATGCCGAATGCACCATCCAAGCCCAAGGGCAAGTGTTTTTACTGCAATAAGATATGGCACTGGCGTCGTCACTGCCCCGTATATCTCAAAGATGTAAAGGATGGAAAGGTTAAGGCTAGCAATGGGAAAGACAAGAAAGGTAATCATGAATTACTCGTCTTGGAATCTTTTAATGTAGCTAAAGATGTATCAATTTGGATACTGGATATTGGAGCTACTAACCATATATGTTCTTCTTTGCAGATCCTTAGTTCGTTTGAGGAACTAGAGGAAGGAGCTCAAGTTATGAGAGTCGGCACCGGGGCATTAGTTTCAGCAAAAGCAGTGGGAGCTGCGGTTTTACATTTTGGAAATAAAGTTTTACATTTAGACAATGTTTATTTCATTCCGAATTTTCATAGAAATTTAATTTCGTATTCTGCTTTGAAAGACCAGTTGTACTCTGTTTCTTTTATGAATGATGAGTTTACTATTTCAAAGAATGGTTTTACTTTGTGTACTACTGTATTAGAAATCGGATTATATTTCATTAAACCTACGCAAGCTCCCCTGTTAAATACTGAAATGTTTAAAGTAGTGAATCAAAAATCTACAAAAAGGCAGAAAATTTCTCATAAAGAAGATAGTACATATCTTTGGCACCTTAGGCTAGGTCACATTTCCTTGGAAAGAATCAAACGACTGGCTAAGGGTGATTCCTTAAAAGAGTTATATGTTGACTCGTTGCCGGTCTGTGAATCTTGCCTGGAGGGAAAAATGACTAAGCGTCCCTTCTCATCAAAAGGGAATAGGGCCAAAGAACCTCTAGAATTAGTACATTCAGACCTTTGTGGTCTGATGAATGTGCAAGCTAGAGGCGGATTCGAGTATTTTGTTACTTTCATTGACGACTAATCGAGATTCGGATATGTTTATCTGCTGCGTTGAAAATCCGAGGCTTTTGGCAAGTTTAAGGAATTTCAGACAGAAGCCGAAAGGCAGGTCGGCAAGTCTTTGAAATGCCTTCACTCTAATCACGGAGGAGAGTACTTCGATACTGAATTCACTGACTACCTATTTGAACATGGGATTTGTTCCCAATGTTCAGCGCCTAGGACACCTCAACAAAATGGAGTTTCTGAAATGAGAAATAGAACATTGATTGACATGGTCAGATCAATGATGAGCTACGCCTCGCTACCGATATCTTTTTGGGGATATGCTCTAGAAGCAGCGGTACACATTTTGATTCTGGTTCCGTCTAAGTCTGTCAGTAAGACACCCTTGGAACTTTAGAAGGGACGTGGCGAAAGCATACGTCACTTTCGAATTTGGGGTTGTCTTGCACATTTACTGGTGGACAAGACTACGATTTTACAAAAGCATACGAAAGTATGTCTGTTTGTTGGTTACCCCAAGGGAACACGTGGAGGTCTATTCTACGACATGGAAGATAACAATGTGATAGTTTCTACTAACGCCATGTTTTTGGAAGATCAGTATATGACCGACTCCAAGCCTCGAAGTAAAGTCTTACTTGAGGAGTTACTTTCTGACGAGGTCAAACCACAAGTGCCACCTAATGTCACTGTAGACAACACTATGAATGCAACAGTCACCCCTAATCCTAATCCACCCAGACGTACTGAGAGAGTGGTTCGGCCACCAAATCGGTATGGACAATCAGAGGCGAACATAGCCGTCTCTGATGGTGTCGAAGATGATCCTGTGTCATTTAACAAGGCCATGGATGATCGTGACAAGGAACAATGGGTTGACGCGATGAATCAAGAGATAGAGTCAATGTACATTAACTCTGTCTGGAAACTTGTAGATTGCCCCGAAGGGGTAAAACCCATAGGGAGCAAGTGGCTCTACAAGAGGAAGAGAGGAGTTGATGGTAAGGTGCAAACCTTTAAAGCACGGCTTGTGGCTAAGGGCTACACACAGAGAGAGGGTATAGACTACGAAGAGACCTTCTCCTCTGTGGCCATGCTTAAATCCATCCGGATCCTCCTTTCTATTAATTGCTGCATTCCTAGATTATGAAATCTGGCAAATGGATGTCAAGACAGCGTTTCTTAACGGTTTTCTCGATGAGGAAATATATATGCTGCAACCAGAAGGATACATCGAGGAAGGCCAAGAGCACAGAGTGTGCAAGTTGCTGAGATCCATCTGTGGGTTGAAGTAAGCATCTCGGTATTGGAATCATAGATTTGATGACACCATTAAGTCATATGATTTCGAACAAAATCCCGATGAACCTTGTGTATACAAGAAAGTCGTTAAGGATAAGGTTGCATTTCTAGTGTTGTACGTAGATGACATTCTCCTAATCGGAAATGATAAGGGGATGTTGTCGGACGTTAAAATTTGGTTGTCCAGCCAATTCCAAATGAAAGATTTGGGAGAGGCGAATTATGTTCTCGGGATCCAATTAATACGGGATCCTAAGAACAAGATGTTAGCTCTTTCACAAGCCACTTACATTGACAAGGTGATGGCTAGATATAGCATGACGGATGCAAATAGGGGTTACCTACCAACTCGTCACGGCATCCATCTCTCTAAGACTCGAGTCCTCGGACTCCGAGGAAACAGAGGCTATGGAAAGAGTGCCTTATGCTTCGGATTTGTAGGTAGTCTAATGTACGCTATGTTGTGCACTAGACGACATACGGTATGGCGTTGGACTCGTCAGTCGTTATCAGTCGAATCTAGGCAATGAGCACTGGATTGCAGTAAAGAACCTCTTAAAGTACTTGAAGAGGACTAGGAATTATATGCTGGTATATTTGGGTGCAAACCTGGATGTACAGGGGTAAACTCATTCTGACTTCAAGTCAGATCGAGATGATTTCTAATCTACCTCAGGCTCAGTGTTTACCATTGGTGGTGGTGCAGTCATTTGGAGAAGCGTCAAGCAATCCAGCATGGCTGATTCTAATATGGAAGCTGAATACATAGTGGCCTCTGAGGCGGCTAAGGAAGCAGTTTGGCTAAAGAAGTTCCTGTGTGGTTTACGGGTCTCTCCAAATCACAACGATCCGATCACTCTCTATTGTGACAACAATGGGGCTGTATCAAATTCGAAGGAACCCTGTAGTCACCGCAAGTCGAAGCATATTGAGCGAAAGTACCATTTAATCAGAGAGATAGGCCAAAGAGAAGACATTTCCGTCAAGAATATCGCCTCTGCTGACAACCCTGCTGATCCATTCACCAAGGCGTTGCCGTTAGAAGTCTTCAACCGGCACTTGGAGACTATTGGTATTAGGGACATGACTTATTTTCTTAAGAGCAAGTGGGAGTTGTATTGCTGTAATATAGATATAAGGTGTGCCTAAAACAATTAATCCACTTGCCTATCGTGCAAGTGGGAGATTGTTAGGTTTATGCCCGAAAGACAATTTGTAATTGTTTTATTTAAATAAATGACAGAATTTATTTCATCTTATTTATTCGCATTTAGTGCCAATATTAATACACAGCAGAAAACCCTAAGTATATTGATTATGTAATCACATAACTCAGTGTATGGCTATACACACGAGGATTGAGTTTGTGAAATATACTTAAAATTAACTTAGTCCGTAGCGTTTATTAATCTGAGTACGGTTCTCTAGATTAATTTGCTAATAATGCACCCAGAACACTTTAGGTGTGACAGTCTTATCCGGACTGTCGGTAATTGGGTACCTAAGGGGCATTTATATATGATGATAATCATATAGGGCTGGACCGATTTGATTTGAGTTCTCGATATAATTCCGTAATCGAAAAGTCTTATCGAATCACAAGATGATCATATATGGATTAATCTCAATCCTAAGGTGATCATAGACAACTGCTCAGACAAGGGTAGGGTTTGATGTGTTAGTAAGGATCACTTCTTAGTATGTGGTCCAACACTTCTCGTTGGCTCTATTCTAGGATGAGTGAGTGTCTGTGCTATCAAAGATATGGAATCCATTCCTTCCCTCGGGAAGTAGACAGACAGTTCCCTTATTTGTTGACGCTAGAAACTGATCAATGGGCCCAGTTCATATTATATAATTATGAACTAATTGATCACTAGGGGGTTAATGGTAAATAAGGATAATATGTTTCAAGAAGGGTTTACGGAGATATCCAGAATCGAAGTGAACAGTCTATGGACGATTTATCCGTATGTAATGATTATATCAGTGGACACCTTATGACTCATAGTTGAGTGTAAGTTTATATCTATATTCAACAGAGTTCAGTTTCAGGTTTATGGTGGTGTAATCCCGGAATTAATAGATTGAAATTTATTGTTCGGTCTGACGGATAATATTATTTGATTTATTATAGCTACTGAATATGGGTCCGTGGTCCCCGACGTGGTTCCTAATATAGCATATACGTTTTCTTGTCGTTTCACTTCAATTATAATTAAATAGTTGGATTGGACTATTTAATTGATATGTTGATTAATTCTTTAGTTGGACTAGATAATTAAATACGCGGAAAAGAGATTTTTCGTGGACTCGGCCCAATGTGTCAAAAAATTCACATGGACCTTTATTTAATTAAGGTGGGGCGCATATTGTAAGTTATTTGATTATTAAGGAATTAGTTTTCTTGGATAATTATTTAATGTGTGATTTATCTTTTATTTGTTAATTGATAATTCATGAAATATTAGATAATAATATTATTTATCCTAATTTGTTTGGGATAATTATTTTATTTATCTTTTATTTGGAATAAGGATTAATCTAATAATTATCTCTTAATTATTAAATCCTTGGAACACAAGGATTACTCTCCTATATAAAGAGAGTTCTCCAAAGCCTTATGACACACTATTATTTTCGAAATATTGGGAGTATTATAGCTTGGAGATTTCGGCTATAATACTAGGGTTTTGAGTTTTAGAAAACTTCGTGTTTTCTAAGGAAGCATATCAAGGAGGTCCGGCGGCTTGAAACACCATCCACTTGGTGTTGCTTGGAGATACACGTTATTAGACGGTGGCATCTCATTGGATCGAGTAGCTTAGATTAAAGATTGTTCTTGACGTTTATACACCATAAACTGGTAAGCAATCTAAACCCCCTTGTAGGTTTAGATCTATTATTTTACGTATTTTGGTTGACTGGATCTAGATCTATACTATTCCGCTGTGTAATCGGATGAATTTTGATCCATCCGGCGATATTACATCCTACAAGTGGTATCGGATCCTTTGATCTATCAATGTCCACCAAAAATGCCATGAGTATAGCGCTCGAGCTCTTTAGCTAACATGGTAGGCACCTTAAAAGATTGAATCACGGCACGCCGCACCATCACCGCCACCACCATCTCTGCACACCCCACTGGTACCCGCCACACCCATCAACACGCACCGCTATCGCCCACCGTGTCAATTGCCGCATTATATAGAATCTCATACATTTCATTACATTGCTTGTCAAACGTAGGAATGGAACCACGTTCATTCCATTCCATAGAATTCCATTCCATCAGCTTCATTACATTTCATTTAATTTCATCAATCCACACACACAGTTTTAGAGAAAACCAGACTAAAACAAATTGATGATTCAAAACTTCTTGAATTATATTATTTTTGTTTCTTAATAATTGATATGATTATCAAATGTAATTGCTCCTATTTATATATTGTACTTTCATTCCATAAGAAACTTTATAGTAAGAATTTCCAATTACACCCTTATTTATTATTATTATTATTATTATTATTATTATTATTATTATTATTATTATTATTATTATTATTATTATTATTATTATTATTATTATTATTATTATTATGTGTGACTGAAAAAGTACTGCTTTAAGTACTGCATTATTATTCTCAATTCATTATATTCAAATTTGGTTTAGTTGTTTTATTGGCAAAGTAATTACATTAACTCAATTATTCAATAATTAAGTATAAATTAAAAACCTACTACTCTTTCTCAAATAAATAACTTATTACTCACACCATTCCTTATTTAGTTACTATTGTTGTCAAAATAATTTTCATTTAATTAATATAATATCAAAACAAACTTTATTTTATTTTTTCCGTATATTATCATTAAATATTACAATGAGAGTTATGGGAATGGGATTCGTCTTAGTCATAAATCTCACTGCACTCCATGGTAAAATTCCGAGGTCAAATCTTATCCCGGCCCGAATTAAAATTCCCTTCCCCGTCCCTGCCAAAAAAGGAGAAGATGAATTTTTTTTTTTTTTTTTTTTTCATTTGAGTGGAGAAGAAGATGATTTTAACAAAAAAAAATTAAAATTAAAATACAATGAGAGATGTGAAAAAAATATATGTAAGAATTATTTTGTCATTTCATTATTTTTTTTGCAAGGTGTCGGTTCATTATTAATGCAATTCTATTTAGTCACTTTCATAATATATATGTGGTTTACAGTTCCTCAAAAACAATATGGGGTTTACACGATGCTATAAAATATCAGTCACGAATAACATGGTAGGTCCCTTAAAACATTGCATCACCGCATGCCTCACTATCACCGCCACCACCATCTCTGCACACCCCACCGCTACCCGCCACACCCATTTAGAGATGTACACGGATACAAATTATCCGAAAATCGAACCGAACTGAGGTCATTTGGTTTAATTCGGTTCGGTTAATAATACTTTCGGTTCAGTTTCGGTTTCGGTTAGTATTATAGAGAACCGAAATTTTCGGTTCGGTTACGGATAACTCTATAAATTATCCGTAACCGAACTGAAAATCGAACCGAATAAAAAACCTAACTGTTAACCGAAACTGGATAGAAAATTGTAACCGAAATGTCTATAATTAACTTGTATTACTAGTTTTCATAACCAAAATATAATACGTGTTTATGAAAATTGCATATAACCTAACTGTTGTCCGGACAAATTTTTAACCGAATTAAAAATTCCAATAAAAACCTAATCGTTTATAACTGAGTAGAATTGTTATTTTTATATCTATTTTCGGTTAATCGAACCGAACCAAACCGTATATTTCGGTTCAGTTCAATTCGGTTACCTAAAACAAACGGTTCGGTTTCGGTATCGAATTTCAATTAACCGAAAATTTCGGTTCGGTTTCGGTAAGGCCATTAACCGTACCGAACCAAACCGTGTACACCCCATCAACACGCACCGCCATCGCCCACCGTGTCGATTGCCGCATTCTATAGAATCTCATACATTTCATTCCATTGGTTGCCAAACGTAGAAATGGAATCACGTTCATTCCATTCCATAGCCTTCCACTTCATCAGCTTCATTACATTCCATTTAATACCAGCCATCCAAATGCACAGTTTTAGAAAAATCCAGTGTGAAACAAATTGGTGATTCAAAACTTCTTGAATTATATTATCTTTGTTTCTTGCATTAATTATATTCCAAAGTAATTGCATTAACTCAATTATTCAATAATTAAGTATAAATTAAAAACGTAATTCTTATTTAGTATTATTGTTGTCAAAATAATTTTCATTTAATTAATATAATCCAAACAAACTTTATTTTATTTTTTCCGTATATTATCATTAAATATTACAATAAAATAAGTTTGTTAACGTAATTAGTTATAATAAAATAAGTGGTAGTTATAATTAGAGCTGTTTGATAAAAAAAATTATACCTCTTAATTAATTTAGCACATCTGAAAATCCTTTAATAACCTTTTAATAAATTTTAAGCGATTGGCAGTCGCTTATATCTGAAAATTTTTCGCCGAGAAACAAGGGATCGCTTATCTCTGAAAATCCTTTCCTTCCTTATCCCTTCTATATCATCCGATAATTTGCAAGAAAATTATCTGCGATTTTCTGTTCCTTATCCCATATTCAATCGCTCAATTTTCTGTTCCGTATCATCTGCGATTTGGGATTTGCGATTTGCGATTTCCGTTTGCAAGAATCTCACCGCACTTTTCTTTATAAATTGTCGCATTGGTATCCAAACAAAGCAGAAGCAAATTCGCTGTGGAATTGAAGGTAGGAGTCAAAGCCAATTTGCAATGGCTCTTGGAAAATCAGCCGTATAACAGCGCTCTTGTTCCTCAATTCTTGCACAATTTCTACTCTGAGGCAAGTAATGTTTGATTGTTTATTTTTTCTGAGCAGATGTTATTAGCACTAGTAATTGGAAAGATTTTTTTTTTCTGTGATGTTGCATTCTCGATGGAAGAACGCCTTAGATCGTTAGGGGTCATTGATGAAAAAGCCAACTCAATTCGTGATTCCACTTTGTTAAAGGGCATTAACCTTACAGAAAGCACACCTAATAAAAAGGTTTTTTTTTTGAGGGATTTGGCTCGTTTTTCTTTCTACGAATCGAATTGTTTTGAAACAATGTTAATTATGCAGATGAAGGCGACTGTTGTGTCCATGGATTTGATATGGCTATTTGATTTTACATGTGATAATTTACTCTGCACTGTTATGGTATTGTAAGAAGAAGAGTTAAATCATTCAATGTTTCATTAGAGGAAACTTTGGGGTATGTGTACTCAGATTTCTGTGGCCAGATTTCTGTAGCCATGTACTCAGATTTCTGTAGCCATGTAAATGTGTTGGCTGTGTCCTGATGAAATTTGATGCTCGGATTCTGTGTCCGTGAGTTGCATCTTTGTGCATTCTGTTCTGTTTAGTCAAGAGGACTCAAATAGTAGAAGAATAGGTGAATATAATGCTTGGCAGATAGAGCACTTGTGCAATTAATAGCAAATATTGTCGGTCTTGCTTCTCAATATGAGTCATTACATCTGGTTCATTTGTTCTGAGAAATTCTTACTCTGTTGTAAGAAAATTTTCCCATGGCAGACCGAGCTTGAAGTCCATCATTAGGTTTATTTCAATTCAAAATTTTGGTGGACGTTTGTCACATATGCAGATGGAAGTTTCAGTTTTGAAGAATGTTTCTTCTGTTTTCTAGGAGGGACGGAAAGTCTTTTAATAAATTAAATTGAGGTGTCAATATTGTGTGATTTCGTTTGTTTTGCTCATTACCTTGTTGCAAGATGCCTGTATGCATAAGACCTGAGTTTGTTTGAGGAATTGTGATATATAGGAATTGTAAAGAACCCATCAACCGAATTAATTTTCTCATGTGATTTAAGCTGCATTCAATATTAAGAACAATTAGATAATAGGAAAATGATTACCAAGATATCATACAAGGGTGATCCGATTTTCAGTTAAAGCTGATACCTTTTGAGTGATAAAAGAAAGTATTGGTAAAACAATTATAATGTAGTTTGTACCTCTCCCTGAATACAGTGGTCAATTATAATGTAGTTTGTACCTCTCCCTGAATACTGTTTTGAAAAATATTTAAAAAGCAACATTTCACTACTCTTATGTATACTGTGGTTGAGAGAACCTAAAGGAGTTAGGCACCTATGGTACATTAGAGAATAACTCCAATTTTTTTCAGGCGACAATGACGAATGATGATTCTAGCAGAGCAAGTTGGAAAAACCCAGATGTGCTAAAATTTTTCATTGACTTGTGTTTGGAAGAAGCTAACAAGCGGAGTTTTTGTGGAAGCTCTTTGAAAAAAGATTCTTGGGAAAGGATACGAGTGGAATTCAAAGAGAAGAAAAATATAGACTTGACCCAAAAAAAAATGAAAAACCAGTGGGATTATATGAAAAGGAAGTATCAAACATGGGTCAGTATAATCGGAAAAACAGGAAACACAAACTGTGACCCTGTTACAAATAGGATAAATTGGACAGATGAGAAATGGGAGGAGGAAATTAAGGTACTATAAGGAATGTTTTTCAAGTTTACTTTTGTATATATACATATGTGTTGCTTTTTAAATATTTTTCAAAACAATTAAATGCAGATGTGAAACAATTTAGATACAAACCCTTGGAGTATGCCGACGAAATGAGAGCTTTATTTGATGGAATATTAGCTACCGGTAAAGATGCATGGGGACCATCAAAAGAAGGACCAATTCCCATGGATGGTATAGCATCTGATCCACTTGCACCTATAATCCTTGATGAAAATGATGATTTTCAAAGTTCCTCTGATGTGAGAATTAAGCAAGAAGTTAAGAGGCGAAAAAGATCAAGCACTTCAGAGAAGATGGATGATGTAGAAAATAAATTGTTAGCTGCTATCGACAAGCTAGAGAATTCAGAAGATGCAAGAATTGAGGAATGCAATAAACTGTTAGATGAAATGCAAAGTATAAAAGAAGGGGACCCTCTATACTTGGCAGCTACCGGTATTTTTTGTGAAAGTGATGCTTATAGGAAGCAATGGGTTAAAATGTCCGAGAAGTCAGAGGATATAAGAAAAGGCTGGATTTCGATGATGGCACGCAAATTAAATTTGATATAGTTTGATTGGTGACTTGACTGTGGAATGTTTGTTTTATTTTTTTAAATGTATGTTTGATTTGTTTGTTATGCAACTTTTCATTGTTTAATTTTATTTTCTAGGTATTTATTTCAATGTATGAATATTCTTTTCTGGTATAAATAATTTATATTTTCCTCTTGGCATTTATGTTTTCATGCTGTGATGTTTATTTTTTTTCATATCTTGCAGAATGTTGAGACCCAATTTTTTTTTTTTTTTTTGCAGAATGCTCAAGTATAAATCACTTCTCAAAGAAGTGACACTATTATTTGTGATAAAAAGATTAAAACGAAAAAGAAGCGGAAGGAGGCCGGACACAAATTCAATGCTTTCAGGAAACAGTTATGTGAATGAAATAATTCAAGGTAATCCAGCACACAGTAAAGAAATGCTACGAATGGAGAAAGATGTTTTCTTAACTTTGTGTGAGCATTTTCGGAGCAAAGGTTGGCTTCAAAATAGTCGTTATCTTTCGGTGGAAGAAAAAATGGCGATTTTTCTAATGACATTAGGACAGGGACATTCAACTCGTGTTTTGAAGAGACGGTTCAATCATTCTACTCATACTATCCATAAATATTTTCATGAGGTGTTGCATGCTGTTTTGAAGTTCTCAAGAGAGATGATTGTCCCTAATTATACACCGGGTACAAGTCAGAGTGTACAACAACGACGATTACGAGAATATTTCAAGGTATCATTGTATATTTTATTTTTTCCTTATAATAATGAATGCAAGCATGCAATTATTCGTAATATTGTTATTATTATTGTTGTTGATATAATTAAAGTGGATTATTTGATTCATATATCACATAATTGATCTTTCTAACGAAATGTTACTTCATAAGGGTGCAATAGGAGCACTTGATGGAACTCTCATAGGTGCGGTTGTACCTTCAAATAATAAAACTCCTTATAGGGGACGAGGCAAAGGTGAATGTTTTCAAAATGTTTTAGCGATATGTGACTTCAACATGATATTTACATTTATATGGGCTGGTTGGGAAGGTGTAGCACATGATTCCCGTGTTTTAACAGAGACATCGCGTGACCCAACAAATAATTTTCCAGTTCCTCCCCCAGGTATATGATCGATAATACTAATTTTATATATTTTTCAAACATATGGAACAATATTTTATGTTTTTTTTGTTTGTATTGTGTTTTTGCAGATAAGTATTACTTGTGCGATGCAGCTTATCCTCACACCAAAGGGTTTATGTCACCTTATCGTAACGTACGTTATTGGTTATCTGATTTTCGAACGGCTCAACCAAGAACAAAGGAAGAGCTATTCAACCAGCATCATGCAAGGTTAAGAAATATCATCGAACGTGCTTTTGGTGTCCTAAAGTCACGTTTTCCAATTCTTAAAAGAATGCCTCCCTATCCGTTTTCAACTCAACGAAGTATCGTAATAGCATGTGCCGCGATACATAATTATCTTCGCATGAAAAGTAGCAATGATATGTGGTTTCAACAATTTGCTGATGATGATGAAATAATGGAAAACGCTGGACACATGAATGATGATTCAATTGATCGTGATCTAGGCAGAGGTTCGCAAAATAATGACCAAGTGTTTATGATAAATTTACGTGAAGAAATTGCAACTCATATATTTAATGTTAGAACGCGTCGCAGTTAATGCGATTCTTTGTTGTGATTTTCTTATGATTATTTGACATGTTATGAATTATTAATTACATTATGTTTATTTAAATACATGTGCACGTGTTGAGAATTTGGTAAATTGACATTTGTTTTGAAAAAAAAAAAAATTTTTTTCGCTGCGTGAGGCGGGAATGGGGTAGCCCGAAAGGAACATATTTTTTTCAAGACAAAAAACCACGAGGAGTAAGGTGGGGTGGGGTAAAATAGGGTAGGGGTGGGGTGGGGTGGGGTAAAATGGGGTGGGTGTGGGGGTGGGGTGGGTGTGGGGGTGGGGTGGGGTGGGGGTGGGGTGGGGGTGTGTGAGGCGGGGATGGGGTGGGGGTGTGGTAATGAAAAAATTCTAAGGGTAAAATTGTCAACTTAATAATTTTCAGATATCATATTAATTATGTTATCAAACGATCTTATCATATTCAGAATTCAAATTCAGACATTCATAAAAATGTTTTCAGCACTTAACAAATTCAAGGATTTTATTTATAACATTCGACTTCGTAAAAATTTCGTTTATTTTGAAACCACATTCACATATTCCGACATGATTTTAGAAAATCCGCTCTCGAAATTCAATATTATTCGAAATTCATTGATTTTTAGGATTCACTCGGGATATTAACTGAGTGAATTTCGACAGTGAATTTCACGAAAAGAGATGTAATTATATCGAACCGAGTCTTAAAACGAAGAACATCAGAAAAATAAAAAATTTAGTGATATTTTTATCGCGTTTGAATCTCTAGATCAAAAGATGTGAGTGTTTGAAAAAAGAAAAAAAAAAACAAAAAAACAAAAAAAAAAAAAACAAAAACACTAGAGCAGGCTATTGAAAAAAACTGGAGCACGTCGGATTTGTTTCTTATATATTATTTTTCATTTTTTTGTGGGTTTTTCCGTTCAGCCTATAGAAATTATGAGAGTTGTCCTTCATCCGATAAAAAGATATTGACTGTCCTGTTACTTAAAAATATTCAAAATATTTTATGCTTATGTCTAATTTTCAAAAAACAAATATGTGGTTACACATTAAAAAAAAAAATAATAAAAAAAATTGAAAGGAAGGATCGGAGTACATAAGGCGTGAAACACGATCCTATAAAATATCAGCTGAAATCATTATAGTACTTTCCGGCTGAGCTGCACTAATTTTAGTGATACTACTATACTTATATATAGAGGAACGGATTCCCTACGGTATATATGGTGAGATACAAGGTGCTGTGTACCATTTCCGTCCAAAATTTCGACGGATCCGTCGAAATTTGGATGGATCCGTCTGTCGAAATTTTGGACGGATCCGTCGAAATATTTTATTTTATTTTAATTTGTTTTCACTCCGTCCAAATTTAGACGGATCCATCGAAATTTTGGACGGAAATGATGACAACACCTCGTACTCTCACTACGTGTGTATGCTAGTAGGAGATCCTATGTGTACCGTAGGGGATCCTTTCCCTTATATATAGAGAGATTGATACTGGGGATAAGCTCACATTCTTTATTCTGTACTGCATATTATTTATATACTAGCACATTAATATAAAAAGAGAGAGAAAAGAAAGATGAGTCTAAAGGGTAAGTTAATTGCACAGATTGGTATCAAATCTGATGGAGATTTGTTTCATGAGATCTATAGAGACAAACCGCATCATATATCCGAGATGAGTCCGGATAAAATCCAACGTGTTGATCTCCATGAGGGAGAATTTGGAACCGTCGGATCTGTCAATTCATGGCATTACATGCATGGTATAAACATATCTAAGTTTCTTATCAATAATCTTTCATTTCTGTGTTTCTTTTCTTGCTTTTTTAAGTGTAAAGTCTCAAATCTGTAAAGTAATAGCATGTTTACCCTTTATATAAGTGTGAAACATAAATGTCTTATCAACTCGGGTTAGCCCGGCCTTTTGGACCAAGCGAGGACGACGACCTAAGCAGTCTATGATACACGGATACTCCATCCTGCAAGCGTATCCCGTATCCGATACTCCACGGATACTCAGGATACTCCGCTGGATATGTATATAGGGCAAATAGTAAATTTCAAAAGTTGTATATTTTACATGATACACGTATCTTGACTACAAATACGGGTATCCAAAGAACATATTGACTACAAATACAGGTATCCAAAAAACATAATACAAAAATATGAGTTTGAACCTTAATATGTACAGTTGTACACACACACACACACACACACATATACATATATATATATATATATATATATATATATATATATATATATATATATATATATATATATATATACTTACGTACATACATACATATGCATATAGAATCATTTTATTTTAATTATATACAATTTAGTCCCTATATTATTATTATTTACAAATACACCCCGTATTCGTATCCTATATTTTCATAAAATCACGTAATTGCGTATCCCTCATCCGCGTATCACGTATCCACGTATCCGTATCCGTGCATCCTAGTAAGCAGTCGACCGAACCATTTATAATTCATTTAATGCTACCAGACCCCAGATCTGGAGGCCTTATCGTAAGTACGTGGTTAGTTTAATCGTTATTATTTCGGCGATAATTTAAAGCCAGATACAGTGAAAGGTCGGTCTGTTTCTGCACATTACTTTGTGATTTAAAAACGTCTGTCTTCATTTAATAGAGGGAAAACCGAAAGTGTGCAAGGATGTTATTGAAGCAATTGATGAGGAAAAGAAGTCCATAACTTTCAAGGTGATTGATGGGGATATCCTGACATTATACAAGTACTTCACATTTATTCTTCACGTTGATACCACAGGGGAAAACAACTTGGTCACATGGACCTTAGACTTTGAGAAGTTGAATGCTGACACCCCATATCCTTTTACTCTGATGGAGCTTCTTCTCGATCTAACTAAAGATATCGAGGCTCATCATCTCAAGTAATGAATTACAATGATTTCTGGCACATGTGAAGAAAAATGTGTGAGGTTATGAATAAATGGAAGTATGATAAGGTGCGTATGTGCAGGACATGAATTACTATGAGTTTGTGTAGATATATGTAGATATCTGCCAACAATATGTGAAAAAGAGAGAGGTTTAATGTATAAATGGAAGTATGAGAATGTGTGTATGCATGTTACAGGAATTTTTATGCTTTTATATATATATGGAGATATAAGGGTGTGATGTTATGAATAAATGGAAGTATGAGAAGGTGTGTATGTGAGTAAAATGCTATGGTTGTTGTATGAATAAATGTAATGGATAGTTCTGTGGATGTGGTTTGGACTTTTTATTTGTATCATTATTATTCTAGGCAATGCTCAATATTTTTTGTCATAATTATTTGGTTTGTCAAGGATATGGAATTAGTAAAGCACATGTAATCACAGCATAGGTTATAAAATAAAATTATAAAAAAAAAAAAAAAAATTAACACAGAAATTCTTGTTATTACTTTCACCGTTGAGTCTGAATGGATGTACACACGTGAATTTCGCTATGTTAAGAGTATATATATGTAAGGATCCGATTCTGAAATCCGAGTTGTTCGGCATGCACAGTATTTAAAAGCACTATGACATGCTAAATCTTAATAACTTATCTTTAATGTTCAACCTACAGTCCATTTTTTTAAAATTGTACTATGCTATGCTAACTTTATTGCTTCTACCATTACAAATGTGCAACCCTAGGAGAAAACAAAAAGAAAGCATTTCAATCCCTAGCAACAAAATCAAAAATAGAACATGTCAGCAAAGTGACTTAAATTCTACATCTGGTGGAACTAATCTGGTTATCAGCAAAATGATGGTCTGTTGAGAAGTGTACCCAAGTCTGTGGTCTGTTGAGAAGTGATGGTTATCAGCAAAGTGATGTGTTCTTCTTGTTTTCTGTCGCTCTGTGTGATTGTTTATGTTAGATTGCTTCTATTAATTATTTATCTTGCATCCGGATTCCCTATGCTGTTATAACAAACTGGTATCCGAGCGTAGGTTCTGGGAATCATCTTTACGAACAAATTTTATCTTCACCAAGACCCTCACCGATGCTAGGCTTCTGTGATAAAAGTTCCGTTTTTTGGCAAGAAGGATGTCTGCAGGTAACGTAAAAATCGACAAATTTACAGGAAGAAATAGTTTTAGTCTGTGGCAAATTAAGATGCGGGTCTTGTTAAAACAACAAGGATTATGGACTCCTTTATCTGGTAAAGGAGATGCCCGTTCAGCAGATTCTGCCAGTCTAGAAGAGAAAGCACATTCAACCATCATGTTGTGCTTATCTGATGCTTTTATCACTGAAGTTGCTGAGGAAGACACATCCGCCAAGTTGTGTGCAAAGCTTGAAAGCTTGTATATGACTAAATCATTAAGCAACAAGTTGCTGCTGAAGCAGAGACTGTTTAGTCAGAGGATGCATGAAGGAGGTCTGCTGAGGGAACATCTAGATTAGCTGAACACAATAATACTTGATCTCAGGAAAATTGATGTTAAGATTGAAGATGAAGATGCAGCCCTAATCATGTTGGTGTCATCACTAAGTTCATATGAAAACTTTGTGCAGTCCTTCATAGTTGGAAATGATACAGTGGCTTTAGAGGATGTGAAGGCATCCTTGCATGCCAGGGAGATGAGACACAAGGCAGCAAGGACAGACAATCAGGCTGCTGGACTAGTAGTCAGTGATATGCCTGAATAGTAACGCCACCTATGACTTCCTGTTAAACGCCTTTCTAGCCATTAGGTTAAAGAATAGGGCCCGCGGCCATAACGTCCGCTACGATATTCAAACCGGGGTCATCGAACCCAGGTCCTGCCAAGTGTCTTCAAACCTACAAGGTCCCTAGAAGCTCAGGGGCCGATCTGCAACCCTAAATGTGGTCCATCCGAGACCACACGAGCCCTTGGGAGAACAAGCGAGGAAGCGGACTAGAGACAAGATAGATGGCATGCGACCCCGTAGTTGGTGACCTACCGTCCTCATGGCACCACCCCGCAACGATATACTACTTTGTCTCTAGATTAAACCCTAGTTCTCCCTCCTTCCTATAAAAGGAGGCTTTGTGTAACAGAAAGAGGAGGATGAATAATAAAAAAAATCAAGCCAAAGCTCTGGTGGAATATCCTCTCTCTTTATCACTTATATACGCCACCCCTTCACCGCCGAGCACCACCGGCTAGCTTCACTTGAATTAATTATTAAAGCCAGATATCCACCACACAAACCACCGCTAAAGAACCGTGATAATTTGAGCATTATCAGTTGGCTCCGTTACCGGGAAAACTCAAATCTTTTCGGTATTTCAGGCGTAAAGATCACCCAGAAAGCTCACTCACGTCGGAACTGAAAATCTTCATCGCCTTTATCGCTTCTTCAAGTCCAACGAAGCATTTTCTCACCTGACAGAGCCTCAGAATCGACATCATCAAACAAGAATGACCAAAAAGAGGTAACGTTAACGAAGCTTGCATAAAACTCACGAGTTAGCTTTTGAGAAATCACCTCTCTCGTCGTGTTCTTTGCTCAAGTTCTAGTTTTTAGTTAAACTCTTGCAATCTTGGAAGCTGTACGCTTGTGTTTCATGTTAAAAGCGTGAGACATACCGAGCTTGCGTTTGAGAAATCACCTCTCTCGATATCTTTAAGGTCAAATATCATCGTCTTGCCGGAAAATAGCCAAGTTATCACTCTGAGTTCTCATCTTCTTGAAGCTGCATTGTGAGAATGAGCCAACCTTGTTCTCTTAATAGTGCATATATTTTTGAGGAGGAGATCATATAAATTTCTGTGGTTTTACGTTTGAATAATCACCTTTCCCCTGAAATTCATATTTCCGGCCACTACCTCGTCGGAGCTGTCACCATCGAAAAGATCTTTATCCAGCTGCACAAAAGTCAAAATAGTACAAGGTAGTTGAGGGTGTCTGAGAAAAGATCTTATCGTGTCAGAAAGTAGCTGGCGGCCAGAATACAAATTTATCTCTAGAAAAACCAGTGCGCGCCTAGACAAGACAAAAATCTTAATGAAGGAAAGGGGACTGCGTAAAATCAGCCTCACGCTGATGGTGGGGGAGAAACACTTGATAATCCCACCACAGATTGGGACCGATCCCACCAGGAGGCTTTAGCCACAGATGACGCAAGAAAAGTCCCAAACCAGAGGACTAAATCCAAAGAGGCCGCCGCGGCTCTAGAGTTGGCCTACAAGGAAAAGGCAGCGATCAGAGTGATCAGACCGCCGCGAAGCCAAGAGAGGGTACCAGAGAGGGTACCAGAGAAGGTACCTGGATTCCAAGAGGATCCTGAGGTCACAGCGATGATAGAATACTCAAAATACGCTGAGAGAATGTACCGACCAACGCTCTCATGGTCGCTCTAGGACAAGAACCCTTACCGGTCCTGGAAGCGATCCCGTCAGGAGTTGAGGCTAACCCAAGGACACAGAAATGAAGTCATCATAAAAGAATCAAAATCAAAGAGAGTGTTCATTCGTCAGGCCAACAGGGCCGCCGAAATGAGCGGGAGATCGTTCAGACTTCAGTCCGGTACGACCGTGAAAAAGCTCCAGAAAAAAGCGAAGGAAAGAGGTCGGCCTTGAAAAGGTTAAGCAAAAAATAAAGAGGTTCGGTCCTGAGCCATCTAGGTCCCCGCCGGAAAGAAACGTAAAGCATAGACAAGACGGGAGGAACGAAGGAGATGCTCACTTAATCATAAGAGAAAAGCGAGCATAACAAGATGAATTGCGAAACCATGCGAACTCATGACGCAGGTTAGTGCGAGCTGCGAGGTCATCTCTACCTAAATGGGGAATCAACCCCATTCTGGCCGAACAAATGGAAATAATGAGAAAGGAAATTGCAGAGCTGAAAAAGTCAAGGCCCATTGAGAATGCTGCCCCGATCTCTGGAATAGATGTACTTGCCAAGAGGATCATAGAAACATTGCCGACGGAGAGGGAAAAATTTATTTATCCCAGTTACAACTACTACAATGGAATCACTTCTTCATATGATTGGAACCGTGTTCCAAGGTCGCATCACCTTAGCGACCCAGAATCGATCGGCCTGGTGCATTGCCCTTGTAGGCAGCATGCAAGATAGAGCCAAAACCTGGATTCATGGACTCCTCCGAGGATCAATTGAAAGCTAGGAGGACTTGTCGGGAAAATTCTTGAAAGAATTTGAGTCGGCGAGCAGACTGAAGAAAACCATTGAGGACCTTTATGAGGTTCGCATGGGAGAGAATGAATCCGGAAGGAGTTATTACGAGCGATTCGTCAAGATCTACGTTCAAACCCGAAACATCCCTGACGACGCCATCATCACTTGCTTTTTAATAGAAATAGCCAAGGGTCCAATGAAAACAAAGTTCAACCTTCATCCACCTAAATCTGACCTTAGGGAGATGTTGGAGAGAGCTAGAATGATCGGGGTTGAGTGAAGCACCGTCTCCCTCTGGGAAAGGAAAATCGAGGTTATAACGCCAATCACACAGAGAGGAACAAAAGGATGATCGCGGAGAGGACCGCAAAAAAGACCATGGTAAGGGTGCGAGCCAGGACCGCGAGGTGAAGAAACCATATAAGTTCAACGAAAGAAATTTCACCTCACTCAGTGCCAAGCCATCACAAATCCTCTTTGAGATTCGGGAGCACTTTCAAAGACCAAGGCCCATGAAGGGTGATCCCGAAAGTCACGACAAAACAATATGGCATAAGGATCACGTTCATCTAACAGATGAGTGATTCACTTTGAGGAAAGAGATAGACAGATTGATTGAGGAAGGACCCACGGCCAAATATAAGCGGGACAGGGACGCCGGCGCCAACAAGGGGCGGCAACCCCGCATGTATCAGAGGGAGATCCAAGTCATTCATGGGAATCTCCCGAATAATAATCAGTTGAAATCACATATACACTCGATAAACACCCGTCGCTTCGATAAACAAATCGTATTGGGAGAATCTAAAAAAGGAATCATGTTCACCAAGAGTGAACTCACAACCGTGGAAGGTGTCATGGAGGTACCTATCATCCTTAAGGTCGGAGTGAATGAGGAAAAAAGGGGTCAATCGGTAATTTCAATGTCAGTTGCTTGTCTATAAATATTTAATAACACTAAACTGATCAAGCGAACATTCTAATCAAATATTTTCACTTTATGTGTGTTTTCTCTTTGCAATCAGACAAAGATAAATTGAGGATTACTTTGTAGTATTATTGCTCGTTCTATTCTGTGTAGGGACCTCGATCCTCTGCTGTAAAAGGAACACAGCAGGGGCTGCTGTGACACAAAACGGTGTCGTTTTGTGCCGAATCGACGCCGTTTTGTTCCGACCTGAAAAAAAAAAAAACACACTCGAAACGGCGTCGTTGTCGCTCGAATCTACGCCGTTTCGAGCTCACAGCACGGCACGGCAGAGGCTGGCATGGCAGAGGATCCCAATTCTTCTGTGTAGATTTTTTCATTAAACAGGTTGGTCTGCAGATGTTGTTTCTAATTTTTCTTTCACTAATTTAATTAAACAGGTTGGTCTGCAGGTTAATGAATTTTTTTTTAATTTCCCTCTCAGAAAACGGACATTCAATAAAATCACCATGCATTTCTCCGGGTCAATGATTTCTGGATTTCGTATTCGCATACACAATATTTAATAACCATATATGTAATCAAATCAAAAGCTCTCAGCAAGAATCGTTTTTCTTTCAACAGTAGAAAGACATGGTGAAAAATAATAATTCATAATTGTTGGTAAAGTGTATCGTGTGTGGAGTGATTTACGGAACAGATCCATAATTCACAGATGTAATTACGAAATAATAAATGCAGAAAATAAATAAAACGAAAGTAAATCCGATTTATTAAGTAGATCAAATAAATAAGGCTATTACAGTACAAATCTGACTTGAAACAAAGGAAAAAAACAAAAAAACAATGCAAAGGACAAACCGAGGTGAGTATGTCACTCTTTCCTTAAGACAAATTGCTCTAGTATGGTGCCCATGGCAGTAGCAACTGCCTTCCTAGATACAACAACTTACGTCTTGGATTGAGAGACACTTCAACAATCCAAGTTTCAGAGAACTTACAGAGTGCTCCGATTTCTCTTCGACTCAAGATCTAGAACTATATGGTTGACACTTTGTAGTGGAAGACACAAGAAAAAAACTGAATGCTTAAACATTCATCCATGGGGTTCTTTATATAGTGGAGAGGAGAAGCCAATGGTCGAATCTGATTGGCCGAAACATGTCATCTAAGTCAGCTGACATTTCCCCTTCGAAAAGTCACACGCCACTCTCGGGCGACTTAGCTCTACCGACTTCAAACTCAATTCTGATTGGTCGGATGACGTGTCATGTGAATTCTGATTGGTCGGATTATTTAATCACTCATTTTTTCCCTCAAGAAAATCTAATTCGGCCAAATTAATTAGTCACACGCTAATTAATGTCTGACCAACTTAATCATCCTCGTTTCTCCACAATCTCCCCACCTCTTAATTAAACAGTTAATTAAAAATTAATTTTTGGTTAAATTCAAAATGTTATATAATATATAAAATTGAAATTCAATTTAAGAAAGTGTTTTGTATGCTCCTTATTTCTGATCACACAAAATGGAGAATTATGAAATGATATACATATCTCACATAAAGAAGTAATACATAGCAATTAACTTGTACTCTTTGCTTTCAAAAAGATATATGTTTAAATCTTACAATGGCCATATTTATACACCAAATGAAAGTTGGCAGAAATCCTCTGCTGCATGAGTCTTGACATTTACTTCAAAGCAGGTTTCCAAATGTATGATAGAGGCTAAAGCATTAATTAGTGTTATCCAATGTATAAGACATTAACCATGGATTATCCTATGTCATACCATTAAAGTTATGTCATGTCACACGTAGCTTTATGGTGTAAAACATTTCTTGATCATATCGTATATTTAGGATGTATTTTATCTAATGGACATCCACATATTATGTGTATATTTATAACACTCCCCATTGGATGTCCATTACACAAAGAACCTGCCTCGTTAAAACCTTCATTAAGAAAAAACCTTGTGAGAAAAAATCTTAATGAAGGAAAAAGAGTACAACATTCAATTGTGTTTACTCCCCCTGATTTGAACATCTCTTTAGGTCTCTAAGCCGGCGCATTCCGATCTTCTTTATCAATTTTTCAAACATAGCGGTAGGTAATGACTTGGTAAATAAATCAGCTAGTCTGTCACTTGATTTGATATGTTGCACATCAACATCGCCTTTCTTCTGAAGATCATGTGTGTAGAAGATTTTCGGTGAAATATACTTTGTTCGATCTCCTTTTACATATCCTCCCTTTAATTATTTTTTGGTTAAATGTAAATATATTAAACCAAGGTATCCTCCCTTTAATTAATTGTTCTATACATGCTCCATTGTCTTCATATATTGTGGTCGGCTTCTCTTTCTCAATAAACAAACCACAAGTTCCTCGGATATAATGCGTCAGTGATCCTAACCAAACACATTCTCGACTAGCTTCACGAATAGCTGTTATCCGGTGTGGTTTAAAGGCGTAGTGACCAAAAATTGCATATAGTCAGGTACTTTGAAGTACCACCGCTTGTAAATAAATAACCAGTTTGAGATCTTGCTTTGTGGGGGGCCATGTAAATATCATGCTTCTGCGTAACGAACACAAGTCCATGACTTGCTCTTGTTTGATCTGGGCTGCATAACGTATATGTCATGTACCAAAAAGCTTGCTTGGAAAAACCTAGTGGGAAAAAACCACTCAAGGTGAAAAGATTCATGAAATATGCGTTCTTATTGAACTGGTTGCCTCGCTAAAAACCTTTAACTAAGATAACCCAATGGGAAAAACTTGGTTAAAGGGAAAAAGAGTACAACCATTAGTTGTTAGGACCAAAAGATATATTTCTTGTGTATGTAATGGATCTTTTTAATACAAGTCAAAAACTCATACTCAATTATGTTTGTAACTCTTCAAGAGTTCATATTAGATTTTCTCAGATCAAACCATTTATCCTGCTTTCAGGATTTGTAATCTTCTCGTTCTCTTGGATCTCATCATATATTAGAGAATCATTGACTTGATCACTTTGATCGTTTTATCCTCTCTTCTTTCGAGGATTTTTATCTTTCCCAAGTTTCGATTCATTTTCTATATTATTCTTTCTTGTCTTTCTGGGACTAAAACACGAGCCGGAGCATTCGCGGCATCTATGTAATTTTTAGTGACTCTACTGGAGTCATTAAATGCATGCAGTAATTGATTAGCTATCTTTCACAATTGAAAGATTCTTTGAACTTCAAGTTCACATGCACTTGTACGAGGATCAAGAAAATTTAACGATGTTTTCCAAGAGATTTCTTGCTGTAACAATCCTTTTTCAGGTCTATTTTCTTCCCCTAATCTCGGAAAAACAGTCTCATCAAAATGACAATCTACAAATCTTGTAGTAAATAAGTCACCCGTCAAGGGTTCAAGATATCCAATAATAGACGGGTAATTATATCCCACGCAAATTCCCAATCTTCTTTGGGGCCCATTTTAGTGTGTTGTGCTGCAGGCACAATAGGTACATATACCGCACAACAAATATTCTTAGATGAGATATATTAGGCTCATGACAAAAAGCCAATTGCACCGGGGAGTATATGTAATAACTCGATGGTCTAATTTGCAAAAGTGTTGTTTCATGTAAAAAAAGCACGTCCACAAGAAGATAAGGGTAAATTTGTTCTCATTAACATTGGTCTAGCAATTAACTGTAGTCATTTAATACACGACTCAGCTAGACCATTTTGCGTGTGAACATGAGCAACTGGATGTTCCACACTAATTTCCACAGACATGCAATAATCATCAAAATCATGTGATGAAGATTCTGCAGCATTATCCAAACGGATACTTTTAACTGGATAATCCGGAAATTGTGCTCATACACAGATTATATGCGCAAGTAATTTTGCAAAAGCCAGGTTGTGTGTTGATAACAATGATACATGTGACCATCTGCTGGATGCGTCATTTACGACCATAAAATATCTCAAATGTCCACTATGTGGATGTATAGGTCCACATATTCGCCATTAATCCAATCTAAAAATACTGGCGATTCAGTTGCTGCTTTCGTTACTGATGGCCATGTAATAATTTTTCCTTGAGAACATGCCGTACATAACAATTCATTAACATTAAAAAACTTCTGGTTTTTCATTACATGGCCATGTGAGTTCTCAATGATTTTTTTCATCATAATTGATCCAGGATATATGTCACAATCGATCATGTCAAATTCTCAATAAATTATCATTAGAAAATTTATGGTTTACTACAAGATGCGTCTCAAGCGCATTTAGTTTAATATAATACAATCCCGGTGACAGGGATAGGAGATTCTCTAATATATTCTTCTCCCTTGAGACATTTACTATCATATACAAATATTCAGTGTATATTCCTTTCATTCATTGTCTCAATATGATATCCATTCCGGGGGATATCTTTAAAACTCAATAAATTTCTTCGAGGTTTCAGAGAATATAAAAGCATGATCAAACATTAATTTCGTTCCCCCAGGGAGAAATATCGTGGCTCTTTCGAAGCCTTTGATCTGTTTTGCACTACCACATACAGTATTAACGTTTATCTCTTTTTTCCTCCAGAAAGAAAAATATTTCTCATGTTTGACTATCGTATGCGTAGTGGCACTATCAATCAGACAAACATCTTCGTTTGTATCATGCACGCGATTTATATACTACTAAGCATATCTGCCTTATACTACGAAACTCGTTTATAAGCCAAATGCCATAAACATATCACATCTTTCCATATGATGATAAATTATTTAAGTTATCTCAAAACTATGAGATTTATATATGTGGGAACAATTATGCCTTTCACGCTTCAAGTGTTTATCATAAATATCAATATAACATTATGTTATATATGATTCTTCAAGAATCATTACACTTTATTCAGAGGTATCACAAATCAAAGAACATCAGGTTCATTTTCTTCCCATGTGTATGGTTAACCATTTTAATTACGATCTGCAAATCATATAATGTATAATTGCATTTTTCGCAATTTCACACATTCTCACTATCAATATGGTCATGTTGAATCTATTGCATTGACCTCTTCAGGGTTTAATGATTTCGTTTTCATTATACTCTATATAAGTACATCATTTCTCTTCTGGAGTTTACTAAATTCTTTTAGACTATATTATCATCTACTCGAGCATATTATAACTCTTTTAGAGTTTCTCATTATATAGTCATAACCTCTTTTGAGAATTTACATCTTTTAACCAATTGGCCTTTTACGCTTCTGGCGTACTTTATGTTATCATATATTGTCTTTCTGGACATGTATTTCAATCAGAGAATTTGCAGCTGCTAACTCTTTTAGAGTAATGAATGCATCTGATGATTATACACAAATTATTCTTAAATGAACCTCAAGTTCATGCATTATTTTTCCACGAGATCTATAAATTTCACATTTACTTCCACCCTAATCTCAGAATAATATTTCATCACAATTCATATATACTAAGTTTGCAATAACCCTTTGTGGGATTCAACATTTCAATGTGATATCCTCTTGTATGAGTATCAACAAATATTATGAGATATTTACTTAACCGGGGTGAAGTATATTATCTCTTCTTAGAGATTACTAGATTTTTGATCCATTGCATCCTTTTGATATCCACTTCAGGGGATATCCTTATACCTCAATAATTTTGTTTGAAACATGGAAAATAATTTATGATGGACAAAGCTCAATATTTTCACATCATCTTTAGGATGACTATGACATCACAATTTATTTCATGGCTGATGTCTTTTTGTGAAGCTTACAGAAGTTCCTATAAAAATGGGAAATGCCCTACCTTTGAGTGCGGTTTGAACTATTGATTTACGTAATTGGAAGTAACCAATTAGGTTTACGACGAAACCTAGAAATCGATCACTGATCCAATTTGAGTCCCTCTACATGATAGACCTCAACAGAAAACTGAAAAGTAATGGCAGCAAGTGATTGAGTTCAGTAGTTCCCCATATCAAATTATCGACTCTAGAAATATAGTAATATGGAGAAGACAAATTTGTTTCAAGCACCGACAGAACCGGAAGCGCCCATTCTTTCAAAGATTTCAAAGATAGGAGGACGGGTTATTCACATTTCATTTGATGGTTAAAGGCAAATTGAAGTTTCACAAAGTATTTCACCGTATGACAGATACGGAACCGATGACTTTCATGCCACATCAATAATACATATATTCATTATTCATCTGGTACTCGGCTTCATCAATGTCTCATTTTTTTAGAGGACAATTTTGTTTCTTTTTCAAAAAAGAGCCTTTGTCATATCCCTAAGGATATATCATCTTTTTGGCTTACGGCCTTTTTCAACTTTTATTTCTTGCACTTCATGTCCGCTTTTATCTCAATGAATTTCATATTCACTTTTGCAAGCTTTCGAGAGCTTTAGATGAGAAATGATCATCTTCAAGTGATCAAATCTTTTATTCAAAGAATATTTTACAGTATACCGGGTAGTATCAACATTATTTCATTCTCATGTCAACAACCCACTTCCGGTGGGATTTTATCTTGATGAATTTCAAAACCACGGTAAGTGATATAATTAGATTCAGTCAAATTCACTTATGAAAAGCGACTTGCATAATCTGATACATCTCAAATATTTCATATGGTCGTGTTCATTTCTAATAACGGACTTATCTCATCATTTATCAGTCACGTTCACTTATCGGAACAGGCTTGTACTATCATTTTCAGTGATATTTCAAACATACGTAGTAATGCAGTAAATAAAAAAAATTCAAGTTTATTTTCTTTTTTTTAATCTTATTTCCGCAATATTCATCACAATAATCTAAAATAAAAGTCTTACCTCAATACTTTACCTTTCAGGTAGTGTCTGATATGTAATCTTCCGATGACATAAGTATATAAGATAATCATCCTTTATGCGACAGAGATGTCCGATATAAGATAAGAATACCACAACAGAATTCTCAGATAATAATTCGAACAACATCATATATCATTGTTGTGACACAAACCCGGAGTAGTAGCTTATGAAACATCCATTTTTACCGATTGCTTCAAATGTGGCTGATATATATAGTAGGAATTCTGTCGTCAAATTTGCAATCACCAAAACTCATATATAATTGGTTAAATCCATTTCATACAACTCAACATCTATATAGTCGCTCATGCATGCCTTTTAATTTCGTCCTTGCTATTTATTTTGGTGGGGGCATATTTGTTGTGTAAAATGATTCTTCTTAGTAACAATGAGATAAAGTAAATATCTCTCTTATTTGAAATCTATCCAGTAATGTGGATATTATGACGGCAAACCAACAGGGTGCTACTTCTTTATTTTGCTGGGGAGATTTTGTTGACACAGATCAGTTGATAGAGACTCATGCTGATAATGTGTTATGTAATATATAATATAGAAATTAAATTTAAGAAAGTGTTTTGTATGCTCATTATTTCTAATCCCACAGAACGGGGAAATATGAAATGATATACAAATCTCACATAAAAAAGTAATACATAAAAATGAACTTGTACTATTTGCTTCCAAAAAGATATCTGTTTAAGTCTTACAATGACCATATTTATACACCAAATGAAAGTTGGCAGAAATCCTCTGCTGTATGAGACTTGACATTTACTTCAAAGCCGGTTTCCAAATGTAAGATAGAGGCTAAAGCATTAATTGGTGTTATCCTGTGTATAAGACATTAACCATGGATTATCCTATGTCATACCATTAAAGTTATGTCATGTCACGTGTAGCTTTATGGTGTAAAACATTTGTCGATCACATCATATATTTAAGATGTATTTTATCTAATGGACATCCACATATTATGTGTATATTTATAACACAAAGAAATTTTGTCCAAAAAGTTATTGGTAACAACCGAACCGAACTGAGAGCCGGAGGGATGGAGGCGGCACACGCACGCGTGTTGAATTATCTAAGTCCTCCTTCTTGTAAAAAAGTGCTTTGCCCCTTGGGGCACATCTATAAGAGCCACACTAGCTCTTATTACTTGAGCTCACATCCCTCAAGTTACCAATGTGGGAGATTGGTTGAGGTCCTCCATTCAACTCGTATCTCCTATACATTTTCAACCAAACTTTAGGCATTAGTTTCTCATTCACCCGATATCCGAATCTAGAGATTCCAAAGCCAAACATAATCTACTCCGTGAGTAGAATTTTTAGCCGTAATAAGCTCCCGATGAATCACATCGGAGTGTTTCTGAAATTTGAGATAATGTTTACCGTTTCAACCCATGTCATGGGATATCTCCAAGAATCCCCCATATGAATGAAAATTAATACAAATACAGACTCTAAAGAGAAGTCAGATGGAAAAAAATTTCATCAGGAGAGGTAGCTTCTGGCCTTGAACCTGCCTTAGTGAAGTACTATGGGATTTACTAAGCTAATCAGTGAACTAGGTCTTGAACTGTTCAAAATTTTGTGTAACCAAGACAATAGCACTCACACAATATTTCCCTTAACACTTTTCGGTTCTTATGGTTGTGTCCATCTTGGCTCTGGACAACACTTGGTTTCAGAAAGTGCTTTAGAGAATTCAAACCTCAAAATTCTCACAGAGCGGCCCCACTTCGCACTTACATAGATGACCTCCTATCAAGGGTATTCTGCCCTACCACACTTGAATATCATGATATATGAATCATTAAAATCTTTGCTTAACCTCACTCCCTCTACAGATAACACTTTTATTCTCTCATAATGGGTAAGTGCTGGATTGTTCCTTATAACTTAATTGTCCATTTTGATCCATGATCTTGGGATCTCCAGTCAACATGGTTGGGTTGCCATTACAAGGAAACATGCTTAGTAGGCTTCAGTCACATTCCGGTTGTCAATATTGACATCTGATCTCTAGCTAAACATTTTGTAAGCGGATCCGCCAGATTCTCCTCCGATCTTATATCATCGATGGAAATCACACCATTAGAGAAAAAATGTTTAATGGTATTGTTTCTACGGTGCAGGTGTCGAGACTTACCATTATACATACTACTCTGTGCCGTTCCTATAGCCGACTGACTATCGTAGTGTATGCTGATAGCAACCACATGCTTTGGCCAACATGGAATATCCTCAAGGAAATTCCTAAGCCATTCAGCTTCTTCTCCAACCTTATCTAACGCTATAAACTCAAATTCCATTATGGAGCGAGCTATGCACGTTTGTCTTGTAGACTTCCAGGACACAGCAGCACCACCAATTATGAATAAGTATCCACTGGTGGACTTCGAATCTTTCATATCATATATCCAGTTGGCATCACAATATCCTTCTAATACTGTTGGATATCTAGTATATCGTAATCCCAGACTCATAGCGTACTTCATGTACCTCAACAACCTATTTAAGGCTTTCCAATGATTATGGTCTGGATTACTCGTGAACCTACTCAGTTTGTTCACCACACATGCTAAGTCTGGTAGTGTACAGTTGGTTGTGTACATCAGACTTCCAATCACTCGAGAAGATCTCAATTGATCCATAGGTTCACCTCTATTCTTGGCTAAGTGCATACCTAGGTCAAGTGGAGTGCTCACTAGACTTTCATCAACGATATTAAATCTTTTCTAGACAGACTCATTATAATGAGTTTGTGATAAGACAAATCCATCGGTTACTCTAGAGATGTTAATCCCTAGAATCACATCCACAACTCCTAGGTCCTTCATATCGAAGCTCCTTATCAACATCCTCTTAGTATTCATAATGATATCATGAGTACTTCCCATTATTAGCATGTCATCCACATATAGACATACTATCACGTAGGCATTAGGTGTGTTCTTAATGTAGACACATTTATCACACTTGTTAATCTTAAATCCATTTGACAACATAACATTGTCAAATCTGATATGCCACTATTTTGGTGCTTGTTTAAGCCCATACAAAGACTTAACGATTCTACAGTACACCTTGCTCTCTCGCTCTAGAATCACAAACCTATCGGGTTGTTTCATGTAAATCTCTTCTTCAAACTCACCGTTCAAGAAGGCAGTCTTCATATCCATTTGATGGATTTCCAGGTTATTGACTGTAGCTATAGCAATGAGAACCCTTATAGCTTTGATTCTCATTACCGGTGAGTAAGTATCAAAGAAGTCAAGGCATTCTTTCTATCGGAACCCTTAAACCACCAACCTAGCCTTGTACTTATCAATAGAACCATCAACCTTTAACTTCTTCTTGAAGATCCACTTGCATCCATGTGGTTTATTTTCTGGAGGAAGATCAACCAACTCCCAAGTGTGGTTTTTCATGATGGATTCTATTTCACTATTTATAGCTTCTTTCCATAAAGAAGCTTCTGGAGTAGACATTGCCGAAGCAAATGTCCTGGGTTCGTTTTCTACCATATAGGTAAGAAAATCAGGACCAAAGGACTTGGAAGTCCTGGCCCTCTTGCTACGACTTGTTTCCTCAAGTTCTTGAGGATCACCCTCTTCTTCAGACTCATAAGTTCACTTTCTCATGCTTGCTTCTTGTTTATTTTTCTCCTTATAGGGAAAGATATCCTCAAATAACATAACATTCCTAGACTCGATGATGACATTTTCATGTACATAAGGGACGTCTGATTTGTGTACCGGAAACCGATAAGCACTACTATTGAGAGCATATCCAATGAATATACAATCAATGGTTTTAGGCCCTATCTTCACTTGCTTTGGTTTAGGTATTTTGACCTTAGCCAAACACCCCCACACTTTCATGATTTTGTAGTTAGGCTTGTGACCCTTCCATAATTCATACGGGGATTCATCCTTCTTCTTAGAAGGGATTTTATTAAGAATGGAATTCACTGAGAGGATAGCTTCCCCTCGCATATTCTGAGGTAAGCCCGAACTAATCAACATAGCATTCGTTCTTACGCTTAGCAATACCGATCGATTGAGGTGTATATAGTGTTGTTGTTTGATGAATGATGCCGGTGCCAAAGCAAAACAAGTTAAACGTTGCATCATATTCACCACCATGATCACTATAGTCATTCTTTACCCGTTTGCAAAGTTGATTCTCAACTTCATTCTTATAATCCTTAAAAGCTTCAAGAGCTTCGTCATTGCTTCTCAGCAGATAAACATAACAATATCTAGTAAAATCATCAATAAAAGTAATGAAATACTTTTTACCACCTCTAGTTTGCATAAATTTTATGTCACATATAACAGTGTGAATTAAATCTAGAGGTTCTGTGTTCCTTTCAATCATTGGAAACAGTGCCTTTTCTAACATAACTTCTAAACATATTTGACATTGTTGTTTAGGATAAATTTTTACGCTGGGAATTAAATCTAGATTCATCAAATTTCTAATAGATTTATAATTAACATGTCCTAATCTACAATGCCACAAACAAGAAGACTCAAGCAAGTAAACGGAAGCAGTAGTCATCTTATTAGCCTTCTTAGGCACAACAATTTTGGGTACAATAGTCATTATATGTTGAAATATTGTTCTAAACCCAATCGGGTTGGACTGGATCCGATAGGGTCGGATCATTTCTACAATTTCTTTATGTTTATACATTTATCAAATGGCTTTCTGTTATTATATATTTGTTCATTGAGTGGACCAGTTACGATATTGTTATATGATAACGTCCCTACTGTCAAACTGTGAAAGAGAAATCATAATAGTGATTATAGTTGATGAGATCTCGACTCACTATAGAGGGTTTGATACTTAAATGTCTCTAGTCGTATGTACCGTTAAACGGGACATTGGTGGTACGATTAGACTAACACGTATTGGATGTCTTCTATCTTTTCAAGATAGGGATAGATCTCGTCTATCAGAGACACTTGGATTGTATGTGGACGTGTATTGGAGAATGTGTACGTTAGACTGACCCACTTACTTTATTAAGTGTCGCACAATGTGGCGGTTGTGTAATTATCTTGAGACCGGAGTCTTCATGACATCATGGTGTGGAATGTCATACTTTGACACTATTGAGGTTTCCCCTAGCCATGGGGCGATCATGCGGTAGTGATTGGGTGTGATGCTGAAGCATTCGTAGGATTCATGTTGTTCGTCCGGAAATCACGTATCCTATGAATATAAGTAAATATCCGAAAGGGCTTTCTTATAAGGAATGTCTTACTCTCATGAATCTTTGCAAAGTGGAAGTAAATGAGTTACTTCGAGAGAGCATGATATCCAGATTATAAGATATGATCGTTAATTTACTGACACTCGAGATACGGTCGTATGAATGTTGTAACAGCGATATGATTATATTTACACGGTAACCATTTCACATGAAAGGTAGTAGTCATTGCATTTGACTCTTTCGATGATTGGGGGTCAGTGTGTTGCTAGACGCTATTCCGTGATCGTTAGGTATGAAGGTCATTGTCGTAATTGCACTTCGTGTCCACGGTCAACATATTTGGAAGCTTATCGGGTCACACACATAAGAACATCTAGTCGGATTAAAATGCGGTTATACTGATAACCAAATAAGGAAAGTTTATGGTGGTATTTATTTATTATGAATAAATATAATACAAGATATTAATTATATTGATTAATTAAATATACGTATAATGTATATGTATATGGCGCATGTGGATGTATATTGATACACATGTTGTTGGTCCCTTGAAAAGACTTTGGTTAAGTTTTAGAGGGGGGGGGGGGGGGGGTGAATAAACTTAACACTTCAAAATTTTGGAGTTAACAAACTCAAAGCAATGTTAGTAGCCCGCCGATCGCTCGCAGTCTACCGACCGCTCGTAGTTTACGACGACGGCAGATATTACTAGATTTGTTGCAGCGGAATATATTCAAAATAAGCCTTATTACTTGTTGTTAAAAAGATGATACAAAGTATTAGATACTCAGTAGTGTAAGTGTGTGATTCAGTTGCTAGTTTCAGTAAGTTGATGTGATAAGTATACTAAATGCAGAAAGTAAATGCACAAAGTAAGTAGGCAAATTTTATAGTGGTTCCAGGTGGTGTAATCCTGTCAGGCCACTCTTCTCCTGTGATGTTGGAGGAAATCCACTAGAGATCTTTGAGGTTGCAGTTACAAAAATCCCTAAGCTGTCTGTCCTTCACCAATAACTATGGCTTCACAAACTGAACACTTGAAACATGTAAGATTGCTGCTCCAAAGTATTCCACTGGTCCTTGAAAGGTGGGATTGCCTCTTCACCAGCTCCACCACAAACAACAGTTCTTGACACCTAAGTGCTTCTCTGTCTTTAGCAGGTTTCTTGTAAAAGAAAGGTTGAATCAAGTACATGATTCAGTTATCAACAGCTTGATCAGGATGAAATGATCAGCAGTTTGATGTCTTCAAGTGTGTGTACATGATGTAACTTGATAGCAGGTTACACTTGAAGAATTTTCTTGGATCGGTAGCTTTTAGATCAGTGATGTCAGCAGGGTGTTTTTTCTTGATCAGAAAATTTGATAGCTTTGAGTAGATTATTTGTTTTTCATCTTAATTTTCATCACTTGTATCTGAATCATGAGTCTTCTATTTATAGGTGAGCATCCTGTGACTTATGTTTGAATTTCAAACATAGCCGTTTCAGATTTGTCTCCATCTTGACTTGCTTTATGTCACAGTTCCTAGTACTGTCACTGTCAGTTTTCAGTCTGTCCACCCTTTGACTTATGTCCATTGGTTAATCCTCTGAATCTTTCCAACATTCTTTTTATCTTGGCCATTGATTTGTTGACAAAATCAAGGCTTGTAATCCATCCTTATCCTTGTTATCTTCCAATGTAACCCTTGATTAAATCAAGAATTATACTCAGTAGATGTTTGACTTATTTTAGTCTGCTGATGTACATATCTGTCAGCTGGCTTAAGTCTGCTATGTTTCAATAACACTTCAGCTGACTGCTTTTCATCTAACTTTTTATTATGAAATTAGAGTACACCATTTTGATTATAACTAAGTTCCAATCACCACTTAACATATGGAACTTAGTCCTTGTACACAAGGTATATGTAATCAGTTTAGGTCATCACAGACTTCCCTAAATTCTGATTCCATATCCTTGAATTTGAATACTAATTTTGATCCCTTAGCCTTCAATAACTGAGTTTGACCCCGCAGCCTTCAGTCTTCAGCAGGTCCCAAACTAGTCTACTGACCTAGTTACCCTACTGATATAGACATGTCTACTGATACTGTCAGCTGACCTAATTACAATGCTTCTTTGATCAAACCTATACAAATATCAAACTCTAATAAACCTATACATTTGATCTAGACAACTTTTTGCCTTTGCTCTATAACAGCTAGTCTGGCACTCATCATTAAAACTTAAAATATGTCCAACAATTTCCTCCTTTTTAGTAATGATGTCAATTCCCTCCTTACAGCAAAGCAAAAAGATAAAAACAAAAACAAAATAAATTTAACCATTTCTCATTATAATCAAATTTGTTTAAACTTATTACAAACTAGGATCAGCAGAATGAAATAAACAATGTAAGTGTGCTGATCTAGTTTCTGTCTTTGTCGTGTTCCTTTTTCTCATAGAATTCCTTGATTTCCTTGATAATATCCACCATCCATTGGTTTTCAATTGTGGAAAAGTCAACCCAAGTATTCAGCTCTTTCCACCACTTCCAGGCTTCAGGTAAAGTTAACCATATGTTGTGAATATTGAAGCCTTGTCTCATGTAGAAGTGTTTAAATTATTCCATTGTATCCCTTCCTGATTGGGAAGGTCCCACTCTTTGACCTCTTCCACTTCTGCCTCCTCTTCTACCTCTACTAGAATCTCCTAATGATTTGACCCTTGTGTCCTAAAGTTTCAGTCCCAGAAAGGAATTCAGTCCCTCTTAAAATCCCATGTGATGATAGGTTTTCTTCCTTCCATAGTATAGCTTCTTATCTTCTTACAGGAGGTCATCAGTCAACGGAATCCTGCCAGGTGCAGGTTTCCTGAACTCATTTATATCATTCTCCTATCTCTCCTTGGAAAAAATCCTTTCAGCCTCATTTTCTTTTGCTGTAATGCCCTCTTCCCCCTTATTGACATAATCAATTAACCGGGACATTAGACCATGAACACTCTCATGTGTGATCACTAAGTTAGCAAGTTGACCTTCCATAATCTCTGTCCTTGTGTCAACTGCAGTGATCCTTCATTCTATAGTTTGTTCCAGCAGATTGATCCTCTCAGTAACCTTAGGATCCAATGCAGCAGGTTGAGGTTCTTCAGCAGGGTGACCTACAGCAGGCTTGGGTGCCTCAGCAAGCTTGTCAAGCTTTTTGTGTATTGAGGCAAACTGTTCATTCATATGTTTATCTCTATTTGCTATGCTCATCTTTATATTTCTCACATCTTGGGATAGGTCAGCAATAGCATATTGAGTAGAAGTGATGTTGGAAGCAACTATTTCAGTAGTTTTTCCTTTGTTTTCCACCAGATTCATCAAGTCTTCAAATATTTGTTCTTGTCTATTTAGTTGAGTCCTTAACTGTGTAATATCATCTCTTACTACCCTCAACTCATCCAAGACATGTGCTGGTACTGCACCAACCATACCTCCAGCCATATGTCCAGCAAAATCATCAGCAGGCTCTTCAACATTATAGTTTCCTGACAACCATGGCTCTTGTCCTATCCCATCCAGTACGTTCAGGACCTTCCTCAATCACATCTCCAAAAATCTCTTCCAAAATAGGATCTTGTGCAGGTTGAGGTTCCAAAACATGTTCCTCCTCAAAAATTGGTACATGTGCCTGTTGAGGTTCATCAGCAACCTGTTCTTCCTCAGGCACTTGGAATTCCTCATCACTAAAGTCATAGTCCAACAGTTGTTCGTCCTTATCAACAACAATCTGTTGACTATCTTTACCTTCAGTAGCCTTAACTTCAGTAGCCTGTACTACATCACTATTTTCAACAACATGTGCAGGGGATTCCTCCAATCCCATCAATGGTTCCAACCTTTGTCCAGGTGTTGTCTGATCCTTAGCAGCCCGAACCTCCTGTTCCGACATGTATTCAGGTGTTGTTTGTAACTCGGCAACCTGAACCACCTCTTCAATAGAGATATGAGGAAATATAGCCAGATTTTCCTCTAAGACTCCTCTATCATCAGCAACCTTCTGTAATTGATCTGCAACTTGAGATAAGGTTGCCTGAGTGCCATAACACTCATGATACTGAGCTGAGTCCTCTGAACTTGCATCAGCTTCTTCAAACATAACAACATCATAAATAGTATATATTCTGGTCTCTTCCAAGGATGTTGCTACTGCAAGATGTCTCTCTAAATCTTCATTATAAGCAGCTCCCAGCTCTTCATTTAGCATATCAGTTTGCTGATCCTCAGTAGACTTGGCACCTTCAGCAGGCTGATCAGCCACATATTCAGTGGACTCTGGTCTAGCTTCTCCAATTGATCTATCTTTAACAACTCCACTAGACTCCCCTGGAAACATAGGATGATCATCATCAGAATCAGATGATGAAGAATCATCACTTTCAGGTGTGAACTTGGGATCTTTAAACATAATGTTCTTTTTCTGCTTTCCATCTTCTATAATCGCCATCAGCCTCATCTCCAACAGAGAAGTGTCAATCAGTCCAAGTAAACTTTCTACTTCTAACTATTCAAATGCCCATTCTTCAAAACTAGTCATAGGGTCAGCAGCTGGTTTTTGCCTCTTTCAATAACCAAACTTCATTCAAAGTACTTTTGAACCCTTTTGAAATCAGGATCCACCCCTTTTTTCTTTGACTTATTTTCTCTTCTTTCATATGGCATTGAGGCTTTCTTGAGGCAGATTGCTTAGCTTGTTGGCCCCCAAAGGCTTCAACAAGATGAGCCAATGTATCTATGGCAGATACAAATAGGTCAGTAGGTTCTTCAGGTTGTACATTTGTCCCTACTACCTCCAATTGTTTCACACTAGGTTCCCCCTGACTCATATGCACATAAGTAGGGTCTGTAGCAGTGTGTTCTTCCCTCTGAGTTGTAGCATCCACAGCAAGGTCTTGAACAGGTTCAACACTTTCCACAGCATGGTCAGGTACAGTAGTGTGTTGTGGTTCTTCAATCTGTTGCTCAACAAAAACAATATTAGCATCCTCAGTAGGCTCAACAACCTCTTTTTGTACTTCCCTTTGGTCCTCCAGGACCCTTAGCTCTTTGCCTTTACCATGAACTCTCTTCTTTGCAACCTGTTTCCTTCTTTTTGCAGGTTGTTCTTCAATTTCAGCAGCTTTCCTCTTTCTTCTATCTTCTTTTAGCTATTTTTTCAAGATCTCAACAGCTGTTTTCTTCCTTGCAACTTCAGTAGGCTCAGAAGCCTCAACTTCAACTGGAACTTCAGTAGACTCAGCAGTGTCTGCTGATTGCTGTCTTGTCTTCTTAGGCTTTAAGAGCTCAGTGATCTTTCTTGTATCACTAGCCTTTCTTTTCTCAGTAGCCTTCTTAGATGTAGCAGGTTGTATAACTTGCTTAACCTGCTCACCACCATCATTACCATATCCATCATTATCACTTTTAGTTGCCTCATCATCTTCATCATCATCATCCAAACCAGGAATAGGATCATTTATTTCTAGTTTATATCTGGACTTGTTGATCTTTGTAGGTGCAACATCAGCAATCTTCAAGTGGGTCAGCAGGGCCTGTATCATCAAATGCAAGGGCTTTGTCTTGGACTTCCTTGTTCCATCTCTAATCTCAGACACTACCTTCTTCATATATTGAACAAAGAATCTGGCCCAATCAAATCTCATACTCTTGCATATGATTATCAGCATGTCAATCTTTGGTCCAGAGAGAGAATCAAGACTGCCACTAAATCCAAAAATGTTCTTGTCAATTATCTTGCTCAGTAGATTGTACTCCAATCTGATATGCTTTACATTGATATTCAGTATTGATGGTATGGACTTTTTTTGTCTTTATTGAATCAACAAAATCCAGTCTTGAAAGCTGCATAGATTCAGGATTTGTAGGAGCACCATTTCCAGGTCCAAATCCGAATGCCTCCCTCAGCAGATTTTAAGTGATTTGAATCTGCTGACCATTTACAGTGGTAGTAAATGCCTCTGTATCATCCTCTATCACTATATTCTTCTAGAAATTAACAACATTAGTGTATGAGATGCTATCTAATCTCATATTTAGAACATCCTCCAGTCCTCCTTATCCTTCTACCAATGTTGATAGCTAATTCTTTCTTTTGAGCATCAGTAACAAAGCCTCTAACACTTTGGCTTGTACCAATATGAACATCTCCTTTATCCGCCATTGAAGAAATTTGAAAAACTTGAAGAAGAAAGCTTGTAAATCTGTGTTTGTACGGTATATTCTCAGAGAAAATCGATCTGATGTTGTAAGCATCTTCTGTGTGTATGTTTGTATATATAAGGAAAGATAGTGGGTAGAAACTATCAGGAAAGTACTGTACACGTACTATAGCATTTAACCACGATTAAAGTTGGAATAAATGTGATGTTGCCACGTGTCCCACTAACTGTTCCATAAAGAGTTGTAACCGTTGGATATTGTAACCGCAGTTATAAAGGATAAGAATAATATCCAATTACTATTGACTTTATTTAAATTTGACTGTCTTGTAACGTATACTCCAGCAGACTTGGTCTTCAGTAGAGTTGGCTCAGCAGCCTACTGACAAAGATGGCTCAGCAGCTTGCTGATGAGTTACTCTGCTAATCTTCATACACACTTGTTTCGTCCAACTGATAATACAACATGAAGTTTAATACCAATGATTGATCTGTCAAGTGAGCTCACCCAACAGGACAAAGACCAATCCCCTTGGCAACTTCATTTGCTCAATTGTCCAAACTAATTCAAGTACATGGAATTGTTGATACCAATGACTAGTCTGCTAAGTGAGCTCACCCAACATAGCAAAGACTAATCCCCTTGGTGAATTCCAGTGCACTGCTGATTAAGGGTATATCAGTCAACTTTTATGATGCCAAGTTCAGTTCTTAACTTAGAAAATCTTTCACTATCCAATGGTTTTGTAAATATATTAGCAAGTTGATCTTCAGTAGGGACGTAAAGAACCACCACATCTTTCTTCTCAACATGATCTCTTATAAAATGATGTCTTATATCAATGTGCTTGGTTCATGAGTGCAAAACTGGATTTTCAGTTATTGCAATTGCACTAGTGTTGTCACACATTATAGGAATTTCTCTTTCTTCAATTCCATAATCCCTTAATTGTTGTCTTAACCATAGTATTTGTGCACAGCAACTTCCAGCAGCAATATATTCAGCTTCAGCAGTGGAAGTTGATATTGAATTTTGTTTCTTGCTGAACCAGGAATCAAGTCTATTTCCCATTAACTGACAGGTTCCTGTGGTGCTTTTTCTATCAATCTTGCATCCTGCATAATCAAAATCTGAGTAGGATATAACTTTGAAGCTTCCATCTTTTGAATACCATATGCCTACTCCTAAAGTCTCTTTTAGATACTTGAGAATCCTTTTGACTGTAGCTAAGTGACTTTCCTTTGGTTTAGATTGAAATCTTGCACAAACACCTACAACAAAGGATATATCAGGTCTGCTGGCAGTGAGGTACAACAGACTGCCTATTATTCTTCTATATAAAGTCTGATCAACATCTTTGCCTTCTTTATCTTCATCCAATCTGATGTTGGTACTAATAGGAGTTGATACCTTGGTGCTATTTTCCGTGCCAAACTTCTTCAGCAACTCCTTGGTATATTTACTTTGATGAATGAAGATTCCATCTTTCATTTGTTTGACATGTAATCCTAAGAAGTAGTTCATCTCTCCCATCATACACATTTGGAACTTGCTTTTCATGAGATTAGCAAACTTTCACATAGCAAATCATTTTCAGAACCAAAGATTATGTCATCAACATAAATCTGTACCAGCAGGGTGCTATCCCCTTCATTGATTCTGAAAAGAGTCTTGTCAATGGTACATTTGGTAAAACCATTGTCCACCAAGAATTGAGATAGGGTTTCATACCATGCTCTTGGTGCTTGTTTCAAACCATAAAGTGCCTTGTTAAGTCTGTACACTTTATCTTCTTGATCTTTAACTTCAAAACCAGGAGGTTGCTGAATATAAACTTCCTCCTCTAGAATGCCAATCAAAAATGCACTTTTGACATCCATCTGGTATACTTTGAAATTTTTGTAAGCAGCATATGTCAAGAATAGTCTTATAGCTTCCAATCTTGCAAATGGGGCGTATGTCTCATCAAAATCTATTCCTTCAGCTTGAGAATAGCCTTTTGCCACTAGTCTGGCCTTATTCCTTACAATGGTACCAGATTCATCCAATTTGTTTCTGTATACCCATTTAGTTGCAATTACATTTGCATGACTAGGCCTTTCCACTAGTGTCCAAACTTGATTTCTTCCAAATTCATTCAATTCGTCTTGCATAGCAATTATCCGATCTGCATCAGATATTGCTTCTTCAACAACTTTAGGCTCCATTTGAGATAGAAAACAAGTAAACATTGCTTCCAATTTCCTTCTAGTCCTTACACATTGCTTTATGTTCCCAATTACTTGTTCAGTAGGGTGGTCCTTCAACCATTGTAAATCATGATTTGTTTGATTTACGGGAGCTTCATCTTCGCAGGCTCGCCGTTGCTTCGCAGGGGTTCAGCAGACCCTTGAATTGCATCTGTTGTTGCATCAGTAGTGTTACCAGCAGGTTCTTCAGCAGGGCCGAGTCGAAACGTTTAAGTCATTTATCCATTCCAAAACATCAACACATTCTGGATCAGTGACTTGGAGATTTTCAGCAGGTTCTGAGACTTCATCTTCCTTTCCAGTGAACTTTGGTTCATCAAATACAACATGTATTGATTCTTCATGTTTTAATGTCCTTTTATTCATACCCTGAATGCCTTGATGACAGAAGAATATCCCAAAAAGATTCCTTCATCTGATTTTGGCTGGAATGTCTTCAATTGCTCCTTATGATTTAAAGTAAAACACTTGCTTCCAAATGGATGGAAATAAGATATATTTGGTTTTCTTCTATTCCATATCTCATAAGGTGTCTTCAGCAGCTTCTTGTTCACTGAGGTCCTATTTTGTGTATAGCATGCTGTATTTATTGCTTCAGCCCAATACCTTTCAGGTAGTAATGCTTCACAAATCATAGTCCTCCCTACTTCTTTCAAGGTCATGTTTCTTCTCTCAGCAACCCTATTTTGCTGAGGTGTACCAGCAGCTGCTAATTGATGCAGCACACCATTTTGCTCACGATATTCTCTTATTACTTTATTGAGAAATTCAGTACCCTTGTCTGATCTGATCTTCACTACTGTCAAAATTTTCTCATTTTGCAATCTCTTCAAAAGTTCATGCATCTTTTAAAGTGTTTCACTTTTCTTGTTCATGAATACTACCCAAGTGTATCTTGAATAATCATCCACAACGACCAGAGTGTACTTCTTTCCTGTTTCACTTGTTGGTGTTACTGGTCCAAATAAATCCATGTGCATCAGCTCCAAAACTATTTTTGTTGATTGTTTAGTCTTTGACTTGAAGCTTGACTTGGTTTGTTTACCTTGCATCACATATAGCATCCTTTTTGAATGTGATCTCATGTAAACCAATCACCAATTTCTTTTTCACCAACTGATTGATATCATCAAAGTTAAGATGATTCAACTTCTTATGCCACAACCAATTTAATTATGACTTGGTGTGCACTATCAGACATGTTTCTGGAATTGCAGAAGACCAATCCACAACATACATGTTTTTTTGTCTTCTTCCAGCCAACACAACTTGTTCACCTCTTTCACTAATGACAACACAGTAGCCTTTGTCAAAAGTGACCTTGTAACCCATGTCACAGAACTGTCTAGTGCTCAGTAGGTTGTAGTCAAGTCCTTCCACAAATGCAACATTCCTGATAGTTAATCCATTCCTCACCAGTGTACCATATCCTCTTGTGTATCCTGGTGTATTCTTGTTACCAAAATTCACTCTTGGACCATCCTTTGCCACATAATTTGTCAAGCAGTGTTTATTCTTTGTCATATGTCTGGACATCCACTGTCAAAGTACCAGATACCCTACAAAACAAAGTTAGTGTATTTTATGTACCCAAAACTGTTTGGGTCCATAGTGGTTAGTGGTAAGCATGACCCTTGGCAAATTTCCATAAGGTCTTCTTTGAAAAGCATACACTTTTGTTCATATATGTATCCCACATTTCCATAAAATCTAACATTTGGTTGTGTAGGATTCACAAATGCTTTCTGGCCTTTTGGTGCATAATGCTGTTTGAAGTGATTTCTAATTAATTAGAAGCACTAGCATAACCATAGGTTTGCTGTCAGTTAGGAGCAGCCCTGTAATATGGAGTCTGCTGAGGTCCCTGCTGAGGTCTTGAATAAGTCCTCTGCTGATTCCATTGCTTAGGTTTTACCCTAGCATTATGGTTATGACCATTGTTTCTAGCAGTAGGGGTAGGAATATTCCAATCATCATCAGTAGGGAACAATCTACCGTTCCCCTTGAGATAAGTATCCCGAAAATGATTAACATTTTTAGGTTTAGGATTCTTATCCTTGGAATATTTCTGATTTTTGCCCTTTTGTGGTCCAAAGATACTTAGCAAGAAGGTCGCTATCGGAGGTCAAGAAGGTCCAGCCAGTCCTACTTTTGGATTTACCCTTTTTGTTAGGTGCTGTTGACCTTTTTGACTTCTGATTTTCTTTCTTGAAGCCTTATCAGTAGGTTTTACTGCCTCAGCAACCCTTTTGGGAGTTGGATCTTGTGCAGACACAAACTTAGGACCAATTCTGGTACTAGGTTCAGTAACCTTACTGGATCCACCATTAATAGATTGTTGAGTTCCAAATCCAAAACCTGTTCTATCACCATAGGGCTTTCTAGATTTGAATACAGTAGTGGAACTAGATTGTTCAAGCAGATTCAGCAGCTACTGAATGTACAGCAGACTTATGTTGATTCTGTTCAAAATCTTATTCCTTTCCTTTGAGAGTTCTTAATTCAGCTTTTAACCTTTCAATTTCTGCTTGAAGAACTTCTTTTTCAGCCTTCACAATCTTATAACCAGATTGTATTTTCCTCAGTTGATTAAGGATGGCATCCAAAGTTTCTTCATTGTCAGAATTTTTAGGATTTGAACCACAAGTTGATTCACAATCACTTTCAGCAGGAGTATTTTCCATTAAAGCATAATCATCCATATCAGTAACAAGTGCAGTATCATCAGATTCATTTCCCTTTTCTGATTCAACTTCATAGCCTGATTCAACATCAGCAACCATTTCTTTCTTGCCAGGTCTTCTTTGCTGATTCTTGTTCTTCAGTAGGTCTGGACAATCGTGTCTGAAATGTCCAGGTTTCTTGCAGTTGAAGCACATATAGTCAGGTTCCTTTTTCTGTTTAAGGTCAGGACAGTCAGGTTTGAAGTGTCCTGGTTTCTTGCAATGAAAACACAAATAATCATTATCTTTATTGGATTCTTCCTTCTTCTTTTCACTTGATTTCTTTGCGAAATTCCTTGGAGAACCCCTTCATGTTTCATCATTCTGATCTTCTTGCTCAGTAAGGCTATTTGCTCTTGCATTTCATTTAGTAGATCATCTTGAGCACCTGATGTTTCTTCTTTATGTGTAGCAGCCAATGCAGTAGTGGTTGGTTCTTCCTTTTCAGTTTCAGGAATAAGTTTCTTACTGAATTCATATGCCTTTAGATTTGAGAACAATTTGAAGGTATCTTCTTCATGTAGACTCCTAGATTCTTCTATGGCTGTCACCTTCATTTCCCAAACTTCTTTTGTTGGTAGGGCCTCCAAAATTCTTGTATTAATCTCTTCTTTTGTATACACTACATTGAGCAGAGTGAGTTCATCCATGATAGCATTGAATCTTGACTCCATTTGTTCAATGGTTTCATTGGATTTCATTTTGAAATCTTGGAACGTTCTTTTGGCTACACTGACTTTGTTTTTCTTTATAGCATAAGTGCCTTCACAGATAAGTTGTAATTTTTCCCAAAGTTCCTTTGCAGTTTTGCAATCCTTCACTTTCATGTACATATTGCTATCCAAGGTTCTGTATATGATATCAATAGCAATATTGTTGAGGTTTGCTCTTTTTCTATCTTCAGCACCCCACTCTCTTTTTGGCTTTAGAACATACTGAGTTTCACTGCCCACAGTTATGGCTTTTATGATCTCTAGTGGTCCATCAGTCAGCACATCCATCATCTCATCATGTGTTGCAGCTAGATAAGCCTGCATACGATGTTTATACTCATCAAAACGATCTAAGGAACACATCAACATAGTCCTAGCATATTGATTGTTATCCATGATGCAAAGCTTTGCAAATAAGAAACTTGAAAAAGTATTCAAAGTATTCAAAACAGAAGCACTGCTCTGATACAAATTGTTGGTCCCTTGAAAAGGCTTTGGTTAAGTTTAGAGAGGGGGGGGGGGGGGTTGAATACACATAACACTTAAAATTTTTTTGGAGTTAACAACTCAGCAATGTCAGTAACCTGTCGATCGCTCGCAGTCCGTCGACCACTCAATAGTCTCCCGACGACAATGAGATATTCTTGGATTTGTTACAGCGGAATATATTCAAATTAAGCCTTGTTACTTGTTGTTAAAAAATGATACTAATTATTAGATACTCAGTAGTGTAAGTGTGTGATTCAGTTGCTAGTTTCAGTAAGTTATTGTGATCAGTATACTATATGCAGAAAGTAAATGCAGAAAGTAAGTAGTCAAATTTTATAGTGGTTCCAGGTGGTGTAATCCTGTCAGTCAACTGTTCTCCTGTGATGTTGGAGGAAATCCACTAGAGATCTTTGAGGTTGTGGTTACAAAAATCCCTAAGCTGTCTGTCATTCATCAATAACTATGGCTTCACAAACTGAACACTTGAAACAGGTAGGATTGCTGCTCCAAAGTATTCCACTCGTCCTTGAAGGGTAGGATTGCCTCTTCACCACTCCACCACAAACAACAGCTTCTTGACACCTAAGTGCTTCTCTCGTCTTCGCAGCGGGTTTCTTGTAAAGAAAGGTTGAATCAAGTAAATGATTCGGTTATCGCGACTTGATCGGGATGAAATGATCGGCGGCTTGATGTCTTCAAGTGTGTGTACTTTATGTAACTTGATAGCAGGTTACACTTGAAGAATTTTCTGGATCAGTAGCTTTTAGCTCAGTGATGTCAGCAGGGTGTTTTTCTTGATCAGAAAATTGATAGCTTTGAGTAGATTATTTGTTTTTCATCACTTGTATCTGAATCAGGAGTCTTCTATTTATAGGTTAGAATCCTGTGACTTATGATTGAATTTCATACATAGCCGTTTCAGATTTGTCTCCATCTTGACTTGCTTTATGTCACAGTTCCTAGTACTGACACTGTCAGTTTGCTTTTTGTCAGTTTTCAGTCTGTCCACCCTTTGACTTATGTCCATTGGTTAATCCTCTGAATCTTTCCAACGTTCTTTTTATCTTGGCCATTGATTTGTTGACAAAATCAAGGTTTGTAATCCATCCTTATTATTGTAATCTTCCAATGTAACCCTTGATTAAATCGAGAATTATACTCAGCAGATGTTTGTCTTATTTTAGTCTACTGATGTACATATCTGTCAGCTGGCTTAAGTCTGCTATGTTTCAATAACACTTCAGCTGACTGCTTTTCATCTAACTTTTTATTATGAAGTTAGAGTACACCATTTTGATTATAACTAAGTTCCAATCACCACTTAACATATGGAACTTAGTCCTTATACACATGGTATACGTAATCAGTTTAGGCCATCAGAGACTTCCCTAAATTCTGATTCCATATCCTTGACTTTAAATACTAAGTTTGATCCCTTAGCCTTCAGGAACTGAGTTTGACCCCTCAGCCTTCAGTCTTCAGCAGGTCCCTAACTAGTCTACTGACCTATTTACCCTACTCGATCGGGACAGTCTGGCGTCGATGATCGGTGACTTAATTACAATGCTTGTTTGATCAAACCTATACAAAGATCAAACTCTAATAAACCTATACATTTGTTCTAGACATCTTTTTGAATTTGCTCTATAACAGCTAGTCTGACACTCATCATTAAAACTTAAAATATGTCCAACACATGTATTTTACAAATTAATTAGTCATGGCATTATATTAATTAAAGAATATTCCGGAAGCCAATTATTGCCATGGGGGCGCAGAATATGTGTGTATAAGATACACTTGGATTGTGCAATTTAATTAATAGTATTACCATATATTAATATTAGATATTAATTGATTTATGGTAATTAGATAAATAGAGTCAATATTAGATATGGAAAATATCTTGAAAATATTTAATATGGGATATTAAATTAAATGAGATAAATCAACAAAGATACTTTCCATATTCGACTAAGTAAAATTTTTCTTTCTCCCCAATCTACTAGGAAGCTAATCTCAATCAGATTGGGATTGACCGGGGCGCAGGTCACCCTATAAAAGGGAAGCTTGGATATCTCTTTTGCACAACACAATTAGAAGAGTTCTAATTTACTAAAAAATATTAAAGCTTCTTAGAGAGAGTTTTGAGAAAGAAAAAAGGTCGGTCTAGCAACCGAGTTTTTCTGGTAGCAATCCCTGATGGGATTCCGGCGGGCTGTTAGTGTGGGTCACCGGTAGAGGCCGAACACTTGGGCGGCTTCGTGCAGGAACTACAACCATAGACAAGGCGTCGATACAATTGGATCAACCAAGGTATTCTCTTGTTTACTTCTTTTATGCTTGTTGCTTAAATGAAGTCGATCATGGTTAAAAGGAAATAAATTTTTGTTTTCCGCTGCGTTCCCGTGTAGATTTCTTAACATTATATTCATTTTGAACATACCATCTCCCAAGTACCCCACCCAACATACATATCAAATTTGGATAAAAAAACTTTATCCCCACCAAAGAAAATCTTGAATCCATTCTTCACCAGAAGAGCACCAGAAACAAGGTTCTTCCGCATGTCTGGAACTTACAGCACATTGTTGAGTGTGAGTTATTTGCCATAAGTCATCTTAAGTATGACCTTTCTTACACCTTCCGCCATTGGAGAAGAAGAGTATCCCATAAAGAGCTATTTGCCCTCAACAGCCATGTACTCAGAAAACATCTCTTTAAGTGAACAAAAATGGTGAGTAGCCTCAGTGTCAGTCCGCCATTCAAGGTATTCCCGACCGTGTTGCATTCAGAAACCACAGCCGACAGGTTCATCTCCTGCACACCTTCAGCCTCCACTTCAGCAATATGGGCATGTGACTTACTCTTTTTCCGTGACCTGCATTCACTTTGGCGATGCCCTAGCTTTCCATAGTTAAAACATCTTCCAGTGAACTGTTCCTTAACCTTTTTGTTGTCTCTTGGACCTTGATTAGGCTACTTACGCTTCTTGACTTTGTGGCTCACTCTAGACAAAGTTAGCCTTGGACTGCCCATCAGAAAGCTTCGTTCTAATCTCTTGTTCTACTCCTCAATTCACAGACGTGTTGCTAGATCTTCCATAGTCATCTCTTTCTACTTGTGCATCAAGTAGTTCTTGAAATCCTTCCAAAAGTGAGGGAGTTTCCCAATCACAGCAGCAACCTATAATTGTTCACAAATCATCATCTTTTCTTCCAAGATCTCAAAGATAATCACATGTAGCTCCTCAATCTGACTGACCACAGTCTTGGAGTCTACCATCTTGTCTTCAAAGCCTGCCACAAGGATTTAAAACACTTCTGTGAGCAGCACACTCTATATATGGAATTCTTCAAGAAACTCAGGATGTAGTTCCTGCATGGGAAGTCAAAGTGCATTCACTCTTCCAAAGCCATAACAGATGCATGATCCTCTTCTTTCATGACATGAGGGTCCTTAGTCAGCATCCGAGCCAAGCCAAGAGTGGTCAGATAGAACTGCATCTTATGTTGCTACCTCTTGTAGTTCAAGCCACCAAACTTTTTTGGGTTTTCCCTTGTGGCCCGAAATTGTTCTGAGCAGATACGGAAGTAGGTACAACAAAGATATTCCCTTGCTCGGTTGTTTCTATTTCAATAAACACGGAAGATTGATAAATCAAGTTCAATTTGTCCTCAAACGAACTCAAATATCAAAGAATGAGTAGATATAAAGTTTTCAGTTTGTCCTTAACCAAACTGAATCAAGATATAAGTAAACTAACACTAAATCGACCAGATCTATAATGTAACAGGTTCAAACTACCCTTAACACACGAATTAATCTGGCTTAAGATTTTTGGCAAAGTGTATTGTGTGTGGAGTGATTTACGGAACAAATCCGTAATTCACGGATGTAATTACAGAATAATAAATGCAGAAAATAAATAACACGAAAGTAAATCTGTGTGATTAAGTAGATCTAATAAATAAGGCTATTATAGTACATATCTGACTCAAAACAAAGGAAAATTAATACAATACAACGCATAAATAAAGGACAAACCGAGGCGAGTATATTACTCTTTCCTTAAGAAGGATTGCTCCGGTATGGTGCCCACGGTAGTAGCAACTGCCTCCCAAGATAGAACGGCTTACGTCTTGGATTGAGAGACACTTCAACAATCCAAGCTCCGGAGAACTTACATACTGCTCCGACTTTTCTTCGACTCAAGATCTGGAACTATATGGTTGACACTTTGTAGTGGAGGGACCAAGAGAAAACCGAATGCTTATACCTTCATCCATGGAGTTCTTTATATAGTGGAGAGGAGGAGTCATTGCTCAGATCAGATTGACCGAAACACGTCATCCAAGCCGATTGACTTTTCCCCTTGGAAAAGTCACACGCCTCTCTTGGCCGACTTAGCTCTGCTGACTTCAAAGTCAATTCTGATTGGTCGGATGACGTGTTGTCTGAATTCTGATTGGTCGGATGATTTAATCGCTCAACTTTTCCCTCAAGAAAATCTAATTTCGATCGAATTATTTAGTCACACGCTAATTAATGTCCGACCGACTTAATCATCCTCATTCTCACACAATTCTGGAACATTCCCACTGCCTCTTAATTAAAAAGTCAATTAAAATTTAATTTTCGGTTAATTTCAAAAGAAATTTTGTCCAAAAAATTATAGTAACACCCGATCGAACCAAACCGAACCGAACCGAGAGCCAGACGGCGGCGGCTGCAGCATGCGCACGCGCGTTTGGAATTATAATTATCTAAGTCCTCCCTCCTACACAAAAGTGCTTTACCCCTTGAGGCACATCTATAAGAGCCACACTAGCTCTTATTACTTGAGCTCATTTCCCTCAAGTTACCAATGTTGGAAATTGGGTCGAATTCCTCTCTTCAACTCCTATCTCCTACACATTTTCAACCAACTTTAGACATTAATTTCGCATTCACTCGATATCCGAATCGAACGATTTCAAAACCAAACATCATGTACTCCGAGAGTAGAATTTTTATACGTAAGAAGCTCCCGATAAATCACGCCGGAGCGTTCATAAAATTCGCGTTAAAGTTGACCGTTTCAACTCATTTCATGAGATATCTCCAACAATAATAATATAAAAATCTAAACAACCATAAGTTGTATAGAATGTTTCGATTATAAAGAACCCCTAGTTTGCAATCAACTTTGAGCTCGAGTTTAACAAAAACAAAAAATACTACATCCGTCCTACAAAAAGTGTCCACATTTGAAAAAAGTTTTGTTCCATAAAAAATATCTATTTAGAAAACCAATAGATCATTTAATGCTATTTTTTCAAACATACCTCCTAACATTTATTGTTGTATGTTCACATCATATTCCAAAACAACCATTAATTATAAGATAGGGGTATATATGTATATTACTACAAAAACACAATAAATTAATTAAGTTTCTTAATCTGTATGAATAATAAAACATTTACACTTTTTATGAGACCGAAATAGTATTTACGTATATCATCATTTATAGACTTGTAGTCTGGAAACCTGCTAAAATCAAATCATCATTAATTCTATTTGTTATTACGCACAAATTCACGATACCATAAAATACTATATCTTTTGCAAAGTCCTCCCTGGAACTCGTGATCAATACAATCACTGCTCAACAACTAGCAACAGTGATTTTAAATAATCAATAGTATTAAAATATTTTATATATATATATATATAGAGAGAGAGAGAGAGATCGATGCTGGGGATAAACTCACAACTTCTCTTCTCTTGTCTGCTCTACTCTCTTGGGAGCTTCTGTATTAATTTCTTTCACGTTTAATATAAAAAGGGGAGAGAAAAGATGAGTCTAAAGGGTAAGCTAATCGCAGAGATTAATATCAAATCTGATGGAGATGTGTTTCACGAGTTCTGTAGAGACACACCCCATCATATATCCGATATGAGCCCCGATAAAATCCAAGGTGTTGATCTCCATGAGGGCGAAATCGGAACCGTTGGATCTATCATTTCCTGGAATTACACACTTGGTAAAAACTTATTATCAATAATCTTTCATTTTATTACGTTTCTTTACTTGCCTTGCGTTAAAAGACATACCTAAGTTCTAGGGCGTTACACTTTCTGATTTAAAAACGTCTTCTAATCAGAAAACGTCTTCCTTTAACAGAGGGAAAACAGCAAGTGGCCAAGGAGGTTATTGAAGCGTTTGACGAAGCTAAGAAGACCGTGACATCCAAGGTGATTGATGGTGATCTGCTGACAATATACAAGTCCTTTGTCTTTATTTTTCACGTTGATACTGATGGAGAAAACAACTTGATTACATGGACCCTGGAATTTGAGAAGTTGAATGCTGACACCCCATATCCTTTTACTCTAATGGAGTTACTGCTCCATGTAGCTAAAGATATCGAGGCTCATCATCTCAAGTAATTTTTGAATTTCTATAAATTTATGGAGTGTGATGTGACTTGTGAACAATGGTGTGATGTTATGTTATAAATAAATGGAAGGTGAGATATCCAAAGGAAATATATTGTACGCTTTGATTTCCCGTGTCCTTGGTAACTGAGATGGATATCCAAGTACATGGGTCGTTTCATCAGGCTATTTCTACAGTAGGAAGCCGCCTACGTGACAGATTTGGACAGCACGGTTTACGATGTGGAATACACGTCTTTTTGTGTGTGGAAATTGTGTGGCCCGTACGCCGCCATCTTTCGACGCGTTCCGATTCATCAATTCCTGAGTTCAGGATAGAATTTTCCCAAGGACATATGGATATAAATTGTTTGTTTGTTTGTGTTTATTTATTTTTTTTGGGTTGTATAAATAAAAGTAATGGATATTTGTGTGGATGGGCGGTTTGGATTTTTTATTTATGTCGTTTTGATTCAAGGCATTGCTCATTGTATACTCTTTTGAGATTTATAAAGCACAAGTAATTGGGGCGCCGGCTTATTTAGTCTTGTTGAGTAAAGAAATGGCTTATTTAGTCTTTTCTTCTAAGAAAATGGTCTAAACAATCTTTTTAGACCATTTTCTCACGTCAAATTTTTGCGTTTTAGGTGTTTTTGGTACCAAACTAAACCCTAATTGGAAGGTGAACCCAATAGGGGATTTGAGGAACCTTAAGATCGTGCACATTTGTGAAAAAAATGGGAGAAAATCGCGGTCAAATTTTTTTTTTTAAAGTACAAACAGTAACAGATTATATTGACCATTTCTTTTCCAAAAGAGACTATATTTGCCATTACCCCTAATTTTTTTACAATGGCTCTTAACCTGAGGTTTCTGGATTTGACTCTCGGTGAAGACAAAAGAAATTAAATATGCGTGCATATATTTTATATCCGTAACAAAACAAAAAAAAAAGAAAAAAGAAAAGAAACCGATAATAACCGCATATGATAGAAGTTATAAATAAATTATAAAATAGATAGATTCTTGGTATTACTATCACCGTTGACTTTCAATGAATTTAAAGCCCCTAAATTCTGTTTTTTTCTAATAAAATTATTGAGTTATCCGATAATGCCCCTGTTTTTTAAACAAAGTGTACCAAGTAAAAAAATACAGATATGACATGTAGGACAATAAGGTATATTAGAAAAAGAATAACTTTTACAAGATTTATAGCTTCCAAAAAATATATATATATATATTTGACGCTGCTGTTCTTTTTTTTTTTTTTTTTTTGCCTCAAATTTTTTTATTTTTTTTGGAAAACCTAAATTTATTTCATAGAACATTTTCAAACTCATAAAGGTGAGTTTCTAGCTTTAGAGGGAAAATAAAACTGAAAATCAACAAACAAACAAAACACTAAAGATCGATCAAAAACTTCTTTTTCTTTCGAGTTCAAGTTATCTTCTGAAACGAAGTTAACTTCATTTTGGTATCTCTATTTGAGATGTAATCAATCGATAGAGCGTTTGGGCAACCTAAATTCTTATATTGGAGCTCGGCTTGCATAATTTTTTGATTATCTATACCCAATGAAGTCAATGGAGCACACATCTGTGTGGATGGCAATTTCCACACAATCCAGTGGATATCCACCTAACCCAACCCGTTTGGGCAAGGGCGGACCCAGCATGGTAGGGGTGGGGTGCATGGACCCCACTCAAATTTCCGGATGAAGTTACTAATATACTCATCTAATAAAAATAAAACTGTGTATGTATATTCTTGCAGACAATTCTTATTATAATTCTCCATTTAGCTCAATTGGTGGAAGCTTGAATCGATATCCTAAGGTCATGTACTCAAAACTTGGCTCTTGTATCTTTTTTTTTTATCTTTTGTTTTTTGAATTTGGCCTTCACTGGAAAAAAAAATTTAGGTCCGCCAAATTTCTTGGGTCTGCGACTGCGTTTGGGTAGGGTATTTTTTAAGGTGGGAGATGGTATGAGTTTCATTTTCCAAAATCCGCTGGGGTAGGGTAGGTATGGATATGTATGTATGTATTTTTTTTTTGTGTGTGTGTGTGTATGTATGTACAGAGATACAGACACAAACACGTCATTATTAAATAATGACTACATCCATTACCTACAAAGTAAGAAAACAACAAAACAACTCACTAAAAAAGAAACAAAATAACAAAAACAAATATATGTAACTTAAATAATACTATTATTCTTCTTATGTATCAATTTTCGAGGTAAAAAGCCGGGTGTTTTATCTCACAATTTTGGTTCTGTACTATATCAAAGTTGAAAGGTGCGGTTCTTTTTTAAATTTTTTGCTTGTTTTGTTTTTAATAATGTATTATTGAATCTAATATATTCTTCATAAATATCGATTGTCAAACGTGAAATCCGTGTCAATCTTGTTACAGTGTGTATTAGTATGTTTTTTTACTAACAACTTATGCATCCAAAATCAAGGATAATAAGTGAGATTTTTTATCTTCTGCTTTTTAATTGTTTCAATGTATATGAAATCTAATATATTTTTAAAAAATTTAGATCTTGGAGTGCCTTAACAAATTGACAAATTTATTTATGTTATTGAGTAAAAATAAACATATTTTGTCACATGTGTGATATTTTAGGAGTCTACGTGATATTTCGTCATTAATCATGATCATGATTCAAGACAATTCGGTTACAGACAGCGGCATCCGAAACAGATCGAGAATCGCCAAATTGGGTAAGAAAAATCGATGCTCAGACTTAATCGAGACTGTGGACAATGAAAGTGTCATCTTGCTCGGACAGGAATTGGGTGTCCAGTATAATCAAGAAGAAATTGGGAATGGGACGAAAGACTTATTAGTCTAATTCGTCTTTGGTGGTGTTGGAGTTTGGTGCTTTTGTTTTGATCATGAAGATTTTATCTTTGAATGCAAGAGGTATTGGTAGCACCAGTAAAAGGAGATGGATAAAAGAGATGGTCATGAAAGAGAAGATTGATTTCTTGTCTATCCAAGAAACTAAGCGAGATAGCTTTCCTATTCATTTGGCTCAGAATATTTGGGGAGTAAACAATCTGGATTACCATTTCGCGGCCTCCTCTGGATCAGCGGGGGGTTTAGCTTGTATATGGGATAAATGTGTCTTCACAAAATCTAATAGTTGGGAGGAAGATGGCTTCATTGGAGTGGCTGGATTGTGGGGAGGAATCAATAGTCCTATCCTCTTCATAAATGTTTACGCTCCACAAGGCTTAACAGAGAAAAAAGGTATGTGGTCTAAAGTTCTTGCTTTGGTTAACAATTGGTCTGGATTGTGTTGTATTATGGGGGATTTTAATTCTGTCTGCTACGATTTTGAGAGGAAAGGTACTGTATTTTGCCAACACGATGCTAATATTCTGCTTGACTTTATATCTTTGGCTGGCTTGATTGATGTTAAATTGGAGGGTAGAAAGTTTACCTGGCTAAATAAAACTGGTACCAAGATGAGCAGAATTGATAGATTCTTAGTGTCTCCTAATCTTTTGGATGCCTGGCCTAATATCTCCTTGGTGGCTCTAAATAGAGGTTTATCGGATCATTGTCCTTTAATGTTAAATAGCAGTAAAATGGATGGTGGCCCTATCCCTTTTAAATTTTTTGACTCTTGGATGGATCACAAAGAATTTGATTCAGTTGTTTTGCAAGCTTGGAATGAGTGCACCGTTAAAGGTAGGGCAGGCTTTAGACTTAAAGAAAAGCTAAAATCTGTTAAAGCTGCCCTTAAGAAATGGAGTAAAACTACCTTCAGCAACTTGAAAGAAGATTTGTTAAATGCCAGAAAGGAAGTTGATAAATATGATAAACTTGCGGAAATTAAAACTCTCGACGATAGCGAAATTGAAGGAAGAGTTAAAGCTTTATCTTCTGCTTTAGAAAAAGATAGGCTGCTGGAGAAAATGCTTAGGCAAAAATCGAGGGCTCGATGGATAAAGGAGGGTGATGACAATTCAAAATTCTTTCATTGCCTAGTGAGAGGGCGGAATAATAGAAACAACATCTCCGGTATGGTGTTTAATGGTAAATGGTGTGAAGATCCTGGTGTTATTAAAAATGAGGCTGTCCGTTTTTTCAAAAACCAATTTCATGAATCTAACAAAAAAAGACCCTCCTTCCACTCACAACTCTTTAAAAAATTGCCAAGTGACCTGAAGGAGTATCTTGAGAGACCATTCTCGCTTGATGAAGTGAAGAAAGCAGTATGGGGATGTGGAAGTAATAAGGCACCTGGTCCGGATGGCTTTACTTTTGGTTTCTTTAAGGCGAATTGGTCTCTACTTAAAGACGATTTAATGGAATGTGTTCATGATTTTACTACTTCAGGAAGGATAGAAAAAGGCTGCAACTCCTCTTTTATTACTCTGGTCCCCAAAAAAGCCAATCCGACGTCCTTTTCTGACTACAGACCTATTAGTCTCATTGGATCCATTTATAAAATCATCTCTAAGTTGTTAGCTGAAAGACTTAAATGTGTGGTTCATTGCCCGATTAGTGATTGCCGTCTGCTTATTAAAAAAGGAAGACAAATATTGGATGGAGTTTTGATCACTAATGAGATGATAGATTATGTTAAAAGGAAGAAAATCAAATCCTTTCTCTTTAAAACTGACTTTGCCAAAGCCTTTGATTCAGTGAATTGGAATTTCTTGGACTCTATCATGATTCAAATGAACTTTGGGGAAAAGTGGAGAAGTTGGATAAAAGAATGTTTGTCATCGGCCAAAGTGTCAATTCTTATTAATGGCAACCCCTCCTCAGAATTCGAATTGGAAAGAGGAATCAGACAAGGTGACCCCCTTTCACCTTTTTTATTCCTTTTGGTTGCTGAATCTCTTAATGTTCTTGTACAAACCGCGGTTAATAAACAATTGTTGAAAGGAATTGAGATCGAAAACAGCGGAGTTAGCGTCACTCATTTGCAGTTTGCTGATGATGCGATTTTCTTTGGTATTTGGGAAAAGACTAATTTGCTTTGAACTTGGGTAGAATTCTAAAAATCTTTGCCGACATTTTCGGGTTGAATATAAATTTTGGAAAGAGTAGACTTTTTGGGCTGAATGTTTCTGACTTTGATTTGGCTACTAGTACTGGGACTACAGATCTCAAGTGTACAACGGGTATATTTCCATTCACTTATCTTGGCTTACCCGTTGGGATGAATATGAAAAAAAAGGCGGACTTGGCAACCTATTTTGGACAAAATTAATAACAAACTAGCAGGTTGGAAAGCTCGTCTACTCTCAATTGGAGGAAGATTGACTTTGCTTAAAGCGGTGCTTGGTAGTCTACCGGTGTTCTTTCTCTCTATTTTCCATGCTCCTAGATGTGTCATTGATACCATTGAGAGATTACGTGCTCGTTTCTTTTGGGGAGGGGGGATTGAGAGAAAATTAGCTTGGATCTCTTGGAATCAAATTTTGAAACACAAAAACTTTGGAGGCTTGGGGGTTGGGGGTTGGGGGTATTAGGGAACAAAATTTGGCTTTGATTGGGAAGTGGTGGTGGCGTTTTAAGTCTGAGGAGGGAGCCCTTTGGAGAAAAGTGGTGGTAGCTTTGCATGGTGAAAATGGAGGGTTCGGTGAGAGAGGGAGTAGGATGGTTAAAGGGAAAGTGTGGAGAGCTATTGTCTGTGTTGGGGAACAAATAGATAGTGGGGGGTTCCATTATTTACGTCGCATGTGAAGAAAATCGGGAATGGGGCGGATACCAAATTTTGGGAGGACAATTTGGGTGGGGCAAGGGTGTCTTAGAAATATGTTTCCTAAACTGTTTAGACTATCTGTTCATAAAGATGCAATGGTGAGGGATGTGGGACTTTTGGAGGGAGGTTCTTGGAGGTGGAGATGTGATTGGGTGAGGGAGCCGAGAGGGAGGGAACTTGGGGAGATCGATAACCTTTACTCTTTATTATCTTGTTTTTCCATCACTACGGGTACCAAAGATGTGCATTACTGGAACATGTCTACTTCGGGCTATTTTTCGGTTTCCAAACTGAAACACGCAATTCTTGGTTCCAATGCGGCTGGTAGCATTTACGACAACATTAGTTGGAATAAGTCTCTTCCTTCGAAAGTCAACATCTTCTTCTGGAGAGCATCTCTAAACAGACTTCCTACCAAATCCAATTTACTAAGAAGAGGTGTAAGTCTACCATGTTACAAGTGTACTTTTTGCCAGACGGTTGATGAAGAAGGTTTCCACGTCCTACTTAGCTGCCCTCTTTCTCAAGGAGTTTGGAGCATGGTTCTCAATTGGTGTAAATTCTCGGGTATACTTCCGGTCCTATGGAATGATCTCTGCTCTCTAAAAATGAATCACACGCGGAATCGCTCAGATAACATGATTTGGGATGCTATAAGAAAAGTGACATTATGGATGCTTTGGTTAAAAAGAAATGATCCGGTTTTTAACAATAAGAATTTCGATGTTGCGGCTGTGTTTGCGGATATTCAGTCGAGATGCTTCGAATGGGTTTCGGAGTCGATGCTTTAAATTCAAGCGGGAGTGGACCAAATGGAAACTTGATCCTTTTACTGCTACTTCTTCATAGTTTGCGGTCTTGTTTCTAGTTTTGGGGCTGTTTTTTGTTTTTTCGATTGGTTTTGTTGTACTCTCGTTCAAAAAAAAAGTATCACGTTTTAAGGATTAAACATTTTGATGAACAAACACATTCAAATATCGAATATTTTTCTTAATAATAAAATATTTCTTTGAAATTTCGCTGTTAAAAAAAAAATTTTGTGAGTACCATCTTCTGTGCTTTTTGCATTCAACATTTTCTCGCTGTAAAGTGTGTTGCCTGCTTTCCTCAACTTTTGGCACTTCCTCAATTACAAATTCATCATGCTTGATAGGAAGTATAGGCAATGCAGTAGGCTCCATTTCTTTTTCATAGCTGACAGTATCCATATATTTGAGTATCGATTTGTGTAACCAGTTGTCCTTGCATCGCATTTCTATGCTCCGTAACCTGTTCCAGAACATGTTGTACAACGAAGGCCCTTTCAACATCTGCAGCAGCAGGTTCAAATGAGCTATTTACATCCCCCAATTGACCTTTATCCAAATTAATACCCACGAGTGTTGCTTTTGAATTTAAGTGTGGAATTCTGGGAGTTTAACATTACAAAATTGTTCTTGGTGCCTTATCTGCCGACAATATTTACATAATGATGGTAAGACCTATTCTATTTCAACTGCTTGCCAAAATCAAGACCCATTTTCACTTTTTACCCATACTCTAGGTGGCAACAAATCCGTGAAATCAAATTCTACCTGTACCCTTGCTACCGTGGGTCGTTTAAGCTGTTCAGTGGCAGTATCAACCCTTAACGGCTTACTATAAGATGAGACCAAGGAAATTACAAAACCCCTGATTAACTACGTGAATCGGAACTGTAACATCCCGACTTTTCGTAAAAGGGTAAAATAGTCATTGGGTGTATTTACTACGACCTAATTATTATTTGTCCCATTTATTTAAGTGAAAAGGAATTAATTAAAGGATTTAGTTATTTAATTAATAAATTTGATTAAATGGCTATAAAAAGAAATAATCCCAATTATTTCCTCATAAGTTACACACGCTGATTCTGAAAAAAATAGAAGAAGGAACGGCGGCAACATCTCCACAGACGCAAGAAGAAAGCGAAATAAAAGGAAGAACCGTGTGATCAATCCGTTCATCTGATCAAGATGCCGCAGGAGAGAAAAGTAATCAGCGCGAGGAGACGCAACTTTGGAAAATAACATCTCTCGATTTCGTAAGTTTTCGGTTTAGCCCTAGTTTTCGGTATTCGTAGGGTTCGATTCTTGAAAAATTCATATCTTTTAATCCGTAGCTCTGTTTCGCAGCCATGAGTAGTCGAAACGATCGTCTTGAAGCGTAGATTAATCTAAAAATAGTTTCACGGCAGTAAACCCAGGTAATCTTCAGTTTTACAGGCTTTTTCAGTTTCGGTTTTCAGCAAGAAATAGGATTTTAGGGTTTCTTGTTGATCACATAGGTTTTGGGGTTGAGGATCAACAATTGTTACAGTTGCTGGGTGTTTTGCTGTCGGTGTTGCAGGCAATTAAGGTAAGAGGTTCTTCCTATGATTCCAATTATCGTTTATAAGGTTTAGATCAAGTTTTAAGGTGTTTAAGATGTTTTAATGCTAGGAAGATGTGTTTTTCGTTGATCAAGGATCATAGGTGTTCTTGGAATGGTTAGATATGTTTATTTACGTTTTACTATGTTTAAATTGTTGTTATTTTGGGTTAGAAACGATTTGGATCGAACTTGAGGATTTTAGGGTTCTTGCCGAAACCCGGTGTCGGACGGGCGTCTCGCATAAGCGGACGGACGTCCGAAAGCTTAGAAACTCAAACGGGCGTTTGCCTTAAGCGGACGGGCGTTTGAGGAGTGATTTTACATTCGAGTTGTAGCGTTTTTAGGTGGACGGGCGTCCGGTTATAGTGGACGGACGTCCGGTCCCGACGGACGTCCATAGGGTTGGACGGGCGTCCAATAGGGTTTAAACGAGCGTTTGGGGTTTCGGACGGGTGTTTGTTCGGTTTACCTTGTTTTATTGATCTTAATCGATTCGGTTTAGTTCGTGCTCCAATGTTAGGTTATTTATTGGTTTGAGCTTTTAATTATGATATATTAAGATTAATTAAAGATTGAACTAGCTTCGATTGTACTTCTGATGCGTTCAGTTAAAACACCGAATGTACTCTTAAAGGGAGTTGAAGTTCGGATCCGTCGGAAGGGCATGAAAGGGCTTGTGCTTTGGTGAACTAGAGTTCATCAATGTCTGTGTATTTGCTAGGACTTGTCCGTGTCTAGTGGTCTAGGTACGAGAGTAGGAGATGTGAGGGAGCTTACTTGAAAACAATAGGGATGGCTTGCTAATTCACATCAATACTTACATATGTGTAGTAAAAGATAAAGCATCATCTATTCTCGGTTAGACACTATTCCATATCGGCGATGTGATACGTTCATAAAAGGTGGACAACACTGCTGGCCTTAAACGGCTGAAGGGTAGTGGAGGAAATCCATCGGACATATACGCATACCGGGGAGACCCCGGAGCTAATCGGTGCTAATCACCGTTAGTTAGCAAGTATATCTTCAGGCTGATGAACGCCCATGCGCAGTGTCCTTGAGTAATGACACAACAAAGATAAGCTAAGTAGAAACGTTTAGTCAATTCATGTTGATGGACATGAAATGAACCCTAGATTGAGTCGGTCACATAAAGATAACTAAACGATTAAATATCTTTTCTTTATAAATCTTAATTGTTGTCGTAGCTTCTCACTTTTATTAAGTACTTTGTACTTACCTCCTTTGCATTTTCTTTTGTATGCATTGTGGGGTGAGAAGACGAACAAAGTTGATCAAGTGTAGACGACGGCTTTTGAGGACTTAAAGTCTTGACGAAGCTTCTAGATTATTTTCTTTGTAAAGGTTGTACTAGATTAGTTGCAGTTCGTTTATTAGACTTGTTGTACTTCTACTTTTAAGGCATCGTATTGTATAAGTCTTTGGGTTTTTGATCGTTGTAATCTTAACCATCCATCTTTAGCATGGTTAATTTCTATTCATAGTAGCTTTTATGATTTTACCCGAGTCTTTTTAGCTTCCGTTTGCTTTTATTTGATACGACGACGTAGAGGCTTGCGTATAATATTAGATTTATTTAATGCTATACGCGCCGAACGTTTCTCTTCCGGATAAGGGCTCGGTATCCGGGAGCGGGGCGTTACAGTTGGTATCAGAGAGAAGCGTCTTTTCTGTTCTAGGCATCTCTACCTCTAACATAAGGATTCCTTTAGACCTTTTAGAACTTGAGCTTGGTGGTAATCCTCGTAAGACTAAGAATCCTTAAACCGTGGTTAGGTTGCATTAGGACCAAGTGAAGAGTCATCTTAGATGAAGGTTAGGTTGAGTTCTCAGTTCACATCTTTCATGTGATCACCTCAGTTTTGTCCCTTCTAGTATCCTTAGTAGAAACTCTTTCTTCTTTTGAAGTTCCAAACCGTAGCTTGTCACATAGGGATTAAGTGAAACCCTTAAGTAAAGCTTTGGGATCGGAGTCTTATGCCTACACCTTAAAGTCGAGGTCCTCTTGGTTGATTTCTTTTTCCCTTACTTTCCCTATTGAAATCTCTTCACCTTCTCTACACATGAATATCTAAGTTTACTTTTATCTTGGCCTAACTTTGTAGAGAATGATATTTGATTCAGCTCTACAAGTCCCCCACTTTCTCTTTTCACTATCACTTGGTTGAGTTCATCAACATTCTTTGACATTTGCTTTGCTTGAGATGGTTCTACACGAACTCCATGTGTAACCCTATTATTCCCAAGTACTCCTCAGTCGTTTCAACTCATAGTGATAAAGGTCTCTTACTTTGGCACATACTTTTCATTGTCCTTGAGTTTGGATTTACCCAACATGAGTGAATGTTTTTGTTTCCGTGTTTTCCCTCTAACATAAGACTGTCTTCCCCTACTCTAAAAATTCTGCAAATTTTCAGCAAAGTGGATTTCTGTCTTATCTACGATTTCTCTTTTTACACCAACTCGATAATCATTACGGATTATTCAGGAAATTCATGTTTATACCGGACACTCTGTCCAGAAAATCTGCAGCAGCACCTTCACTTCTTCTTCTGTTTTGAACAGGTTAAACATCTTCAAATGACCTGAATTTTTGATATGTTGCAGACAACAATTTTATCTACAGCTTTTATTTTGGAATTAAGTTCAGATTCTCTTTCGTTTGATCTCGATTTGCAATTCAACACAGTGTTTATTAATCTGGAAATTCTGGCAGCTTGTGCAATCGTCAGAAATAACTGTTTTTGACCAACTTATCTTCATTCAAAAATTCTAATATTTTTATATCACCTGGGAAACTCCAGTATATAAATTTTTTCTCTTTGGATCGTGCTCAAATTCCTCTTCGTTTGTTCTGTAAAAAAATTGATAATGTCAGATCCGGAGTAAAAATCTTACACAGCAACCTAAAAGGAATTTTCACCTCCTTGACTTAGAGTTTGGGCTAAGAGGGTAGTAAGTTACGACTGTTATGTTTAGGAGTTCCCTGAAGTTTGATCTCTTCCTGAGTTAAAACTTTTAGTAGGATGCTTATAAAGCTAACGTTATAGTTTCTTTTGCAGTGTTAAACAAGAATCAAGATGCTACCCTCCAGCATGCCATGTTTGATGTTCAGACCCTTTTCGTGCCCTTTTGTAGTTATTCTTTTTCTGGTAATTTGGTTCTCATGTAATCCCTCACTTGAGATCCTTAAACTCAACAAATCCTCTCGACTTGTTGTCATGAATTATCTCCGACACATATCTCCATAAGCCCTTCTTTTGAACAAATTCATTCTTTCTTACCTTTCAAATCAAGAAACAAATTCTCTTCAAAGTTCTAAATTGTTGCACTCCCATCGTTCATGCAAATTCAAGGTTTGCTGAACCTTTCAATGTCAGAACATTCTTTTTACTTGTGTTTCTTCTCAGCTCCCCTCCTAAGGGTAGTGTCGATATTGTAACTATTTCACCTAATGCTGCATGTTCCCTTAAGGTATGCATATCTTCGTTTGTTGGTCATATATTTTTAAGCCTATCATGACAATCCTTTTCAAGTTACTTACCTTTAACCTTCTATCAATTTTTGCTAAACTAGTTTCAAGCAGAAGGCAGAATTTTTCAAGATGCCTTCCGAACTTATTTAGCCAATCGACGTTTGAGTTCCTAAACTTTTGATCTCCATTTCAGGTTATTGCACCATGTACGCTTCAGTTTTAAATCTCTTTCGGGCCATTTAGAGCCATGAACCGCCATATACATCATTTTGACTTCCCACTTTCTGTTTGGCATTTCTATTCCAATTTTGTTACACCGGTTGAGAGTCTATTTTATTTTAACCTTGAGCATTTATTCCTTGGCAGTGTACTATTCCTCTCGAGTAGTGCAACCTTGAATCTTTGTTTTGAATCACCAATAATCGTTTAAACTTCCTTTGAAACTTCGAATTAATTTTGGAAATCAAACCTTACCCAGCAATTCTTAAGTGTCGTTTCCTCTTCACTTAAAAATCCTGCTTACCGCTTACTTATCCAGACTTTTGATATTCCCTTACAATTCCTTGAGGGAAATCTCTATTTCTTTTAAATCTTGTAATAACCTCTCTTTGACTATTACAAACTTGGACACTTCTTGACAAGTGTTTATCTTGCTCTGAGACCTTTTGGTGTACTCGTTTTGTCTCCATGGCTCCTTCATGATGAAATTCTTGCTCTCTTTTGTTTTCTATCTTTCTAGTCCTTCTGGTGCTCGACCTTGCACCTTTACTTTGCTTTTCCGTTGTGTGATGTTTCCCTTATGAAACTCATGTGAACTGAAGATTTTTTTTCTAGTTCGCCAACATCCATCCTTGTTAATCAAATGATTAACAATCAAGGTCACTTCCTTAATGTTCTCAAGCTCGGTGTTCTCTTTTCATACATTGAGAATATCTTCAAGTCCATCTGGTGATGTTTCCTTTAACGTCTCCACTTTCTAAAGGTTTATATGAAAGCCTATTACCATTCTTCCAAGTTGCCTCTGAAGTCCTTGTAGACCACCGTAACTTGCAGAATTTCACTCTCTCAAAAGAACTTCCTCTGCAAGGTGTTCTTTCGTTTTCCTTCTGGTGGCTATCTTGTGTATTATGATACAGTGCCTCCTTCTTCATTCCGGAACCAACTTCAACTTTTCTCAACACGGATTTTTCATGGTTTGCTTGTAACTCAAGCAACCTTCCTTATTTCAAGTGCATTGTACCCTTCCTTGGCTTACCTAGTTGATATACCACCCGGGTACTCAACTTGTCACTTTTCAACTACTTTTACTTTCCAAGTTAATCCTAATTGGCACGAGGATTGGATTAGACCGTCAGAGAGAGAAAGGGTGGCAGATGCAAGCTTCTCATTTCCCCAAGAAGTCTCAGAAGTCTTTCAGCCGGGATCCTTGCAGTTCTTCAGCAAGCTTGTGGTGCCATGATGGAAATCGGGATCGAAAGAAGTCAAGCGTGCCCGAAGTGCGGATTTCGGTGGGAAGATTCGGCTTTCCGGGTATAGGTCGGCGGGAGCAATCAAAGAGCGGTGAGTGATGATTGCAAGATTCGAGGCGATTAATGAGTTCGTGATGGAACAAGATGAAGATCCAAAGTAGTTTTGTTTACAAGTGAGAGGTCAGAACCGACCAGCCATTGGTCACGAGTTAGATGAAGATGGCAACAGTTGGCATCGGAATCAGCTTTGGGTTCTAAATGCGGAAGATCGGGAAGGACATGGAAGAATGGAAAACCTCGGGACGACAATTGCAGTTCCTCTCGGAGCGACCAAGAAGTACAAGAATTGGAACAGTACGACTGGCGATCTTTCATGAAGATAGAGATAGAAGAACACGAGTTTCTGGGATGAATTGGAGCGACAACAGAATACGAGACCAGAGTTGATACAGCAAGCCAACAAAAGATTGAAGTAGATCGTCGCCACCTTGAGATAGCACAAAACAAGTAGAAGAGTTGGAAGATGGAAGAAGAAGAAGAAGGCGCACGAGTTAAGAGACGAAACGCTTCGCAAAGTCCGAGTTCAAGTACCTCTCGGTTACATTCGAGTTTCGAGGACGAAACTCCTCTTAAGGGGAAGGAATGTAACATCCCGACTTTTCGTAAAAGGGTAAAATAGTCATTGGTGTATTTACTACGACCTAATTATTATTTGTCCCATTTATTTAAGTGAAAAGGAATTAATTAAAGGATTTAGTTATTTAATTAATAAATTTGATTAAATGGCTATAAAAAGAAATAATCCCAATTATTTCCTCATAAGTTACACACGCGATTCGAAAAAAAATAGAAGAAGGAACGGCGGCAACATCTCCACAGACGCAAGAAGAAAGCGAAATAAAAGGAAGAACCGTGTGATCAATCCGTTCATCTGATCAAGATGCCGCAGGAGAGAAAAGTAATCAGCGCGAGGAGACGCAACTTTGGAAAATAACATCTCTCGATTTCGTAAGTTTTCGGTTTAGCCCTAGTTTTCGGTATTCGTAGGGTTCGATTCTTGAAAAATTCATATCTTTTAATCCGTAGCTCTGTTTCGCAGCCATGAGTAGTCGAAACGATCGTCTTGAAGCGTAGATTAATCTAAAAATAGTTTCACGGAAGTAAACCCAGGTAATCTTCAGTTTTACAGGCTTTTTCAGTTTCGGTTTTCAGCAAGAAATAGGATTTTAGGGTTTCTTGTTGATCACATAGGTTTTGGGGTTGAGGATCAACAATTGTTGCGATTCTTTGGGTGTTTTTTGTCGGTGTTGCGGGCAATTAAGGTAAGAGGCTCTTCCTATGATTCCAATTATCGTTTATAAGGTTTAGATCAAGTTTTAAGGTGTTTAAGATGTTTTAATGCTAGGAAGATGTGTTTTTCGTTGATCAAAGATCATAGGTGTTCTTGGAATGGTTAGATATGTTTATTTACATTTTACTATGTTTAAATTGCTGTTATTTTGGGTTAGAAACTGATTTGGATCGAACTTGAGGATTTTAGGGTTCTTGCCGAAACCCAGGTCGGACGGGCGTCTGCATAAGCGGACGGACGTCTGAAAGCTTAGAAACTCAAACGGGCGTTTGCCTTAAGCGGACGGACGTTTGAGGAGTGATTTTACATTCAGGTTGTAGCGTTTTTAGGTGGACGGGCGTCCAGTTATAGTGGACGGACGTCCAGTCCCAGACGGACGTCCATAGGGTTGGACGGGCGTCCAATAGGGTTTAAACGAGCGTTTGGGGTTTCAGACGGGTGTTTGTTCGGTTTACCTTGTTTTATTGATCTTAATCGATTCAGTTTAGTTCAGGCTCCAATGTTAGGTTATTTATTGGTTTGAGCTTTTAATTATGATATATTAAGATTAATTAAAGATTGAACTAGCTTCGATTGTACTTCTGATGCGTTCAGTTAAAACACCGAATGTACTCTTAAAGGGAGTTGAAGTTCGGATCCGTCGGAAGGGCATGAAAGGGATTGTGCTTTGGTGAACTAGAGTTCATCAATGTCTGTGTATTTGCTAGGACTTGTCCGTGTCTAGTGGTCTAGGTACGAGAGTAGGAGATGTGAGGGAGCTTACTTGAAAACAATAGGGATGGCTAGCTAATTCACATCAATACTTACATATGTGTAGTAAAAGATAAAGCATCATCTATTCTCGGTTAGACACTATTCCATATCGGCGATGTGATACGTTCATAAAAGGTGGACAACACCGCGGCCTTAAACGGCCGAAGGGTAGTGGAGGAAATCCATCGGACGTATACGCATACTGCGGGGAGACCCCGGAGCTAATCGGTGCTAATCACCGTTAGTTAGCAAGTATATCTTCAGGCTGATGAACGCCATGCGCAGTGTCCTTGAGTAATGACGCAACAAAGATAAGCTAAGTAGAAACGTTTAGTCAATTCATGTTGATGGACATGAAATGAACCCTAGATTGAGTCGGTCACATAAAGATAACTAAACGATTAAATATCTTTTCTTTATAAATCTTAATTGTTGTCGTAGCTTCTCACTTTTTATTAAGTACTTTGTACTTACCTCCTTTGCATTTTCTTTTGTATGCATTGTGGGGTGAGAAGACGAACAGGTTGATCAAGTGTAGACGACGGCTTTTGAGGACTTAAAGTCTTGACGAAGCTTCTAGATTATTTTCTTTGTAAAGGTTGTACTAGATTAGTTGCAGTTCGTTTATTAGACTTGTTGTACTTCTACTTTTAAGGCATCGTATTGTATAAGTCTTTGGGTTTTTGATCGTTGTAATCTTAACCATCCATCTTTAGCATGGTTAATTTCTATTCATAGTAGCTTTTATGATTTTACCCGAGTCTTTTTAGCTTCCGTTTGCTTTTATTTGATACGACGACGTAGAGGCTTGCGTATAATATTAGATTTATTTAATGCTATACGCGCCGAACGTTTCTCTTCCGGATAAGGGCTCGGTATCCGGGAGCGGGGCGTTACAGTTGGTATCAGAGAGAAGCGTCTTTTCTGTTCTAGGCATCTCTACCTCTAACATAAGGATTCCTTTAGACCTTTTAGAACTTGAGCTTGGTGGTAATCCTCGTAAGACTAAGAATCCTTAAACCGTGGTTAGGTTGCATTAGGACCAAGTGAAGAGTCATCTTAGACGAAGGTTAGGTTGAGGTCTCAGTTCACATCTTTCATGTGATCACCTCAGGTTTTGTCCCTTCTAGTATCCTTAGTAGAAACTCTTTCTTCTTTTGAAGTTCCAAACCGTAGCTTGTCACATAGGGATTAAGTGAAACCCCTTAAGTAAAGCTTTGGGATCGGAGTCTTATGCCTACACCTTAAAGTCGAGGTCCTCTTGGTTGATTTCTTTTTCCCTTACTTTCCCTATTGAAATCTCTTCACCTTCTCTACACATGAATATCTAAGTTTACTTTTATCTTGGCCTAACTTTGTAGAGAATGATATTTGATTCAGCTCTACAAGTCCCCCACTTTCTCTTTTCACTATCACTTGGTTGAGTTCATCAACATTCTTTGACCTTTGCTTTGCTTGAGATGGTTCTACACGAACTCCATGTGTAACCCTATTATTCCCAAGTACTCCTCGATCGTTTCAACTCATAGTGATAAAGGTCTCTTACTTTGGCACATACTTTTCATTGTCCTTGAGTTTGGATTTACCCAACATGAGTGAATGTTTTTGTTTCCGTGTTTTCCCTCTAACATAAGACTGTCTTCCCCTACTCTAAAAATTCTGCAAATTTTCAGCAAAGTGGATTTCTGTCTTATCTACGATTTCTCTTTTTACACCAACTCGATAATCATTACGGATTATTCAGGAAATTCATGTTTATACCGGACACTCTGTCCAGAAAATCTGCAGCAGAACCTTCACTTCTTCTTCTGTTTTGAACAGGTTAAACATCTTCAAATGACCTGAATTTTTGATATGTTGCAGACAACAATTTTATCTACAGCTTTTATTTTGGAATTAAGTTCAGATTCTCTTTCGTTTGATCTCGATTTGCAATTCAACACAGTGTTTATTAATCTGGAAATTCTGGCAGCTTGTGCAATCGTCAGAAATAACTGTTTTTGACCAACTTATCTTCATTCAAAAATTCTAATATTTTTATATCACCTGGGAAACTCCAGTATCTAAATCTTTTCTCTTTGGATCGTGCTCAAATTCCTCTTCGTTTGTTCTGTAAAAAAATTGATAATGTCAGATCCGGAGTAAAAATCTTACACAGCAACCTAAAAGGAATTTTCACCTCCTTGACTTAGAGTTTGGGCTAAGAGGGTAGTAAGTTACGACTGTTATGTTTAGGAGTTCCCTGAAGTTTGATCTCTTCCTGAGTTAAACCTTTTAGTAGGATGCTTATAAAGCTAACGTTATAGTTTCTTTTGCAGTGTTAAACAAGAATCAAGATGCTACCCTCCAGCATGCCATGTTTGATGTTCAGACCCTTTTCGTGCCCTTTTGTAGTTATTCTTTTTCTGGTAATTTGGTTCTCATGTAATCCCTCACTTGAGATCCTTAAACTCAACAAATCCTCTCGACTTGTTGTCATGAATTATCTCCGACACATATCTCCATAAGTCCTTCTTTTGAACAAATTCATTCTTTCTTACCTTTCAAATCAAGAAACAAATTCTCTTCAAAGTTCTAAATTGTTGCACTCCCATCGTTCATGCAAATTCAAGGTTTGCTGAACCTTTCAATGTCAGAACATTCTTTTTACTTGTGTTTATTCTCAGCTCCCCTCCTAAGGGTAGTGTCGATATTGTAACTATTTCACCTAATCTTTCGCATGTTCCCTTAAGGTATGCATATCTTCGTTTCTTTGGTCATATATTTTTAAGCCTATCATGACAATCCTTTTCAAGTTACTTACCTTTAACCTTCTATCAATTTTTGCTAAACTAGTTTCAAGCGAGAAGGCGAAATTTTTCAAGATGCCTTCGAACTTATTTAGCCAATCGACGTTTGAGTTCCTAAACTTTTGATCTCCATTTCGGGTTATTGCACCTGTACGCTTCAGTTTTAAATCTCTTTCGGGCCATTTAGAGCCATGAACCGCCATATACATCATTTTGACTTCCCACTTTCTGTTTGGCATTTCTATTCCAATTTTGTTACACCGGTTGAGAGTCTATTTTATTTTAACCTTGAGCATTTATTCCTTGGCAGTGTACTATTCCTCTCGAGTAGTGCAACCTTGAATATTTGTTTTGAATCACCAATAATCGTTTAAACTTCCTTTGAAACTTCGAATTAATTCTTGGAAATCAAACCTTACCCAGCAATTCTTAAGTGTCGTTTCCTCTTCACTTAAAAATCCTGCTTACCGCTTACTTATCCAGACTTTTGATATTCCCTTACAATTCCTTGAGGGAAATCTCTATTTCTTTTAAATCTTCTAATAACCTCTCTTTGACTATTACAAACTTGGACACTTCTTGACAAGTGTTTATCTTGCTCTGAGACCTTTTGGTGTACTCGTTTTGTCTCCATGGCTCCTTCATGATGAAATTCTTGCTCTCTTTTGTTTTCTATCTTTCTAGTCCTTCTGGTGCTCGACCTTGCACCTTTACTTTGCTTTTCCGTTGTGTGATGTTTCCCTTATGAAACTCATGTGAACTGAAGATTTTTTTCTAGTTCGCCAACATCCATCCTTGTTAATCAAATGATTAACAATCAAGGTCACTTCCTTAATGTTCTCAAGCTCGGTGTTCTCTTTTCATACATTGAGAATATCTTCAAGTCCATCTGGTGATGTTTCCTTTAACGTCTCCACTTTCTAAAGGTTTATATGAAAGCCTATTACCATTCTTCCAAGTTGTCTCTGATGACCTTGTAGACCACCGTAACTTGCAGAATTTCACTCTCTCAAAAGAACTTCCTCTGCAAGGTGTTCTTTCGTTTTCCTTCTGGTGGCTATCTTGTGTATTATGATACAGTGCCTCCTTCTTCATTCCGGAACCAACTTCAACTTTTCTCAACACGGATTTTTCATGGTTTGCTTGTAACTCATGCAACCTTCCTTATTTCAAGTGCATTGTACCCTTCCTTGGCTTACCTAGTTGATATACCACCCGGGTACTCAACTTGTCACTTTTCAACTCCTTTTACTTTCCAAGTTAATCCTAATTGGCACGAGGATTGGATTAGACCGTCAGAGAGAGAAAGGGTGGCAGATGCATGCTTCTCATTTCCCCAAGAAGTCTCGAAGTCTTTCGGCCGGGATCCTTGCGGTTCTTCGACAAGCTTGTGGTGCCATGATGGAAATCGGGATCGAAAGAAGTCAAGTGTGCCGAAGTGTAGTTTCGGTACGGGAAGATTCGACTTTCCGGGTATAGGTCGGCGGGAGCAATCAAAGAGCGGTGAGCGATGATTGCAAGATTCGAGGCAGTTAATGAGTTCGTGATGGAACAAGATGAAGATCCAGTAGTTTTGTTTACAAGTGAGAGGTCAGAACCGACCAGCCATTGGTCACGAGTTAGATGAAGATGGCAACAGTTGGCATCGGAATCAGCTTTGGGTTCTGAATGCGGAAGATCGGGAAGGACATGGAAGAATGGAAAACCTTGGGATGACAATTGCAGTTCCTCTCGGAGCGACCAAGAAGTACAAGAATTGGAACGGTACTGCTGGCGATCTTTCATGAAGATAGAGATAGAAGAACACGAGTTTCTGGGATGAATTGGAGCGACAACAGAATACGAGACCAGAGTTGATACAGCAAGCCAACAAAAGATTGAAGTAGATCGTCGCCACCTTGAGATAGCACAAAACAAGTAGAAGAGTTGGAAGATGGAAGAAGAAGAAGGCTGCACGAGTTAAGAGACGAAACGCTTCGCAAAGTCCAGAGTTCAAGTACCTCTCGGTTACATTCTAGTTTCGAGGACGAAACTCCTCTTAAGGGGGAAGGAATGTAACATCCCGACTTTTCGTAAAAGGGTAAAATAGTCATTGGGTGTATTTACTACGACCTAATTATTATTTGTCCCATTTATTTAAGTGAAAAGGAATTAATTAAAGGATTTAGTTATTTAATTAATAAATTTGATTAAATGGCTATAAAAAGAAATAATCCCAATTATTTCCTCATAAGTTACACACGGCGATTCGAAAAAAATAGAAGAAGGAACGGCGGCAACATCTCCACGGACGCAAGAAGAAAGCGAAATAAAAGGAAGAACCGTGTGATCAATCCGTTCATCTGATCAAGATGCCGCAGGAGAGAAAAGTAATCAGCGCGAGGAGACGCAACTTTGGAAAATAACATCTCTCGATTTCGTAAGTTTTCGGTATTCGTAGGGTTCGATTTTTGAAAAATTCATATCTTTTAATCCGTAGCTCTGTTTCGCAGCCATGAGTAGTCGAAACGATCGTCTTGAAGCGTAGATTAATCTAAAAATAGTTTCACGGCAGTAAACCCAGGTAATCTTCAGTTTTACAGGCTTTTTCAGTTTCGGTTTTCAGCAAGAAATAAGATTTTAGGGTTTCTTGTTGATCACATAGGTTTTGGGGTTGAGGATCAACAATTGTTGCGATTCTTTGGGTGTTTTTTGTCGGTGTTGCGGGCAATTAAGGTAAGAGGCTCTTCCTATGATTCCAATTATCGTGTATAAGGTTTAGATCAAGTTTTAAGGTGTTTAAGATGTTTTAATGCTAGGAAGATGTGTTTTTCGTTGATCAAGGATCATAGGTGTTCTTGGAATGGTTAGATATGTTTATTTACGTTTTACTATGTTTAAATTTACGTTATTTTGGGTTAGAAGCTGATTTGGATCGAACTTGAGGATTTTAGGGTTCTTGCCGAAACCCGGAGTCGGACGGGCGTACGCATAAGCGGACGGACGTCTGAAAGCTTAGAAACTCAAACGGGCGTTTGCCTTAAGCGGACGGGCGTTTGAGGAGTGATTTTACATTCAGGTTGTAGCGTTTTTAGGTGGACGGGCGTCCAGTTATAGTGGACGGACGTCCAGTCCCAGACGGACGTCCATAGGGTTGGACGGGCGTCCAATAGGGTTTAAACGAGCGTTTGGGGTTTCAGACGGGTGTTTGTTCGGTTTACCTTGTTTTATTGATCTTAATCGATTCAGTTTAGTTCAGGCTCCAATGTTAGGTTATTTATTGGTTTGAGCTTTTAATTATGACATATTAAGATTAATTAAAGATTGAACTAGCTTCGATTGTACTTCTGATGCGTTCAGTTAAAACACCGAATGTACTCTTAAAGGGAGTTGAAGTTCGGATCCGTCGGAAGGGCATGAAAGGGCTTGTGCTTTGGTGAACTAGAGTTCATCAATGTCTGTGTATTTGCTAGGACTTGTCCGTGTCTAGTGGTCTAGGTACGAGAGTAGGAGATGTGAGGGAGCTTACTTGAAAACACTAGGGATGGCTAGTTAATTCACATCAATACTTACATATGTGTAGTAAAAGATAAAGCATCATCTATTCTCGGTTAGACACTATTCCATATCGGCGATGTGATACGTTCATAAAAGGTGGACAACACTGCTGGCCTTAAACGGCTGAAGGGTAGTGGAGGAAATCCATCGGACGTATACGCATACCGGGGAGACCCCGGAGCTAATCGGTGCTAATCACCGTTAGTTAGCAAGTATATCTTCAGGCTGATGAACGCCATGCGCAGTGTCCTTGAGTAATGACGCAACAAAGATAAGCTAAGTAGAAACGTTTAGTCAATTCATGTTGATGGACATGAAATGAACCCTAGATTGAGTCGGTCACATAAAGATAACTAAACGATTAAATATCTTTTCTTTATAAATCTTAATTGTTGTCGTAGCTTCTCACTTTTATTAAGTACTTTGTACTTACCTCCTTTGCATTTTCTTTTGTATGCATTGTGGGGTGAGAAGACGAACATGTTGATCAAGTGTAGACGACGGCTTTTGAGGACTTAAAGTCTTGACGAAGCTTCTAGATTATTTTCTTTGTAAAGGTTGTACTAGATTAGTTGCAGTTCGTTTATTAGACTTGTTGTACTTCTACTTTTAAGGCATCGTATTGTATAAGTCTTTGGGTTTTTGATCGTTGTAATCTTAACCATCCATCTTTAGCATGGTTAATTTCTATTCATAGTCGCTTTTATGATTTTACCCGAGTCTTTTTAGCTTCCGTTTGCTTTTATTTGATACGACGACGTAGAGGCTTGCGTATAATATTAGATTTATTTAATGCTATACGCGCCGAACGTTTCTCTTCCGGATAAGGGCTCGGTATCCGGGAGCGGGGCGTTACAGGAACATTGCTAAAGATATCCAAAGCAGTATTATTGAAGATTCGCGATCAGTACGGAAATCGGAAGTCCATTTCAGAATTCTCATAGGCTTGCCATACATATTCTATATTGATCGTGAGAACAAACGCACATAATCCTCAGGGATTGCAAATCAAAAAAGGATATGTTTTTTTATCAAGTAATTCGACAAGAACCGTACCTTTAAAATTTCGGATAGCAACAAATTTTCGAATCAACTCCATGCTTGGTATTGCTAGGGAGAACTTCCCTACAAGAGTATGCTCAAATTGTGCGGCCAAGGAAGCTTCAATCTCCTAGGGATAGTGATTTGCGGTTCGCCTTTAAAGGTACCATGAAGGAAGCTTGGAGGAGACGGGACTGCCATGGTACGGTGGGAGTTTGATTGCCGAGAATCGGGATTAAAATCGATTGAGTGCGTCTGAGCAGAATCCAGAAAAGGTGTTGCCATAGGAGGATCAATCGAACACAAAAAGACGCCATTGCCGGAGATTTTGGGGGTAGGGAGGCAAGGGAAGTTATTGGGTGGTGTCTCCACACGGTGTTATCAATGCCGTTTTCTCTCTTTCCACCATGACAACACCTCTGTTTCGTCATTATGTGGATTAGTGGGACCTCAACAACTTCAGCAGCCTTGTTGTTCGGTTATCTGCCGCTACTGCAGCACTATTCCCGGGCTGGGAAGGGCCCCAAATGGACCGCTCTGTGTCTTTGTTATCTCTGGACGCTAGGGCTTGGAAATGTTTCATCAACTGACGTGTCTTTCCTTCTGACAACTTCGAGGAGATCACGGACGACAAGCCGATGCTTCTCTAGGCCATCAAGGTTGGGATGCACATCGACTGGGGTTCCTGGATCCACCGTTCTTCATGTAGGTGGGACACAGCTATTTACCATCCTCCTGCTATTCCCTTTGCTTGCCTCATCTCTCATATATGCACTCGTGTTGCTGGGGTTCATTCCCTTTTAGATGACGAGTATTTCCCGAGTCGAGTTACTTCTCGTGGTATGGTGACCGTTGATTTACTTGCTGCCCCTTCTTCTTCTGAGGCTTTATCTGAGTCCGATGCCGAGTAGTTATCCCTATGTCTGTGGTTGATTTGGCTATGTTTTGTTTTCTACGTACTAGTGTTGGCTGTAATAAGTATTTGCAAACAATTTCCTTTTCCTTGTTGCTGTAGCTTGCTTCTCCATGTCTTGGTTGTTAAACTTATGGGTTGTATGTTTCAACTATGGTCCTTCTGGTTGTTTTTACTTCTCTTGCCTCTGTGCTATGCTCCTGCTTTTGTGATGCTTGAATACCAGTTTGTCCCCATGATGCACGGTCCAAGTAATAAAAACACTTGATACCTAAATAACACACTAGCAAGAGAACTAGGTTCAATCGTAGTATAGTTAGATAGAGTCGAGGTCGATCCCACAGAGACTCGTCTTAAACGAAATACGACTTATTAGACTAAAAGCAAATTAAAGGCGGTCTACGACCAGCAAATAACGTAGAAATAAAATTGACACGATAGAAACACAAAATCAACAAAAGACACAACGACACTAAGACACTTATTTTTATAGGTTTTATAAATAATTGACAAACGGTATTGATAACGCTAGTAGTAATTACTCCCCCATGCTATGTAGATTGACGACGAGACAAAACAAGACATTTAAGATTAATTATTCTGACTACAGGAGTCATCCCCTAAAATAGATCTAGCTCCGGTTAGGCCATCAAGATCATAGTGTCTCCATTACGTGACTTCACATTTTTAGTCTCCATCTCATATAACTTCTGACACAATTACGAAACTAGGGATGCCGGTATAAACCGTAACCTCATCTAAGCAACATTCCTATGATTAGGCGTACTTCTTAGACACCGATTCAATCTCTGTCCTAAGTAACAATCACTTTTTAGGTCTCATGTTAAATTACGATGACAAATAATTAAGTTGATCAAGTTTAATTACTCGTTTGAATTACAAAGCAGAGAACCTGACGTAGTCGAAGCCGTTCACAGACAAATCAAGAGCATCACAGATCTTGCCAACATCAAGCTCACATCTGAACCAGATTTGCTCGTGAAACGTCTTTTACGTCTCAGATCTACATAAACATGGGTTCGTAAATTAACTACATCACGAAATCAATACACAAAAAGACTACTCCATAACGAAATAAATTAGATCTACGAATAAAGATTGCATAATAGAGTAGACATTACCCTCGAAGATGAGCTTGATTCCCACTCCTCGATACGATCTCTAACCGGAGATTCTAACGACCCCGTAATGAAAAGAACATAAATAAAAAAGCAAAGAACTATATAAAAGTATTGGAATAATGTATTTCTAAGGTGTTTCTATCATCTAAATGGCGTGTAATGCATGCCTCTATTTATAGGGGTTCAAGCTAATTAAGAGATATACTTCAAAATATCAAACAAATAGAGATAACTCCCGGCCGATCTTAAAATAATAAGGTGCGCCCCCCCCTTTATGCGTCCCCCACAAAGTTGGCGCCATCTTGGATTGGTTTGCCAGCTTTTGTCATGCTTATCCGATCTTTATCTTCAATGCACCCGGATTTTCTTGGATTTATCTTGAGATTTAATTCTTCCATTTTTATTTATCCTCCAAAAATTATCCCAATCGACAAAATAAATATTTATCCCAAAATAAATCATATTTAAATAACGGATAAATACCAAATTATATAATAAAAATGAATAAATACCATATTATATAATATTAATCACATAATATTAAATAATAAATATAAACATGTGATTTATCATAAAATAGATATTATTAATCCCGATTTAAGGGCAAAGTTGATGACTTTTACGGGTATAATTTGACCGTCATCAACTACCCCCCACTTAGACTTTGATCGTCCCGAACAAAGTATCAATAAGTCATTCCCCATGACAACAATTTCCGTGGTCAAATCATACTTACACAAGAAACTCGAGTCAACTCATACCACTTATGCTCCTAAGGTACCCATTATTCACTACTCGTTATGAATCGGAGTGATGTGTGCATGTGCATTTAGTTTTATCTATTCATGGCAAGATTAAAGTTTATGCTAACTTCGCAGTCTCAACCTACCAACATCAGCATTCCCACTCCTTAAGCCTCGCAATGGGTAAAGACATGGTGCAATAAGAAAGAGCGTCATCTATAAGGTTTTTGGACTTGGAGACCGAGAAAAATACTCAAGCCTCTTAAAAATTTGAATTTTTTTCGCATTTCCGTAGTTTCAAGCTTTAACACCTCTCAAGAAAGAAACTTGCTTTAAAAGTAAAGCATGCATTGCAAGAATCCCTCTCTCACGGATTAGTGGAAGCATTGAATATTACCACAAGCGCGAAGCTACTTTGGTAATGTTACTACAAGCCCAGTGTCTATCATTTCGTTAAAACACAGATAAATCTCAAGCTTGTTACTCCGCTTTGATGGCTAGAAGATAAGAATACATCAGCAGATAAATATCGACTCTAGGTCAACATAACCAATCATCTATGCAATGTACACATAATTCTTCTCATTTATTATGATTTGTGCGTAATTCGTCGATTCGAATTGAGTAAGCAAATAATAAATAACTACTTGCACTAGTTGGCATGAATATCCTTAAATCTACAGTCACATAAGTATAAAATGATCACGTAATCATGAAACTTGGTTCCTTCCCTACTAATTCATTGCATAAGAACTCACAATTCTAAGGGTACGAGATAAATAACTTGGCATTTGTTCAATTTTTTTCATTTTTCACCGATTCATTTAATTTTTCAATTATAACACATCATGGTTAAGTCTCCTACCCCCCACTTAAACTTGGCATTGCCCTCAATGACAAAGAAAAAGGAGAATTTAAGAAAAAGACTTAGCTCTGGAAACGGCTCTCAAGTAAATGCAGAATGTAGTTGTAGACCAAGCATGTCGTGAAGAAGCAATCGAAAACCTGTTTAAGCAAACCAAACAGAAACTCCACGAAACCGTTAATGACATGTCAATGGAAGTTATCAAATAAAGTGGCAGTAATTAGATATAGAATATCCAAAAACAACTTAAGCCACTTTATTTCATACAACCAATGACACGAAAAACCAAAGAGTTAAAACTACAAAACTCACATGTCGCTATCAAGGAAAAAACCTCGTTTATTCCGAACTTAGAATCGGAACATGGCGAGATGAAAAAAACCTTAACAGTCTCATGCTACTTTATTCAAACAAAACAAAAACAAAAGATAGTTTTTAAGAAATAGTTCTGTGTTTATAGTCGTCAGCTCGACTCAGCTCAACGATGGTTTAGGTATAGGTGGGATCTTCAAGAGTGAAGACTTCCTCCTCCTTTCCTTGACCAAGACCAACATAATGTTTCACACGGTGGCCATTAACCACAAAAGTGGATTGATCTTTCGAGTTCAATAATTCAACAAGCTCCAGAAGGGAAAACCTTACTCACTCGATAAGGTTCATACCATCGTGATTTTAACTTGCCAGGAAAGAGTCTCAAGCGCGAATTGTAAAGAAGAACCAGATCGCCTTCCTTAAAGGTGCGGTCCAATATCTTCTTGTCATGAAATTTCTTTGTGCGCTCCTTAAATATTTTAGCATTCTCATAAGCTTCCAGACGAAACTCCTCTAGGCGAGTCAACTCTAACAACCTTCTCTCTCCAGCTAAACTCTCATCAAAATTCAGCATACGCGTAGCCCACATGGCACGGTGTTCAAGTTCAACCGGTAGATGACATGCTTTTCCAAAAACAATCTTATAAGGGGACATACCAATAGTCGTCATATAAGCAGTCCTATAAGCCCATAAAGCATCATCTAATCGCAACGACCAATCCTTTCTAGTCGTATTTACAGTTTTCTCCAAAATGCGCTTTATTTCTCGATTCGTAACCTCAACTTGTCCACTTGTTTGAGGGTGATAAGCAGTAGCTAACTTGTGTCTAACCACGTACTTAATCATCAACTTTTCAAATGGCCTATTACAGAAATGGCTTCCATTATCACTAATAATGGCACGAGGGGTTCCAAACCGTGTAAAGATATTTTTCTTTAAGAATTTCAGTACAACTTTCACATCGTTAGTAGGCGAAGCAATGGCCTCAACCCATTTGGACACGTAGTCTACCGCCATTAAAATATAGCGGTTGGACAAAGACGAAGTAAAGGGTCCCACAAAATCAATACCCCAAACATCAAAGAGTTCCACCTCTAGGATATTCTTCAGTGGCATTTCATTCCTTCTCGAGATATTTCCCGTCATTTGGCAAGAATGACAAGATTTAGCACATTGATGCGCATATTTGAACAAAGTCGGCCAGTAAAAACCACATTGGAGAACTTTCGCAGCAGTCTTGTCTCCTCCATAATGTCCTCCGGCCTCATAAGCATGGCAATGTCTAAAGATATCATACATTTCTTCTTCCGGCACATATCTCCTAAAGACATTGTCGGATCCTAGCTTAAAAAGATAGGCCTCTTCCCAATAATAGTGCCTAAGATCCTTAAAGAATTTCTTTCTTTCTTGGGGGTTGAGATTTGGTGGCAAGTATTTCACGGATAGATAATTCACAAAGTCTTTAAACCATGGTTGTTTATTCTCCTTTACAACCTCAACACGCGAAGATACCGCAGCGCAATCATCCTTTCCATGTATAGCCGTGATGGAGAATAACTGTTCATCAGGAAACGTTTATCCAATCTCGGTCATTGGTTCATTATCCTCTATTTGTAAACGGGAAAGATGATCCGCAACCAGATTCTCAGATCCTTTCTTATCACGGATTTCAACATCAAACTCTTGCAATAGTAGAATGCATCTCAACAACCTTGGCTTGGAATCTTGTTTGGCTAAAAGATACTTCAAAGCTGCATGGTCAGTCCAAACAGTGACTTTAGATCCTACTAGATAAGATCTGAACTTGTCAAATGCAAAGATGACAGCTAGAAGTTCTTTATCAGTAGTTGCATAGTTCCTTTGAGCGGCATTTAAAGTTCGACTAGCATAGTAGATGGGACTAAAGATCTTGTCTTTTCTTTGTCCTAAGGCAGCACCTACAGCTGTATCGCTTGCATCGCACGTCAACTCAAAAGGTAGAATCCAATCAGGCGCAATCAGAACGGGTGCAGTAATAAGCATGTTCTTTAACTTATTGAAAGCTTTCATGCACTCATTAGTAAACACAAATGGCACATCCTTGGCCAATAATTCGGTAAGAGGTCTAGAGATTACGGAAAAGTCCTTCACAAACCGACGATAGAATCCTGCGTGGCCAAGAAAACCTCACAAAGTCTTAAGATTGGTTGGTGGAGGCAGTTTTTCAATCACCTCAACTTTTGCTCTATCCACCTCTATACCGTTCTTAGAAATACGGTGGCCAAGTACTATACCTTCAGTAACCATAAGATGACATTGCTCCCAGTTGAGCACCAGATTTGTCTCCTCGCATCTCTTCAACACTCTTGCTAGATGCGTGAGACATGAATCGAAATCATCTCCAAATACAGAAAAATCATCCATAAAGATCTCTAGGAAATCTTCAACCATATCAGCAAACAGATAAATCATGCATCTTTGATACGTTGCTGGTGCGTTGCACAAACCAATGGGCATTCTGTTATAAGCTAAGCTTCCATATGGACATGTAAAAGTGGTCTTTTCACGATCCTCGGGTGAAATATGAATTTGATAATATCCCGAGTAACCGTCAAGAAAGCAATAAAATTCATGTCCGCTCAGTCTCTCGAGCATTTGATCAATGAAGGGAAGAGGGAAGTGATCTTTACGAGTGGCATCATTTAGTTTCCTAAAGTCAATGCACACTCTATGACCCGTAATGAGTCTAACAGGAATTAACTCGTTTAACTCATTGGCTTGTACAATCAAACCTCCCTTTTTCGGAACCATATGGCTTGGGCTAACCCATTCACTATAAGAGATAGGAAAGATGATTCCCATCTCTAACATCTTAATAATTTCATCCCTAACCATGTCCTTCAATTTTGGAGTCAACCTTATTTGGGGTTGTACAACCACTTTCTTCGCAGGATCGACGGAGATTTTATGCATGCAAACACTAGGGCTAATGCCTTTAATGTCGGCTATTGTCCATCAAATGCTCCGCGATACTCTCTCAACACTCTCATCAGCTTTTCTTCTTGTATTTCAGTCAAGGCAGAAGAAATAATAAGCGGCAGGTTCTCATCCTGAAGGAATACATACTTCAAATGTGCAGGCAGAGGCTTCAACGTCAGATTCGTGGGTGGTTCTTCTAACGAGGTCTTTAACTTTTGTCCTGTTAGCTTAAGTTCAAAGAACTTATGCCATGTTGGTCTATGGTAGAATTTTTCAACCTCGGTAGACTTCATCTCCTCGACATGTCTAGGGGTTCCTCTACTACATCCAGGCCATATCACTTTTTCTTCCTCGCTCTTTTCATATGGCACTTCATCCTCTAACTCTAGAGTAGCCTCGAGGAAATCCTTAATATCCTCATATTGTTGGAAATCATTGACAAGCTTGTCGATAGAATCCAACATGAAACATGCATCCTCTTCATCATCAGGTGTTTTCATAGTGTCAAGCATGTTGAATACTATTTCATCCCCATTAACTCTTAACACTAACTCTCCTTTTTAAACATCGATAAGCGTCCTACTAGTGGCCATAAAATGTCTTCCTAAGATTAGGGGCACTTCGTAGTTAGCTTCCATATCTAGCACAACAAAGTCGACAGGAAACACAAATTTCTCAACTCTTACTAGCACATCTTCAACCACCCCACAAGGTTCCTTAACTGAACGATCAGCTAATTGCAAAGTAATTGAAGTCTTTTTAAGGTATTTCATACCTAGCTTTTGAAAAATGGATAGAGGCATCAGATTTACGCTCGCTCCTAGATCACACAAGGCTTTGTTCAAACATACGTTACCTATGGTGCAGGGAATGAGAAAGCTTCCCGGATCCTTGCACTTGGCTGGTAACTTATGTTGAAGAATGGCTGAACACTCCACGTTTAGGCAAATGGTCTCTAGATCTAGGAGTTTCCTCTTAGTAGAGACAGCTTCTTTTAAGAACTTTGTGTACTCAGGCATCTCAGCAAGTGCTTCAACTAGAGGTATATTGCTGTGTAGCTTTCTAAAGATATCAATGAACTTCTTATACCTCTTGTCATCAACCTTAGGCTTAGATTTGCGTGGAGGATAAGGTAAGGTTGAAGGATCGACATCAGTGAAAATAGGATACTTGTTATTGTAAAGCTCAACTCTAGGGCCAGCAGGTTCCTTATAGGTTTCTTGCTCAGGTAAGGTTTCAGATGCATTTCTTTCCTTGCTTGGCTCACCATCCTTACTCTCCTCTACTTTCTCTTTTTCTTTCAAGGATGGTGGAGTTACTTCTTTCCCACTTCTAGTCATGATCGCCTTCAAATCCTTAGGATTTTTATCAGTATTGCTTGGCAATCCTCCAGGAGGTCTAGTTGAGACTTGCTCAGCTAGTTGTCCTATTTGGTGAGTGAGATTCTGGACTATGGCTTCTTGGTTGGTCACCTTAGCATCGGTCTTCTGACAATATTGACTAAATTTAGTGGCTAAATCAGCCATCGATTTTGAAAGTTGTCCCATATTGTCAGTGACGACATTACTCAGTTTTTCTATCGCAGCTTCCCAACCAAATGTTTCAGTTTGTTGTGGCACATAAGTAGTAGGCGGTTTAGGCCCTTCTCCTGCATTAGGGTCACTATATCGGAATCCAGGATGGTTATGGTTAGGCTTATATCCTCCCCATTGATTTTCTTGTTTCCCAATATAGTTGGCTTCTTCAGTACCAGCATTCTCATTTTGAGGGGTCACTTCGATTCCAGTCCCTTTCTCTACTCTTGCCATCCTCTCTTGCATTCCATCTACCTTATTGTTGATAACAGACAGTTGTTCTAGGATTTTGGTAGATGCACTATCCTCAAATATGTCAGCGGCCATCTTTACAGTAGCTATGTCATTGCCTCCCCATTGACTATTCATCGCTATTTGCTCCATCTTTCCTTGTGCCTCCTCAGGAGATAAAAGAAAAAATGCTCCATTGCTAGAGGCGTCTACTCTAATTTTCTCAATCTCTCTCAATCCATGGTAAAAAGTTTGCATTAAAAGCCAAAGAGAGATATCATGATGAGGACACTTCCTCATAGCTTCCTTAAAACGCTCCCAAGCTTGATCAAAACTCTCCCCAGGTTGTTGCTTAAATCCTAAGATATCCTGGCGTAACTTAAAGGTTTTTCCTAAAGGAAAATACTTATTCATGAATTTTTGCAACAATTGTTCCCAAGTAGTGATAGATCCAGCCTCTAGAGAGAGAAGCCATTGCTTAGCTTTATCTTTCAAAGTGAAAGGGAAAAGCTTAAGACGAATGTTACCCTCCGGGATTAATTCTGGCTTCACAGTGCTAACGATTTCGAAGAAATTTGTCACGTGAACACCAGGATCCTCGTTTTGGATTCCATGAAAAGTGGAATAGTTGGTCACCATTTGGATTACATTAGGCCTAGGGCGATAGACTTCCGCAGCATTTTGTGGTGCTACGATAGCGGGAATGAATTGGTCAATAGTAGGTGTTGCATAACTTTGTAAAGTGCGCCTCGCTCCTTGAGCTAGGGCTTGGTTTCCATTATTAGCATTATTAACATTAATGGCATTATTAATAACTTGTTCAGGATTAGGTACCAGGTTTGGATTGTTCAGAATGCCTTCCATTTCTACCTCAAATTCATAATGCTCAGAATGATCGGTTGTATGTCATTCTTCCAAATCGTGTTCGCTTTCCTCAAGATTTGGATCCTCTTCTCCTTGCTTAGCCAGTTCTCTAGCTAACTTCCTATTTCGCCTTGCAAATTTCTCTATTTCAGGATTATATGGCTCAAGCGGTTCCTTCGATTTCTGAGTAGCGTACTATAAAAAAACAAAAAAACAAAAAAAAATTAAATACTTAAAAGGCTAGGCCTTTAACTAGACTAAATAATAAAAACGAAACTAAAACAGACTCTATTCACAATATTTACGAATTTACTTTTAATAAAATAATCTATATTTAATTTAATGACACGAGTCCCCGGCAACGACGCCAAAAACTTGATGCACGGTCCAAGTAATAAAAATACTCGATACCTAAATAACACACTAGCAAGAGAACTAGGTTCAATCGTAGTATAGTTAGATAGAGTCGAGGTCGATCCCACAGAGACTCGTCTTAAACGAAATACGACTTATTAGACTAAAAGCAAATTAAAGGCGGTCTACGACCAACAAATAACGTAGAATTAAAATTGACACGATAGAAACACAAAACCAACAAAAGACACAACGACACTAAGACACTTATTTTTATAGGTTTTATAAATAATTGACAAACGGTATTGATAAAGCTAGTAGTAATTACTCCCCCATGCTATGTAGATTGACGATGAGACAAAACAAGACATTTAAGATTAATTATTCTGACTACGGGAATCATCCCCTAAAATAGATCTAGCTCCGGTTAGGCCATCAATTAAGATCATAGTGTCTCCATTACGTGACTTCACATTTTTAGTCTCCATCTCATATAACTTCTGACACAATTACGAAACTAGGGATGCCGGTATAAACCGTAACCTCATCTAAACAACATTCCTATGATTAGGCGTACTTCTTAGACACCGATTCAATCTCTGTCCTAAGTAACAATCACTTTTTAGGTCTCATGTTAAATTACGATGACAAATAATTAAGTTGATCAAGTTTAATTACTCGTTTGAATTACAAAGCGAGAGAACCGACGTAGTCGAAGCCGTTCACGGACAAATCAAGAACATCACGAGATCTTGCCAACAAGCAAGCTCGGATCCGAACGCATTTGCTCGTGAAACATCTTTTACGTCTCGAATCTACATAAACATGGGTTCGTAAATTAACTACATCACGAAATAAATACACAAAAAGACTACTCCATAATGAAATAAATTAGATCTACGAATAAAGATTGCATAATAGAGTAGACATTACCCTCGAAGACGAGCGTGATTCCCACTCCTCGATACGATCTCTAACCGGAGATTCTAACGACTCCGTAATGAAAAGAACATAAACAAAAATCAAAGAACTATATAAAAGTATTGGAATAATGTATTTCTAAGGTGTTTCTATCGTCTAAATGGCGTGTAATGCATGCCTCTATTTATAGGGGTTCATGCTAATTAAGAGATATACTTCAAAATATCAAACAAATAGAGATAACTCCCGGCCGATCTCAAAATAATAAGGTGCGCCCCCCCTTTATGCGTCCCCCACAAAGTTGGCGCCATCTGGGATTGGTTTGCCGGCTTTTGTCATGCTTATCCGATCTTTATCTTCAATGCAACCGGATTTTCTTGGATTTATCTTGAGATTTAATTCTTCCATTTGTATTTATCCTCCAAAAATTATCCCAATCTACAAAATAAATATTTATCCCAAAATAAATCATATTTAAATAACGGATAAATACCAAATTATATAATAAAAACGGATAAATACCAAATTATATAATATTAATCACATAATATTAAATAATAAATAAAAACAGGTGATTTATCATAAAATAGATATTATTAATCCCGATTTAAGGGCAAAGTTGATGACTTTTACGGGTATAATTTGAACGTCATCACCCCACGCATGCACTTCCCCTTGTTATGTTTTGAGCATATGTATCAATGGCAAACGCCAATATGTCCTAGCGTGCACCAACTTCCTCTTACCAGGTAGTTGGTGTGCGCCATTTATACTACCGTAGACTCTATATTGCTACAGTATCCTGTTGGCCTACGCCATACCCTTTGGCGTGTGTCATACACCACATCAACTTTTGTCCATGCACACTAGCACCTATGGCGTGCACCATAATCTTTGGCGTACATCCCAACGATTTTGCTTTCCTTTTATCACAGTTTCTACTTCGGTTGCTTTGCCTTTGTTTCCCTAACTGCCTTTTTACCACTCACTTTACATTGAGGACAATGCAAGTTCTTAAGTGGGGAGTGGGAATGCAGCTAGGCCAACAAAAGGTAATGTCATTAAAATATGAGAAACACTTATCTTGGAGAATTTTAGAGAAATTAAAGCCGAACAAACCACCTTTTGGCATAAAGTATGATCTTGTAATTGACGGAGTGAATACCTCAACAAAATGAGTAACTTTGATGAAGCATAAATGCATGCTAGTCACTAATCTTCGATTGTAGTGTGAATTCTTGAGTACTTATATCCCAATCTTTTGTTAACTTGCAAATTTTCATACAATTGTGCAAGCATACTCTTAATTGCAACTTGAACTTAAGCTTGTTATTCTTTCAAGACAAAATAAAATGTGTTTGGAATCGGAGTAGGGATGACGATTTTTGGCATTACTTTGACTTGACCATAGCCAAATGGCCTTCCCGAACATAAATTTCCTTTTTGTCCCCATCTCAGCCTTGTAGAGTGGCGAGACCTCACTCGGAACTAGCCATCGTTATTAGCCTCGTTATAATCTGACACTTAGCCCAATTTTGGTCTACATTCACAAATTGGCAAGATTCTATGGATTGCATGTGTGGGTAGTGACATTGGAGTAGGAGTTGGATGACAACAACAACACTTTTGTTCGTGTATATATCCAAACAAGTCAATAAAGCTTTCAAAGATTTACAAAAAACTCATGGAAAGCTAAAATAAAAAGTCAATAGAAATCAATAATTGGAGAGTCAATGAGGGTTATTTTGAAGCTTAATTGCACAATTCATGGTGATGTGAATCTTGGGAAGTAACTAATTGAAGTGGTACATGATTGACGAGATGAAGCTATAGTTACTTGCTAGCTTGCTTTATTCTCTTTGATTACCTTTTATCCTTTCGGTTAGCCAACTACCCTGGCCTAAACGTTACAAGCCACTTTGTCAACTACCTGATCTAACTCCTTGATCCCGAATGCCTAATTAGTGGAGATTGATATCATTCTTAAGATTTGACTTGCACCTTTGAGTGAGGCTTGCATGATTGCATGATTCGTTAGCTTGGTAACAAGTTTGAGGGATATTCACACACACACACACACACACACACTCCACCACTTTCCTATATTGTGGGAAACATGTTCTTATGATTCCGATTAGTTGCATCATCTAATTGAGCTCTCATCTCTTGATGTCACTTTATCCTATTTTGTGACTCTAGTTGTTTTGACTCTTTATTTGATCAAGGACGATATATGTCAACAAGATGATGCATTTCTTGATAATTTATCCCCATTTCTCAAGTATTTATTGATGTTTTGGCATCATCTTGAGCAATTATTGTAATAATTTGGACCATTTTGTGTATATAAGAAATATCATGAAAAACTAGTATTTTGTTTCGATATAGGCTTTTAAGCCAATTTTTTTTATCAGATTTACGCGTGGTATCTTCGTGTCTGTTTTGTAGCACAGGTACCGAGGCTTAGAGATTGGATTTTTGATGTGTTGATGCCATGAGATTGATTGGGGAGATGATTCAAGGCAATTAGACAAAGGTTATACCCATAAAGACAAAATGGCGCACACCATAGAGATTGACCCATGCCAATGGTGAATAAACACGATCAGAGAGCATTCTATGTGTATATGGCGCACGTCATGACACATTGGCCCACACTAAGTGACAAATTCAAAGTCTGATGTAACATTTAATGCATGGTGTCAGTTGGCCAACTACCAATCAGAGGGTGGCGCACGCCAATCGATATTGACCCACGCCATGTGCACGCAAAGAGTAAATGGTGCGCGCCATTGCTTATGACGCACGTCATTAATGCAGAGTTAGCAATTAAGGATCGAATTTATTCATTTCACCTACCATATCACAAAAATACATTTCATCTTCTCCACTCTCACTCTCCCTTGCAAGCACCAAACACCTCAAGGCTGTTCTTGCCAAATTTTAGCATAAAAATTAGCTCTTAATTGCAAGTGTAAACATTGAAGAATTTCTAGCTAGTTTGATTTCTACTACTTTTGTTGGAGCAAGAAGAACACTTGTGTATCAAACCCCATTGAAGGTTTTGAAATTTAATGACGGTTTCCATTTCGATTTAATAACTTGTGATTGGTATAATTCTTAATCTTTAATTTGAATTAATTGTTCTCATTATTATGAATACTAACATTGACAAGTTGGTGTTCATAGTCATGAGTGGCTAGTTCAAAACTCGCCAAGATGATGTTGTAGAATTAGTTTAATCTCTTATGTGATTGGAAATGATTGTTTATGTTTAGTTTCAATTGTTGTGAATCTTTTCCTACTTGCATTTTATGGCTAGCTTGTATTGGAGTAATTAACTAATGCCTGCATTTACACACTTGATGGAGACCGAAATGAGATATTAGGTGTGAGAAAGAGGTAGGAAAACAGGAAGGTAAAATCGACCTTACGAGTAACTCGATTTCTTGTCCGGAGATTATTGCTTGTTCATTGCATTCAAGTTCGTATCATGCCAATTCATTAGGTTTAGGATACCGAGACCAAGGAAGAGGCATAAAGTGGTTTCATACACTCGTATGAGGGGAAACCACTTGCTTAGGAATGCACCGTTTCACACTTTTGAACACCATTGGTAGGATGGAAGGAAGTCATTCCCATGATACTATGAAAGATTAGTTTAATCCTTACATTATCTTGGTTAGGATTCTCTTATCATTTATCATCCTTATCACTAAAAAGGTGATTTATGAACTTACTTCCTAATCAATTGCACCCAAAATCGAATTAATAAAAGCTTTTTGGTGTTTAACCTCACAAATCCTTGTCGGGTACGACCTTGACCACTGGACTAGACTATAATTGACCCGGTATACTGCCGGTTAGATTTGACACCTAGAAAAGTCGTATCAGCCAACATCCTCGATTTTATACATTTTCTCCAAAGCCTGCCACAAGGATTTAGCAGACTTCTGTGAGTTGTACACTCCATATATGGAGTTCTCCAAGAAACTAAGAATGTAGTTCTTGCACAGGAAGTCAGAGTGCTTCCACGCATCCAAAGCTGTGGTAGATGCATGATCCCCTTCTTTCATGAATTTAGGGTCCTCAGTCAGCATCCGAGCCAAGCAAGAGTGGTCAGATAAGATAGCATCTTCTGTTGCCACCTCTTGTATTTCAAGCCACTAAACTTTTCCGTTTTTCCCCTTGAGGCCCGAAATTGTTTTGAGCGGGTGTAGAAGTAGGCACAACAGAGGTACTCCCTTGCTCAGTTGTTTCCATTTTTGTAAAAACAATAGATCGAAAAATCAAGATCAGTTCGTCCTCAAACGAACTCAGATATCAAAGAATGAGTAGATATATAGTTTTCAGCTTGGCCTCAACCAAATTGAATCATGATATAAGTAAATTAACACTAAATCGACTAGATCTGTAATGTAACACTACCCTCTAACACACAAATTAATCTGACTTAAGCTTGTTGGCAAAGTGTATCGTGTGTGGAGTGATTTACGGAATAGATCAATAATTCACAGATGCAATTGCAGAATAATAAATGCAGAAAATAAATAACAAGAAAGTAAATCCATTTATTAAGTAGATATAATAAATTATGCAAAGGAAAAAAATAAAATACAAAGGACAAACCGAGGCAAGTATGTTACTCTTTCCTTAAGACAAATTGCTCTGGTTGGTGCCTACGGTAGTAGCAACTGCCCCCCAAACTACAACGGCTTACGTCTTGTATTGAGAGGCACTTCAATAGTCCAAGCTCCTGGAAATTTACAGAGTGCTCCGACTTCTCTTTAACTCAAGATCTAGAACTATATGGTTGACACTTTGTAGTGGAAGACACAAGAGAAAACCGAATGCTTAAACCTTCATTCATAGGGTTCTTTATGTAGTGCAAAAGAGGAGCCAACTTTTCCCTCAAGAAAATCTAATTTCGACCGAATTAATTAGTCACACGCTAACTAATGTCTGACTAACATAATCATCCTTGTTTTCACACAATTATGGGACATTCCAACCGCCTCTTAGTTAAACAGTTAAATAAAAATTAATTTTCGGTTAATTTCAAAAGAATTTGTGTCCAAAAAATTAATTGTAACACCCGAACTGAACCGAGAGCCGGACGGACAGCGGCGGTGGCAGCGCACGTGCACGTGTGGAATCATCTAAGTCCTCCCTCCTGTACAAAAGTGCTTTGCCCCCTGGGACACATCTATGAGAGCCACACTAGCTCTTATTACTTGAGTTCACATCCCTCAAGTTACCAATGTGGGAGATTGGGTTGAGGTCCTCTCTTCAACTCCTATCGCCTACACATTTTCAACCAATTTTAGGCATTAATTTCCATTCACTCGATATCTGAATCGAGTGATTCCAAAACCAAACACCATCTACTCCGTGAGTATAATTTTGAGACGTAAAAAGCTCTCGATGAATCACACCGGAGCGTTTCCTAAATTCGCTCTAAAGTTGACTATTTCAACCCATTTCATAGGATATCTCCAACAACAATAACATAGTAATCTCAACAACCCTAAGTTGTATAGAATGTTTCGATTATAAAGAACCCCTAGTTTGCAATCAACTTTGAGCTCGAGTTTAACAAAAAAACGTATATCATCATTTATAGACTTGTAGACCGGAAACCTGCTAAAAACAGTCTTTCAAATGGCTAATGACGAAGCTGAAAATCGTTTGAGATAAAATCAGCTTTTGAATCAAGTAATTGGACTTCGTGAAGATAACCTAACTTCTAATTTGGTGGATTTGTTGATAATAATTAGCTAAGACAATGTGATTGACTGCTTATATGTCCAGATATTTTAAGATCAAGCTAATAACATAGTTCTGATTTTGTGAGGGGTGACACCTTCTAATGTTTGGGGCCTTTGATAAATGACATGGGTGAGATCATGGAGCGGTTTGTAGCTCGTGCTATAATGGGGCAAAAATCATGGAGCCATTATCGTGACAAGTACCATCGTGGTGTAACGTCTGTTAAATGGCCAGACTGCCTATTCCCGACATCTGAGGTCAACGTTGGTCTGTCCCGAGCAGAAAATCAGCCGATGTGAACCTGCAATAGGTCGGCTGAGCGTGATCAACGATATCCGGAGTCCGTTGATTTACAGAAGATAAAGGAGGACTTATGTCATGTCTATGAACTGAATGGTGGTTTTCGGGAATGTAAGGCCCAGTATAGACAATGGCTCCTTCTGCCCGTTTGTTAAGAGTTTTCGATTTTCGAGTGACACGTGTTTGAGGTTGGGTCGTCATACCCATGTCTGTTTACAAAGAACCTTCAAGTCGTTTTCCGAAATGAAGTAGTCCAGATCGTAGGCTGTGTAAGCAAAATAGATGTTTAGAGCACTCCAAATTTCGGGAGATGTGTTTGAATTGAATGCCTACGAAAGAACGTCGTCGCTAGGAGAGGAGGTAATTGTGCTTAGGAATAGGATAACCTGTTTTGACCATGATTCGTAGGCTAGGTTGGGCTGCCGGACGCCATCTTTGGTGAAAAATTCTGCCATCGGCTGGATTGCATGTTCCATCGACATATCGCAGTACGCCTTTTCCACATAAATAAGCCAGCATATGTGCTCTCTATAAAGGAACATTATGACAGGTTAATTTTGTAATATGAAAGGTAGGGTGTAGAAGAATTTTCGGCTGTAAAAGTTTGAGAGGAATCGCTGGAAATAGCCATTGAAAACCACGAGAAAGGAGACGTGAATGATGAGGGAATAAGGTAGTAATATTATATACGGGATGCGAAATACGTCTCTGATACCGTAACAGAATAGGAAGAGAGAAATATTTTTATCATTCCATTTTTGTATCTGTCGACGATACATCGATGTTTTATATCCACAAAATAACTTGGTGAAGACGTAAACAATAAATACAAGAATCGAATAAAATCAAATCATCATTAATTCTATTTGTTATTATACGCACAATTCACGGTACCATAAAATACTATATCTTCTGCAAAGTCCTCCCTGGAAATTGTGATCAATTTATAGCATTGAAATAATATCCTGCTGAGCTGCTCAACAACTAGCAACACTGATTTTAAATACTCAATAGTATTAAAATATTTTCCAGCTGAGCTGCTCATTTATACTACTATATATATAGAGATCGATGCTGGGGATAAACTCACAACTTCTCTTCTCTTCTGTATTAATTTCTTTCACGTTTAATATAAAAAGGGAGAGAAACGCAAAGATGAGTCTAAAGGGTAAGCTAATTGCAGAAATTAATATCAAATCTGATGGAGATGTGTTTCACGAGATCTATAGAGACAGACCCCATCATATATCCGATATGAGCCCCGATAAAATCCAAGGTGTTGATCTCCATGAGGGAGAATTCGGAACCGTTGGCTCTATCATTTCCTGGAATTACACACTTGGTAAAAACTTATAATCCATTTTCATTTTCTACGTTTCTTTTCTTGCCTTGTGTTATTTTCTTAAGTGGTCGGTTTAATCTTCATTCCATAATTCAAAGCAAGATCTAAATTTCCTAATTCCTTGTGACTTTTAAGTGAAAATTTATTAGTACGTTTGACATAAGCGCTTTTTAAAAACGCCGCTAGACCTAAATTCTAGTTTGTTACACTTTCTGATTTAAAAACGTCTTCCTTTAACAGAGGGAAAACCGCAAGTGGCCAAGGAGGTTATTGAAGCGATTGACGAGGCTAAGAAGACCGTGACTTTCAAGGTGATTGATGGAGATCTGCTGACAGTATACAAGTCCTTTGTCTTTATTTTTCACGTTGATACTGATGGAGAAAACAACTTGATTACATGGACCCTGAACTTTGAGAAGTTGAATGCTGACACCCCATATCCTTTTACTCTAATGGAGTTACTGCTCCATGTAGCTAAAGATATCGAGGCTCATCATCTCAAGTAATTATTGAATTTCTATAAATTTATGGAGTGTGGTGTGATGTTATGTTATAAATAAATGGAAGGTGAGATATCCAAAGGAAATATATTGTACGCTTTGATTTCCCGTGTCCTTGGTAACTGAGATGGATATCCAAGTACATATATGGATATAAATTGTTTGTTTGTTTGTGTTTTTTTTTTTTTTTTTTTTTTTGGGTTGTATAAATAAAAGTAATGGATAGTTGTGTGGATGTGGCCGGTTTGGATTTTTTATTTATGTCGTTTTGATTCAAGGCATTGCTCATTGTATACTCTTTTGAGATTAATAAAGCACAAGTAATTACAATGGCTCTTAACCTGAGGTTTCCAGATTTGACTCTCGGTGAAGACAAAAGAAATTAAATATGCGTGCATATATTTTATATCCGTAACAAAACAAAAAAAGAAAAGAAAAGAAACCGATAATAACCGCATATGATAGAAGTTATAAATAAATTATAAAATAGATAGATTCTCGGTATTACTATCACCGTTGACTTTCAATGAATTTAAAGCCCCTAAATTCTGTTTTTTTCTAATAAAATTATTGAGTTATCCGATAATGTCTACTCAAACGAACTGCTAGTTCAAGACTGTTTCCATTTAAGGAAAGTCGAGAATAGGAAAGAATGTTTATACATGTTAGTCATCTAAACTAAGTAGTTTTAAGGCTAAACCGAAAAATTAATTGGAAATTAGAGGATAAGGAAAGTGATTTCGGATCACTGACCAATGCATCCTTAGCAATTTTCTCGAAAGCTAAAGTTCTTTGGAAGAACTAGGTAGCTTTGCATTAAACGATAAATAAAATAGACAACGGGCAGTTATTTCAGATAGACTAGTGGGAGTGATATAAGGAAATGAATCTCGGATTCAATTCTTGAGTATCACAGAAAATTCATTTTTTGCTTTCGGATTCGTTGGAACGAACATATTCATTTTCAATAGAATAGTTTGTTTGTCTTATTGACGATGAATATAACATTCATAGCACGAACCCAAGACTCGGACTTTTGTTTGATAAAGTCAGAACCACTAAGAAATGCTGAATAGGTATATGTAACATATCTTAAACAATATAAACGCAAATGGTTTCCGTATTTAGATAAACGCTTCTTTCCATTAATTAGTGTATGTCCCATAAAGACAAGATCTGAAGACTGGCTTAGGGTGATTCCTACTTCCCAGTCAAAGGAACCCTGTCTCAAAAGAACAATGCCTAAGTTTCCTTTCAATCGGGAAAGGGTAATAGATTTAAAGAAGTTACATAGCTTGTTCATATCGACCTTCGGGGTCATATGAAAGATACAAGCTACTGGGAGCTTCTGAGTGGTGACATATTGTCTAATAACTACTCGAAACTCCGGTAAGTTTATCAAAAATATTTGGAGGAATCTCTGATTTCACCAGAGATAGAGTATTCCATACTCAGAAATAGGTTATTGCGTAGTCTTCGGGACTGATGCTCGGCCTACCTCCCAATGGAATGTTTTCACTAAGGGATACACCATAAATTTGTCTTACATAGTTATTGATGTGCTACGATACGCTGCTGAACTCATTTAAGATATTGGTTGCAAAATAATGGTTTACGTTGTAATGAAAAACCGAGAAGTCTACCTAAAAGATGCCTACGCATTTGTGGATAAGGAGTGAATTCGGTTCACCCCACTTCCATAAATAGAGGCATTTAGCACCGAGTGCTTGAAGGGGACTGGAAATTTTGCATACACATTCAGGTCGTGAAATATCTTAATGCATTGAGTAAAGGTTGGTTATAAAACTCGGTCATTATTAGTGTTATCACCAACTGCAGTGGATTGATATACTGATCTAGTTTAGTAGTTTTTATTAGTGTTATCACCAACTGCAGTGTTGGATGTGGAGTGAACAAATCAGTTAGTAACATCTCGAGTACAAATACTTCAAGATCTAAGGTTGTTATTTATAGACTCTATCAGACCGAGTTTGACAGTATAAACGTCATTCTCTGATTTTTATATTGCGGTAGCAATGCTATGATCAAATTTGTCAAATTGTGTATTTGGTCTCGGCGGCAAATTGACATAATTAATAAGGCGGCAGCTTCTCCTTTTTTTTTATATGACCTAATTGGTTTTGTCAATGTATTAAAATAAAATAAAAAAATTTGATCAGCCGAGAATTAAACAAAAAAAAAAAAAAAAAAAAAAAAAAAAAACAATTTGATAATATAGATATATATATATTGGTATATTACGGCCTCCTCTCCTCGTCGTTCGTGGTTCGTGTCGAGATCGAAGCATTGAAGATCCGGAAGTTTCCAAGATCAAGATCGAAGATCGAGATTTGAAGACTTAGAATTAGTTTTACTTTTCCTTAGAAAATAGGTTAGTCGGGGGTACCAACAATCCATCTCGGTGTTTAAATTTTCCGCAATTTATTTTTTATGCGTTTGATCATAAAATAGATATAAAATCGGAATTGCCATGACATGCATCATATCATAAATCCACTCCATGCATACATGTAGAATTTTAATTTTGGTAATTAAAATAGGCATGTATACAAACTCGTGTAATTAGTTGAAATTTAATTAATACGTGGTAATTAATTAATTTAGTAACTAATTAAAGATCCGAGGACGGGTTATGAAATCGTTAAGCCTTTCGGTGTGTGTTCTCGGTGAACCGCCTTAAAGCCCAAACGAGATCACGTTTTCGATTCGTAGTGTCTACGAGATTGAATGATGGTAAAAGAACAATAAATCTTGGATAAAAACGGTTCGCCTACAGGTTGGGTGGTCAACTGAGCTTCGCTCGACCGACTTAACCCTCCTAGTGTGATGTATGCACGGGGGGTCCGGCAAGACTAAGCTACACTAGAGAGCAGAGGGGTGATTCCTTCTTATCTCAATGGGGCTGTCTTGACCCGACTTCGTCCGACTGTCACATATGTTCCAACGAATAGGACGGGTAGGCTTGCCTACGTTACCGACACCATTCAGAATCCTTGATTTGATGTGCTTTTATGTTAACATAAAAAAGACGTGGTTAGTTAACACACCACCACTTCCAAAATATTGAGTGGGAGCGGGAGAGGCGACAGCCAACCCCACGGCCTCTACTATAGATACAAGTAAGTGAGAGAAGGGTGACGCCTCGAGGCGCTTTGATTTCGTCCCCCTAAGGATGGTGTTCACCCCTATCAACATTCATGGCTTGGTCTCCGAAAGGATAGGATTTCTGGGTACTCGTCGGGTCACTGGCCTATGCTAAGACGGCACACTCGGGGCGTACCTAAGAGATCCGATATAGTAGGTCACACTCATAAAGGATATTTTTGATAATATCTAGGCTAAAAAAGGAAGGTAATCAATGAATAAAGGGATGTTCGATTCTCGTGGGATGTTCGATTCTCACAAGTTATTCATTGATGAGATTGTCTCGATTTAACCGTCATCTCTTTGACCTACCCTAAGGCGGCACTGAGATGCGAGGTTAAAACCTTGGAATGGTAGAGTAGACTTATTTTTTAGTTTACAATTCCTAAAATAAAATAATATAGTAGTGTTAAACTTGAATTAATTTATGTCCTTTTATTTACAGCATTATCCCTTACTAAATTGCTTAAAAATTTATAATTGACTAGTATTGACTTCTTTAAAAAGTGGAAAGTAACTAGGACGTTGAACTAGTTAATCGATAATGCAATTAATTTTCGAAAGAGATATTTTCTCTTAAGCCTTTTAAAAACCAGTGACATATAGGTATGTCACTAGTGTCATTCGTGTCAAACGGAAGACAAACTTAGTTTGATCAAAGGTGATTTCGGACTTTGAAATTCTTTTAGTGAATTTTTGAGTGTGTAGTAATTACACAAGAAATTTTCTAATTGAAAAATCAGAAAATCATGAAGTGTTACTAGTTGGACGATATTTGGAATCGATGAACTAGTGGGAGCTTTATTTTTTTGTTGTTTTTCTAGAACATTAGAAAAGTGTAACTGACTATACACGTAACCGTTCTAATTGAAAAACCGGAAAGTCATGAAATGTCGCTAGTTGGACGATATTTGGAATCGATGAACTAGTGGGAGTTCTATGATTTGTTGTTTTTCTGGAAATATTGGAACTATGAGATTTTTTCTAAATCGGAAAAAATCGGAAGATCATAAATAAAGCATTGCTCGTTAGACGGTATTTGGAACCGATAAACTAGTGGGAGCTTTAATATGATTTGTTGTTTTTTTTTTTGGTATATTAGAAAATCCGAGAAGTCCAGACGAGTAACACTCGAAATAGACATCCCACGGTTCAAGAGTAGTGTCTACTCAAACGAACCGCTGGTTCAAGACTGTTTCCATTCACGGAAAGTCAAGAATGGGAGAATATGTCTAAAAGTGTTAGTCACCTAAACTGAGAAAATTTTAAGGCTGAACCGAAAATTAATTGACTGAAAATCATAGGATAAGGACAGTGATTTTGGATCACCAACCTATGAATCCTTGGTGATTTTCTCGAGCTAAGTTCTTTGGCAGAACAAGGTAGCAGTGCATTTAACGATTAAAGGAGTAAACAACGGGCGTTAATTTTAGCTAGAATAGTGGGAGTGATATAAGGAAATGAATCTCGGATTCAATCCTTGGATATCGCGGAAAAATTATTTTCTACGTTTAAGATTCGTTGGAACGAATGGATTTACCTTATATTCGATAATTTGTTTGTCGTATAGAAAGTGAATATACCATTTGTAGTATGAATCCAAGACTCGGACTTTTGTTTGATAAAGTCAAAACCACTTAGAGCTATTTGAAATATGTATATAAAACACATCTTAAGAACTGTTAAAAGCAATTGGTTTCTATATTTAGATAAACGCTTCTTCATATTCCATAGTTAGTGCATAGTCCCTAAAAGACAAGACACGAAGGCGGCTCGGGGTGATTCCTTTTCTCCCGGTCCGGTTATATTGTCTCAAAGGTTCAATGACTAAGTTTCCTTTCAATCGGGAAAGGATAATGGTTATAAAGAAGTAACATAGCTTGTTCATGACGACCTTCGGGGTCGATGAAAGATACAAGCTAGTAGGAGCTTCCGAGTAGTGACTTCTTGTCCGATAACTATTCAAACACTCCGGTAAGTTTATCCAAAATATTTTGAGGTTTCTCTGTTTTCAACGAGAGATAGAGTATTCTATACTCGGAATAGGCCATTCATAGTCCTAGGGGTCGATGCTCGGCTTTGCCTCATAGTGAAATGCTTTCACTAAGGGAGAAACCGTTGAATTACTTTACATAGTTGTAGATGTGCTACAATACACTGCTTAACTCAATAAAGATATTGAAAGCAAAATAACGGTTTACATTGAAATGTAAGACCGAGAAGTCTACCTAGAATATGCTTTGGAATTTACGGATAAGGTGTGGATTCGGTTCACCCCACTTCCGTAAATATAAGCATTTAGCACACGGTGCTTGAAGGTAAGACTGGGAATTTCGTGCATACGTTCGGTCAATGACCATTCGTGATATATCTTTTAACCTATTGAGTATAAAGGTTAGATATAGGATTCTTGAAATTGGGAAGGGACAGTTATACTGTTGCATCTTTTCTGATAGAGTCCATAAACAGTAAAACCTTGAACCTTGAAGTACGTTTACTCAAGGTAGTTACTAACTGATTAAAATCAGACCACATCCAACATCGGTTGTTGGTGATAACACTAAATACTACTAAACTAGATCGAATTTCGATCCACCCGGTAAGTATTGGGAGTATGGTTTATCCATTACCCATTACGGGTTACGCGGACTTTGTAGTCGATGATCGATTGATGACCTATGGCTCTTTTGTGAGCGGTATAGGATTCGATAATAGAGGTTGGTTTAATAGCCATAACCCCGTGAATGGAGTTCGGTACTCCGGTCTGTTCATGCTCTTGTAGAACCACCTGAGCGTCTCAGGCCCAGTGGGAGTAATTGGATCTACACGGAAAAGAGTAGAATGAATAGGAAAGTTTATCTTTCAGAGAAAAGATTGAGTGGTCTAGGGGTAATTCCCTAAGAAGTAGAGAGTTAATCAGACCTTGAACTCTCTTACCACTTAGTATTGCATGATTTCGTTCAAAAGCAGAAAATAGGGGTGATTCCCTGAGACTTTCTTGCCAAACAAACGGAGTCTGGATTCATTCAAAACAGAAGGGTATTGACTTATGAACTTATGACAGGATGACTGTCAAGGCTTATGTCCTTTGTGGATAAAAAGCAAACCTCTCGGTCATTGGAAGTAATATATTTCTACAATATGTGGATTTCACCGAATATTGATAAGTCTTTTGTATTTGGATATCAATTTTAGTACGGTAGTAAATATATACATATATTAGTGTTTGTGAAGGATAACACTTGCACCGAGTTAGAATCAACATGGGTGTGTTATACGAAGTCGAATACGACAATGCCACAATTCTACGCAACGAGAGATTTGGACAACATTCTTAAGAGTTTGACTCGGTCGAATTCATTAGAATCGATCCTTTGGTTTCCCATCCATCTTATTGGTTTAGATGATGCATATGTGTATGCAACATTCAACGAGGAAGTTCTACCCTATGCCTCAGGAATGACTCTCTAAATCTTCGGATCAAGAGAAATGGGATAGATTCTCTTTCTAGTAAGAGATGGTCAGGTTATTGAACGTCAATTTTGATCGAATCTTAGATTTGGCGGTTAACAAAGCAAGTTTAGTATGTCCTTTAGTATCTTGAAGAGAACGAGGACTAATATGCGGGCATATTCATATATGAACTTGGATATGTGTGATACACTGTTTTTGACTTTAAGTCAGATTGAGGATGATCGTTAAGTCGATCTCGGGCTCAGTGTTTACTCTTGTGTTGAAGCTATTGCTTGGAGGAATCCAGCAACGCCAACTCGACTTTAACTAGTTGGGTGATTAGCGGCTTTTGTAGTAGCTAGAGAGGCGATATAGCTTAAGAATTTCCTTTTCATATCTGGGAGTGATTCTAGATTTGGAAGCCGATACCACATCATTGTGCAAACGATGACGGGGCAGCTTATAAGGATCTTCGAAATCACTAGAGGTCAAAAGCATATTAGGAAAGTACCACATGATTTGATGGACCGGTTAGGTTTCGATTCTACGGATCGTCTCGAGCCGACAACCTGACTAATCATTAAGACCCATGACATTTAGATGTAGGTGCTCCCCGAGTCACTGACCTATCCTACGACGGCATACTCGGAGTGTACTTTGGAATCTGAAATGGTTATGATATGCTTAATGGGTACTAGAATACGGGATGGGTCTCCATTGCTTTAGAGCAAGTGGGAGATGTAGTTTGTTGTATTTTAAATAATAGGGTGTGCTCTAAAACAATTAATCACATGCTTTCGTGCAAGTGGGAGATTGTTAGGTGTGATGCCCGAAAGACAATTTTTTGTAATTGTTTTATTTAATAAATGAATTGACATTATTATTCATATTTATTATTCTCATAATCACCGATGTGACAATAGTATTTACACTACAGAAAACCCGAAAGTATATCGTTTATGTAATCACTTAACTCAGTGTATGGGATATACACGGGAGGATTGAGTTAGTGAAGATGTACTTAAAATACAATTAGCCCGTAGTGAAGTTAATCGAGAGTATCGGGTCTCTCCTTTAACGTGCTATTAATGCGCCCATAACACAATAGGTGTGATTGTCTTATCCGGACTTTCGGTTAAGAGAACCTAATGGGGCATTTATATATGATAGATATATCATATAGGGCTGGACCGATTTGATTAGAGTTCACGATATAATTCCGTAATCGCGAAGTCTTATCGAATCAATGGATGATCATATTTATGGATATATCTTAATCACGAGGTGATCACGATCAACGGCTTGAATCGGTATGAAGTTTGACTTGACGGTTAAGGATTACACCGAGTACGTGGTCCGAATTACCCCATCTTGGCATTGTCTTGGATTGAGTGAGTAGTACGTGTTATCACGGATACGGAATCCATTCCTTCCATTTATGGAAGTAGATAGACAGGTTCACTTATTTGTTAATCCTAGAAGCGATCGATCGCGCGAGTTCATATTACAGCGATTAGCTACCGGTGAGTTGTATGAATTAATTGATCACTAGGGGGTTAATGGAAAATAAGGATAAGAGGTTCTGAAAAGGGTTAACGGTAACTTCCTGATTTAGAATGAACAGTCTATGGAGGATTAATCCATATGTAATGATTATATCGATGGACGTTTATTCTTATTCTCGTGAGGAGATAAATATAATCTCATAATCGGAGGAGTGCGATCACGGGATTATGGTGGCATATTCTGTGATTGATTTATCGAATATAATTATTACGTTCGTAAGATAATTATTTATTTGATTTATCGGAGCCGGCGCGATTATTAGTCCATGGTCCCCGACGTGCCTCCTAATATAGCATAGCTATTCTCGGACGTCGAATTCTAATAATATTAATTTAGTTCTTGTTGGACTTTATTAAAACGATATGTGAATTAATTGTTTAGTGGACTATTAAATTAGTTGGGCTAAATAATTAAATATGTGGAAAAGACATTTTCCATAATCTTGGCCCAATTATTGTGTAATGGCAAAATTAATATTGACTAGGTCAAAGGTTGATGATTTGCGCCCCATGACTTATTTTTGGAACAAGAAATTATTTTCTTGTGTATTAATAAGACATGTGCATAAAATATTTATTGGATAAATATTTATGGAAAGAAATAAAGATAAATATTATTCTAGATTTGTTCTAGAATATTATGGGATTATCTTTTATTTAATGGGATTATTATAATTGATTTTATATTAATTATTAAATCCTTGGAGGCTAAGTTTTACTCTCCTATATAAAGAGAGTTCTCCCAAGCCTCAGAACACAACACATAATTCGACTTCTCCTCTTAGAGAGAAGAAGTGTAAAATTCGGCCAAGGGTGAGTTGGGGGAAAAATCTTGGAGATTTTTCCGGGTAGCATATCGGAAGGATTCGAGTCGAGGATTTCCTTCCACCGGGAGTTGCTTGGATCACACGTACGGAAGATCGTGGTGCTCTTCACGCTTTCCTTCGTTTATCCTATTGCGGTTCTTCAACTTGAATTTTGAGATTCAAGAGGTATGATCTACATCCCCCTTGTAGAATAGATCTAGTTGTTTTATTACGTGTAATTTATAGATCTAGATCCTAAAATCGCTTCCGCTGCGGATGATATTACTAACACATTTCAATGTCATATATTTTAATATGTGGACTTGACCAGAATATTGATAAGTCTTTCATAGACGGGCTTCGATATTAGTAAAGTAGTATGTAGATTAGTGTTTGTGAATGGTAACACTGAAACAGTTGGGAACAACATGGGTGTGTTATCTGAAGTCAAAGTCTGACATGCCATCGGGATTCATTCTAAAGGATTTGATTCGCTCAAATTCTCGAGAATCAATTATTGGAAATCCTATCCATTCAACGATGTAGTCTACCATACCTCTCAGGAATGGTTATCTTAACCTGCAGATGAATACGAAATGGGATGTTTAGTGAATCTTCCAGACTCTTCGGGAGAATGAGGAATAATATGCTAGTATATTCAGGTGCAAACTAGAATATAAGTGATGACACTGATTCTGACTTTAGGTCAGATTAAGGATGATCGTTAAGTCGATTTCGTCCTTAGTGTTGAATCAAAGGCATATTGAAATCGTACCACCGGATTAGATGGAAAGGCGACTTTTCGATCCTAAATATTGACTCAAGATGCCAACCTACCTGATCAGTGTACCAAGTCATATGGTATTCGGATTCTAAGTACACGCCGGGTCACTGACCTACCCTACGGCGGCACACTCCGGTCGTGCTTGGAAGGATGAATTACTAAGATGCGCTTGGAGGGTATGCATCTTGGGGATATGTCTCACTTGTTTTTGAGCAAGTGGGAGAATGTTGTAGATATAGATAAATAAGGGTATGCTCTAAAACAATTAATCCACTTACCTATCGTGCAAGTGGAAGATTGTTAGGTGTAGTGCCCGAAAGACAATTATGTATTTGTTTTAGGACAGAATTAATAATTCATCTTATTATATGCATTTATGTTTATAATTAAGACACTACTGAAAGCCTCAAGTACCTCATTTATGTAATCACATAACTCAGTGTATGGCTATACACAAGAGGATTGAGTTAGTGAGATGTACTTAAAATTAACTTAGTCCATAGCGTTGATTAATCTGAGTAGGGGTCTCATGATTAATATGCTAATAATGCGCCCAGAACACTTTACGGTGTGACAGTCTCATCCGGACAGTCGGCAATAGGGTACCTAGTAGGGCATTTATGTATGATGATAATCATATAGGGCTGGACCGATTTGATTTGAGTTCTCGATATAATTCCATAATCGAGATGTCTTATCGAATCACAAGATGATCATATATGGATTAATCTCAATCCTGATGTGATCACAGACAACTGCTTAGACTAGGGTAGGGTTTAATGTGTTAGTAAGGATCACTTCGTAGTATGTGGTCCAACACTTCTCGTTGGCTTTATTCTGGGATGAGTGAGTAGTCTGTGGTATCATAGATATGCAATCCATTCCTTTCCTCGGGAAGTAGACAGACAGTTCTCTTATTTGTTAGCCCTAAGAAAATGATCGATCCCGGGAGTTCATGTTAGACTAATTAGCTACTAGTCCCTTATGTGAACTAATTGATCACTAGGGGGTTAATGGTAAATAAGGATAATGTGTTTCGAGAAGGGTTTACGGAAATATCCCGACTCGAAATGAACAGTCTATGGAGGATTTATCCATATGTAATGATTATATCAGTGGATGCTTTCGACTCATGGTTAAGTGTAAGTTATCTATATTCGGCAGAGTTTAGTTTCGGGTTTATGGTGGTGTAATCCCGGAATTAATAGATTAAATATTATTTTTCGGTCTGACAAATAATTTTATTTAATTTATTGTAGCTACTGAATATGGGTCCATGGTCCCCGACGTGGCTCCTAATATAGCATATAGGTTTTCTCGTCGTTTCACCTCAATTATAATTAAATAGTTGGATTGGACTATTTAATTGATATGTGGATTAATTGTTTAGTTGGATTAGATAATTAAATACATGGAAAATATATTTTTTCGTGGACTCGGCCCAAATGGTGAAAAATGCTTGTGGACCTTTTTGACCTAGGAAAGGGGCGCATTTTTGGTTTTACTATTTGTTGGGAGATTAGTTTTCTTAATAAATAATAAGACATGTGATTAAATTATTTATGTGTTAAATAATTTAAGGAAAAGAAAATCTTTTGTATATCCTTATTAATTTGGGAATATTCTAGAATTTTTTTTTAAGGAAAAGGATTAATATGATTGATTTTGTATTAATTAATTAATCCTTGGAGGACAAGGATTACTCTCCTATATAAAGAGAGTTCTCCCAAGCCTTTTATCATATCAAAAAAAGTCGAAAAATTGGGAGTATTGGAGCTTAGAATTTTCGGCTCTTATACTTGGGTTCGAGTTTTAGAAAAACTTCGGGTTTTTCTAAGGTAACATATCGAGGAGGTCAAGCGGCTTGAATCACCATCCACTTGGTGTTGCTTGGTGATACACGCCGGAAGACGGTGGCTTCTCAATTCATGGATCTTGGATCTCGGATTGTTCTAGACGTTTATTCACAATAAACCGGTAAGCAATCTAAACCCCCTCGTAGGTTTAGATCTATTATTTTATGTATTTTGGTTGACTAAATCTAGATCTTGTACTCTCCGCTGCGTAATCGGGTGGATCTTGATCCATCCGATGATATTACATCCTACAGTGGAAGCATGCACCCGAAGCTAAAGAGTGAAATGGATCAAGAATCGTTGATGTTATTGTGCTTCTGTGAATTAATCTTCATTTTGAGCTATCATAGAGGAATTTTCTGTGAATTACTCATGAAATTTGTGGATAATTGAATAAGCTTTCTAACGCAATTTGAATCAATCGAAGCGGATTTCTACACACAAAGATATCGCCAAATTACTGAGGGTGTGCCAAGTTATTGCGGTTCAGTGAATGCATGTGCAAGCATGCTTCTTCCTTGCGCGAGCATGGCTTTGAAAAGCAAAAGGGCATGATATTCAGCAACATCATGCGCAAGCATGGAGTCGTTTGGTTTTGATTGGCTAGACCTTTTTAGGTCGGTTTTTGACCCTATAAAAGCCAATTAGGTCGAATTTTATACCCATTTCTTCAGAATTTAATTTCCTATTCAGTTTTTAGGTTGAGTTTCTCCAAAAACCATTAGAAAAATTATTTTCTTGCATCCAATTACTTCAAGATTGCTTCGATTGTTGATTTCTTTATTGTGGATTGCTTTCAAACTATTGGTAACTTTATTTTATTTATTTTCATCATGTTTTCTTGCAATTCTTTTGTGATTTACTATTTCGTTTTTGTTATTATGAGTAGCTAAATTATTGATATCTAAATTATGTGATGGAACTACGAAATTAATGCTTAAACGATGATCTAGGGATGAGTAGGGCTTAAAAGTTGAATCTTTTGAATGTTGGTGTTCTAAAACTTGAACCTAATTCCTTTAATGGAATTGCTAACCGTTAATTGATCATACACACAACCTTTATAAATGTATTTTGAGAGGGAGTGTGCGAACTAGAATTTTAGGATTGCCATGCACGAACTGGTCGAGTTTTTCACAGCCTGTTCCTTAGTAAGGTTTTTCTAGCTAAGCCATGAATTCAGTGGATGCGGAGCATCTCATGGTTCTTAATCATAGTAGGTCAATTAAATCCCATAAAGGGTACTGTTGAACCGAGTATAGGGTAACAAGGTTGTGGTATTAGTACCTAGGGACCAGTTTTGGAGATTGCACCCACAACACATTCAATAGAAATCATTCGTTGGTTGGTAGGTTAAGGCTCATCCCTAGTGATTCGGAAAAGGTGTTAAGAGTAGTGTTCTTGACCATAATTTAGCTATTCCTTTATTCAAATATTTAAAGTAATCATTTTTATTTTCTTAGTTATAGTTAGTTACTCCCACCAATATTTGTGAGTCTAAACTAGATACAAAAGTGATTGTGGTACTTGACGGATTCCTCGTGGGATACGACCTTGCTCGCCGTTGTAGTACAACCGACCCGGTACTCTGCCGATTAAAGTTGGACGTCATTGTTTTGGCCAACAAGTTTTCTGGCGCCGTTGCCAGGGAATCGGTTTATATTAGAAAATCACAGGAGTATTTAGGATTAGGTCTTTTTTCTTTTATTTTTTTATTTTTTGATTTTGATGTTGTGTTGAAGAGTCGTTCCACCTACTCCGGTAGTGGTAGTGACTTGATACCTTGATTGTGTTCTTGTTTTATTCCTTGAATTGCAGAGTATGGATCCTTATGGGCAAGGAGGCTACTTCCCCTACTCACTTGGAGGATTTAATTTTGGTGGTATGGGTTATGGAGCACAACCATATTATCAGTTCAACCCATACACAACACCCTACGATAACGAGTGGGAGAGTCCTTCAAGTTATCAGTTTCAGTACCCCAATGCTTATCCGCAATATTTTCAGCCGCCACCGGTTACTCCACTGCCGAAGAGCACAACCGAGATTTTGTTGGCACAACTTAGTCAGGATCTAAAAGAATTGAAGGATTCCCAGCACCGCTGGGAATCTAAGGTGGTTGATCTGGGAAGCCGGGTTGGGCAGTTGGTTGAAAAGAGGAGGCTTGAGGGGAGCATTAAAGAAGAAGAGGGTTTGCATCCTCCACTGTCTCTTCCTGAGGTAATCACACCTGAGGGATGCCATGAAGAAGGTATGAATATTGTCCCCATTAAATTATCAATTCCTTCTACAGTGAACCCTATTGAGACACTGGTGGAGGTGAGTCCTTTTAAGTCTTTTAATGCTTTGGTTGAGCCAACTTGTTACTATGTGGTGCGTGAATCCTTATTAATTGGCATTTGCTCTGTTTAGGGGAAAGTGAATTCGTTGTGTTGCACGATGAATTCATTGAGCCAATCTTGGTGGAAAGGATTGAGCCCCTTGTTTTTCTTGTCCCATTTTGAGGGGGTGCTCAATTCTTATGATTTTTGCAGGGAGAATTAACGGTTTGCTCTCCTTTGGTATAACTATCCTTAACATAATTGGGGGTAGAAAGTCGAACTAAGGACTTTAAACTTAGAATGTTTTAGGTAGTATGTTTTTTTCTTTTCACTCGTGTTTCTTTGTTTTTCTTTTAGCTTCTTAATCAGTCGAGCAAACGACAATAAACAAAAGCGCTTATGGGAGGCAACCCACCTTTTTTTCCTTAGGTTTTTAGGCTTGTTTTTTTAGAAGTGTGATGAAAAATAGACCGAGCATCTCGAATTCAATTTCATACTTTGTGATAATCCATTTTTTATTTGTTCTATACATCTCCAAACTTGTGCTTACCTACACTTAAGGTTTCGGCATTTTGTCGTAGTGGATTCTTGATTTTTATGTTGTGATTGTACAAGTACCATGAGAGATACATTGGAGGTTGTCACTTTGCTTAGTTCCGCCCTATTGCCATTTCAGCTAAGTCTTTCTTCTTTACTTTAGCACTCACACACCGAGGACGGTGTTCCGTTTTAAGTGGGGGGGTGGTAGACTTAGCTTCAATTGACTACATGTGCTTTATTTCTATGTCCATCGAAAAAGTTATATGCCTGGTGTTTGGTCCTTATTGAGTGTAATTGAGCCATTTTTTTAAAATTTTCTTTATTTTGATGTTGTGAATCCTGTGTGAGCTCAGGGGTGGCGGCAATATGTGACCAATTGCGTCACTTGACCCATATTTAAAAATAAAATAAAAAAATTCAGTGTATTATTTACATTATTTAAAATTTTTATGTACTAATATCTACTCACTGACCCGCCAAAATTTTAAGATATTGACACTTGACCCATAATTATACATTAATTTTTTATATAATGCATTAGAAACTTGTAATACGATGTGTCGTTATCGACCCAAGACCCGTGTCACACAATTCCTGCAGCCGGCCCTGTGTGGGCCATAATATTATTTGGTTAATTATTAGTCATGAGTTGAATGCATGCGATTCAAACCTTTATCTTGTCGTGGAAATGGAATTCTTATGCACGTAATAGCTTTGCTTTCATGAATTGTGGTTAGTTAGTGTATGCTTATAGATGCTATAGACATTAATATGTTACCTAGAACTTATACCATTAACTTCGAGGAGAAATAAAAAGGTCAATCTTGGTAGATTAAGGGATGACGGTCCTGGCATTTCTTTGACTCAATCAGAGCCAAATATCCAACCATATACATAATTTTCACAGAAACCCCTCTAAGCCTTTGTAGGGTGGTTAGACCCCCACTCAAACTTAGCCATTCGCTAATTACCCTATAATTACCGACCCTTAGCCTTTATTTGTGGTCTACGTTTCTTTGGCACCCTACGAGTGAGTTTTAATCTTATTTTGGGAGCACTTGTTAGCACAAGTGTGGGGTGGTGGAGATGGGTATCCAAGTATGGTGTTGGTGGATCCTTTGCTTTACGAATGAGGAAGGGATGCAAAAAGTGTTGGTGTTTGGTTTATCTTTTATCAAACAAAAAATATAAAATATAAAATATAAAATATAAAATATTTGAATAAAGTGTTGGAATAAAGTTTAGTCGATTATTGCTTATTAAAGGCTTTTGTGATAATTTTTACAAAGTGGCGTTGTTGGGACGAGTTCTTATTGAGGTGTGTTGGAATTTGAAAGTAAAGAATGAGAGTGCTTACTTACATCAAGATAAGAAGGAGGTGAGCTATGAGGTAAATTCAAGATGTTTTGATTAGGCTCACTCGTTTTTCTCTTTTGATATTCCTTTTATCCTTTCGTTCAGCACCCGTCCCTAGCCTAACGTTACAACCGTGCAAGCCCTGCCTGACCTTAGTTAGCCTTGATTGACCCTTGATTAGTGGAGATTATTATGAAGTATAAGCTTATGGTGTAACGCCATTAGTCATGCATTTATAATCTGAACCGGTTGACCGTGATTAATGATTGAGAAGCTATGCACAGACACACATTCTGTTTCCATGATGAGATTTGTTTTGACTCCTGTATATTTGCATTGACTAGTGGTTACTCATTGAATAATTTGGTTTCTCATATGATAGGAACGTTGACCTCATGATTTATTTTTGAATCTCTTGATTTGCTCAAGGGCGAGCAAACGCTAAGTGGGGGGTAGTTGATGAGAGTCAACTTTCCTTCATTTCCTACATGATTCTACCCTCGTTAATGACTTTCTGATGCACTTTTGGGGTAGTTTGAGTGACTTATTAGGCGTTTTCACCATTTCTTTCACTCCGAGGTCAAAGACGAATTAGCCCAAAAATCTCGTCACTTTTGGTGAATTAATGCATATTTCATACCTATTTTATCTTGCGGGAGTTATGTGTGGTATTTTTGTTGATACTTGCAGGATATAGGTTCATTTTGATCCCGGAAAAATAGGCATTGATGATGGAAAGATGATTTCGAGAGGTGGAAGCATGCACCCGAAGCTAAAGAGTGAAACGGATCGAGAATCGTTGATGTTATCGTGCTGCTGTGCATTAATCTGAATTTTGAGTTATCATAGAGCATTTTCTGGGAACGTTCTCTGCATGAAAGTTGTGGATAATTGAATTAGCTTTCTAACGCAATTTGAATCACTCAAATCGGAGTTCTACACGCAAACATATCGTCAAATTACTGAGAGTGTGCCAAGTTATTGCGGTTTAGTGAATGCATGCGCAAGCATGCTTCTTCCGTGCGCGAGCATGGCTTTGAAAAGAAAAAGGGCGTGATATTCAGCAACTGCATGCGCCAGCATGCTTTAGCATGCGCAAGCATGGAGTCGTTTGGTTTTGATTGGCTAGACCTTTTTAGGTCGGTTTTTTTACCCTATAAAAGCCAGTTAGGTCGAATTTTATACCCACTTCTTCAGAATTTAATTTCCTCTTTAGTTTTTAGGTTGAGTTTCTCCAAAAACCATTAGAAAAATTATTTTCTTGCATCCAATTACTTCAATATTGGTTCGATTGTTGATTTCTTTTCGCGAATTCTTTATTGTGGATTGCTTTCAAACTATTGGTAACTTTATTTTATTTATTTTCATCATGTTTTCTTGAAATTCTTTTGTGATTTACTGTTTCGTTTTTGTTATTATGAGTAGCTAAATTCTTGATAGCTAAATTATGTGATGGAACTACGAAATTAATGCTTAAACGATGATCTAAGGATGAGTAGGGCTTAAAAGTTGAATCTTTTGAATGTTTGTGTTCCAAAACTTGAACCTAATGCCTTTAATGGAATTGCTAACCGTTAATTGATCATACACACAACCTTTATAAATGTATTTTGTGAGGGAGTGTGCGAACTAGAATTTTAGGATTGCCATGCACGAACTAGTCGAGTTTTTCGCAGCCTATTCCTTGGTAAGGTTTTTCTAGCTAAGCCGTGAATTCGGTGGGTGCGGAGCATCTCATAGTTCTTAATCATATTAGGTCAATTAAATCCCTTTATTCATATATTTTAAAGTAATCATTTTTTTTTTCTTAATTATAGTTAATTACTCCCACCAATATTTGTGAGTCTAAACTAGATACAAAAGTGATTGTGGTACTTGACGGATTCCTCGTGGGATACGACCTACTCGTCGTTGTAGTACAACCGACCCGGTACTCTACCGGTTAAAGTTGGACGTCACTGTTTTGGCCATCACAAGGTGTCTTCAACACTTGAAGATCAACCCAAAGTCAAGAAAGGCAGGAAGATCTAAAAGCATCAGCAACACTGAGTTGGTGCAAGCATCTTCACAGAAAAGTTGGTGAAAAGAAAGAAGGATTAGAGGAAGAAGAACACCAAGAACTCTGCAGCAACATAAAAAACAATGAGGATCTTCCAAGAAAAGGCAAGAAGTTTTCAACAAAGTTGCCTTCAAACTTGAAGATCTTCCAGGAAAATCCAAAGTTCTTCAAGAAGATGAAGAACATCAAAAGCTTCAAAGAACCATGAAAGAACTCTTCAACATCGAAGATCTTCCGCAAAGTCAAAGCCCTTCATTGAAGATATTGAAGGTAATACAAAGTATTCCTTCAAGTCTTCATCAAAATCAAAGTTCTTCCACCATATCCGGGATGTTATCAACACAATAGCAATTGGAGAAGAAGTTAGATATAAAGCATCAAGCCCTCTGCTCAACCACCATGGAGAAGATTCAAGGAGTAACAGAAAAGCCTCCAAGTCATCTCCAACAACCGAAGATCATCCGCCAAATCCGGAGTTCTTCAACAAAGAAAATATCTAGGAAGCAACAAACAAGCCTTCAAGTTCTTCAGCAAACGAAGTCCATTCGCCAAAACCGTAGTTCTTCAACAAATCTAAAAAGCAACAAATAAGTCTTCAAGTTCTTCAACAACTTTTGAAGTTCATCCGCCATATTCGGAGTTCTTCAACAACAATCGAAGGCCATCCACAATATTCGTAGTTCTTCCACATTCGAGGATCGTCCGCCACATCCGGAGTTCTTAACCAACATTCTAAGCTCGCCTGCCATATTCAGAGTTCTTCAACATTTGAGGTTCATCCGCCATATCCGGATTCCTTCAACACAGGCATTATTCCTAACAAATAGGAGGAGCACCACTAAAATCCAAGACCAAGTCCCGGTGACTTTTGAAGAAATCAAAGGAGAGGATCAAGGAAGCACAGAAGCATCCAAATCATCTCCAACAAAGGATGATCGTCTAGCATACCTGGAGTTCTTCTACAAATCCAAAATTCTTCCTGAAAAATCAGAAGAATATCGACAAAGTCCGAGAACACGTCCCGGTGACCCTCGGAGAAATCAAATGAGAAGATCAAGGAAGCATGAAAGCATCTAGGTCATCTCCAGCTAATGAAGATTATCCTCCATGTCCAGAGTTCTTCAACAAATATCGAATGTTATCCGCCATATCTAGAAATTTTTCATAAATCCAACATCCTTCCCAACAAATTGGAGGAGTATTGACAAAGCATGAGAACAAGTCCCCGCGGCCCTCGGCAAAATCAAAAGAGAATCAAAGGCATCCCGTAGATATAGGGATAATGCTGGAGATTGTACTCACTCACATTTTGAAATTAATAAAATTATATTTGTTTAATTTAATTGCAGGACAACGAAATTTGCGTTACAAATTTCTGGCACGCACAGTGGGACCAATCTCTCCTTGCAATAAAGGAAAATTCTTGAAGAAATGGCACCAAAGACTTCCACCGCTTCAAAGGCTTCTACTTCAGAGACTACTCCAAAGATTGCCGCTCTAAAGGTTGCTGCTACGAAAGTTGTTGCTTTAGAGGGCGTCACTACGAAGTTGTTGCCACTAAGGATGTTTCCTCATCTTAGGATCAACCTTCTAGCCCTATCACTCGGAGCATGTCAAAGGAGTCTAGCCTTCACCTCTTTGTCCCTCAAGAAACTTATGATGGATCCTCTTTACCAATGACCGCGGATGTCATGATGGAAAATTCCACCACCCTGGAGGAGCATATTTTCAACCTCACAAAATCCATTGAAGCTCTCACATCGCATGTTCAGACTGAAGATGTGCCAATTGCAAAGCTCGCCAACAGGCTTGATTCCATTAGAGAAGCCAGAAAGGCAAAAGAAGTGGTGCATGATGATGAGGATGGACTTGATGTCACTTCAAAAGATCAAAGAGCATTCAAGTCTCTTCGCATGGAAAATAACTTGAGGGTTTGCCCCAGAAAACTCTTCCAAATATCAAGATGCTTCCAAGTCTTTTACCTTGGTAAGTGATCTGAAGATTTCCCCTGATGGAACCGTTCTTATCAACCTGTTACGGGAAATCATCATGGCTACCATCAAGGACAAAGTTGGAAGGTCTGTGAATTCATCTCAAATGTATGCCAAACCATACACCCAAATGATTGATGATCTGAAGATACCGGCCGGTTATCGATCACTGAAGTTCTAGCAATTCGATAGGAAGGGCAGTCCAAAGCAATGCATTTCCCATTTTGTTGAAACTTGCAACAACGCTCGGACGTACAGAGATCACTTGGTGAAGCAAATCGTGCATTCTCTAAGAGGAATCTTTGATTGGTACATTGATCTCGCCCCTGCCTCTCTAGATAGTTGGGAGCAACTGGAGTAGATCTTTCTCAATCGCTTCTACTGCACCCGTAGGACGGTCAGCATGGTGGAGCTGACCAACTCTCACCAATGGAAAAAAGAAAATGTGGTTGAGTACATCAACAGACGGAAGAGCCTGAGTTTCAACTGCAAGAACCAAATTTCTAAGAATTCTTCCATCGAGATGCGTATTCAAATTAGGCAATAGAGTCTTCAATGCATTCTTAAGAGAATTCAACCACGTCGACCATCGCCGCAAATGGAGGTCAAGCTCTCTTCCAAGACCCTTAAAAGGGATATGAAAAGGAAAAGACTGGAAAATTCACCAAAGCAACTCCAAAAACAAAACGGAAAGAGTCCATGGATACAAATGTGGGGATTCTATACTTCAAAATGTCAGGAGGACAAAGGCCGAATAGTCAAAAAGGCGACAACCAACTCTAGAGGAAAAGAAATAAAAGATGTACCATTTCTGCATTCTGACGTGCTGTCAAACTTTGATGAGTTTCTCAAATCAAACTCATTGATCTTCCCACAGCCAAGTGCCTCAAGATCCTGCAGAAGCCCATGAAGGAAATTGTTGCAAACATCAGCTCTTGACGGGGTACGCTATTGAGAATTGCTTTGTCTTTGAAAGCAAAGTAATTTTCTTAGCTGATGAAGAAATAGTTGTGCTTAAAGAAGGAATAGCAAGCACAAATCCAGTATCATTGGTGGAACCATCACATGGTCATACTATCCCCGTTCGATTCAGAACCTTCGATCCTATCAAGGTGCAAGTTGCCGTCATGTCACCAATTGTTGTTAAAGATTTAGGAATTTTTCAATAAAAGCCCCAATTGTCATTTCCAAGGCAAGAGAAGCAATCCGTTGATACGGATGATAAATGGTGTATTCTTGTGGCTCGAAAAATGAAACAAAAGGTGCATTGACGTTTCGAGTCTACAATAAAGTCACGCAAAGTCCACCAAGGCAAAATAAGTTAAAAGACAAGGAAGCCCTAGACATGGAAACAAACCGAGAAGTGGACGATAAAATCAAATGCTTCTTCAGATGATCTCAAGCGCAAGTGTCCTCGAACCTCTATCCCGTTAATATGTACATGCTGAAGGGAATCCTAAAGGATGAAAATGGAGCTTGGCGCCGCATACATACTGACGACAAAATTGTCACTTGCTATGCCGTACTTGATAAAGAAAACTCTACCTCTAAGAAATTTGTGCGTGGAGATGAAAAATTCTTCGCAAGAGGAGGAGCCATCAATCAAAGACAAAAATCACTTGCTTTGATGAGATGAATTTTTCTGACGATGACACGTTTCTGGCATCGGTGGCACCTTATATTCGTCCATCGTTTGTGACGGCATACACTTGTGAACAGAAGGTGAATCGTGTGTCATTTTGCATAACAAAAGGGTTGAGAATCTCTATGGATGACCCCAGCAACAAATGCTTGATAATTCAAGAATTCAATCAATTGGGGCATAGAGCCATTGGAGTAATAAGACTTGACATCTTTATTGATGACATGTCATTCAGTGCACTCTTCCACGTGATTGATGCAAAGTCATATCACAACACGCTTCTGGGAAGACTATGGATTCACAAAAATAGAGTTGTTCCTTTCACACTACACCAATGCTTCAAGTGATAAGGAAAGTCATTGATGATGACATAAACTTCACCTGGCTGATTCCATGTTCTACCGAAGGCCGACACCTGCAAAGCAGTGAGCACTTCAAAAGGGGGGCAAGGAATTCTGGAAAGACGTGGTGAAAGATAAACACCCACAAAAAAAATGCACCATAAGTAAATCAACAAAGAAATGAAAAGCTTCAAAGGCTTCCAGTTTCACCAAAGCAAAGGAACCGCTCATCACAAAAGAAAAAAAACTCTGAGTGCACTTACTTCACCACTTCCTAAAATCGAAGTAGTAAAGATGGACGCTCTCCTACAATGGTTAGATCGTATAAAGAAGACCCCACCACGGAGCATGGAATGTTTTCGTCTATGCAAAAAAAGAAGGGTTCGATCACATCACATACAAGATCCTCATCAAAGAAGGATAAGATCCTTGGACCTTCATGCAAGATCTTAGGGGCAACAAAATCAAACATCAATGAATCGCAAACCCTTTCTAAGGTTCAAAGTCATTTGATAAAATATTTTCGTAAAGTTCATGCAATATTCATGAAGTGGCAATTGGTATCCCAATAAAATGGGCAAGCAATGATGAGGTAGAAGAATATGCATAGAAAGCGCCTCCAAAACTAGAAGAATTAGTAGATTCCTTTGTTGATGAATTGAAAGAAATCAACCTCGACACGAATGACGAGCCTAGGCAATCATATATTGGCACTCTTCTATCCCCTGAAAAAGAGCACAACTCTCCGTCAAAAGGGGATCACATTTGGTCAAAAAAGCTCAAAAGCAAGTGTAGATCATATTTTGTCCTTCTTATCAAAGCAGAGGTAAACCAACATATTAGAGCCGGATTCATCCGCAAATTCAAATACCTTACATGAATCTCAAACATTGTTCAGGCAAAGATGTGTTTGTGACTACTTGCAAGACATTTACGTTGCTTGTCCAAAAGATGATCTCCCTTGCCAATCACCAAACTCCCTCAGGGGTGGATGCAACAACATGCCATGAGGTGTTATCCTTTATGAATAGGTCGCCTGGATATTATCAAACTCCAATTGCTCAGGAAGATGAAGAACTCGCCGTCTTCCGCATCCCTAAAGGATTCTATTGATGCAAAGCGATGCCTTTTGGTTTGAAAAATGTTGGAGTCACGTACCAACATACCATGAAAAAAGGGACATGTTGAATCAAGATGCCGAGTGCCATGTCAATGAACTCGTGGTTAAAGAAAAAAGATGATCACTTGGATGACTTGAAACATGTCTTTGAAAGACTTGTGAGAATTTAACTCAAAGGAACCCTCTCAAATAGAATTTGAGGTAATCTCCAGAAAAATCCTCAGTTTTATCATACTCGTCGAGGAGTTGAGATAGTTCAATCCAAAGTTGATGTCGTCATAAAGATGCCCGGCCCGACCTTCGCAACCTCTATGAGTTTGGAATATTGCAAGAAAGGCTCGCCTACTTGCGACAATTTACATCAAATATTGTCGGAAGATGTCAAACACTTCAACCGCTTGATGAAAAGAGTCTCAATTGAATATAATGAGTCATGCAAGATAGTCTTTGAAAACTTTAAGGTATACTTGGCAAAAACTCCAGTCTTGGTGGCAGCTACAAACATGAAGCATTTCAACGTAGAAATGATTTCGTGGTGACATTATTATTTTATATAGGTGATGGGATCGTAAATTATTGGTATTTCATTGGATTTTCGAGATTATTTTCTGTAGAGATATGCGCTTTTCTGGTGTGTTTTATGTTGTTTTGCAGATTTGATTAAAATAAGCTTTAGAAGAGTATTTTTATTATGTGTGACATGGAATGTAAAAGATGTTACTACAGAAGAAAAACAAGAAAGTGGTATGATCATACCATTACATTAAAGAGTGGCTGTTTGCAATGTGGATGAAAAAATAGATTTTGCAGGCTTATTTCCTATTGGTCCATCATTAAAAGACTCTTTATTTCCTATTGGTTAATAATATTTTATTTTTATTTTTCTATATTATTTTAATATTTAATTAGGAATAAAGGGAAAAAAGGGTGGCGTGGCCACTGTATCAGAATTTCAGTGAGTAAATTAACACTTCTAATTACTTAGGTTTTGGGGAACGGTGCTGCGGCTCATTCACCCCGTCACTAGGTTTTTTTCCCTTCTGATTTCTTTTATGGATTCAACATCATAATTTGGATCAATCAATTTTTATGGTGAGTTCTTAATTTATTTTCTTTCTAGTTAAATTATTATTGAAGCCTTGATTGATGCAACTGTGAGATCGAATTGGGTCTTATTCCTCGTTTTATTTGTTGGTATTTATTCATCTTTTGATTTGATTGTCTCTACGATTAATGGTTATGTTGGTTATTTTCGCGAGATAAGTAATTTAATCATTCAATCGTCTGCTAGTTGGAATAGCAAATCCGTAATCGTTTGTGATTTGCATAAAAGTAGCACATGATATGAGTTTTTCGGTTCGCAGCTGGGAAAATCCACTATCATAAAGATGATTAATCTGAATTAAAATTAACCCGCGTGTGCGTTAATATTCAAAATTCGGGTCTCTCAGATTGTAATGCTGTCGGAACACCAAACTCCTATGACCGTGTCTAGGGGTGTCTTTTGGTTAGATGGTAATTAGTGACCGTGTCCTGATTACCAAAATTAGGAGAGATTGGTTACTTGGCGCGTGTCGGTAACTATAACCGGTTTATCAATGAATTAACGAGTCATATGTGCATCAGTGATCAGTTGAGGAAATCGAGGTGGATATAATGAATTTAATTGGAATCTTTCTTTTACTTATTTTCATATTCTTAGTTTACTTAGTTTTTATTAGTTATTAGTTTATAATACCAAAATTCTATCTTTTGTCGATTTTAAGAGAAATAAATCCACCGTTCCCTTTGGAGACGATCCTGCTCACCCTATACTCGTTATAGGAAGTAGGTAAATTTATCTTTGGTGGTTTGACACCCACCAAATTTTGGCGCCGTTGCCGGGGAACGGTGTTAAGTGATTTATTTCTTTTGAAATTTTATATGTAGTTTTTTTGTTTGTTTGTTTGTTTTGTGTTGCCCTTGTTTGCAAGCATGTCAGGTTATAACTACACAAGTCCTATGGTGAATCAAGATCAGAATGGTAACCGGGTGAACAATTCTTATGAGTTGGGATATTATCCTAGTGGGCCGAACCATCAGGATTGGGGATACACTTCTTACCCACAAGAGTACAATCCAAGATGGAATGACCAATCCAATTTCAACTATGGTGCTTCACAAACATGTCATGATTGGTCTACTTTCCAGCCGCCTAGTGAACAAGGATTGCCAATTTCAAATTCGGGTACAACCGTTGAAGAACTTATGAAGACCTTTTCTACCACTATTGCAAAGATAATCCAAATCGAAATGACACCTCTTCAAAATTTGGTACAAGAGGCTTCACAGTTCAAAGAAGAGCATCTTGTTTGGGTTCAGAAAATGCAAAGACAAATTGGAGAGCTGAAAACTGAAATGGATCGTCTTCAGGAACAAAAGTTGAAAACACTCTCTCCTCTTATATGGTATGATGATGAAGATGATTGTCCAATGATTGATCCAACACCACAGATTGATGATGATGATGACGATTATGATCAAGAAAAATGTGAAGAAATTCACCTGGGGTTGGAGAAGTTAGCGGATGATGTGGCTAATCAAGAAGAAAGTTTCCCGGAGGTAATCACAATTGAGGAGCCATTGGTGCCTATAATTTTTGACGTAACTGTAGACGTGCAAGCGAGCGAGAAAGAAGTAGTCTTCCCCCTTGACCACTACATAATGAACTTGGATGTAGAGGCCCTTAATCCAATTCAAATGTTCTTGGGAAGGTACTTCACAAAAGTGCCTAGAGCCAAGGAACGACCAATTCTACCAGCTGATGGAAAAATGGATGGCTCGTATTCTGAATATTCGTTGAAGAACCATGCAGGGAAAACTATTCCATTTGACAATGGATAGTTGAGGTACCAATGTCTAGCCAAAAACATTAAAGAAAAGCGCTTATTGGGAGGCAACCCAATGTTTAAAATATTTAGTCTTTACTTTTTTTATTATTGGAGACAATTGATGAGTGGTTTGAAGGGTTATGGCCTTACAAAGTTCAAATTTGTTAAAAAAATGCAGTCAGCCTGATAAATGGTGAAACGGTATGATCATACCATTCAGCAGTTTTGTGGCAGAAAATATTATATTGAAATCAGTTTGGTTTGAGTGAAACAGTATGATCATACCGTTCAGCAGTTTGGTCTATGGGAATTAAATTGTTGTGGCAGGTTCTACATCCAATTTGTGTCTGATTTTTCATGAGTGAATATATTATTCGAGGCTTCCTAATCTTCAGAAAGAATATAGACCATACACAAACTTGTTGCATACAGATGGAGAAAGAGATTGGTGTCTCGATTACAATGGATGGAGTACCACATCCCCCCACAGTTTCAGGGAAGTCCTTTTCTACTTACTACTCTCAATGCATGCATATTAGTTATCTCATTAGAATTATACATAAATCATAATAGTTGAGTCTCATTTCATTTACTTTCACATTCGGCCATACATTGGGGACAATGTATGTTTCAAGTGTGGGGGAGATGATGTCATTCATGTTTATCATTTGTAGACTACATCATACATTATTATTTGCATTCAAAAAAAAACTAAAACTAAAAACAAAACAAAAAAAAAGAACTCATAACATGTTAAAATTTTAGCGTTGCATTTTAGAACTTCATAGCACCAAGAAGGCACATTCTAGACATTTTACCAACCTTTTTAGTTCTATCATGCGTGAATTAATAGGAATCGAATGGTGAGTAATCGATGTAATCACACACTTTTGTTGATGCACACTCACATTATGATATTTGTTTATGAGTTTCGGTAGTAAAATCTTTGAACCTCAACGAAAGCCACTTAAAAGTGAGGTTTACTTAGCCAAAGAGCGCACTCGCTCGTATTTTCCTTTGAGTGGTATCCACACATTCCAATGTCATTCTAGAATTTGCATTGACATACATTTCGAGACCACATTTTCAGGTTCAGTGCACTTAAGTGATTGAGGCACCTGGGATTTAACCCCTTTGAGACCCACTTTTGTTAGCCAACCTGATATTTATCCCCTAGTGATCCCCGTCTAGCATGGACCCTTTCTTTGATTAAACTCCAGAAAATAAACCAATGGCCTTTTTCTTATGATATTCCCTCTCTTGTTGACCCTATTGTCAGGAGATTGTATGAATAGTTGCATGATATTTTGAGGAAAATTTACCAAGAACTAAATATTTTTGGAAAATGGCTCAAATTTCTTGAGTGTGATGTGTATTGCCAGATAAAAAGATAAAAAAAATGAAAAAAAATGAAAAAAGAATATGTTGAAAAAAAAATAAAAAAAAAGAAAGAAACTAGAAAAAAAAGATTGCAATGAAGAAGTGTTTTATATATTGAAGAAGTAGCTTGTTTCCTAACCTTTTTTGCAAGCTATTTTGGATATGGTTGTTTGCACTTCTATTCTTGGTGTGTTTTCATAGTCTTCATACAAGTTGGAGCCATTTTTGTACTTCAGTTGAAGTTATTCTTGGTGACTATGTGCTAATTGTTTTATTATTCATGCTTTCTCTTTGACAATTTAGCCCATATTATCCCTTTTCCCTACCTTATTTTCTTTCCTTGGCCCCGTTACAACCTTTATAAAGACCTCATGATTTGTGTATTGGATTTGAATGCCTAGTGGTGGAGAATTGATTGATATGCAAACTTATGGTAATGCTTGTATGTGTGTTGATTTTGAGGGTGTGTGAATAGTCCATGTCCATATATTATATTGAGCGATATCCGTGAGGACTAGTTGGGGTTTGTTGATTTCGCCACTTGAAAATTTGTGAATCAATGTGATAATGTGAGTTGTATGAATACTAGTGTGTGGTATACAATGTTTGATCACCGTTTGACTTGAATTATGACATATGATATAGATAAGAAGGTTGGACGTGCATTATTTTTGGATATTGTTGGTGCTTTGAAAACATGTTAGGATCATGCATCATGCATTTTGCATTTCACGGTCTAGTCGAGAGTAGTAGGATGCTTGGGGACAAGCATCATTTAAGTGTGGGGGAGTTTGATGGGATCGTAAATTATTGGTATTTCATTGCATTTTCGAGATTATTTTCTGTATAGATATGCGCTTTTCTGGTGTGTTTTATATTGTTTTGCAGATTTGATTAAAATAAGTTTTGGAGGAGTATTTTTATTATGTGTGACATGGAATGTAAAAGATGTTACTACAGAAGAAAAACAGGAAAGTGGTATGATCATACCATTACATTAAAGAGTGGCTGTTTGCAATGTGGATGAAAAAATAGATTTTGCAGGCTTATTTCCTATTGGTCCATCATTAAAAGACTCTTTATTTCCTATTGGTTAATAATATTTGATTTTTCTTTTTCTATATTATTTTAATATTTAATTAGGAATAAAGGGAAAAAAAGGTCAAAAAGTGGCGTGGCCACTGTATCAGAATTTCAGTGAGTAAATTAACAATTCTAATTACTTAGGTTTTGGGGGAATGGTGCTGCAGCTCATTCACCCCGTCACTAGCTTTTTTCCCTTCTGATTTCTTTTATGGATTCAACATCATAATTTGGATCAATCAATTTTTATGGTGAGCTCTTAATTTATTTTCTTTCTAGTTAAATTATTATTGAAGCCTTGATTGATGCAACTGTGAGATCGAATTGGGTCTTATTCCTCGTTTTATTTGTTGGTATTTATTCATCTTTTGATTTGATTGTCTCTACGATTAATGGTTATGTTGGTTATTTTCGCGAGATAAGTAATTTAATCATTCAATCGTCTGCTAGTTGGAATAGCAAATCCGTAATCGTTTGTGATTTTCATAAAAGTAGCACATGATATGAGTTTTTTGGTTCGCAGCTGGGAAAATCCACTATCATAAAGATGATTAATCTGAATTAAAATTAACCCGCGTGTGCGTTAATATTCAGAATTCGGGTCTCTCAGATTGTAATGCTGTCGGAACACCAAACTCCTATGACCGTGTCTAGGGGTGTCTTTTGGTTAGATGGTAATTAGTGACCGTGTCCTGATTACCAAAATTAGGAGAGATTGGTTACTTGGCGCGTGTCGGTAACTATAACCGGTTTATCAATGAATTAACGAGTCATATGTGCATCAGTGATCAGTTGAGTAAATCGAGGTGGATATAATGAATTTAATTGGAATCTCTCTTTTACTTATTTTCATATTCTTAGTTTACTTAGTTTTTATTAGTTATTAGTTTATAATACCAAAATTCTATCTTTTGTCGATTTTAAGATAAATAAATCCACCGTTCCCTGTGGAGACGATCCTGCTCACCCTATACTCGTTATAGGAAGTAGGTAAATTTATCTTTGGTGGTTTGACACCCACCAATAGGTTTTTGTCTAGAAGGACAAAATAATGTATTTATTAGGCTACAAGAAAATGGATTATTAATTAGGACATAACCTAATTAAACTTACCAAAATACCCTTATTTTAATAAAACTAATTAACCTAATTAATCTTTCCCTCATCCAGACGCCTCAGTCAACGTTTTTTCTTATTAACGCCAGTGAATTGTTCAAATTCCAGCGATCAAAAGCACCTATTCAATTTTCTTCTTCTCCTTCCCAAGAACAAAAACCCTATAATTGTAAATGCGGCTCAACACAACGAGCAAGCGGATGGGTGGACTCGACGGAAATTTCTCGTCGATTGGTGGTCATGATTCTTGGCGGCCGGAATCGTCCATGGGAAGCGGTATATAGATATTGATTGGGTTTGTCTAGCAACCTTTCTGTGGTCAAAGGTTGAAGCTTTACACTTCGAATCGGCTATTTCAGGGAAGTCATTTTCTGGGTTTTATTCTCTGTTAATTACTGATTTGATTCCGTGTTAATATCGCATTTATTAAACCGATTTGACTCTGAAATATGCCCTGAGGGTTTCAAGGTTTCAATGGCACTAATTGAAAAGATACACATCCATCTTGAATCTGGACGGCATGGTCTTTCTGTAGTGCTAAATCGAAGCTCGACATGAATTTTTTATTTTTGAATCGAAGCTCTGAATCTTTGAACGTTTTGGGGAGGAGAAGCAGGGGGTTGGGGAGGAGAAAGAGGGGTGACGGCTGTACATGTGCTGCCGGAGCTGAACGATCGGATTTGAACGCCGGAGCTGAACGCCGGGGAAGCAGATTGCAATTTTTTTTTGAAAAAGTTGCGGGGTTGTTACTATTAATTTTTAACGTTACTACATTTTTTGATTTAAGTTTACCTATTTTATGGGCTGTTACCACTTGTTTATTGGCCGTTACTACATTTTATAGGCTGTTACTAGATGATTTTTTTTTAATGTAACTTTATCTATTCTATGGGCTGTTACTACTTGTTTATTGGCCGTTACTACATTTTTTGATGTATTATTTTTATTTTTATTTTTATTTTTTGAAAAAGTTTAGGGTTTAGGGTTGTTACTATATATTAATTTTTTTAACGTTACTACATTTTTGGATGCAACTTTATCTATTTTATGCGCTGTTACTACTTGTTTATAGGCTGTTACGACTTGTTTATTGGCTGTTACTACTTTTTCATTGGAGGTTACTACATTTTATAAGTTGTTACTACTTGTTTCTTGGCTATTACTACTTGTTTTTTTGCTGTTACTACATTTTACCTAGCGTTACTACGTTTTTAATGTGTAAAATGGTATTTTTGTCCATTTATTATGAATTTGTCCTTTTTAATCATATAAAATGTAGTAACGTCCTTCTGGACCTATTTATGTATTTTTTTGTCCTTCTAGCCCTTCCCCCTATTTTTTATTAAAAGTGATATTATTATTATTATTATTATTATTATTATTATTATTATTATCATCATCATCATCTTTGATAGAACCAAATGATATAACGTCACACATTTCATTACCTTTATAGTTGAGTAGCGGACACGGGGAATTAAATAAAGTGGTTATTAGTTATAAGGCCATCGTTAGAGACTTAATTATCATTTAGGACACTCCAAAAACTTATTATGTTATAAGGACAATCTAATTTTTTTTTAATTCCACCTTCCCACGTATCAATGCCCAATTTGAGCAATCCGAACCTCTTCAACGTCATATTCAACTGTGAACCATTTTCTCTGTACACACTCCGGCGATTTATGAAGCTGATGCTTCTGTGCCGCCGGTATTCCTTCCTCAGAGCAATAGTAGTGAAGCCCTAATTTTTTTCTCAAAACATCACCATTTCACACACATTTCCTTTGCTTTCCTATTTTTTTCTTCCCGCAAACCCAAAATATAATGATTTGATGTTTTATTTTTCTATCAATTGAAAGGCTTCTTGGAATCTTTGTACTTGAAATCCCCACTATTATGCAAAATTTCATTTTTTTTCTTGGGACAAAAAAGAGCAACTTGAAATTGAGATGGGTTTTATCTATTTGCTCAAACAATGAGTTTAATGTTGAGAAATGAAGGACGAAATGGGAAGAGATGGAACATGAAGGGTTGGAACTTCCTGATTTCTTTCCTTTATCTTGTCAGCAATTTCGTTCATGATCTGTAAATTTATGTATAAATTCAAGCTCCTTTGACAGCAATTTTTTCCATTATGATTTTAATTTTTTGACATCATTTTCATGGGTTTTACCTTTTTGGAAGAATATGCAATTTTCCAGTTTGTCCCTTTTTGTTATAAATTTGTATTGTAATTTTTCATGGATTCGGGCAGGACCATGATAGCTTTCGGCCTTGTTTTTGGGTATTTGGCTATTTGTGGACTGATCACAATATATTCTCATCAGTTGTGGTTAATGGTGAGGATAATCATGGTGTGCTTACAAGAATTATGGTTGGTGGATTCTTGGTTGGGTTGCTGGTGATAGTTAATCTCGCTGGCCTATTAGTGCAGAGTGTGTTTTACTATGTGTGCAAGAGTTACCATCATCAAGAGATTGACAATAGTGCCCTCTATGATCATCTTGGTGGTCTGGGCTTATGCAGTGACATTGCTGACTTATGCGGTGACATTGATGTCTGATGCAGTGACATTGATGAATTATGTAGTGACATTGATGTCTGATGTAGTGACATTGATGACTTATGCTGTGACATTGATGACTTATGCAGTGACATTGATGTACGATGCGATGACGTTGATGACTTATGCAGTGACATTGATGATTTGTATTTACAATTAGATAAGCGATGTAATGATATTGATGTCACCGCATATACAACTTGATACACACATTTGATAACTTTGTAAAGTAACTTTATTTCTTTGTTATCTTTAAATATTTGATTGATCTTGGTTTATTTGATTAGTGTTGGTTTAAATAATCGATAACTTTGTAAAATAATTGTATTTCTTTTGTTTTTTTTGGTTTAAAGGCAGATTTTTACAACCAAAGGTATGAATAAATCGTTACAATAACACGTCACTGCATAAATTGTTATAATAACACGTCACTGTATAATTCGATACAATAAGACATTACTGCATAGATCGCTACAATAAGAAGTCATTGCATAAATCGCTACAATGAGACGTCATTGGATAAATCGTTACAATGAGATGTCACTAATCAAGGTTGTGAATGGATCGCGGCGGTCAATACATCATGGTAGTCAATGAATCGCGGCGGTCAATGCATCGGGGTGGTTAATGGATCTCGGTGGTCAATGCATCGGGGTAGGTGGTCAATGTATGACGGTGATCAATACGACACGTCGATTTTTATGAAGAAAAAAATTGATTTATGAAATTTATTCGGAAAAATATCAAATTTGATTTTAGAATAAAGAAGACGAAAAAATATGAATTTTAGTGAAAAAATTATGATGATCCGAGTTTTAGATAAAAATATATGACGTTTATAAATATGGTGAATTAAAAAATAATAATAAAAAAAAACAAACTGCTGAGTGAACGTAACTTTTTTTTTCCTTTGAGCGCTTTTTTTTTTTTTTTTTCCCTTCCTTCATTTTTTTCCTTCTTCCTCTTTATCCACATGAAATTATAATGTCCTTATAACTAAATAAGTTTCCTTCTTAAAATTAAAATGTCCTTATAATTAAATAAGATTTCAGAGTGTCCTATTACCTCTAATAAGTTGAAAATTAGTCCTTTTAAATAATTGGCCCTTAAGTAAATGAATAATGTGAGATTTAGTAACGATTATTTGTTAATGTTCTTTTTAATGTCATAATTAGATGTTCTTTCACTAGAATTGTAACGTTACGTTATAATTAAAAGCATAGCATTAATTTTTCTTCTACCCACGTCATTGCCGTTTTCGTCCCATTTTAATTGTCATTATGGTCATTTCCAGCAATATATATGTCGGGTATATTCTCACGTTTGGGCGGACCCAGTCCTTACCAGTCCTTCTCTGCAAAATTCGACATTGGCAGATTTGATGTCGACTCCAAACTACCATCAGGGCTATTAATCTTCAAAATGGCAAGCTATGAATCCTATGATTTTATATATTTTTCACCATCACTTACCCATTTCTTCCTTGGATTACTAGCTCAACCATTAATGGAGTCACCATTGCTTAAGAAACAACATCCACCTATACATATTTTCTTCTGATGTCCTTTTAAGGTGGTCACAACCATGGATGATCGTCATATTCACGTAACCATAAACTATGAATCCAGCAGCCATTGTTAGCATAAAATTAACGATCAAACAGCCATAATCGAAATTCCGATTTTCGAAGACACTTATCATCACCGTTACCATCATATCCGTCTCCACCATATCCAGTAACGAACAATCAGGAAACCCTCCTCAATTCGATACCTCATCAATTTCTTTATCACCGAACACCCAATATTCCCTAAACTCGTCTCAGAAACATCCACTATCACTTCATCATCAATAAGTATAGCCCGTCATTGCCCCAAACCGAAATTTTAACCACCAAACTTCACTTATGTGTTTTCAATTCTGGACCATCATCACTTTGTATTCATCTTATTTATTAGCGTTTAATGGCGGGCCTGCTATTGTCGTTTCGGAGCATCCAGGTTTCCTAAAAAGAACTATTGTTTTTCGTTGCCACCCATCAAGCATATGTCTACCCTTTAATGATCTTAGTAGATTTGTGCAATCTGATAAAATATATTGAAAGATGCAGATTGTGGGTCAAGGATACTAAAGTGTGATTTAGAGCCGCAAATCGCTTGTCGTGACATAGACAAGGATTTTGGAGTTGTTTAAGCCGTGGGGTGTGGCTTGGGATATGGACATAAATGGAGTATAATGGAAAGAACGGATTTGGTTTATCTAAGGTAAAATTACAGTTTTGGTCCTCTAACTAAACACGTTTATCGATTTTGGTCCTCGTTTTTCTCTGGCGACAATTTTAGTCCTGTAAGTGGTCCTTTTTTCGCAAAACTAGCCCTGAACGCCGGAAAATGCTGACAGGACAATTTTTCCGGCTAAAAAAATTGCCACGTCATCCGAAATTGACATGTCAGCCTTCCACGTTAACACACTTTCCATGACATTGTTTTTTTCAAAGAAATAATATGTTGCTTCTAAAAAGATTCGAACCAACAACCTAAGACTAAAAATTCTAACAGTTGGCCATCTGAGCTACCACAATAATTGTTGTGTAAGAGACAGCATATTACCTAAAGACACATTCAATATAAAAATATTATAGAGAATCTAATGATAGTGTGATACAAAGAGTTTTATTTTTGTGTAAAGTATAGATAGTATTTGTTACACATGGTGATGCGTTTATTGAATGTTTATTTTAAGTAATATGAGAGGTCTTAAATTTTTTTTTTTTTATTTTTTATGTTTAATATATATTGTATAATTCATTTGGCTTAATATATGCTTTTTTCCTTAAATTTGTTTATTAAGGTGGTTATGCTCAAATTTCTGAATAATATTACTCTTACAACCGCTCTAACATATGTTATGTGACATGTCAGCATCTCGTAATTTAATGAACCATCCTGACACACCGAATCATGCAATGTTATGTGACAATGGTACTATATACTTTTGATGAAATGTAATATCATTCGATGTTTTAGTGTTACATCATATTACAGTTAATTGTCTTTTCAGACTGATCGTAACTGTATCGTTAGCTATAATCAGAGAAATTAATATTTCCTTTTGTCAAGGACTTGCTTTTGTTTCATTAGAATAATAAAAATTAATACATTCATTTTAACGTTTCATGAACATGACATGACAAGAATATGTTGCATATTTACGAAATAACATAATAAAAAAAAGAACAATAAAAAATTAAGAACCTCCCATGTTACTTAAAATAAACATTAAATAAATGTATCACAACGTGTAACACATAATATCTATACTTTATAAGAAAATAAAACTGTTTGTATCATTTGATTTTCTATAATATTTTTATACTGAATGTGTCTTTAATTAATATGTTGTCTCTTATACAACAAATATTGTTGTAACTTAGATGGTTAAGGCGGCTAAATTACAATTTTGGTCCTCCAACTAGACACGTTTTTCGATTTTGGTCCTGATTTTTCTCCGGCAACAATTTTAGTCCTGTAAGTGGTCTTTTTTATGCAAAAATAGTCCTGAACGCCGGAAAGACCACATACAGGACTAAAATTGTCGCCGGAAAGACCACTTACAGGACTAAAATTGTCGCCGGAAAAGACCAATTTTAGTCCTCACTACTAGAAAAGGCGTTTTTTGGGACGAAGTTTTTTGGGACGACATGTCGTCCCAAAAGCCAAATCGCGGGAAAAATCAAATTGTTTGTGGGAAAAATTGGCGGAATGCTTTTTTGGGACGACATAATCATTTTTGGGACGACATGTTGAAGGGAGGGAAATTAGACTTTTGGCGGAATTTTTTCGCGGGAAATTTAATATCTCTTTTGGGACGACATATGTATTTTTTGGGATGACTACTGTCCAGCCTAGAAGCCACGTGGACACCCTCATTTTTTGGGACGACAATAGTCGTCCCTTTAAATAGTAATAAATTATTTTATAAAATTTGGAAAAGTCACGTTGATTGGCCCTTTTTTGGGACGACTTATGTCGTCCCTTTAAATATTTTCAATATCTTCCAGATTTAATACCAACTAATATTTATTGTAATACAAGTTTTTATTAATATTTTTTTAATCAAATGAATGAATTGTATTGTTTTTTGGGACGACTAATGTCGTCCCTTTAAGTAGGCACAATTTATTTTATAATTAAGCTATGAAAAATCCACGTGGGCTATCCTTTAAAGATTTTCAATTTTTTCCCAATTTTGTACCAATTAATATTTATTGTAATATAAGTTTTGATTTATAATTTTTTCATTAAATGAATGAATTATATTGTTTTTTATTTAAAAAAAATGATAATTAGTCCATTTCTAATAACATACGTCTTTTTATTTAAATAAATTTTTTGGAACAAAATTACGGTTTGATTATATAACTTAATGAAACGAGTAGTGATTCATTCTTGAGGTTCATTATTGAGTATTAATTTCAACCTGGGCTCGTTAATTAGTTGATTGATGACTTCAAACCCGAGGTTTGTTAGTTATTTCAAGATTTCAGACACGAGGTTCGTTATAGAGTAGTATATTTCAAACCCGAGGTTCTTTATTAAATAGTGAATCAAACTCGAGGTTCATTATTGAGTAGTGATTTCAACGTAGGCTCGTTAATTAGCCAATTGATGACTTCAAACCCGAGGTTGGTTAGTTATTTCAACATTTCAAACAAGAGGTTCGTTATTGAGTAGTAGATTTCAATCTTGAGGTTCATTATTGAGTAGTTTATCAAACTCGAGGTTCATTATTGAGTAGTGATTTCAACGTAGGCTCGTTAATCAGTCGATTGATGACTTCAAACCCTAGGTTCGTCAGTTCGTTCAAAACTTCAAACACGAGGTTCGTTATTGAGTAGTATATTTCAAACTCGAGGTTCATTATTGATTAATGAATCAAACTCGAGGTTCATTATTGAGTAGTTACGTAGGCTCTTTAATTAGTCGATTGATGACTTCTAACCCGAGGTTGGTTAGTTATTTTAAGATTTCAAACACGAGGTTCGTTATTGAGTAGTAGATTTCAAACCTAAAGTACATAGTTGAGTAGTGAATCAAACTCGAGGTTCATTATTGAGTAGTGATTTCAAACCTGAGGTTCATTATTGAGTAGTGATTTGAACCTGGGCTCGTTAATTAGTCGATTGATGACTTCAAATCCGAGGTACGTTATTTAGTTCAACATTTCAAACCCGAGGCTCGTTATTGAGTGGTAGATTTAAAACGCGAGGTTCATAATTGAGTAGTGATTCAAACTCGAGGTTCATTATTGAGTAGTGATTTCAACCTAGGCTCGTTAATTAGTCGATTGATGACTTCAAACCTGAGGTTCGTCAGTTCGTTCAAGACTTCAAACACGATGTTCGTTATTGAGTAGTAGATTTCAAACATGAGGTACATAGTTGAGTAGTCAATCAAACTCGAGGTTCATTATTGAGTAGTGATTTCAAACCTGAGGTTCATTATTGAGTAGCGATTTGAACCTGGGCTCGTTAATTAGTCGATTGATGACTTCAAATCCGAGGTACGTTATTTAGTTCAACATTTCAAACCCGAGGCTCGTTATTGAGTGGTAGATTTAAAACTCGAGGTTCATAATTGAGTAGTGATTCAAACTCGAGATTCGTTATTGAGTAGTGATTTCAACATAGGCTCGTTAATTAGTCGATTGATGACTTCAAACCCAAGGTTCATCAGTTCGTTCAAGACTTCAAACACGATGTTCGTTATTGATGACTTCAAATCCGAGGCATGTTATTTAGTTCCACATTTCAAACCCGAGGCTTGTTATTGAGTAGTAGATTTTAAAAAAAACATAATTTTTATTCAAATTAATGTTTTGATATAATTTAAAATTGGTTTTTTTATTATGTTACGGTTTAATGGGACGACATATGTCGTCCCAAATAAGCATCCGCCGTCCCAATAAACATTAAACCTAAATAAATCGGACAGCATCCCCCTCCTCCTTCATTTCATCCTGCTACTTTCTCGCCTTTACGGAGATCCTCTCTTCCTCATTGAACCGAAGGCGGAAGAAGAATCGAAGGCGGCCATCAATATAAAGTGGTTCGGCCGGCCATCAATCAAAGGCGGTAGCGGCGGTTCAAAGAAAGCATCGGTTCGGCCGGCAATCAACATTTTCGGGTAACCATTTCATCTATTCGGTTCTTTTTACTTTGAACTCTTGATTACTCGGTAACTAGCACCTTTCTAATCTATATCAATAAAATTCTCACTTAGATGTTAAAAAAAGAATGTTCTGTGTGTTTATTTTTATTAATTTGTGAAAGTGATAAAGGAAAAGAAAGAAGAATAAGGCCGATGGAGTTGTTTAGTCTTAGGTTCACCAAATTCTTTGATTTGTTAATCGGAATTGTTAGGTTGAGTATTGGATATATGAAGAGAACTTCCTGTTCCTTCTTTTTTGGCGGCGCCCACAATCGGGGTCGGAGGCTTGTTTTGGTAAGGAGACTTTGTGCATACCATGTGTTCGACTTAATGCTTTTAGGCAAGTTTTAGTTTGGTGAAAGCATGCTTGTCAAGAGTTTGACAAAATCATTAGAGTAGTGAATTTTGTCAAAGCATGATAAAATGATTTTTAAGTTGCTATGATTTAAATGTGCTTACAACCGAGACATGATATATAAATCATCGTTTGAAAGAATATTACAACATTGGTTTGATTTAGTACCTATGCAGGATTCTAGTTTTTGAGGTATTTTGGCCAGTGCTTGATCAAATGACTTACTATAATTGAAACAGACATTTTATGCAGTTCTTAGTGATTGTAGTGAGTTCAAATGTGCTTAAAATTGTTATGGGAAATAGGTATTGCTATTCAACAAGTCTGTAATCAAAATTTGATGCTATTCAAAAAATCATTTCAAGTGTATTAACGATCAATAAGTGTTAAATACATCGCAACACTTAAGTGTAAAAGAATGTAAAACTTTCTTAATAGTTGAGCATGTTGCTTACCCTCTTTTTGTTAATATATTGTCCTTTTGGTTGGTTAAGTTGTTGGACATCACATTTGAAATGGAAATGGACAAGTCATGGTTATATGGTAACAGACTGGCACCTGCTTTTCGAAATGGGTTGACAGAATTTTTACAATACGCAAAGAACTTTCTTAATGAAGAAGGTAAGATTCGTTGCCCATGCAAGAGGTGTTGTAATATGAGTTTGCACACGTTGCCGGATGTGTATGCACACTGCTTTGATAAGGGATGGGCAGTTGGGTATACAACATGGTATTATCACGGGGAAACCGGCCGATCCCGTAAACGTGCACGAACAACTCAAGTTGTGGTTGAATCTAGGGACGAGATGGCTCCGGTTATAAATGATTTTTTGGGTAGGGCATCAGAAGAACCGCTACAGACAGAGGACGATGATAATATAGATGAACTTCTATCCAAGTTGAAAGAAGACGTGTATCCCGGTTGCAAAAACTCATCAGCTTTGAAATTCTTAGCGGATTTGATGCACATAAAAGTGTTGTATAAGTGGCCAAACGAAAGCTTCGACGTTCTTCTAGCGAAATTGAAAGAAGTTTTACCGAAAGGGTCAAATTTACCTGATTCATTCTACAAGGCAAAAATTTTGCTGGACAAATTGGGTCTGGGGTATGAAAAGATCGATGTATGCCTTTACGATTGTGCTATTTACTATAAGGAGAATCGACTTACAATCTTGTCCGGTTTGCAAAACGAGCCGTTATAAGGAGTCAAAAGGTAAAAAGATAGCTCACAAAGTGCTACGATATTTTCCGTTAAAGCCTCGTTTGAGACGTTTGTATGCATCCCGTCACACAGCTCAGGCTATGACATGGCATAAGACTGGGCGTTCTACGGATGAGGATGTGATGAGGCATCCAACCGATGGCAAAGAATGGAAAGAGTTCGACGACTAATACACTGACTTCGCTCTTGAACCTAGAAATGTCCGTCTGAGTCTGGCTACAGATGGCTTTAACCCGTTTGATAATTCTGGTAAACCATACAGCATGTGGCCTGTTGTAACGCAAGTGTTGAATCCAGCGCCTTGGGTCTGCAATAACGAACTGTATAAACACATGTCCCTACTTATCCCAAGACCAGAATCCCCATGCAAGGACTTTGATGTTTTTTTGAGGCCATTGGTTGATGAGTTGCAAGAATTGTGTTCTGAAGGGATGGTTGTGCGTGATGCAACTACAAATTCTACCTTCAAAATGAGAGTTGCACTTTTGATGACCGTGAATGACTTTCCCGCTCGTAGTTACCTCTCAGGTTGGACTGGTCAGGGTTATAAAGCATGTCCCACTTGCAAAGACAACACACCTTCGGTACAATTGACGCATAAGATTGGATATGTAGGATATCGTAGGTGGCTTCGGGCGAATCACCCAATGCGAAAGAATAAAGGGTTTAACGGTCAAATCGAAACATTAATGCCTCCACCTCAGAAAACCATAGAGGAAATACTCCAACAAATTAGTAACCTTCCTGAATGCATGCCCGGGAAACACCCACAATACGGTCTGAACAAGAATAACTTGAATAAACGTCCTGACAGCTGTTTAAATTGGTCGAAAGACAGCATATTAAGGAGGTTGCCTTATTGGAACATGAAGAAACTCCAACACAATCTAGACGTTATGCATATTGACAAGAAGGTGTGCGATAGTTTATTGGGTACTGTTTTTAGTATTGATGGTAAGAACAAGGACACTAACAAGGCACGCCGTGATCTAGAAAAAATGGGCGTGAGAAAAGAACTACATCTGATTAAATGAGGCGATAAAGACGTGAAACCGCGTGCGGCATTCACGTTGAGCCAAGTAGATCGGACAAAATTCTATGAGTTCTTAAAAGGCGTTCATTTCCACGATGGTTTCACAGGAAACTTGCACAAGAATGTGACTGGTAAAGACAAACTTAGCGGGTTAAAATCTCATGATTGTTATGTCATACTACAAAGGCTTCTACCAATCGGGCTACGACCATTCTTGAGAAAAGACATTTATGATACAATCACTGATTTAAGTGATTTTTCAGATTGATTTGCGCGCGCACGTTAAGGGTTAGTGATTTAGAAAATGCAAAAGAGAAGGTTTTGGAAATCCTGTGTAAACTAGAAACAATATTCCCACCAGCTTTATTTGACATTTTGATACATGTTATAATGCACCTTCCTGAAGAAGCGATTAGAGGTGGACCTGTTCATTTGAGATGGATGTATCCCGTTGAACGATTTCTAGGTAAGCTAAAGAAGTACATTAGAAATCGGGCCAAGCCAGAAGGTTCTATCGCAGAGGCATATGTGGCAAATGAAACCCTCATATTCTACTCGTATTTTTCGGGAAACGAGACTAAGTTCAAAGACCTGACAGTAACTGGGTTGAGAACAAAGATCCAAGCAAGAATAGTATATCCGTATTCAAGACTCCTTTCCGATCAATTTGTTCGATGACAAGATTGACATTCAAAACTGATGAGAGACTGAAGGTTCAGTGGTATGTATTGCAAAACTGCCCGGAGATCGATAAATACCTCCAGTAAGTTAAAAATACATTCTTAATACTTTTTCTTTTTATTACTATATTCCAGCTAACTAGCCTTATAAACATGGACTAGTGAACATCGTGCTCACCTGTCAACTTATTTCTCGATACACAACATGGAGAAAATGCACCGTCATGAATTTCCCGGATGGTTTTATTTAAAGGTACCACATAACACATCGTGCAATATTGTGAAGATGTCATTGTATGCATGAGTTGTATAATTAATTTTAACTTATACATGGTACATTATGTAGATGCTTGAAATCTGTAAACATAGCCCATCAGACTTAAATGACCAAATGTTAGCACTAGCAACCGTGTCTTTAACAACGGTCAAAACCTACCAGAGTTGTGTGATGAACGGTGTCAAATTCACGGCACACAAACGGGATCTCACACGAACAACTCAAAACAGTGGGGTTACTGTCAAGGGGACTGAAGGTATTACATGGTATGGAGTGTTAGAAAACATCTACGTAGTAAACTATCCAAATGGTTACATGGTTGTACTTTTCAAATGTAAATGGTTTGATACTAGTAGAAAAAAGAAGGGTGTCCGTGTATATAAAAACAAAACAAGCATCTGCACTAAAAACACATGGTATGACGACGAGCCATTCATTCTTGCCTCACAAGTAGAACAAGTGTTCTATGTAGATGATTTGTATAATGGATGTGACTGGAAAGTTGTTGAGCATTTTCAACATCGTCATATCTTAGACCCTGCAAATACTGATGCGGTTGTTGAAGATTTGGTAATTGACGAAACCGTCCATGAAAATTTCCAATTGTTCGTTGAACTGCCACTGATGGAACCGGCAAGCATGAGTGCAAATGATGTAGATGTTGGTGAAAATGATGATATTGAGGAATTAGATGATAGCATCGATCACAAGTATGCATCAACGGATTGTGACGATGATAATAATAGTGTAGATGATGACATATATGACTCGATGCCACCCACAGTGCAACTGACAATGAATGATACTATAAATCTGACGTGCTTACGTGAGTTCATATTTGTGTTGTGACTTAATATAAAAAATCAATCTAGCATTAACGCAGATACATATTATTAGTGTTTTAATCATACTATATCAACATATATATGTTACTTGTACAGATACTTGATCATACATGGCATGTACGGGATCTGCAGGCGACTCTAGACCACCTCACGAGCATCCTATTCGGCTACCTGCCGATTGTGAGGAAGGTATGTAACTTTCATTTTTTTTTTTCTAGTGTGAACTTTCTTGTATTCATTGTATTAACATTCACATGTACATATAGACTTCATGGATGATGACATAGAGGAAGATCCTGTCCAAGCTCCTTCATAGCAAAAAAAACAAGGTGAATGTGGGATTGCAAAAGGCTTAAATGTATGGGCTGAGCTTAGAAGGCTAGAGGGATCCAAGATCCCGCTTACATGGGATCCAAGATTTCCCAATGTACAAAAGGCGGTGGGTAAAAACTCATCATTGTTAGATTCTGAGATAGGTAGGGTCGTGCGGATCCGATGTCCCCCTAGCACCGAGAAGTGGCGAAAAGTCGACGGGCAGGCCAAAGAGCTAATTTGGCGAGAAATTGAGGTATATTTAACTAAATTTAAGTGCTCAACACTATCGCATTATACATTTCATTCTATTAGTTACCAAACGTTTGGTTTTATTGCGTTTTCAGGACACTTTTACACCTGTTTATCGCGCAATAGTGCTAGCAGAAGCTTCAGAAATATTTAGAAAATGGAAGAGTAAGATGGCCACTCAAGTAAACGACTACTTGAAAAAAGGGGGAACTTGGCCTCCTCCCATTTTAGATGAAACCGTCGCAACACAAGCGGATTGGGAGGCGTTTCTCCGATATATTCAATCTGAGAAATTTAAGGTGAACTTTTTATTCTAATATACGTGTTACATTTATTCAATCATTATTTCTTATATATTACTTGAATCTAATCGAAAAGCACATTTTATTGCAGAAGCGATCTGAGCAGAACAAAAAAAACCGTGCTAAAACTAAATATACGTGTTCTCAAGGACGGACGTCTATGCCCGCTATTCGATGGAAATATGTAAGTATTGAATTTTAAATCCTTATAACTTCTTCCTTTATTTTTTAATTATCCAAACTAATACTACATATGTATTTTCTAGAAAAATCCACTTGAATATCCTTTGGGAGATGATCCTATCGAGATATGGGCCGCGAAGCATCGGAACTCGAAGGTCAATTCGTTAATGCGAAGCGGAGGAGGATTTCGTAAGTGATATACCTTCTACATATATATATATATATATATATATATATATATATATATATATATATATATATATATATATATATATATATATATATATATATATATATATATATAATTGCTCCCGGAAGACGAGCAACTCATGAAGAAGTGGAGCAAATCTTTGCTCAAGCCTTAGGTTCAAGGCGAGATTATTTGATAGGCCTTGGACCCACTCAACCTCGTCAATTGCTCGCTTCGCAACAGTTTGATGCCTCAACATCGGCATCAACCCAAAGTCGGGACATCAAATTTGAAAAGATAAAAAAGTCCCAAAATCGGTTAAAGAAGAAAAACAAATGGTTAACGGCTTGTTTGAAGTCGCGATCCAACCATACACATGCCGGAAATGCCAGAGCCTTCAGATGATGATGATGATGATGTTGATGTTGATGATGATGATGATGATGTTGATATGGATCTTGATCTTGGTGATGATCAGTAAGGTTTGTATGCATGTAGTACACTTTAGTAAACAGTTATGTTTGTATGCATGTTTTTAAACATTATGGTTTTTATGAAACATCGTATGTTTTGTTTGGTTTTGGTATGGCTTTGAATATGAAAACATGTATAAGATTATGGAATGAGCATGGGAGGCCATGCAGAAACAAAATTTGTATTAAAAAAAAGGTTTTTTGTGACGACATAGTCGTTACAAATGCATATTTAATATTTTTTTATTCGAAAAATTATTACCTGAAAATATATAAAAAACACCTTTTGGGACGACATTTTCGTCCCAAATACATATTTTTAAAAAAAATTCGAAAAAATCATTATATGAAAATATTAAAAACACCTTTTGGGACGACAATCCGTCGCAAAAAACACTTTTTATATTTTTTCTTATTTGGAAAAAATTAAATTAGAAAACTATACAATGTTTTTTGGGACGACATGTCGTCACAAAAATGTTTTATTATTTTTTTCGGTTAATATTATTTAATAATTAAAAAAATTAATAAATTTCTTTAGGGACGACATTTGTCGTCCCAAAACACATTTGCCACGTTAGCTGGTATTTTCCACGTCAGCTAACATGAAAAATCAAAGCCACGTTAGCTGCCACGTCATCACCTTTTTAAAGGGACAACTTTCCGTCACAAAAAACGTTTGCCTTGTTTTTTGGGACAAATCTAAAGCGGCGACACTTTTGGGACGACGTGTCGTCCCTAAAAACACCTTTTGCGACGACATGTGGTCTTTTGGGACGACTTTTTGTCATCCCAAAAAACGAGTTTTCTGGTAGTGCCTGTAAGTGGTCTTTCCGGCGTTCAGGACTATTTTTGCAAAAAAAGACCACTTACAGGACTAAAATTGTCGCCGGAGAAAAACCATGACCAAAATCGAAAAACGTGTCTAGTTAGAGGACCAAAATTGTAATTTAGCCTGGTTAAGGCTATAGATTTTTAGCCTTAAGTTGTGGGTTCGAATCCCTTTAGAAGAAACATTTTATTTCTTTGCAAGAAAACGCTGACGTGGAAAGTGTGCTGATGTGGAAGGCTGACATGTTAATTTCGGATGACATGTCAATTTAATTGGCCGGAAAAGTTGTCCAGTCAGCGTTTTCCGGCATTCCGGACTATACCGGAGAAAAACTAGGACCAAAATCGACTTTGCATGAAAACGCTGACATGGAAAGTGTGTTCATGTAGAAGGCTGACATGTCAATTTCGGATGACGTGGCAATTTAATTGGCCGGAAAAGTTGTCCAGTCAGCATTTTCCGGTGTTCAGGACTATACCGGAGAAAAACTAGGACCAAAATCGAAAAACTTGTTAGTTACATAACTAAATTTGGAATTTAGCCGTTTATCTAATATAGTGGCTGATTTGGATATTTGTTGAGGGGGAATCAATCTATCGTATGGAACATTGAGAAGATGAACACTCAACCGTTTAAGTCATTCAGTACAAATCTTTGGACTTGTTCTAAATGTCCAAAATTATTTTGCAATGTTTCAATCTGTCTGCGATCGTCCCTAATATTTGTCAACTTGACCATTTTTGTGCCGATTTCTAAGCATAGCATGTAAATTCTGGTGAGTTCATTTTATTTTTGATATAAAGTCAAAGTGTGATTTTTTAATTATTTTCAAATATTTTACGTATATCAAATGCTAATTTAAACTCGAAAGTCATTTTCCGAATGACATTTGTTTAAATAAATAATTCGAATTGATATTAAACGACTAATGTTTTGAGCTAGTGCACATTTTTCTAGTAACTATAAAACTGATATTTGGAATTGACGGATAATACTTGCTCGCTCGCTCGCTTGTGGCACGAAAATGTCAAAGCTCTGGTGGCTAGGGGGATTAGAGTTACTGCTCTAGGAGAACGGCTAGTCACCAGTCTCGGGGTCTCTTGACTCAAAGTCTTTCTGACAGTAGCTAAAGTGCTCGCTCGTAAGAGCGGGGAAGGTACCTTTACCCCGAAGATTCATGCTACAGCCGGGAAACCAAGGGCTGACGGTTGGTGCATGGGTCCTAGGGCATGGATAGGGTTGTCCGGAACCGTGTAGGAGGTTTGCACGGTGAAGGTTGATTCTTTTCCCTGACAATCGGCCGGAGTTGTCAGGGATGGCTAGTTCTCGTGGAGTGAGATTGAAATCCATATGGTAAAACAGTGTTTGGGCGGTAGCTGACTCATCGGCTCGTCCAAAGCTGATGCTTGTAAATAAAACTTGACATGATTTCTTAATGCTCGTGCACTTCAATATTAAAATTTGTACTTTTCATTTGCTCAATCAGTTAATAAAAGACTTCCGCTGTTATTTCTAAAAGTTGATCAAGGTATTTTATTTTTATATATTATTATATATATAATATAACACTCTCACACACGGCTCATACCGGCCATTTGCTGACGCCTCGTTTTTTTCTTGTTTCTTTGTTTTTTTACTCTTTTTTTAAATACATATATACAGGTTTATGATCGATGGGAAAAAAGTATAGGTGGAGATATTGTTCAAAAACCGAGGAAAAGGGAAAATGGAGCGTGTTGCGCATCTTAAATTAGTTAGTTACAACTATTGTATTTCATTTGTGGACTATTGTATTTCATTTGTGGAATTATTGCAATGTAATTAATAATTGAAGTAATTGTAAATTCATTTGTGGATTTATTGCAATTGTAATTAATTATTGAAGTAATTGTAAATTCATTTGTGGATTTAGTGAATAATTTTGGGTATTCTAGTATTGTTATTGAAGTCACGGCGAGAGCTTCACAATCCCTCATAGAATGACCCCAGTGGACCTAGGGGTCGGGAGTAGGGTATTACACTCCGCACCATCAGCTGAATGAAGATCTCGGTAGACCAACTGCAAAGCTAAGGAGATATAAAGGGAAAATGAACTCAACTGGTGGTCCGGTTCACCCCGTGAAGGTCTAGACTCGCTGGAAAGTGGCAATGCTTCAGTATCACGGGAAGATGGAGCATAAAACACGATGGTGAGGCATATCTAGAGCTTTATCCTAGTCTCCATAACGGCATGAGCATGATGAAGCACAACAAGAAACCTTTGCCATCTGGTTAACTTACGCAGAGGGGCAACTAACTTCTCCGCTTGTGTCCTTGACTGGCTGAATATCTTGATGCTACGCAGGGTGGTGTTACTAAGTATCCCACTCGCATCCCCGATCGGCTGGATGACTAGATCTGCTACGCAGGGTGGTGTCAAAAAATACTCCACTTGCATTTTCGACCAGCTGGATAACTAGATCTGTTGCGTAGGGTGTTGTCACTAAGTACCTCACTCACGTCCTGGACAGGATGAATGACTGGATCTTCTATGCATGGTGGATACACTAAGTACCCCACTTGCGTCCTTGACTTGCTGAGTGTCTAGATCTTCTACGGAGGGTGGTGCCATTAAGTACCTCACTCGCGTCCTTGACTGGCTGAATCTGGATATGGATGTGGAGATGGATGAGCTACGTATATGGTGGAGTAGCTAAGTACCCCACTCACGTTCTTGACCGGCTGTGCTACGCAGGGTGAAGTCACAAAGTACCTCACTCGCGTCCTTGACTGGCTGAGTATTTGGTTATGCTATACAAGGTGGAGCAACTTCTCCGATTGCATCCTTGTTTGACCGCGATGCAAATAACCCAAGAGTTGAAATCTGCACACAAAAAAGAACAAACAAAAATGAACAAATAAAAAAGAACAAAAACAAAGACAAAAAAATTTTACCTTTGAAGAACTGTTGAGTTGATTAGAGATTCTCATCACCGTTTGGGGCCCTCATCACTTTGCGGATGATTTGAGGAAACAAGGTGGATACAAAATTTGTCCTCCTAATATGGCCGTCTGATGAAACTCCGAGGCGACGAGGTGAATAGATAATCAACCTCCAAAAAAGTTCGTCTGAAGGAACTCTGGTGGTGACGAGGCGAATATGAAAATTCAACCTTCAAATATGACCTCGTGAAACTCTAATGGCGGTGAGGAGAAAATAAACTCAACCTCGAAATAGTCTTCGATCTTCGAAATTGTGAGGTAAAGGCAACCTCGAAATGGCCTCCGGTCTCTGAAATGGTGAGGTAAAGGCAACCTCGAAGTGGCCTCCGGTCTCGTAAGTGATGAGGTAAATGCAACCCCAAAATGGCCTCCGGTCTCTGAAGTGGTAAGGTAAAGGCAACCTCGAAACCACCTCCAAGCTCTAAAGTGGTGAGGTGAAAATCAACTCGACCTCGAAATGGCCTCTAATAACGCCGATGTTGTCAAGCTCAATTTAGAATATATGCCTCCAAATAAGGTTTGTTGAAACTTGGTGTCGGTAAAGTGAAAATGATTCTTGAAACTCGGAGTATAGAGTGATGTAACCGGCCTAAAAATCAACAGTCAGACAAATAAAGCACCAATTTTTTAGCAAAAAAAAAAAGAAGGGCACATAATTTGTCTTCACAAACGCATGGGTATGTATATGTGTATACATATTGCTACGTTTCAACAAAAAAAGAATTGCTGAAGAAAAGGGCACGTCCAAATGAGCCCGCTATCCAATATATGGATGTCTTGACCAGCTTGGAGATCGTCAAAGAAATAGCAATGACAACTTCACCAAAGTCTGGAAGCCAAAGTCTCCAGAAAAATCCGACATATCAATGGCAACATCATGTACTACTCTCGGAGTTCTCGAAGTAATTTTGAATATTGCTTGGCTATCCTTCGTTGTCTTCTGAGATAAAAGGATCGATATGCATCTCCGGAAACGCCAACCGGTAGCCTATAGCGCATAATTAACAAGATTGTGGATCCGTTATTAATAAGCTTTAAGGCAATTGCTTGAGAACATACGGTGTTAAAGCAAATCTATAGTCATCATTAGTTATAGCTCGATTCGATTGTTTTAGCTCGTTCTACTTTACTTGTTCGCTAAGTTGTAACATCCTATTTATATTTTCTTCTATTGTACCCAAAATCAATCAATCATCAATGAAAATATTTCATCATTATTTACTTGATATGGTATTAGAGCCATAGGTTGAAGCCGCCCTTCTTCTGATCCTTCTCCTTCTTCCTGATCCCCTCCTCCACCTCCTTCCTCCATCTCCGGCCACACACAAAAAAAAAAAAAAAAAAAAAAAAAAAAAAAACTAGACACAGTACCTGCGTTTTAAAATATTAAAAAAAAAAAAATCCTCATGTCTGCTTCCGAATCTACAGCCACCTCCCCCAACGATGCTTCTTCTTCTTCTTCTCCTTATCCCGCCTTCAACGCCTCCAATTCCATCAATATCATCAAACTTACCAGGACAAACAATCCGATTTGGCTAGCACAAATTGTGCCGTACTTAAAAGGTCAAGAGGTCTATGGTTTCGTTGACGGTACGATTCCATCTCCTCCGACAACGATTGCAGGCAAAGCAAACCCAGAGTACGCTAGATGGGTCAAACAAGACAACCTCATCTTGAGTGCTATTACGTCCTCTCTGTCCGAGGACGTGCTCATCCATGTCTACCACGCTCGCACTTCCGCCGCCATTTGGACCGCTATTGAACGGTGCTTCGCTTCTCAATCTCGGGCACAAGTTGTTCATCTTCGATCTCAACTCGCCACAACCCGGAAGGACAACTCCACCGCCACTGAATATTTCATGAAAATCAAACGATTAACTGATGCTTTAGCTCTTGCAGGTCAGCCCCTTAATCCCGATGATGTGATCAATTATGTGCTTGCTGGTTTAGGGCGTGAATATGATGCCCTTGTAGCTATGGTCTCTGCCCGATCGGACCTCACAGTTGAAGAATTGTTCTCCATGCTATTGACCATGGAGCCACGCATCACGCACCTAGCTGCTGCCACCCCTGCTCCGCCGTCTCTGCCTGTTCCGCCATCCACTCCAGCCAGCAACTATGCTGGCCGCTCTCAGTCCAGTCGGGGCCGTAACAACAACAGCAACAATAATTCCCGTGGACGTGGTCGGGGTCGTTCTTCAGGTCCTCGGCCTCCTTATAATCAACAACAACAAAGCCCCAGTACGCTCAGCAAAATGTCCAACACCAACAACAACCTACTTCATTGCAGTGCCAATTGTGCAACCGGTTTGGTCACACCGTCCATACGTGTTGGTACAGGTTTGATTTCAATTTCAACCCCTCTCCTCCTCCTCGTCCTCCTTCGTCTAATTTTGCAGGCACCTCCTTCGACTCCTCCTCTTGGCTCCCCGACACCGGAGCTACACATGACGCCACATCTTCAAAATTTTAATTCTCGACCAGTTCCCTACACCGGCGATGACCAAATTCGTGCCAGTAATGGTAATGGTATGACTATCTCTCACATTGGTACTGCATCTTTTACTACCCCCTCCTCCACGTATATTCTTCGTGATGTCCTGCTTGCCCCTGCTCTTCAACAAAACTTACTTTTTGTCCAACTTTTTGCTCGTGATAATAATGTTTATTTTGAATTTCACTCCTCTTATTTCCTTGTGAAGGATTACTCGGGTCAGGTCCGTCTTAGAGGCTATGTTAAAGATGGTCTATACCACTTCACCCGCCCGCTTGCTTCCTCAACTGGTCCCTCCTGCTCCGCTACTCATGCCTCTGTTTCCCTCTGGCATCGTCGTCTTGGTCACTGCTCCCCGCGTATCACCAACATTATTCTTCGTCAAATAAATGTTCCTCTTCCCCGTGCTTCCCCCCTCTGTTTGTTCAGATTGTCAACTAGCTAAGAGTCATCGTTTACCTTTATCTACTACGCCCTTTACTTCGTCCAGACCTTTAGAAATAATTTATTTGGATGTTTGGGGGCCTTGTGCCGAGACTTCGATTTATGGCTCGAAATACTATGTTTGTTTTGTTGATGATTGCACAAAATTTATTTGGCTTTATCCTATTATCTTGAAATCTGATGTTGAGCATATTTTTTATAAATTTCAAGCGCTCGTTGAGCGTCTGTTTAACGCAAAAATTAAAGCTCTTCACACTGATCGTGGCACTGAATATAGTAAGTTGAAGGATTATTTCTCTCGTATTGGTATTTCTCACCAGGTTGCTTGTGCTCATACTCATGAGCAAATTGGCGCTGTTGAACGTCGCCATCGACACATCATTGAAACTGGATTAGCATTACTTGCTCACTCCCACTTGCCCCTCAAATATTGGGAGGATGCTTTCACCACCGCGGTTTATCTCATCAATCGCATGCCATCACAGGTACTGCAATATAAATGTCCCTATGAGCTTGTGTATCATCGTCGACCGGATTATGGATTTCTTAAAACTTTTGGTTGTGTTTGTTGGCCTTATTTATGTCCGTATAACAATACCAAAACAGCGTTTCGTTCGAAGTCATGTGTTTTTCTCGGTTATAATGATGAACATGGTGGTTACAAATGCCTTGACCTCTCTTCGGGTCGTCTATTTATTTCTCGACACGTGGTCTTTGACGAAACTATTTTTCCCTATTTATCCCCCACCACAAACCCCCCTGCTTATACTCCCGACTCTGTTTTAATGCCTTCACTTGCCCAAACTTGTCCACTTCCTACGGCCCAGCCCCAACAACATAGCCCTCTCCCTACGATCCAGCCCCAACCTGCTTCTCCTGCCCATTTGGATAGCCCAGCCCACCCTCCCTCCCCTGCACTCTCTTCGGCCCAACCTGCATCTAGCAGCCCACCTAATGCCGAGCCTGATCCCCCGGCCCATCGTGTGACCACTAGATCCCGAACCCAATCTCTTAAGCCCAAACAACTCCCCGACGGTTTCGTCTCCTCCCCACCTCCCCATGCCCACAATAATGCAACTCCCACCCCTGACCTTGAACCCCACAATTACACCGAAGCATCCCGTTTCCCTGAATGGCATCTGGCAATGCGTGATGAATTCACCGCCCTTTTAAATAATCAAACATGGACGCTTGTTCCCCCTCCCCCTTCCGCCAATATTATTGGATGCAAATGGGTGTACCGTATTAAACGTAATTCTCAGGGCCACATTGAGCGCTATAATGCTCGTTTAGTTGCCAAAGGCTTTCACCAAACTTCGGGCATTGATTTTCATGAGACTTTTAGTCCGGTGGTTAAACCTGTTACTATTCGTACAGTGCTCACTCTTGCCTTGCAGTTCAATTGGCCTATTCGGCAGCTCGATATACAAAATGCCTTCTTACATGACTATTTGGATGAAGTTGTATATATGCAACAACCGCCTGGCTATCTTCATCCTGCCTTTCCGGATCATGTGTGCAAACTGAATCGCAGTTTATATGGGCTCAAACAAGCTCCTCGGGCATGGTTTTCTCGCCTCACTCAGCGCTTGATCACCCTCGGCTTTTGCCCCTGTTCTGCGGATTCCTCTCTCTATATTTATCATCATGCTGCGACTTATATTCTTATGCTTATATACGTTGATGACATCATTATCACAGGTTCCACCTCTCAGGCTCTACAGTGGCTTATCTCTTCCCTATCTGCTACCTTTCCGGTAAAGGATCTGGGTGATCTCTCTTATTTTCTGGGCATTGAAGTCAAAGTATACTTCTGACTTATTAGCCAAGTCTGGCATGCAGGACTCCAAGCCGTGTGCAACACCGATGGCTGCCTCTCCTCCTTTATCTCGTTCTCAGGGCCAACCCTTGGACAACCCTCACCTTTATCGCATGATTGTTGGTGGGCTCCAGTACTTGGCTCACACTCGTCCTGATATTGCTTTTGCGGTTCACAAAGTCAGTAAATATATGCATAACCCTTCCAATGAGCACTGGCAAGCTGTTAAACGTATTCTGCGCTATCTCATGGGTACTTACACTGATGGTCTTTTCTTATCCTCCCGTCCGGGGTCCCAGCTTCATGCCTTTTCTGACTCTGATTGGGCTTCTGACCCTGATGATCGTCGTTCTGTTGGTGGTTATTGCATCTTCCTTGGCTCGAATCTTATTAGTTGATCATGTAAAAAACAACTCACTGTTGCGAAGAGTAGTACTGAGGCCGAATATAAGGCTGTCTCCACTGCTGCCACTGAAGTCCAGTGGCTTCTCGCACTCCTGCACGAGCTTCCTATTTCTTGTGCTTCCTCTCCCATACTATGGTGTGATAATGTCGGCGCCACCTATCTAGCTGCCAACCCTGTCTTCCATGCCCGCACCAAACACATTGAGATCGACGTTCATCATGTGCGCGAGTTAGTTGCTCGGAAAGTCCTCCGGGTTGGTTACATTAGCACCACTGATCAACTTGCGGATATTCTTACGAAGCCTCTTCGTCAACCTCGTTTTCAACACTTGAAGACCAATCTCCATGTCTACTCGTGCCCATGGAATTGCCGGGGGGGTGTTAAAGCAAATCTATAGTTATCATTAGTTATAGCTCGATTCGATTGTTTTAGCTCGTTCTACTTTACTTGTTCGCTAAGTTGTAACATCCTATTTATACCCAAAATCAATCAATCATCAATGAAAATATTTCATCATTATTTACTTGATATACGGAGGAAGTAGCATGTGAAGCTGTCGTCAATATCGCATGTGGAGATTCGAGAACGCTTGTTTGCCGGGAATCCTGAAAGAAAAAAAAAATGAAAAAAAGAAAAAAGATTGCTTCTTGCAAAGGTCTCATGGAAGCAAGGCGGAAGTAATCTACCATAGTTAAGCACGGGGATCGATGCATATATGCATGTATATGTGCATAAAAGGAAAAAAAAAAAAAAAAAAAAAACAAAAAAAAACAAAAAAAAAAAAAAAAAAAACAAAAACTAAAACAAAAACACCAATTGGTATTTGATACCAATAAAGCTGCTGATAAATTCTTTCCGCTCAACTCCTACGCTGAAAGAAAAGGGCACATCGAACAAATTGATATTAAGTTAAATTTTCAAGTCATGAAGAACAGTTGGGTTGAGCCTTGAATTTATAGGAGTCTCCTAAAGTTTACCTGTTCTAAAGGTTTCTTGAAGCCAAAGACGTGGGAAATCAATTCTAATTAATTACTGTGATCAATTGGTATTTACCGGATACTGTGGTGTTGCTTGGCTTTGTGGACAAGGGTTGAAAGCCGCAGGAAAAGAAAAAGAAAAGGAATTGCTAAGTCGGATAGCTGCCTTAATGCCATAAAAAAAAAAAAAAAAACCCCTCTAATTGTGTGAAAATTCGAGACTCGTCGTTACGGTGAATCTTACCTAAAACACAAACAAGCCTGGAAGGGGCATTTGTAGAGATAAAAATTTTATGTGAGACGTCAAATATGTCACATAATATATTTGTCCTAAATTGAAATTTATTTTATCTTATTTTCTATAAAAAAATACTAGGAAATGATATAAAAATAAATAGTTAATTAAAGTTTCTTCCAAAAAAAAAAATTAGAGATTTAATTGATTCATATTAAATGGCTAAGTAGATATGCAGAATATATATGTCATACATTTTTTTGAAGGAAAAAGAATTTTTATTAAGCCAAATCCGCAATAGCAGCGGAAATTACATCATGAGGGGGGAGAACTCCCCAATCAATACGATCAATATGACCTAACTCATGCCTAGCCAGCAAATGCCCCGGAAAATTACCAGTGCGCTTAACAAACGTAAAAGAAAAGGAAACGAAGGACGATAGGAGCGCAAGACAGTCACGCGCTAAACAGTTGAAGACGGACAAATCATCCGCCGGTCGTAACAAGGCTTGAACACATGGCGACGGTCGGTCTCGAAGGTAAGCGCGGTAAGTCCTAAGCGTATAGCCTCTTCCATTGCCATTAAGATCGCCCGCATCTCCAGAGTCTCAGGACTTATACCAGGATTGAGGTGGAACGAAAAGGCAGCATTAATCGAGCCAAGCGCATCTCCGAAGATCAGGCCTACACCCGATCCCGAGTCCGTGACAGAAGCATCGCAATTGCATTTCCAACCGCCCACAGGAGGAGCATTCCATATGATCGGGTGAGCAGACTCTCCAGGCTCTGTGTGAGAAGAGACTGACATTCGATACTCCAATGCCCCTGTTAAGGATGCCGAAACCATGCGGGACACATAAATAGACACATCATCAAAAACCGCACTCCACCGGGCTTTCCAAAGGTTCCAGAGAATCATACAGAAAGTTGAAACCTCATCGGGGTGTAGCGCACTACCAACACACCAAAAAAACTCCCTGAAATTTGATCCATGCTGCATACGCTGACTGCCAAAAGGCAAGGCTGCCCATATCTCCCTGGCATAATCACAATCAAAAAGAACATGACGTATGGACTCCGTCTCTCTGCCACATGACGTATGGACTCCATCTCTCTTGGCCATCTGCTCTCTTATCGGCAAACAGTCCTGCAGGCACCACCATAGGCAATGGTGAACACGCGGCAGTACCGTGACTTTCCAAACATCCCACCATACTCTGTCTGGTCCTGAGGATGATGCCGCTTGTGCCGACTCAGGCAATCCACCATACAAGCTCAAGGCTAGGAAATAACCTGACTTTACTGTATACCTACCCCGGCGGTCGTAATGCCAAATCAGCTTGTCGAGGTGCGAACCACCTGCAATTGGAGTCTAAAGGATGGCGTCCACCTCCCAAGTCTGGAACTCTTCCCTAAGAAACGGCAAGTTCCATTGTCTAGTACCCGGCAAAAGCAAGTCGTGAACCTTGATATCCGTGGGCAAGGAATGCGATGAATGAGCTAGCCGAAATGTTGGTGGCCTAGAGACCCAGGCATCATGAAAGACAAAGACACGACTTCCATCTCCTATTCTCCATCGCAATCCCAGCATTAATATATCTCTACCTTCCAACAAGCTCCTCCACAGAAAGGAAGGTCTACTTCCTAACCCTGCTGCCATAATAGTAGTACCCGGGTGGTACTTCGCATTTAGAACACGACTCGCAAGGGCGGCAAGACGAGTAAGGAATCTCCACGCCTCTTAGCCAGCAAGGCTAAATTAAGACACTCCAAATTGCGAAATCCAAGACCCCCAAGATTTTTGGGCAGGCAGCAGGTGTCCCAGTTCCTCCAACGCATCTTCCGTTTGGTCTCAGTGTCCCCCCAGAAGAAGCTACGAATACATTTCTCAAACTCATGAACTAGCGTGGTTAGGACCTTAAAACATTGCATAATGAATGTAGGTATAGCTTAAAGGCTGGACTTGATCATAACTTCCTTCCCTACAAGTGAGAGGAGCTTATCCTTCCAACCAGTCAATTTTTTCCACACCTTCTCTCGTAGGAAATCAAAAACCTGCCGTTTGTTTCATCCAGTGACAAAGGGCATGCCCAAGTATTTACCCACACCTGTCCCCACGGGAATCTGGAGAAAGGCCGAAATATATTCCCTATCCTCCTGCCGAATTGCCTTGCTGAAGTATAAACTCGACTTATGAAAGTTTATGGCTTGACCGGAGAGCATCCTATAGTGATTGAAAAGGTCCAGTAGTGTCTCTAATGCCCCGTCCATGTACTCAAAAAATAACATACTATCGTCAGCAAAAAGCAAGTGTGATACCTGGACACGTGCCTGCCTTCCAAATGAAATACCCCGAAGCAAGCGACCTCGCACAGCCCGATCCAACAAAGCTGTCAACCCCTCAGCACAAATAATAAACAGGAAATGGGAGAGAGGATCGCCTTGCCGAATCCCCCGAGTTGGGACAATCCGAGGGCCAGGCTTACCATTGACAAGGGCCCGGTAAGTAACAGATGAAACACATCTGCGCAACAAATCAACGAAAGCCCCTAGAAAACACATCTGGTGCATAACTCCCCAAAGATAATTCCATTCTACCCGATCGAAAGCCTTGGCCATGTCAAGTTTGATAGCTGCATGATTATGACAACCAGGAGCCCCTACCTTCATTGAATGAAATGCCTCAAAAGCAACGATGGCATTGTCTGTGATCAATCTGCCTGAAACAAAAGCGCTCTGGTTGCCCGAGATAACATCATTAATAACCAACTTAAGCCTGTTGACAATGACACGGGAAAGCAATTTGTACATTGAATTACACAGTGCAATATGCCGCAACTCAGCTACATGGGTGGGAGAGACCACCTTAGGAACCAACATAATGTAAGTCTCACACAATGAGCCGGGGTCCATTCCCTCATTGAGGATACCTAAAATCACCTGCAATACCTCAGAACCAATCACATGCCAGTACTTGTGGAGAAAAATTACATGCATACCATTCGGTCCAGGAGCCTTTCTGCCATGGAGTTGCTTAAGCGCGCGAATAACTTCCACCTCTGTAAAGGTTCATTGAGACGGTGAATTTGAATATCCGTCAGGGTGGAGAATTCCAGTCCCGTGAAGTCTTGTAATGGCGGATGCGACGAGGAAAAAATATCTGTGAAATACCGAAAGACTACCCCCTCAAGCTCGCGTTGCTCAGTCCTCGCCGCTCCTTCTTCATCAAATAAAAGATCAATAGTGTTTCTGGCTCTACGACTAGTCGCTTTATGATGAAAGTAGCTAGTATTCTTGTCTATACCCTTCAGCCAGTCACTGCGCCCTCGCTGCCTCCAATAGTCTTCATCCAACGTATAAAGGTGGTCTAACTCCTTCAAGCGGTCCTTCTCAGCCTCTATAGTATAGTCTGGTGCCTCACGAAATAGACGAAGCTCTTCCTCTTTAGCCGCAATAGTTTTAGCTATATTACCGTGTTTCTGAAGACTCCAACTTTTAAGGTCTCGACCCAGTCCCAAAATGCACCGAGATAAAGAATCAGGATCCACAGTCCCAGAAGACCGCCATCCCCCCTGCATTTTTTCCTCAAACTCAGCATCCCTAATCCAAAAGGGGTCATAACGGGGAACAGAAAACCACTTGACTTTGCCCCGATGAAATGGATTTCTCGTAGAGAGCAGGATCGGGGTGTGGTCAGAACAAGAACAGGACAAGTGAAAGACATGATGGGTCGGAAAGAGGGCCTGCCACTCAATATTACTCACACCCCTGTCCAGTCGAACCCAAGTTAGCTGCGTCTCTCGCCTATTACACCAAGTAAACGGGGCTCCAAAATAACCATGGTCAATCAAACCACAATCCGTCAAGGCACCCTGAAAAGAAACCATCTGAGAAATAGGCCTCAAACGCGGCCCTTCCTGTTCGGACTGTCGCCGAATCTCATTAAAATCTCCTGCCACTATCCAAGGCAAGTGGTGCGAAGCATGTAGCCGACGAAGCAATGTCCAAGAATGAATTCGTTCCTCAACCACAGGATTGCCATAAAAGCCTGTAAATCTCCACATCCTACCATCAGCATTGGTCACAAGAGCATCAATATGCCCATGACCATAAGTCGAGATCATAAGATTAATACTTGACTGCCAAAGCAAAGCAAGACCCCTACTAGCCCCTAAACTACCAACTACAAGAGCATTAGGAATACCCAAAGCACAACGAACAATTTCAAATCTACTTCTAGAAAGTTTCGTTTCAGAAAAAAAAATTAAAGACGGCGAAAAAGAAAGTACAAGAGCCATAAGAGCTTTCACTGCACGGGGTTGGCCCAAGCCCGGGCAGTTCTAACATAGGATATTCATGGTGCCGGGTGGGCCTGCTCCTCGGCAGACTCCACCAATGGCATAAGTAGCAAACAATTAAATCAAAATATTTTGTGTCATTTTATATAATTAAATATTGAGAAATGATATAGAATTATTTAACAAATCTCTTGAAATAAATTATTTAGGATATTTGTAATCAAAATTAATCATCTAAATATGGTTGGAATCAATCAAAGGTATGTACACATTAAATGCGAAATCAATCAGAGGATTTGACGCATTAAATGCAAAATCAATCAAAGGCTCTCCTCCACCACTATAAATAGGAGGACCTTCGTCATTTGCAAAACACACCGAAGACACACAGAAACACAGAAGGCACACAAAAGAAGAGATAGAAGAACAAGCACAAGGAAAATCATCTTCAAGCATCGAAGATCTTTCAAAATCCTCAAGTTCTTCAAGAAATCCAAGAAGATCGAAGAGCGTCTTCAACACTCGAAGATCAACACAAAGGCAGAGCTATTCGACAAGGCGTCTTCAACACTTGAAGATCAACACAAAGGTGGAGTTCTTCGACAAGGCTTCTTCAACACTTGAAGATCAACCCAAAGTCAAGAAAGCCGGGAAGATCGAAAAGCATCAGCAACACAGAGTTGGTGCAAGCATCTTCACAGAAAAGTTGGTGAAAAGCAAGAAGGATTGGGAGAAGAAGAACACCAAGAACACTGCAACAACATAAAAAACATTGAGGATCTACCAAGAAAAGACATGAAGTTCTTCAACAAAGTTGCCTTCAACACATGAAGATCTTCTGGGAAAATCCAAAGTTCCTCAAGAAGATGAAGAACATCAAAAGCTTCAAAGAACCATGAAAGATCTCTTCAACATCGAAGATCTTCCACAAAGTCGAAGCCATTCATCGAAGATATTGAAGGTAATACAAAGTATTCCTTTAAGCCTTCATCAAAATCAAAGTTCTTCCGCCATATCCGGGAGGTTATCAACACAATTGGTGAAGAAGTTAGAGATAAAGCATCAAGCCCTCTGCTCAACCACCACGGAGAAGATTCAAGGAGTAACAGAGAAGCCTCCAAGTCATCTCCAACAACCGAAGATCATCCGTCAAATCCGGAGTTCTTCAACAAAGAAATGATCTAGGAAGCAACAAACAAGCCTTCAAGTTCTTCAGCAAACGAAGTCCATCCGCCGAAACCGTAGTACTTCAACAAAGAGAAGATCTAGAAGCAACAAAGAAGTCTTCAAGTTCTTCAACAACTTTTGAAGTTCGTCTACCATATTCGGAGTTCTTCAACCACAATCGAAGGTCATCCACAATATTTGGAGTTCTTCCACATTCGAGGTTAGTCCGCCACATCCGGAGTTCTTCACCAACATTCTAAGCTCGCCCGCCATATTCAGAGTTCTTCAACATTCAAGGTTCATCCGCCATATCCGGAGTCCTTCAACACAGGAATTCTTCCCAATAATAGGAGGAGCACCGCTAAAATCCTAGACCAAGTCCCAGTGACTCTCGGAGAAATCAAAGGAGAGGATCAAGGAAGCACAGAAGCATCCAAATCGTCTCCAACAAAGGATGATCGTCTGTCATAACCGGAGTTCTTATGCAAATCCAAAATTCTTCCTAAAAAATCGGAAATGTATCGACAATGTCCGAGAACACGTCCCGGCGACCCTCAGAGAAATCAAATGAGAAGATCAAGTAAGCATGAAAGCATCTAGGTCATCTCCAGCTAATGAATAATATCCTCCGTGTCCGGAGTTCTTCAACAAATATCGAAGATTATCCGCCGTATCCGGAGATCTTCCATAAATCCAGCAGCCTTCCCAACAAATTGGAGGAGTATTGACAAAGCGCGAGAACAAGTCCCCGTGACCCTCGGCAAAATCAAAGGAGAATCAAAGGTATCCCGTAGATATAGGGCGTTTGATAAAATACTGACCTTCTCGGTCCATAACCAGAGCTCGGAGAAGCGAGAAAGAGAAGGCACGAAAGCAGGCCGAGAAGAGAGGTCCGGTCATGGATAGGTGTAACCTTTGGATAATGCTAGAGATTGTACTCACTCACATTTTGAAATTAATAAAATTATATTTGTTCCAATTTTCTTGTCTTTTTTTCTTAATTTAATTGCAGGACAACGAAATTTGCATTACTGTCCTTTATTCATCAGTGCATCATAATATATATAGTTACAAGGGTTGCCCTACCTTCGTTTAAAATCCCAAAAGTACCCGCAATTATAATAATTACATCAACTAAAAACCGCAATTGTCACACCCAGGGTGTGACCGCTTATACAAAAATCAGCTTCACATCGTAATAACACCGGTTGTTTGGTAGGAAGGAAGAAGAAGAAGGAAAATAGTGAGGGAGGAAAAGGGTTTGCGAAAAAAAATTATTGAGCCGAGATACTTTTATTGGTAAGAGCCGTGTTTTGTTATGAAAAAAAGCCTTGAATTTTAGCCCGGTTGCATGATTTTTTTTGCTTTGGCCGTGTTATTGTAGGCCGGCCGCAATGAATAATACCCAGCCTCATGAGAATATTTCCCGCTCCGAATCAGCAATTGCACGGCCAGGTTAGGGCTTTTTTTTTTTTTTTAAATTTCCCTTATTATGTATTGTAGTTGTCAAATAAATTTCATTTAATTAATATAATTCACAAAGCAAAATTTATTTAATTTTCTCCTAATATTATCGTTATTTATTACAATGACGGATCGAAATCAAATTCCGCCTGGTGGTAAATCTCTTTGTGCGGGGTTCGATTCTTTTTCGAGTCTGAATTAATATTCTCTTCCCCATTGATCGAACTCAAAATGAAATGAGTAAACAATCGGGTCTTTCTTGTTCTAGGATTATGTAGAGAGTAATTGTTGTTATTGTAATGGAGTGAACTTAAGGAATAAGCTGCCTACGTATCCAAATATATATTTGGAATCAAGTCCAACCGTAGTTCAGGCGGTTATCCATAAGAGTGGAGCTAGTGGGTGGTTATATAAGCCCCCACGCCTCACGTTTAGTCATAACTGCTCTTTAGTCCAGATGAATATGTTTCCGATCTGGCCTCCTACGGTCGGGGACACGCCTGGTACGATCGGCCTTCTTCTTACTAGTCGGGGACTGCCCCGATCGGCTCGCTTCCTACGGTCGGGGAATCTCCCCTGGCATGATCAGCCTATTTCTTCTGGTCGTAGTGGTACCCAGATCGGGTACAGCTCTGTCCTGTTCTTCCGGTTCGCTTTATATCTGCTTGACACGTGGAGTGATCCAGGTCACCCCCAATCAAAACCCCCTAGATCTTAATCGATCAGGTCTGGCCTTTAAAATGGATTAAGATGTGAATCAAAATTGTTCCACGTGTACCGTCCAGATGGCCCATCAACCCTTGTCTCGGTTAACTCAAACGTCACCGTAATTGCACACGCTTTGTCTCTTCGATCGACGCGTAGTCCAAGTGTCCCATCTCTTGGTTAAAGGCTATTAAATTTATCAGATTCTGCAAGCACCCATCATTATTTAAAGCTACATACGTCCAATTTGGCAGATTTGCTCCCTCAATTAACAAGTAAGTCTTCTTCATCTTTGTGCGATAATAATTTTTTCTTTTTTACTCCTTATGAATCCAAATCAACCTGAAATACCCAATCCTAGTGAAAATCCTCTCCTCTCTATTCTTCCCCCTCATCTGATTGCTTCTATCGTTCCTACCCTTGTCTAATCGCCTCCGACCGAGTATAATATTTCCGGCCTGTCCGCGCCGATACGTGCATTGAGGAGGACCTACGAGACTAAGAAAATGATGGCTTGCCACGCAATCGACTCCAAACTAAAGGATTCGGATATCACTGACATCTGTGATAGGTTTGGGTTAAATAAGAACGTATATGCCTCTATCCGACCTGCACCCGAAAATAGTGTTGCTGCTCCTCCTACTGGGTACTACACTGTTTATAAAGAGCAGTTTGGATGCGGCCTCAGATTTCCTCTTCCTCCAGCTTTCCTGTAAATACTCCGATATTATGACTTGGGGCTTGGTCAGATAGTTCCCAATAGTATAAGGGCCATTACAGGTTTTTTGATTTGGTGTAGGTGTTTTGTGACCCCCTTCTCTTTACAACTTTTTAGAACCTTTTACCAATGCAAACAAGTTAAGAAGAATCCTGGCTGGTACTGCTTCTGTAGGAGAACCGATAATTTTAGTGGTGTCCGTTTGATTAAGAAAACAGGCCAATCTTTCTCTGATTGGAAGAAGCACTTCGTCTTTATTAGGCACAACACCGCTAGGGATCTAGGCAAGTGGAATACCTCAACTAAGAATAGCGATGTGTTAGAGAGCAAAGCGGATAAGAAGTTGTTGAAGGATATCAGTGTGTCCCCGATATATCTGGGTCGGAGAAATTACAGTTCCAATCTAATCGATGCTGCTCATTTTGAGACTGCTGGCCCAGAACCTTACGTTGAGTTATCAGAGGAGAGATATAATTTGAGTAGGACCTCTTATTTTGAACATTTACGTTTTTCCTCTATGGCATGTCTTTAATTAATTTTTTTTGTTGGCATTTGCAGTGGTGAGCTTTACTGATATCATCCAGATTGCTGATGAGACATCACCTCCCCGTGGTCAGGGTGCATCCGATCCTGTTGTCAACCCAAATGTGCCAGATCAGACTGCCAAGCCTGTTGACAGTCATCCAATTGATCCCTCAAATGAGACAGATCATGCCGATGGTGATTCTGAGGAGACCAATGATTATCAGATTGTTTCTCACAACGCTCTCATAGAGACTACAGCTGAGACTAGGCGTGCTTCGAAACGTCTTAAATCTCAAGATCACACTAGGGAGAGATACGATTGGAAAGAATGGACTAACCAAGATCTGTCCAAATTTGTAAGATTCTTTTTCATAAGTAGCAACCTGTCTCTTCTTCTTTCTTTTTTTTTTTTTGCTGACTTTGCTCCTTGTATTCCCTTCCAGGGAGCCAAACTGGGTCAAGAGATCTTGTCCAGACTAAGGAGTTCTGGACAAGTTGAGGAAGACATGTCCAGATCTCTGTCAGAGTGGAAGGCCAAGTATGAAGATTTGTTGAGCTCCTCTGCTGCGGAGATTATGGCATTGTCTGACGAGTTGAAGGCCAAATCTGATGAGTTCTAGGCCAACCTTGCTACTGCCAATGAAGTCATGTCCGAGCTGGAGAAGATGGTGGCCACTCTTGAAAAGGAGAGGGATAATTTGATCGAAAAGCAGGCTGCCTGAGCACATCGATGAAGCTCTTGCTAATTATAGGAAGTCCGATGAGTTAGACAATAACATCAAGATGCTTTTTGCCCCCATTATTTGGTTTGGGTACTCTTCAGCTATTGAGGACATGAAGGCTGTTGGTGTAGCTATTGATGCTGCCAAACTTCCCACTCGAGCTGGAACAGGCATGATGGGTCTCAAATTTACGAGACCAGATTCAAAGAATTTACAGATGGAGTAGACTTGGTTTCCAAATATGGAAGAAAGCCTCCACAAACTGGCTCATCTTCTCAGTCCGAAGCTCCCCCCAACTCGAAATGAGATCATTTAGCTTGTTATTTTATTCCAATTTTGATTTGAAAACATTATTGTTTGTTGTTGTTGCCTTCAAACTTTGGTATTTTGCTTACCCTCATATGGGTATTTCTTGACCTTGGGTGCCTCTGGCACCTTGCACAATTATTGAAATATGTTTGCTTCTATGCCTTATATTTTATTGTGTCCTTATCCTGTCCCCCTCAGTATGACATGTGATTGGCACAGGCGGCTATGTCATGCGTGGTTATTATCAGTCAAGTGATATCCAAACTCAATGAATTTCTTTATTTTCAGGGATAATGACCTGACTTGAGGTCTGAAAGTTTGCGATCTGACCCGAGGTCTTACATGTCTGATTTTCAAACGATCTGACCCGAGGTCCTAATTAAGAGACCTGTCCTGAGGTCAAAAAGCGGTCTGGTTTTTCAGATTTAAAAATTTTCTCTCTTTAAGAGTTTTTTTTTTGACCTGGCCTGAGGTCTTAAATAGACGACCTGACCTGAGGTCTAAAAACGAACCGATTTCAGACTTAATAAATTTTTTCTTTTGAAGAGTTTTCGACCTGACCTGAGGTCTAAAATAAACGACCTGATCTGAGGTCTGAAAACGATCTGATTTTTCAGACTTAAGAAATTTTCTCTTTTGAAGAGGTTTAGACCTGACCTGAGGTCTGAAATAAACGACCTGACCTGAGGTCTAAAAACGATCTGATTTTTCAGACTTAAGAAATTTTCTCTTTTGAAGAGTTTTAGACCTGACCTGAGGTCTGAAATAAACGATTTGACCTGAGGTCTAAAAACGATCTGATTTTTCAGACTTAAGAAATTTTCTCTTTTGAAGAGTTTTAGACCTGACCTGAGGTCTGAAATAAACGACCTGACCTGAGGTCTAAAAATGATCTGATTTTTCAGACTTAAGAAATTTTCTCTTTTGAAGAGTTTTAGATCTGACCTGAGGTCTGAAATAAACGACCTGACCTGAGGTCTAAAAAACGATCTGATTTTCCAGACTTAATAAATTTTCTCTTTTGAAGAGTTTTTGACCTGACCTGAGGTCTACAAACGATCTGATTTTTCAGACTTAATGAATATTCTCTTTTGAAGAGTTTTAGACCTGACCTGAGGTCTGAAATAAACGACCTGACCTGAGGTCTAAAAACGATCTGATTTTTCAGACTTAAGAAATTTTCTCTTTTGAAGAGTTTTAGACCTGACCTGAGGTCTGAAATAAACGACCTGACCCGAGGTCTAAAAAACGATCTGATTTTCTAGACTTAATAAATTTTCTCTTTTGAAGAGTTTTTGACCTGACCTGAGGTCTAAAATAAATGACCTGACCTGAGGTCTACAAACGATCTGATTTTTCAGACTTAACGAGTATTCTCTTTTGAAGAGTTTCATAATGGAACTATATGACAGCCATGAAATACTTCAAAAGTTCAAGATAAAGTCATAATGCATAATAAACTTGCAAAAATAAAAACGACTGCCACTTGCCTTAAACATAAAATTTCTTCAGATTAATTGCATTCCAACTTCTAGGAATGGTTTTCCCTTTGCTATCAGCCAATTGGTATGCTCATTTTCCATGTACCTTAATGATCTGATAAGGACCCTCCCAGTTAGGACTGAGATTTCCACTTGGTTCCTACCTGCTGACCTCATTTTTGTGCAACACCAGATCGCCAATCTTAAAATAGCATTGTTTCACCTTGGAGTTGTAATACCGGGAAACCTGTTGCTTATATTTAGCCATTCGGATCAAAGCAATATCTCTTTTCTCCTCCAGTTCATCCTTAGTGTGCCTTATTTCCTCTTCTTGGATCTGGTCATTATGTAGCGTTGTTCTAGGGGATGGCAATCCAATTTATCTGCTTTGGAATAACGACTTCACATCCATAGGCCAGTGAGAATGGAGTTTCATGTGTTGACATATTTGGGGTAGTCCTGTAAGCCCAAAGAATGTTTGGGAGATGTTCTACCCAGTGCTTTCCCTCTTGATCCAGCCTCTTCTTCAAGCCAAGCTTGATCTTCGTTAGTTTGTTCCACCTGACCATTTGCTTGTGGGTGACCAACGAGAGGTGAAATCTTGTTTTATGCCCAACTCGTACACCATTCACGAACTCCACTGTCTTCGAATTGAGTACCGTTGTCTGAAGTTATGGTCTTTGGTATCCCATACCTGCATGTCAGATTCTTCCACAAGAATTTTTGGATCTGTTTGGCATTAATAGTGGTTAATGGTTCATCCTCCACCCATTTAGTGAAATAGTCAACGGCCACTACTAAGAATTTATAACTTCCTCGTGTTGTTGGAAGTGGTCCCACCAGGTCGACACCCCATTGATCAAAGGGCCAGGCTGAGATAACTGGAGTTAAATTTTCAGGCGGCTGATGGGATAGATTACTATGGACCTGACATGACCTGCATGCCAAGACTAACTCCTCTGCATCCTGCTGCATCTTAGGCCAATAGTAGCCAAACAACCTGCACTTCCTAGCTAAAGCTCTTGATCCCAAATGGTTTCCACAGATCCACAAGTGGATCTCTCTCAACAAGTAATTGCCTTCTTCTATATTAACACAACGTAACCAAGGGGATATGAACGATTTCCTATACATAATGTCATTGAATAGGGCATACCTATCAGATAAGCGTTGGATTTTGCGAGCTTGCATCTTGTCCTCTGGTAGCAGGCCGTCTTTTAGATAAGCTACAATGGAATCCATCCATGCTTCCTTCTGTGTAATTGGTTGCACCTCAGATACCTCATAACTCTGTTGATGTAATTGCTCGACCAGGACCTTCTTGTCTGACAGAAAATTCGATGCTAATTTGGACAAGGCATCTGCTCTAGTATTCTGTGATCTGGAGACCTACTCCACCTGCACTTCCTGAAACTGGTTTATCCTTGATTGGGCCAGTGATAAGTACTTCCTCATAGGTTCCTCCTTTGCTTCGTATTCCCCCCTGATATGGTTTACTACCAGTTGAGAGTCACTGTAGACTTTGAGTTGCTTAACCCCCAGCTTTAGAGCTAAGTTCAAACCGGTAATCAGTGCCTCATACTCTGCTTCGTTGTTGGTTGCATGGAAGTTAAAATGCAGAGCATAAGGGAACTCCTCGCCCTTTGGACTTATGAGGAGGAGCCCTGCTCCTGACCCACTCTTGCTAGATGCTCCATCAACAAATAACTTCCACTGACCTGATTCTTTCGGATTCACTTGTTTATTGATAGAAATGGACTTCACTTTCGCCAGAAAATCTGCTAGAGCCTGAGCTTTCACTGCCGTTCATGGTCTGTATTCTAGATCGTACCCTGCTAATTCGACGACCCATTTGGCTAAGCGACCTGAAGTGTCTGGCCTACTCAGTATTTGCTTTAATGGCTGATCAGTCAAGACGACCACCGGGTGACTCTGAAAATAAGATCTCAATTGCCTGGACGCATGTACCAATGCTAGTACCAATTTCTCCGCATCTGAGTACCTCACTTCAGGTCCATATAAGGATTTGCTGGTGAAATAAATCGGCTTCTAGAGTGAATCATGTTGCCTAACCAAGACAGCACTAATGGCCTCATCACATACTGATAGATAGAGGTATAACACTTCTCCTTCTTGTGGAGATGTCAGAGTCGGCAATTCCAACAAATATTTCTTCAATTCGTCGAAAGCTTCCTGACAATCTGCCCCCCAATGAAATGGTGTAACTTTCCTTAAAATTTTAAAGAAAGGCAGTGCACGATGTGCTGATCGTGAAAGAAATCTGTTCAACGCCGCTAACCTTCCAGTTAATCTTTGAACTTCTCTAACATTGGTGGGTGGTGGCATCATCTTCAGTGCATCTAACTTGTCTGGATTGGCCCTGATTCCATCCTTAGAATCATGTAACCCAGAAATTTCCCTGACCTAACACCAAAGGTGCATTTCTTGGGATTCAGCTTCATTTTGGTATTTCGAAGAACTTCACAGACTTCTTTGACATTTTGTAAATATTGATCTAAAGACCTGTTTTTGATCAATAAGTCATCAACATAAACCTCCATAGACTTGCCTATCTGATCATGGAAAATTCGATTAACGCCTACGGTAGGTGGCACTGCATTCTTCGGACCCAAACGGCATGGTAACATAATAATATGTGCCAAATTCGTTATGAAAGCCGTTTTCTCGCATCTTTTGGGTCCATGAATATCGGTGATACCCTTTATATGCGTCCAAGAACCCAAAAATCTCAAAACCCACGGTCGAATCCACCGACTGTCAATTCGGGTGAAGTGTAGCTGTCTTTAGGGCAAGCCTTGTTCAAGTCCGTAAAGTCTACACACATTCTCCAAGATCCATCTGACTTCTTCACTAAAACCGGATTGGCTAACCATTATGGGTAAACCACCTCCTTGACAATCCCTGCTTGCTTTAACTTGGCAACTTCCTGTTCGATGACTGAGATCTTTTCTGGTGCAAAATGTCTCTTCTTTTGACGATCTGGGGGTCTGTTCTGATCCATATTCAAACTATGGACTATGAACTCTGGTGATAAGCCAGGCATATCATCTGTCTTCCATGCGAAAACATCTCGGTATTCTCTGAGCAGGTCTGTTAACGCTCTTTTATGGGGGTCCGGAATCCATGAACCTATACTGACCACTGACTCTGTTCCCGGTTCTCCGATCTGAACAGACTCGGTCTGATCTGCAATTACCCAAGTCTTCTCTTCTTCTGGCAATAGCACTTCAAGAGTTACCTGTTGAACCAACTGTTTCTCACCAACTACAGATGTGTAACATCTCCTGGCTATTTCCACATATCCTTTAAATTCAACCGATCCAGAACCGACATGAAATTTCATACTGTTGTGGGCTGGGGAGATAACCGCTCACAGATCGATGATTGCTGGTCTCCCAATAATGACATTGTACGCTGAGGGTGCTTTAACCACAATGTAATTTACCATGAGGGCCCTGCCCTTAGGTAATTTACCATAAGTTGTAAGTAATGTGACCATGCCCATAGGATGGATAGGCGGGCCTGCAAATCCGAACAGTGGTGTGGATACTGGTGTTAAACTGGAATCCTTCAACTTCATGGCCTGGAAGGCCCTGTAATACAAAATGTTAACAGCACTTCCTGTATCGACACAGATTCTTTTCACCCAGTTCTTGTTGATTACGGCCTCAATGACCAGCCCTTCATTGTTGATGACTAGCGGTAGTGGATCCTCTGGTCCATACCTCACTTCTCCTGATACCTTTTGACGTTTACCAGAACTCTGACCCTGATCCGTTTGTCCTGTTGAGCTTACTTCTTTATCCTGGTCTGTCCGCCTGGGACCTCCCATGATCGTGTTGATTTTATTTATTGGACGGTTATCGATCTGACCGTCCTGATCTGGGGAGGGATGTCTCTGCCTTCTTTGTTCGTTGTTCTTATTCCTCTCGTTCTGGTACGGTCCACTCCTAAGCTCTCTGCGCCCCCTACGCTGTTCATTACAAGATCTGTCAGCGACCTCGTCAAGTTGTCCTTCCATAACTGCTGCGTCTATATCCCTGATTAATTCCCTGCATGACTCTGTATCATGACCAACATCCTGATGGAATTTACAGAACTTGGTCTGATCTCTCTTTTCTCTGGGTCCTTTCATGGGAAATGGAGTTCTAGCTATGCCTTTACGTTCCATGATAGCGAGAACTTGTTCCCGTGATCTGTTCAACGGAATCAGGTCTCTGTCCTGCAGAGCACCTCTTTTGCCTAATCTATCGGTTATGGGTGCCTGCACCCTATCCCAAACTGATTTATGCTTCTTGTCAGATTTTTCATCTGCCTTTCCTTTCTTATGATCTCCTTTCTCCAACTCGCGCTTAGCACGATTAGCTTCCTCACCCTGACAGTGCTTGAAAGCAATTGCCAAGCACTCTTCCATAGTTCTGGGATTTTTTCCATTTAATTTTGCATGTAACCTCCCTTCTCGTAGTCCTGCTACGAACGAGGCCACCAGAAACCGATCATCCACATCAGCCACCTGGGTTGATTCTGCGTTAAACCTTTTGATGAACTGTAGAACCGTTTCGTCGGACTTTTGCTTGATACTAAGCAAATGAGTGTTGTTTCTTTGAAACGGTCTCGCAGCGATAAACATACTCATGAACTTCTTCGTTAAAACTGTAAAGCTGGTGATAGATCTGGATGGCAATTGGTTAAACCAATCTCTAGCCCTTCTAGAAAGAAGTGCAGGAAAAGCCTTGCACTTCATTTCGTCTGGAGCATTATACAACTGCTTATGCGTTATATACTGGTGCATATGATTATACGGGTCCTTTGTTCCATCATATGGACTGATTTTGGGTATCTTGAATCCTCGGGGACGGGGGTATGCTTCAATGTGCTCGCAAGGCGAAGCCGGAGTGGAACTCGTCCTCCTCATCTTTAACATTGCATCCAATTCGGCCCTTGCGGCCTCATCAACTTGACGAGTTTTGCTCTTAACAACTTGACCACTGTATTCTGCAGCTTCCTTATAACCACCCCTGTTTTCTGGTGATAAATGCCCTACTCCTCCAAAAGTTTCTACCTTTTCCTTCCCCTTTCTCACACTTTCGAAAAGGACCTGAAAATCTTCATCTCCCATTGTCTTTAATGCATCCACTAGGAGTTGTTTCGCCATTTCCTTAGTATTTGGTCGATCTTCTGGTTGTTTATCTGGATTTTTCTCTGGATCTTGATCCGTATTTTCCGGATCGCGTGAGGAACCTACTAGGTCCTTCCCTAGTTGACCTTTCTTAGATTTCTTGTCTGCTACTCTGTAATTCATCACTAGAAGCAAAAAAGGCCCTCCTTCTAGCACCAATGATCGAACTCAGAATGAAATGAGTAAACAATCGGGTCTTTCTTGTTCTAGGATTATGTAGAGAGTAATTGTTGTTATTGTAATGGACTAAACTTAAGGAATAAGCTGCCTACGTATCCAAATATATATTTGGAATCAAGTCCAACCGTAATTCAGGCGGTTATCCATAAGAGTGGAGCTAGTGGGTGGTTATATAAGCCCCCACGCCTCACGTTTAGTCATAACTGCTCTTTAGTCCAGATGAATATGTCTCCGATCTGGCCTCCTCTGGTCGGGGACCTGCCCTGGTCTGATCAGCCTTCTTCTACTAGTCAGGGACTTGCCCTGATCAGCTCGCTTCCTCTATTCAGGAATCTCCCCTGGCCTGATCAGCCTATTTAAACTGGTCGTAGTGGTACCCAGATCGGGTACAGCTCTGTCCTGTTCTGCCGGTTCGCTTTATATCTGCTTGACACGTGGACTGATCCGGGTCACCCCCAATCACCCATCCTCACCAAACTAAAAAGAGAGATGATTTTTTAATAATAAAAAAAATACGATGAGCGATGTGAAAAAGAAGAACGTAATAAAGGCATTCACATCAGAGGCCCTATTTTTATCCCTAAAATAATATATATCCCTATTTTGCAACATCTCAATTCCAAACACTCCACAACAACATCCATATCTCTATCTTTATACCAAATACCATTAAAATAGAGATAGTGCTCCAAAAATGGGGATATACTACTCATTAGCCCTAAAATAAATAGGGATGAGGCTTCTGATGTAGATGTATTTGAAGAAAATTTCCAATTTCTTTCTCTATTTTATGGACAGAGCACGCTTCTGATGTGAATGCCTTAATTATATCTAATTAAGAATTACCTTTTTTATATAAATCTAAGAATTCTTAGTCATTATTAGTGCAATTCTATTATGTCACTCCCTTAATATACATGTAAACCGCTCAAAAACAATATACATGTAAAAACAAAAAAAAACAAAAAAATTAAAAAAATTAAAAACTTAAATAACAAATAAATAAAAGAGAGAGAGAGAGAGAGGAATGTAAGGAGTACATATGCGAGAAACACGACGATACTATAAAATATCAGCTGTAATGATTAGTTTCCGGCTGAGATGCTCAACTACTATAGCAACATTAATTTTAAATACTACTGTACTTATATTAGGTATATATGGGGAGATTGATACTGGAGATAAACTCACATTCTTTCTTCTCTGCTATCTTAGGATCTCCCATATTATTTTTCTAGCACATTACTATAAAGATAAAAAAAGAAAGATGAGTCTAAAAGGTAAGCTAATTGCAGAGATTGAGATCAAATCTGATGGAGATGTGTTTCATGAGATCTTTAGGTACAAACCGCATCATGTTTCCGACATGAGCCCAGATAAAATCCAAGGTGTTGATCTCCATGAGGGTGAATTTGGAACCATTGGATCTGTCATTTCCTGGAAATACACACACGGTATTTTTCATTTTCTATGTTTCTTTTCTTGCCTTGTCACCTTGTGTTATTTCTGCAGATTACTTTGTGATTAATTTAATAACGTCTTAATTCGTTTAATAGAGGGAAAACCGGAAGTGTCCAAGCAGATTATTGAAGCAATTGACGAGGCAAAGAAGTCTTTAACTGTCAAGGTGGTTGATGGAGATGTCCTTTCATTGTACAAGTACTTTGTCATTACTGTTCACGTTGACACCGCAGGAGAAAACAACTTGGTTACATGGATCTTAGACTTTGAGAAGTTGAACGCAGACACCCCATATCCCTATACTCTGATGCAGCTTGTTCTCGATATAACTAAGGATGTCGAGGCTCATCATCTCAAGTAATGAATTACTATGATTTTATGGAAATATCTTGTGCATGTGAAAAAAGGCCATAATATCTGGCACATGTGAAAAAAAGGTGTGATTTGTGAAGTAATGAATAAATGGAATTAAGTATGAGAAGGTGTGTTTGTGACATGAAATTCTATGGTGTTATGAAGATATATATATTTGGCACATGTGAAAAAGGGTGTGATGTAATGAATAAATATGGAAGTATGAAAGGTGTGAGTAAACTAAGAATGACTGCGTTGTATACTTGAAGCACCAATATATTTTATGCTTGATTTCCCGTGTTCTTTCTAATTGAGATGGATATTCAAGTGCATGGATATAAAATGTTGTGTTTGTTGTATGAATAAAATTAATCGATAGTTTTTTTTTTATTTTGAGATAAAAATTAATTGATAGTTGTGTGGATGTGGTATGGACTTATAATTTGTGTCATTTTCTTTCAAGCCAATGCTCATTAATTTTAGGGTCAATTATTTAAAAGGACTGATTTTCAACTTATTAGGGGTAATAGGACATTCCGAAATCTTATTTAGTTATAAGGACATTCTAATTTCAAGTGGATAAAGAGGAAGAAGGAAAAAAAGGAAGCAAGGGAAAAAAAAAAAAAAAGAAGAAGAAGAAGCGCTCGAAGGGGGGGGGGGGGGGGGGGAAACAACTCAACCCAACGTTCAATCATAAATTTTTTTTTAATTCACCATATTCTAAATGTTATATATTTTGATCTAAAACTCGGATCATCATAATTTTTGCACTAAAATTCATATTTTTTCGTCTTCTTTATTCTAAAATCAAATTTGATATTTTTCCGAATAAATTTCATAAAATCAATTTTTTTCTTCATAAAAATCGACGTGACGCATTGATCACCGTCATGCATTGACCACCTACCCGGATGCATTGGCCACCGGGATCCATTAACCACCCCGATGCATTCACCACCGCGATTCATTGGCTACCATGATGTATTGACCGCCGCGATCCATTGGCAACCTTGATCAGTGACATTTCATTGTAGCGATTTATGCAATGACGTCTCATTGTAGCGATTTATGCAGTGACTTCTTATTGTAGCGATCTATGCAGTGATGTTTTATTGTATCGAATTATGCAGTGACGTGTTATTGTAACGATTTATGCAGTGACGTGTTATTGTAACAATTTATGTATACCTTTGGTTGTAAAAATATGCATTTAAACAAAAAAAAAAACAAAAGAAATACAGTTATTTTACAAAGTTATCGAAAATTTAAACGAACACTAATCAAATAAACCAACATCAATCAAATATTTAAAGATAACAAATAAATAAAGTTACTTTACAAAGTTATCAAATGTGTGTATCAAGTTGTATATGCGGTGACATCAATATCATTGCATCAGTTATCTAATTGTAAATACAGTCATCAATGTCACTGCTTCAGACATCAATGTCACCGCAAAAGTCGTCAATGTCCCCGCATAAGTCGTCAATGTCACCGCATAAGTCGTCAATGTCACCGCATAAAACCTAACAAGCGCATCGCATCGCCGCCTCGCTCTTGTTTTGCATTTCTCCAAATGTGGAGCTTTTAATATGGATAAAAGTACAAGTTTGGTGAAACTACAAAGACTCTTCACTATGACTCTTGTAATAGCCACACGTTGTTTGTGCCCTCCTGATAATTGGATTCATTGTGGAATCCCTCAATTCTTTAACACGATCTTGAATGTTTAGCTTAATGTCCATGCATCATTCATCAATGTCACTGCATCGGACATCAATGTCACTGCATAAGTCATCAATGTCACTGCTTCAGAAATCAATGTCACTGCATAAGTCATCAATGTCACTACTTCAGACATCAATGTCACTGCATCATAAAAAAATTCAATGTCACCAGCGTTTTTTTTTTTTCAGCTCTTCATTTTTTATTTTTTTTCTCCAGCGCTTCAGCTTTTTTTTTTCCTTCCTTCCTTCCTTTTTCTTATTTTTTCATTTGAAATTAGAATGTCCTTATAACTAAATAAGTTTCCTTCTTAAAATTAGAATGTCCTTATAACTAAATAAGATTTCGGAGTGTCCTAAATGATCATTAATTCTCTAACGACGGCTTTATAACTAATTTGCACTTAATTTTATGCTCTTTTGAGATTAAGTAATCATAGTTATTGGGTTTGTCAAGAATATGGCATTAGGAAAGCATAGTTAAAGAACAAAAGTGATATATTTCTCAATAGTTCATTCTTTCATAATAATTCACATACATCAGCACACACACATAGATATACTAACATATCATCATAGAGAATCTAGCTAGATTTTATCCAATCTAACTAACAAGCCAAGTGACACTATTGTAGCATGCCAAGTGTGACACCATATATTCTCTTATATCTTTTCAGCCCCTCTCAAACTAATATGAGGCATTGTCACATTGAGTTTGTCTCTAAAACAATTGAATGCACTCACTGATAGAGCTTTAGTAAAACAATCAGTTATTTGATCTTGTAAAGGTATATGACGAGATAAAGAACTTCCTTGTTGGACACTTGATTTCTGATGTAGTGAACATCAACTTCTATATGTTTTGTTCTAGCATGATACACAATGTTTTGTGCTAGTGCATTTGCCCCTGTGTTGTCACACCAGAGTGTTGGAACAGCAGCCAGCTTGAACCTCATTTCACCAAGTAGCTGTGTGATCCACTTAACCTCAACAGCTAAATTAGCTAAAGCTCTGTATTCTGACTCACAGCTTGATCTGGAGACCACATCTTGCTTCTTTGAACTCCATGATACCCAACAATTTCCCAGATATACACAATATCCTTCAACTGATTTTCTGTCAATAGGACACACTGCCCAGTTTGCATCTGAAAAACCATGCAGTTCCAGTGAACCTGATGGTCTAAAAATCAATCCCATACCAAGTGTTCATGCTACATATCTTAACAAACCCTTTAGGGCCTGCCAATGAACTGTGTGTGACTCTTTGCATAAATTGGCTGAGAGTGTTAACAACAAAGGCTAAATTTGGCCTTGTTAATGTGAGGTATTGTTGACCTCCAATAGCACTTATATAGAGACTTGGATTTGTCATAGGCTCTCCTTGTTTAGGCAAAGCATCAGTTTTCCAGATACCATTGGTGTTGGACAGGGCTTCAAATTGTCCAGCCCTAACCTCTGAAGAAGTTGAGAGGCATAGTAGGACTACGTTAGGTGCAGGCCATCCTTGTTTCTAGTTACCTGCATTCCTAAAAAGTGAGATACAGGACCAAGATCTTTCAAAGAAAACTTGGAATTCAACATATTTATGAACTTATGTATCAGTCGTGTAGAGTTCCCTGTCAACAATATTTCATCCACATATACCAAGGCAAATAACACAAGATTGTCCTTTTTAAACATGAACAATGAGGTGTCTGATTGAGTTTGTGTAAAACCTCATATGACTATCTGATTTCTGAGAGCTTCAAACCAAGCTCTAGGACCTTGTTTGAGCCCATACAAGGCCTTATTCAACCTACATACATACCCTGGCTTGCATGAATCTTCAAAACCATCATGTTGTTCCATAAACACAGGTTCCTGCAAAGGGCCATTCAAAAAAGCATTGTTGATGTCAATTTGGTTAATAGGCCAGTTCATTGACACAACTATGGCCAAGATGATTCTGATAATAAAAGACTTTGCCACGGGGATCGAAGGTCTCTCGTGAAGTCAATGCCATAGAGTTGATCGTAACCCTTAGCAACTAATCTTGCCATGTGCTTTAGAATTGTGCCATCTGGCCTGACTTTCAGTTTAAATACCCATTTATTGCCAACTATATTCTGTCCAAGGCTTGGTTGAACTAGATCCCATGTGTGATTGTTCATAAGTGCTCTACATTCTTCAGTCATTGCCTGTCTCCAATCTGAATTTCCCAATGCCTCTGATATATTAGTTGGTTCAGTAGGGAAAGGTACCAAGCTGGTGGCTGCAGCTGAATAAAGTTTACCTTTGAAAATGCCACTTTTAGATCTAGTTTGCATGTGGTGAGGTTGAGATTGTGCAGGTTGTGGTGGTGGTGGTGGTGATGGTGATTGAGGTTGTGGAGATAACGAGGGTGACTGTGGTGATGGTGATTGTGGTTGTGGAGATAATGGTGATTGTGGCTGTGGTGATGGTGATTGTGGGTGTATAAATGATGATGATGACTGTGATTATGGATTTAGGGTTGGTGAAGATAAACCCTGACTCTTACTGGATGAACTGGATGAATCAATAGATGTAGGTGTTGTTGGTGCTGTAGTAGCAACATGTACAGCATCAGTTCTTCTCTCAAGGTCTATCACATGTTGTTATTGTGTTTGCCCCTCTGGATGAGGCAGACCAAACCAAGGAAGGATAGAGGAGGATGAAGACTCAACTAAAACTTGTCTACGAGGACCTTAAGTAAGACCCTCTGAGAAAGGAAATTGAAGTTCATTGAAAACAACACTGTTGGAGATATAGATTCTACCAGTGGAGTCTAGACATTTATAGCTTTTGTGATTAGGACTGGGGCCTAAGTTGACACATTTGAGGGTGTGATATTGAAACTTAGTGGTTTGAAAAGGTCTAAGATGGGGGTAGGCTGTTCTTCCAAAAGTTTTAAACCTGGTGTAGTTAAGTTTGACATGAAACATACACTCATAAGGAGATTTCATTTGGAGGACAGGAGTATGAGGGCATTGACAAGAGTGACAGCCATTTGAAAACTATGCCACCAGAAAGATAAGGGCATGGATGCTTGAGCAAGAAGGGTAAGGCAAGGTTCAACTATATGTCTATGCTTTCTTTCTGCTCTACCATTTTGAGCATGGTCATGAGGACAGGGATGCCTAAACTGGATGCCTTGGGAATCTTGGATAGCCTGAAAGGGTCTGTATTCTCCACCCCATTCAGATTGGACACATTTAATTTGAGAAAAGAATTGTGTTTTGAACATAGTGTGAAACAGGGTGAAAGTGGATAGGGCTTCAGATTTAGTTTTTAGAGGGTATATCCAAGTAAATCTAGTATGATCATCAATAAAGTGAATATAGTAAAGGTGGCCTTTTGTGGATTTTATAGGAGCAGGGCCCCAAAGATCAGTGTGAATAAGATCAAAAGGTGTAGTGGCATGAGAGCTAGAATTAAAATGACGCAAATCATGAGATTTTCCAAACTGACAAGCATCACAAAACTCAAGGTTTTCATTAATTTTCAAAGAAGGACTACAATCTTTCAAGACATGATTCAAAATAATACTAGAAGGGTGGCCAAGTCTCATATGCCACACATTAGGATTTTGACCAACATTAACAGACTTAATAAACTTAGACTGAACTTTAGGTTGAACTTGACTGAGATGCACAGCTCTAGTGTTGGATTGAAGGGAGATCTAAGGTGTCTTAGCATCCAGATTGGCTATCTAATATAGACCATCCTTGAGATGCCCCTTGAGAAGAATTTTCCATGTTGCTTTGTCCTTGACGAGATAGAAATTAGAGTTAAACTCAACAAGGATATCATTATCAGAAAGATACAAAGGTGTGGTGGATGTGTGCAAGATATTGTGGCCAGTGTGTGCAATCACTAGATTTTCACCATTACCTACTGTCAATGTATCATTACCATTATAGGTTGAATTGAGATTGAGATTAGCCAAAGCAGAGGTCACATGGTTTATGGCACCACCGTCTAGGTACCAAGCATGATCAGCCACAGAACTTGGTGTAGCAACAAATTCATAAGTCTGTCTAGGTCTAGCTTGTTGTTGCACATCCACAGGCTGAAAATCTGTCTAGATCTGTAACTGGTGTTTCAATGGTGGAGTGATATGTCGGAGGTGGATCATCCGCCATTGATTCCGGCGATAGGCTCCGATACCAAGAACAAAAGTGATATATTTCTCAATAGTTCATTCTCTGATAATAATTCACATACATCAGCACACACACATAGATATACTGACATATCATCATAGAGAATCCAGCTAGATCTTATCCAATCTAACTAACTAGCCAAGTGTCACTATTGTAGCATGACAAGTGTGACACCATATATTCTCTTATATCTTTTCAGTTAATAACGGCATATGATATAAAATAATCCATAACGTTTAAGAAGCGTTAGGTTGTTGCAAGTAATGTGTACATTAGCACACCATATTGTTTGTTATATTCAGTGTTTTTCAACCAACAACAAAAGATCATCAGGCAATTTCGACATTCTTCAACAAACACCAAAGTTCATCCGGCAACTTCGACATTATTGAATAAACGCAGGAAATTATCTTCATACCCGGAGTTTTTCAACAAACAAAGTACCCCTTCCCAACAACTAGGAGCACCTCCAAAATAAGAGATCAAGCTAGTCTCAGTGACCCTCGGAGAAATCAAACGAGAAGATCAAGGAAGCACAGAAGCATCCAAGTCCTCTACAACAACCGAATATTATTTGCCATATATATGGAGCTTCTTCAACAACCACTGACGATCATCTGTCATATCCAAAGTTATTTCATAAATACAACATTCTTCCCAACAAATTTTGAAGAGTACCGACAAAGTTTAAGAACATGTCCCGCGACCCTCTGAGAAAGTGTGAAGGTTTTTCTACAAAGATTCAAATACATGAATAGAGAATTTCTAGTATTCTCCTAAGAGTAGCATAAATATGTGAAGAATCTATTTAGCGGGCTTGGTCCGAGTCAGGGTCGGACTGTCGAGCTCGGGGGCGAGCAGGTCGTACACCAGTGCTCCTCACCGGCCTGTAAAGGGCAGGTTGAAGGCTTTGCAGATTGACTCTCTTATGCCTTGACGTGATAAATATCGTTAAGGCGACAGGCGAGCTGGATGTAATCCCGGATCGGCCCGGCATATGAAGGTGCGGACCATATGGGCCGAGGACCATCTGACTTGGGCCTAGAAATAGGAGCCCAATTGATCACTCACAGGCTCGTTTTGGGCTAGGCATATCATATATCTCTGTGTGTGCGCGCGAGAGATTTTGACACTAACCAGAAAAAAAGCTTGGAATGCTTAAGGCGAGAAACAATATCACGTATCTCCACATGTGGAGGGTTAGGTAAAATTACCCATAAAATTTGTAATTTTATCCCTACTCACTCCACATGGGGTGCATGGTTTGATGTCCGAGATCATCTGAACAACACACTTTAAATCTAGTTTAAAAATTGACAGTCTCGATCGTGCCATATCAAATCTCTCATCATGTGGAGGGTGTAGCTAAAAATCACCCGTACGAAATACCAGCTATAATAATTTCATTATTAATGCAATTCTGTTAAGCCACTTTCAAGTATATATGTGATTTTGACATTCAAACAAACGCACACTCACAAAAAAAAGAAATAAAAAAAGAAGAAGAAAAGGGGATAGGGGGGGGGGGGGGGGGGGGGGGGGGGGGGCGGAGGTGTTAGAAGTACCGACTACGTAAGGCGAGAAAATATCAGCTGCAATCATTCGCTGAGTACAGGGCGGCTACACATACTAACAAATGGTTCACTCGACCCGCAAAAAAAGATATTACAGTGAAATTTTTTTTAGGTACACATTTTATATGTTTACCGACCCCCTTATTTTTATATATTGATCCCTATTAATCCGTATTGAACAATAATATATAAAATTAAGCTTAATAATTGTAAAATATGATAAATTTACGACCCGTATCATTAAATTCTCGTAGCCGCCTACAAGCTCAACTACTACAGCAACATTAATTTTAGTAAAGTCATATATAAGCTCACATTCTTTCTTATCTATTATCATAGGATCTTCCCTATTCATTTCTTTCACATTTAATACAAAGAAGGAGAGAAAAGAAAGACGAGTCTAAAGGGTAAGGTAATTGCAGAGATTGAAATCAAATCTGACGGAGATGTGTTTCATGAGATCTTTAGATGCAGACCCCATCATATATCCAACATGAGCCCAGATAAAGTCCAAAGTTTTGATCTCCATGAGGGTGAAGTGGGAGCCGTTGGATCTGTCATTTCCGTGAATTTCTCACATGGTAACAACTTATTTAAGCTTCTTATCAATAATCTTTCATTTCTATGTTTCTTTTGTTTTTGCTTAAAACCCGCGGTATCCGGAACTCACTAGATATGTTTTTTTTTTCTTGCTTTAAGTTATTTTCGCAAGTGGTTGGTTTAATCTTCATTCGGTAATTTAAAGCAAGATATTTACTTCCAAATAATTCCTAGCAAATATTAAGTGAAAAATTATTAGTCCGTCTGAAATATGTTAAAACGATTTATCCATAGATCTAGAACATCTTGATAATCACTAGAATAAAAACCGTAAATTACCTTCGTTCGTCGCCATGATGTTGTTTCCGTCTTCAGATGAGAATTCCAATATCTCTCTCTTTGCCTACAACTGTGATGTGTTCGTTTATTTAGTATGCTTTGTAACGGAATAAAGCATTGTTTTTATAGCAGGAGAGAGTGTCGAAATCCAAATTGACATAGGGTTTTTAGCTTTAGTATCGGCCATCCATCCAGTGGCAGAGCCCGAATCTACGATTAGTGGGGCATAAATTGCAGTCAAACGCACCGGTGAACGCCGTAGGCAGATGTAAGATTTTTATCAATGGGTTCAGTTCTAAAAATAATATCACTGAGAAAGTGTTTTAAAAAAAAATTTGTAGCCCTTAAAAAAATAAAAACTCGTAGTGATATAAATATGAAATCCAGAAGAACGAATCATGTTGACTAACCATACTAAAGAACAAAAGAAATTAGCTTTATCTTTATAGGAAAGTAACAAATTTAGGCATAATATGATGTATGAATATGGTAATTAGGAATTGTAAAATGCGAATGAATATTAGGGATGATGTAAGAGAGATTATAAATATGATTCTTTTTTTTTTATTCCGCATGAATTGAGTTAATAAGAGATATAATGTTCAAAATTCACAAGTAGTAAACAAATTCTAAAAAAAATGAGGAAATGGGCCAGAAGGACAAGAAATGTCATAAATGGGGATGGCATGACAACTTCAATTTTGTGTAATTAAAAATGACAAATTTATAATCAATGGACCAAAATACCCATCTTTTTTCCGGAAAATTTGGAGTAAATGTCATAAATTGTGGAGAGTGAAAATGTCAAATCAATTTATTTAGTAATAATCAATAAAATATAGTTTTTTTTTTTGGTTGAGAAATCAATAAAATATAGTTACAATAAAAAAAATGTAGTAACATAAGAAAAAAATGTGGTATCATATAAAAAGTAGTTACAACCAATGAAATAAAATTATAACAAAAGAGATGTAGTAACACTCGAAAAACAAGTAGTAACAACCAATAAAATAGAAATAGTTACAGCAAAAAAATGAAGTAACATTAAAAAATAGTAGTAAAAACCGATAAACTAGATGTAGTTACAGAAAAAAAAAATATAGTAACACTAATATGGATCGAGTAACATAGTTGGTGTAATTTGCATCAAATTGTGGATGAAGTTAATATTTTGTTTTACATTAAAATAAAAAAATATGTAGTGATATATAATTGATGCGTAAATCATTGAGAATTAATTGACAGTCATAATAAATGATGAAGGAGCATTAAATACATTTTATGAGTATACGACATTTTATCTTCTTTTTTTTTTTTGTATAAATGAGTATTTGGCATTTTTTATATAAAAGAAATAAATGGCAGATTTTTAAGAATCGTAATCGAATGTGAAAGAGATCAGCGCATATCAAGACTTTTAAAAAAATAGTAAAAAGGGTATTGTTGTAAGTTTACGCTATTTTCGTCTTGATTAAAAATCAGTTTTCTTGAATCCTGATGTATTAGTAAATCCGTACTTCTCGAAAACAAATATAAAAAAAATATGCTATGGTTCATAATTGAACCTAAGACGTAAAACCAGAAAGTATTTGTTTTACCAGTTAAGCTAGATCAAATGCTTCATAATTAGCCGACAACAAATTACATATATGAGATTCTATAAAATATTAAGAATTGTCAAATGTATATTAGTCATTTTCAAAATTTTAGGAGGGCGTGCCCCCTTAGCCCCTTTTTAGGTCCGTCCCTGCGTCCATCAAAGCTGAGTTTTAATCGTATCAAAACTCATTTTATATAACCAATAAATAAAATTATTATAACTCCTAGGGAAAACTAATTTCCTATACAACCAGGAAGGAAATTATTCGGGCTCAAACATAATTTTCTTACAAAATAAGCCTTTTTTATTTAACAGAGTAGGGTCTATTTCCTATACATAAGTATGTTGACTTTGTGATTAAAAACGTCTTCATTTAATAGAGGGAAAACCGGAAGTGGCCAAGGAGGTTATTGATGTGGGGATGACTTTATTGGTGATTTAAGTATAATCACAAGCCATTGAGGTTATCGGGGTTTAGTGCAAGGATGGTTATGCTCGTAACGCTATATTATAAGTATGGAGATGCGGAGTGCACGCTTATATAAGTATTTACGTACGAGTGTACGGATGTAAAATGAGCAAGTGGAATTCGTAAAACAAACGGAAATTTGTTTTTGGAAAATCAGTGTCACAGGCGCCAGCCTGTGACACTACGCAGCCTCCTGTGGTGTTTTGCCAAGGCAAAAAGTTGGACAGGTTCATGTTCAGTTTTCTGGTGCTCACAGGCGCCCGCCTGTGGCCCGAAAACTGAATTTTTGGTGTCTCTTGGTCATTTTAAGTGGGTACAACCAAATGGAACCTTTTCATTTGGTGTCTATCACTTAAGGGATAAATTCTCTTGCTCTATTTCAGATCCAAGTGCTATATAAGCAAGTTTACATTGTTAAAAAAATAACAACAAATGTAAGCATCCTTGTTAGTCAATCATATATATCTTAAAAATTTTAAGTGCTCTTTAATCTGTTTGTCCGAGTTAAAGGTTGTTCTCTCGCTTTTGTATCTCACTTAAATATTCATGAAACCCGGGACAAGGTATAAGGGTCGAATAATTTAAGAAGGACGGCGTTTTTCGTGAAAACCTGTGAGGTTCCAAATATCTTCTAAGTTTGCAGGAATTCAAGACATTGTTGATCTTTTATACACCCAAATTACAACATTCTTCTTAAATTATTGTTCTGATCACAATGGTGAATGCAAAGGACTTGATGATGAATTTCGGGAAACTGGACAAGTTTGAAGGCGTTGATTTTCGGAGGTGGCAAAGGAAGATGCATTTCCTTCTCACAACATTGAAAGTGGTATATGTTCTTAGTATTGATATACCAGAAGTTGATGATGATGCACCATTGGAGGAGTTACGAAGGCGGAACAAATGGGAAAATGATGACTACATCTGTCGTGGTCACATTGTAAATGGTATGTCTGATTCGTTATTTGATATTTATCAAAACTTTGCATCTGCAAAAGAATTATGGGATGCACTAAAAACTAAGTACTTAAATGAAGATGCATCCGCTAAAAAGTTTCTAGTTGGAAATTTCATGGAATACATAATGGTAGATACACGGTCTGTAATGGAACAATTCAATGAACTTCAATGCATCTTAGGCCAGTTTGCACAGCACAAGATGGAAATGGATGAAGCCATTTCTGTCTCTAGTATCATTGATAAACTACCACCATCATGGAAAGAATTTAAGCATATGTTAAAATACAAAAAGGAAGAACTCTCCTTGGTTGAACTTGGTAGCCATCTGCGCATTGAGGAATCCCTTAGGACGCAGGAGGATGTGAAATCCAAGGGAAAGGAAGTTGATGAATCGACATCCATTCATGTAATGGAGGCCGGGGAGTGTTCCAAAACAAACAAGGGAAAAGGTAATGGTAAGAAAAATAAACCATTCAAGGCTGGCAACAAAGAATTCGAAAAAAGGCCAAAAGGGGCCTATTGGATTTGTGGCAAAACAGGGCACTACAAGGCCGATTCGAGTGCCGAGTGTGGAAGAACGGAAAGAGTAAGGGTCCAGAATAGGGGTCGAAAGACCAAGGACCACCCAAGCATCAAGGTCGAATATTAATTTTGGTGTTAATTTGGTTGTGAATTATGTGCCATTTATTTCTGAAGCATTCTATATGCGGGATGATGATGTATCATGGTGGATCGACTCGGGAGCAACACGACATGTATGCAAAGATGAAAGCTGGTTTGAAGATTTTGAACCAGTGAATGATGGCTCCATACTAAAGATGGGAAACGAGTCGATGGCTGTTGTAAAAGGCATTGGAAATGTTATTCTAAATTTTAGTTCTGGAAAATTTGTAAAACTCTTTGATGTATTATTTGTTCCGTGCATCCGGAAAAACATTGTATCCGGTGCACTTTTATGTAAATCGGGCTATAAACAAGTGTATGAGTCCGATAGGTTTATATTATCTAAGCATAGTGTGTTTGTAGGATTTGGTTACTTATGTAATAATATGTTTATGCTTAATATTGTAAATAATAAAGTTAATCAAGTTATGCATATTTCGATGTTAATATCTCAAAGTTGTGGCATGCACGGTTAGGTCACGTGCATTATAAACGTATGCAAGTTATGTCTAAAAATGCATTAATTTCGCCGCTTGATATCAATATGGATAAGTGTACTACTTGTATGTTTGCTAAAATTGTAAGACAACCATTTCGTGGTGTTGAAAGATCGTCTACATTTTTGGAACTTATCCATAGTGATTTGTGTGATTTTAATGCCTCACCGTCTTTGGGAAATAAGAAATATGTGATTACTTTTATAGATGATAATACTCGTTTTTGTTATGTGTATTTACTTAATACTAAAGATGAGGCACTTGATAAATTCAAGATTTATAAAAGTTAAGTAGAATTACAATTGAATTCTAGTATTAAACGCTTTCGTACCAATAGAGGTGGTGAATACTATGATCCAACCTACTTCGGGCCGTGTGGTATTATACACGAGGTTACTGCACCGTATACGCCACAACAAAATGGCATTGCGGAGAGGAAGAACCGTACTCTACAAGAGATGGTAAATTCCATGTTATCCTACTCGGGATTGAGTAGTGGGTTTTGGGGTGAGGCCATGTTAATGGCCTGTTATCTACTAAACAGAATTCCTAATAAAAAGAATTCTGCTACCCCGTATGAATTTTGGTTTAAAAGGAAACCAAACTTGAATTACTTAAAAGTTTGGGGCTGTAGGGCGGTTGTTAGACTTCCCGATCTTAAAATTAAAACTTTAGGAGAAAGAGGCATCGATTGCATTTTCATTGGATATGCTACTCATTCCAAAGCATATAGGTTTTATGTTATAGAACCTAGTGATTCCGTGGCTGTACATTCGGTTATAGAATCACGTGATGCTATATTTGATGAGAATAGATTTACATCTATTCCTAGACCAAAGTATATTGCTCCTACGATAGTTGGAGTGGAGAATGTGGAGAATAATGATTCTCAAGTCGAGTCTTCTGAACTTCGAAGAAGTAAGATGGCTAGAATAGCAAAAACATTTCCACCGTTGTTACTTATTTGGTGGAAGGTTCGAGAAATGAAGTTGGATATCAATACTCATATTGTTACAATATTGAGGATGATCCAAGAACATTTTCTGAGGCGATGGAATCTCAGGATGTATCATTTTGGAAAGAAGCCATCAACGACGAGATGGATTCTATAATGGGTAACAATACGTGGATTCTTACGGATTTACCACATGGCTGCAAACCGTTAGGTTGCAAATGGATTTTCAAAAGAAAAATGAGAGTCGAAGGTACGGTTGACCGATATAAAGCCCGGTTAGTTATACAAGGCTTTAGGCAAAAAGAAAGGTATCGATTATTTCGATACTTATGCTCCCGTTGCTAGAATCTCCTCAATCAGGTTATTGATTGCCTTAGCCGCAATTCATAACTTGGTGATCCATCAAATGGATGTTAAAAAAACATTTCTAAATGGAGATTTGGATGAAGAAATATACATGAAGCAACCGGAAGGATTTATTATGCCCGGTAACGAGCATAAGGTATGTAAACTTGTAAAATCATTGTATGGACTTAAACAAGCTCCTAAACAATGACATCAAAAGTTTGATGAGGTTGTCTTGGCTAGTGGGTTTAAACTCAATCAGTCGGAGATGTGTATTTATAGTAGATTTGATGATACCGGCAACGGTGTGATAATCTATCTATATGTCGATGACATGTTGATTTTGGGTACGAACCAAAATCGGGTAGATAAGTGTAAAGACATGGGGGAGGCGATGTTATTCTTGGTATTAAAATTAAGAGAAACCGGGGAGGATTTTCACTAACACAAATCTCATTATATTGAGAAAGTGTTGAAGAAATTTAATTGTGAAAATTGTACTCCGACAAATTCTCCCATGGAGCCTCATGAGAAACTTGGACCTAATAAAGGTGAAACCGTGAATCAACTTGAATATTCACGAGTCATTGGTTGTTTGATGTATGCAATGACTAGTACACGACCGGATATTGCCTATGCGGTTGGGAAACTAAGTAGATATACGAGTAACCCAAGTAATTGTCATTGGAGAGCGGTTGTTCGTGTATTGAGATATCTTAAGTCTACCAAAGACTTTGGTTTGACTTATGTTGCATATCCTTCGCTGATTGAAGGATATTCGGATCCTAGTTGGATATCCAATATAGAAGATCATTCTTCTACTAGTGGATGGGTGTTTGTTTTAGGTGGAGGTGCCATTTCTTGGGCTTCTAAGAAACAGACATGTATATATAGCTCGACTATGGAGTCGGAGTTTATTGCCTTGGCAGCAGCCGGTAAAGAGGCAGAATGACTTAGGAATTTGATTCATGAAATTCCTTTATGGCCTAAACCAATATCACCGATATCTATCCATTGTGATAGCTCCTCTACACTGTCTAAAGCTTAAAGTCATGTGTATAATGGTAAGTCGCGACACTTAGGCATTAGACATAGCACGGTACGTGAGTTGATCTCTCACGGGGTGATATCGGTTGTTTATATGAGATCTCAAAGGAATTTACCTGATCATTTGACGAAAGGATTAGCAAAGGACTTATTACAAAAGTCGGTTGTCGGGATGGGTCTACAACCCGTATAAGTTTCTGATAATAGGACGCCCAATTTCCCTTTGGTACAATGCCTTAGGCTAAATTCAATGTGGTAGGCCTGTTATTGGGAATTTGAGCACATGTATTAATCCCGAAGGTATGTGCTATAAACCTGTGAGGTTAGGTTGAAGTTTTACCTTCTTAATGAGTCTTTTTAAAGTGCTAATGCAGGTGCACGGTAAATTAAAGATTCACCTATATGAGTATGAGGTATGGCCGCTTCGAGGAAAGTTGGGTTAGCTTTCTATATGCTCAAGAATGGATATGGACACAAGGCCGGATTTCAATAAATGTTGTCAAGAATAATACTCTGGAGTAGTCTCAATTCATGTGTATTGTTATGTACATGTATTCAAAATGTGTAAATGGGTTCAATGCTTAGACACACCCCAATACTCGAATATTTGCGTGTAATAGTACTAGGTGGAAATTCATTCTTTGTGATATTTTCATTGAAGCATGAGTTGGTTTATATTATGACTATTGTTTTACTTGAACCAAGGATTACACTTAATTGGGGGAGGAATGTTGGTGATTTAAGTATAATCACAAGCCATTGAGGTTATCGGGGTTTAGTGCAAGGATGGTTATGCTCGTAACGCTATATTATAAGTACGGAGGTGTGGAGTGCATGCTTATATAAGTGTTTACGAGTGTACGGATGTAAAATGAGCAAGTGGAATTCGTAAAACAAACGGAAATTCGTATTTGGAAAATCAGTGTCACAAGCGCCAGCCTGTGACACTAGGCGGCAACGTGTGGTGTTTTGCAAAGGCAAAAAGTTGGACAGGTTCATGTTCAGTTTTCTGGTGCTCACAGGCGTCCGCCTGTCACTCATAGGCGCTTGCCTTTGGCCCGAAAACTGAATTTTTGGGGTCTCTTGGTCATTTTAAGTGGGAACAACCAAATGGAACCTTTTCATTTGGTGTCTATCACTTAAGGGACGAATTCTCTTGCTCTCTTTCAGATCCAAGTGCTATATATAAGCAAGTTTACATTGTTAAAAAATTAACAACAAATGTAAGCATCCTTGTTAGTCAATCATATATATTTTAAAACTTCTAAGTGCTCTTTAATCTCTTTGTCAGAGTTAAAGGTTGTTCTCTCAATTTTGTATCTCACTTAAATATTCGTGAAACCCGGGACAAGGTATAAGGGTCGAATAATTTAAGAAGGACAACGTTTTTCGTGAAACTGTGAGTTTCCAAATATCTTCTAAGTTTGCAGGAATTCAAGACATTATTGATCTTCTATACACCCAAATTACAACGAGTCTTGACATTATACAAGTATTTTGTCATTACTTGTTCACGTTGATACTGTAGGAGAAAACAACATAGGTACATGGATATTGGACTTTGAGAAGTTGAACGCAGACACCCCATAGCCCTATACTCTGATGGAGTTTCTTCTCGGTCTAACTAAAGATATCGAGGCTTATCATCTCAAGTAATAATGAATGACTATGATTTTATGGAAATATGGAAGTATGAGATGATATGTATGTGACACGAATTACTATGGTTTTATGGAGATATATGGCACATGCCAAAATGGGTGCGATGTTATAAATAAATGGAAGCATGAGAAGGTGAGATATCTTTTATTTTACTTAATCATATCCAATGGAAATAATATTGTACACTTAATTTCCCGTTTCATTTGTAATTGAGATGATACCCTTATTTTCTCGGACGCCACAACTGAGGCAGGCCAATCAATTATGGAGTTGCTTTGGATACTTATGATGGCTTTCGGGGAGAAAATCAACTTAAATAAATCTAGGGTCTACTTCGGTAAGAGCATTAATATGGGCTGCAAAGAAGCTCTTTCTTCTATCCATAATATCCCTCTCGGGGATGAAAACGGAAAGTATTTAGACCTTCCTTTAATCATCGGCCGCACAAAAGCAGAAATCTTCTCATATGTTAAAGAAAGAGTGAACAAGAAATTAAACGGTTGGAAAGGCAAGTATCTCTCCTCAGCAGGAAAAGAAGTTCTCATAAAGGCGGTAGTTCAAGCGCTCCCTCAGTACAGAATGCAGTGTTTTATCCTTCCTAAGAAGATCATTTCTGAATTGGAAAGTTTGATGAAAAAGTTCTTCTGGAGCAATACAGACGGAGACCGGAAAATACATTGGATGGCTTGGAACAAGTGCTGTAAACCGAAGATGGAGGGGGGGGGCTAGGCTTTAGAGATCTTAAATGTTTCAATGCCGCTCTTTTAGCAAAACATGTTTGGCACGTTCTATCCGACCCAGGAACACTATCATCCCGAGTTCTTAAGGCGAAATATTTTGCAACAAAGGACTTTGGAGCTGCTACTATAACAGCCCGCCCATCAGCGATCTGGTGAGGTATTCTTCACAGAAGGGACCTACTTTTTAAAGGACTAAGATGACGGATAGGAAATGGAAGCATAGTGAGCATCACAAAAGACTAATGGTTGCCACTCCCTCGTACCTTCAAAGTCCACCCAAAAGACGATTCAATGTTGTCAGAGAAGGTAACCAGGTTAATTAATTCTTATACTAGACAGTGGAAACACACTTTGATTAAAGAAATGTTTTGGCCATATGAAGCTGACAACATTCTATCAATGCCTTTGTCCCCTCGAAACATTGATGATAAATTGATATGGCACTATACGAACAATGGCATTTCCTCGGTGAAATCGGCGTATCACCTAGCTCTACAATTAAAGACTCAAGAGGCTGAATGATCACTCGCAACCACCTCACAGCCATACAAGAGAATTTGGATATCCTTGTGGAAATTAAAAGTAAATCCAAGAATCATACATTTCTGCTGGAAATTCCTAACTAACGTTTTACGTATTGCGATGGGCCTTCACTCAAGGGGTATCAGCGATGGTATGTGCTTAGCTTGAAATAGAGAGAAAGAGACAATGACGCACTGTTTTTTTGATTGCGTCATGGCAAAATTGGTGTGGAGCGAGTTCCCAAGGAGACATTATTGTACATCCCTCAATTCTGAGTCAATGCAAGACTTCTTCGAGCTGTTGGTTGACAAAGAAAGTGGCGAAGCAACGGCAAAAATTATTTGTGTTTTATGGTGGATATGGAAAAGTCGATGCAAATTAGTGTATGAGAAGCAACCAACTCGCCCTGATTTGGTGTTGGCCCTCGCCGAGTCCGAAGCTAAAGCATATTTAGAAGCCCAAGTTGGCCTTGCTTCCTTCCTTCCCAGCCAAATCTTAAGAGTTGGGAATCTCCACAAGACCCAATGGTAAAGTTTAATGTTGACGCTGCAACTAGAGAAGATACAATAGCTATTTGAGGTAATTTGGGTAATCATCGTGGTGACCTTCTATACAGTTTTTCAATGAAGTTAGATGGAAGGTATGAGGTAGCGATAGGTGAGGCTCTCGCGATTCACCAAGCTATCGTTTTTGCTTTAACATGGGGGTTATTCAAAGTGTCGTCTTCGAAGGAGACTCTCGACGTTGTTCCACAAGTTAACATCGGATGAGTTGGATTTATCTCACTTGGGAAGTATCATTGATGATTGGAAAGTAATGTTCCCTGTTTTTTCTAAATGCTTTTTCTCTTTTGTCAAGAGAGAAGGAAATACTCCAGCTCACCTCTTGGCAAATGAAGATCTTTTTTTGGTAGGACTTAAACAATGGGGCTCTACGGCGCTCGCGAATATAATCATGGCTTGCTCTCTCGATTTGGTGAAATAAAATTCCTTCTTCTTCTCAAAAAAAAAAGTACATGGATGTAAAACGTTATGTTCGTTGTTGTATAAATAAAAGTAATCGATTGTTGTGTGGATGTGGTTTGGCCTTTTTATTTGTGTCATTTTGATTCAAGGCAATGCCCATTTTATAGTACTCTTTTAGGATTAATTAATCATAATTATTGTGTTTGTCAAGAATATGGAATTAGTAAAGCCCAGGTAAAAAGAGCATATGTTATAAAAAAAATTATATATATATATATATATATATATATATATATATATATATATATATATATATATATATATATATAATACAGAGATCCTTTGTATTACATTTTTCGGTTTCTGATCCATCTTCAATATCTTCACACCCCATTGGTGACTTGCCAAAATCCAAATGCATTGACATCTAGCTAGGTTTCATAAGATCAAGATCAACAAGAACCCTAGCAGTTGAAGGACGTCGTAGGTCTAACGTCTTGTCAATTCTATATTGATAAATTTATAATAATTTTATATTGATCAATTTATATTGATCCATTCGTGAATTCAAGCCCGAGACTCGTTACTTAGTGAAATGTTGATTTCAAACTCGATATTGATTGACTAGTATTGAATTCAAGTCCGATGCTCGTTACTTAGGCAATTGTTGATTTCAAACTTGATATTGATTGATCAGTATTGAATTCAAGCCCGATGCTCGTTACTTAGTGAAATGTTGATTTCAAACTCGAGATTGATTGATCATTATTGAATTCAAGCCCGAGACTCGTTACTTAGGAAATTATTGATTTCAAACTCAAGATTGATTGATCATTATTGAATTCAAACCCGATGCTCGTTACTTAGGCAATTGTTGATTTCAAACTCGAGATTGATTGATCAGTATTTAATTCAAGTCTGATGCTCGTTACTTAGTCAAATGTTGATTTCAAACACGAGATTGATTGATCATTATTGAATTCAAGCCCGAGGCTCGTTACTTAGGCAATTGTTGATTTCAAACTCAAGATTGATTGATCAGTATTGAATTAACGAGTAGTGCTTTTCAAACCTTAGGCTCGTTGATTTTAAGTCAAATGTTGATTTCAAACTCGAGATTGATTAATGAGTAATGATTTTCAAACCCAAAGCTCGTTACTTTTAAGACAAATGTTGATTTCAACATCGAGATTGATTAACGATTAGTGATTTTCAAATCTGTGGCTCGTTACATATAAGTCCATTGTTCATTTCAACCTCGAGATTGATTAACGAGTACTGGTCTTCAATCCCGAGGATCGTTACTAGCTTATATGTCAAATGTTGATTTCAAACTCGAGATTGATTAATGATTACTGATTTTCAAAACCCTTAGGCTCGATAGTTATAAGTCAAATGTTGTTTTCAAACTCGAGATTGATTAATCAATATTGATTTTCAAACCCTTATGCTCGATAATAATAAGTCAAATGTTGATTTCAAACTCGATATTGATTAATAAGTAGTAAATTCAAACTCAATGCTCGTTACTTATAAGTCAAATGTTGATTTCAAACTCGATATTGATTAATAAGTTGCAAATTCAAACTCAATGCTCGTTACTTATAAGTCCATTGTTCATTTCAACCTCGAGATTGATTAACGAGTCCGGTCTTCAATCCCGAGGATCGTTACTTATATGTCAAATGTTGATTTCAAACTCGAGATTGATTAATGATTACTGATTTTCAAAACCTTTAGGCTCGTTACTTATAAGTCAAACTCGAGACTCGTTACTTATAAGTCAAATGTTGATTTCAAACTCGAGATTCATTAACGAGTAGTGATTTTCAAACCCGATGCTCGTTACTTTTAAGTCAAATGTTGAATTCAACATCGAGATTGATTAATAAGTAGTAAATTAAAACTCAATCTCGTTACTTATAAGTCAAATGTTGATTTCAAACTTGATATTGATTAACGAGTAGTGAATTTAAAATATTAAATATAATTTTTAGATACAAAAATATAATTATTAAATATTAAATAAAATTTTTAGGTTAAAAATTTGAATTTTAAATATTAAATATAATTTTTAATAAAAAAAAATCATTTTTAATAAAAATTTCATTTTTAGGGACGACATTTGTCGTCCCTATTAAATAAATAAAAATTCAAATTATTTCATGAAATTTTTGGTGGGAAAAAAAAATTAAAAACAAGGACGACTTTGTCGTCCCAAAAGAGTTTCCCGGGTAAAATTTGCCACTCTGGAATCCACGTGGAAGGGCGGGAAATTTAAGGCTTATTAGGGACGACATTGTCGTCCCAAAAAATAAAGAATCGTCCCGAAAGATTTAACTTTCTCATATTTAATTAATCGAACGTTGACCGATCTTTAGGGACGACAAATGTCGTCCCTAAAGGTACGGTCTCTAAAAACCTAATTTGTTGTAGTGTCAATGACCCGATTTTCCAAATATATGCTTATTGAATGGCCACTTGTATTGTCAGGGTTAAAATTTGATTACCAAGGCATTTCACAAAGCATCACTTTAAATTACCAAGCATTTTGCCTTGGCAATACCAATTTTTGCCTTGCAGAAGGCGAGGACGACTTATGCATCTCGATGAACCGAACGGTAGTCTTTGGGAATGTAAGGCCCAGTACTGGATAGAGGCTCCTTCGGCCCATTTGTTGAGACTATCCGAAGTAGACTTTCAAGTGACACGTGTTTGAGGTTGGGTCATACCCATATCTGTTTACAAAGAACCTTCAAGTTGCTTTCCGAGATGAAGAAGTCCAATTTGCCTTTTCAAGTGGATATATAGTTGTCTCATATTTTGAATGGAAGATGATGATGATCCTCTCAGAACAACAACAAAAGATTTCGTTTGTTGTAGCATATTCTCCTAATCATCCAAAAAATATCGGTAGGAAACCCTAGAGGCTAGGGTTCCACCTACTTTTCTTGTCAAGCTGAAGGATGAAAATTAAACGGTGTAGAATTGTAGACCAGCAAGTAATTTATATTTCTCTCATCTGATTTCCAACAGCTGTGAGTAGGATTTTCTAGTTAAACAAGAAATTATTTATTTCCTACAAGGGTAGTCTTGGTATACTTCCGATTTAAAGAAGATAAATTAGATTACTTTTGAGTATATAGTTATTGAAACCCTAAAACATAAAGATTACTTACTAGGCTAGAAGTCTTGAAGATCGATGACTTAAGGTGTTGTAACGGATTACAAGTGAAGACACAGAAATAGCAGCTTAAATAACGTAAACAATCAAGAAAGAACATAAACAACAAAAACACATAGATTTGACATGGTTTTTAGCATTGTGCCAACTACTCCACAGGCAGAAAATGAGATCTTTTATTATACATAGAATTACAAGAAGATTTTCACATGCTTTTACGTTACAATGAATGCTGATATTTATAGCTTTGGAAACAAACCCCTAGCCGCCATAATGACTTTTGTCAGAATTCCTATAAATACACCAGATGTGAAGTCTACTTAGCTGACTTCACCATACGTAACCAACTCAAATACAAAGTGTGAGATCTTTTTTTTTTTTGGGTGGGGATGGGTCCTTAAAAAAAATTCTTGGGTTGATTGGAAAAAGTTGCAAGCTCCGAAATCTTTGGGGGGCATCGGTGTGGGTGGCCTTAAGGTGCAGAATTTGTCTTTGCTATGTAAATGGTGGTGGAGGTTTATTTCCGAACCAAATGCTTTATGGAGGAGAGTGATAGTGTCTATTTACAGGGTTGAGGGTGCTTGGGAGGAGGACGGAGTTCGACTGGGAGGGGGTGGTTAGAAGGGTATTGTGGGGGCTGTTAAAATTGATAAAAAGGCTGGGGTTGTTTTGTTGGGGTCGGAACGTTAGGTGGTGGGAGATGGGAATAAGGTAAGATTCTGGGAAGATGTTTGGGTGGGTAGCAGCCCTTTGTGTGTTGCATATCCTAGACTATATAGGTTGTCCTTGGTCAAATGTGGTGTTGTTGGAAGTGTGGTTAAATGGGTTGAAGGCAGTTGTGTTTTTCAGTGGCCTTGGAGGAGGAAGTTGAGGGGTTTTGAGGAGGAGGAAGTAGGAGAGTTGGAGGAGGTTATTAAAGTTGTTTGTGGAAATGCAGTACAAGGGACAAATTGAGTTGGAGTCTATGCTCCAATGGCGGTTTTTCGGTGGCGTATTTGCGTAAATTATTAGAGGAGGAATTTTTTAAATTTGCTTTCTCGGCTAATGAGCGAGTGGCAAAGTGGAACAAGTTGTTACCTTCGAAAGTGAAACTTTTCATGTGGAGAGCTAGCCTCAAAAGAATTCCCACAAAACCGAATCTTATGCTTCATGGTGTCAGTTTGCAGGATTCTTTTTGTCCGCTCTGCTATGAATTTGAAGAATCAGTTAATCATCTTTTATTTGCATGCGATGTGACTCTTTTGATATGGTCTCATGTTCTTAGTTGGTGCAAGTTACCTAGGCTAAATGTTTTCTCATTTAGCGACTTATTATTTGTGACACTTGGAAATTCTTAATCGAATTTGGTTTATACTTTGTGGTCAGTTATAGTTGGTGTCACGGCATGGGAAATTTGGATTCATAGGAACAAAGTCATTTTTCATTCTCAAGTTTTGAATCCGGAATTGATTTTCAGAGATGTTCAGAGGCTTTCCTTTTCATGGTTATCAAATTTTAAGGGTCTCAGGAAATTTGAGTGGGTGGATTGGAAAGCAAATCCGTTGTTGGCAGCATCATAACTTTTAGGAGCTGGGAAATGGTTTATTTTGAAATGGTTCTAGCAGTTTCTTTTGTTATCCATTTGGTTATCCATTTGACTGGGGTTGATCCCGATGTGTTTTGATTAGATATGTGTGGCTTGATAGTTTAGTTGTTTTTATTTTCTTAAACCAAATTTTGTAATTTTTTTAGCATATTGCTGATATATGAGAAGTTCCTGGCTGTTCAAAAAAAAAAACTGACCATATAACTCAGCTGAATAACACTTCAGTTGATCTTCCAAGGCTTAAACACTTCAACTCATCTGACCATCACTCTGCCGAACTTCCCTGACTTCAGCTCTTCCAAATTTAGACGCAGAGATCAAGTCATCTAGTCTAACAAATCTCCACATTGACTTGAAATCTTGTTCAAACAGATTGTATAAACAGATGTAATGTACCGGATGCATTCGTCAAAGCCGGATGTACAGTACCAGACTTCTCCTTTAATATCTCAGCTGAACATCACTCTAGCTGAGTTTTCCAGATTCATATTAATAGCTCCAGATGTTGAGCAAATCAAGACACGGCTAAACTTTCCCTTCTGAACAGACTTGGTGAGCATATCGGTAGGATTTTTATGAGTGTTGATCTTTCTCACCTGCATTTTCTTCTCATTTCACAAAAAAATGAGACTTCACATCAATATGCTTGGTTCTCTCATTGTGAAACTAATCCTTAGCTAAACATATTGCACTCAAACTATCACAATATATCTCAGCTTGATCCTGATGCACACCCAAATTACTGACTAGTCCCTCCAACTAGATTCCCTCATTGGTTGCCTCTATAAGTGCCATGAATTATGCCCCAGTGGTTGATAATGTCACTGTTCCCTGTAAAGTTGCTTTCCAACTGATTACAGAGCCCTCAAAGTGAAAACATTACAAGTTATAGACTTTTTGTTGTCCACATCACTATTGGATATGCAATACCGAATCAGGACCCGAAACGCGGAAAAAACCGTTCCGGAAAATTTCAGACCAAGCCGCAATGTGAACGATATAGACAAGGCTCAGGTTTTTCTGTTTTTACAAATCGTTGAGATCACATCTAATTCACATGATTGATCGAGACACTCGATCATACACAGCGGAAAATACGAATTAAATTCATTTACGATTTTACCGCAATTTGAAATGCATAATTAATTAATCTAATCTACAAGAATATTTGAAGATGTACCTAACCAAAGAGGAGCCACAGTATTCCAAGTTGTATCTCCCAACGACGACTGGTGGGTGTCGATACCATATTGGAGCCTCCTTGAATATGTAAAAGAAGAATCCTATGTTTTACTTCTCCGAGTAGCTAGGACAATAAACTAATTTTGGGAAAAATAATATTTTTTTGGGAGAAACTCTCTGTATATAGGAAGATACCAAGGCTTGAGAGTTTATCCATTTCACAAGACAATTATATTTTTGTTTATGGAAAAGATAATATTTATTTATTTTATAAGAAAACAAATTTCTTATTTATGCATTGTTTTTATGGATAAAAATAATAATTTCTTTTTATAAGAAAACAAATTTCTTATTTATCCTTTATTTTTATGGATAAAAATAATAATTTCTTTTTATAAGATAACAAATTTCTTTTTTTTATCCATAATTTTTTAATAAATAAAATATAATTACACCTTGAGACATAATTCAGAAAAATTATTTTCCCAAATAATTCAAAATAGGCGCAATTTATTTTGCCCGCGAATAATAGAAAATGTCTTTTTTGTTTTACATATTATTTATCGAACAAATAATAATTTCGCATATTCATTAAATAGACCAACTATCTAATAAATCATCGAGGCTCCACAATACAAGAATTCACTCGCGTGTTAGGAGTTAATCCAAGAACCAAGAATCTATAACGAGTAGCTCACATAACTTGAATAAAATATTTATCAAACAAAATATTTTTATTCAACTTATTAATTTCGGAATTGCGCCATCATAAATCAGAAACTAAACTCTATCGATTATAGATATTTCAAATTCTCAATATGTCGAGTCAAGAAGTGTCCATTGGTATAATCATCAAATACATACTAACCCTATGTAGATTATCCGTAATAAAGCGGGGAAAGTTTCGTAAACCTTCTTTATTACATCGTATCTTTATTTATCATTAACCTATTAGTGATCAATTAGTTCAAAACCAATACGGACTCATCCGAACGATTAGTTTCTTGGATTAACATATAAGGGGGTTGCCTTTCTACTTACCGCAAGAAGGAATTGATTCCGTATTCGTGAAACACATTGCCAACTACTCATTCCCGATTGTGTGCCAATGTGAAAGTGATTCGGACTGCTCCACTTAGCAATCCTTAACGAACACATCAAACCCTTTCTTGAACAAGCAGGAGTCTACAATCATTTCAGAATTAAGGTCAATCCATAGATGATCATATTGTGATTCAATAAAATTTCTCAATCACGGAATTATATGAGAAATTCACATTAAATCGTCTAGTCCTATATGACTACGTCATATATAAATGTCTCACTTAGATAACCGATATCAACGTTCCGGATAATATGATCACACCATAAAGTGTTCTAGGCACATTAATGGTTGTTTAATTCATACACCCCAGACATTAATTAATTTCACCACAGACTATAACGAGTCTATCACCATAAACTTAATCCATATATGTGATACACGCTAGGTTATATGGCTACATATGATACAAGTTAGGGTTTTCATTAGTGTATTACTTATAAGCACAAAGCAAATAATAAGATGATAAATGAATATGTCATTTATTAATAATAAAAACAATAACAAAGATTATCTTTTCCTTACAGGAAAAAATAAACCTAGGGTGATTTTCCTCTATAAAGAGAGTTTCTCCCAACACATTGGTATAAAATATTCTACGCCACTTTCCACCAAAATGGGAAAAAAAAAATTTAGTTTCTTGTCCTAGCAATTGGGAGAACAAATACCTAGAGTTTTTTCTTGTGCATATTTAAGAAGGCTCCAGTACCGGATCGACGTCCATCAGACGTCGCTTGGAGATACAACTCGGAAGAAAGCGGCTTCGCTTCGGTTGGGTAAATGTTCAAATCTCTTGTAGATTAGATTAATTAATTATGTGTTTCAAGTTGTGGTAAAATCGATAACGGATTTCGATTCGTAGTTTCTGCTGCGCATGATCGAGTGTCTCGATCAGTGCCGTGAATCAGATCTTATGTCGACGATCTAGAAAAACGGAAAAATCCTCGCCACGGCAAACCCAAAAAATTTCTGCATTCAGGTTTTTCCGTGTTTCGGATTGTGATTCGGGTTCCCGCATATCCAGCATGTGGTATCAGAGAAAGGTTAAAAGCGATTTTTGATTTTGATTGAATAATTAGTTAATTAGGAGTGGAATTGCGTCTTTTATATATTTGTTATATATATTGCGTGGTTGAATGTTTTGGTTGACGAGATGGATTGGGTGTTTTGTGTACCCGTTAGATCTTTTGTAGCAGGGCACCACATTGTAAATTATTGTTGTATTTTATTTTTCTGAGTAGAAATAGAATAGATATCAATTTTTTTTTATATAATATGCGTTGCGAAAGTTGTTGGGCGAAGAACGTAGCGAGAGACGAATTTCTAGGGCGCATGACGAACCAAAAAAATCCCCGCCGCACCCAAGTCGTTCTCGCTTGTGGCGAGGGTCAAAAAAAAAAATTTCGCCGAAGGGATCCAGGTTCGTGCAGATTCAGAATATGGTGCCCGGTTGAATTCGAAATCAAAGACTCAATGAATCTTTTCATTTTTTTAATTTTTTTCATAGATTAGATACGTGGGGTACCAACCAATCCATCTTTGTCGTTTACTTTTTCAGATTTTTTTTCTTTGGTGATTATTATTTGATATAACCATGCCATAACATGTCATGCGTCATATTCATATATTCCACTTCTAGTCTTGCATAAATGTAGATAATTAATTGACATTGATTATGCATGCATGAACATGTAATTAATTTTGATTAATTTTTGTACTTCACTAAATGAATTGAACAAGGGAATTTTATCGGGATATAAAATTCTAATGATGAAAATTCATTTAGTGTCTAAATTTTTTTCATCATGAATTATTGGGATTAACTAAAATTCTTGGAGAATTTTATTTTGTAGTGTCTACGTAAAGAATCTTGATAAGTCCAAGAAACTAGAAAGTCGTGAATAAAGTGACACAAGTTAGATGGTATTTAAAACCAATGAACTAGTGGGAGGATTTAATAAATATTCATGATTTTTTGTTTTTTTTGGATGTTTATAAATTTTTTACGAAATCCCGATAAGAATACCTAGTTTTCAAAATAACGAGTGGGTACGAGAAAAGGTGACAACCGACCCCACGACCTCTACTATTGACATAAGCACTTTGTGAGAAAATGGTGATGTCTCATGTCGCTTTGATTTCGGGCTTATTCATATGGACTTCACCGCTATCAAAATTCAAGGCTTGGTTTCCGAAAATTACTTATCATTGCGTACATGTTGATGATGAAATTTTCATTTGCTATGCCGACATTGAGGATGAAAACAACTCTTCCCATAACAAAGTCATAAGTGATAAGGAAACCTCTTCACAAGCGAGAAGATCCATCAATCAAGGTCGAATTCACTTGAATTTTCGAGATAACCTTTACAAATGATGACATGCTTTTGAAATGATCGTCCATCGTTCGTGACGGTATCCACACATGAACAATAAGCGATTTGTGTTCTACTTGACGGAGGATATGCCATTAACATTTTGCACTGCATGTAATGAAAAGCTTTAGAATCTATATGGATGAGCTCAGCGTCAATCGCTTGATGATTTAAGGATTCAACAATGGGGGCAAAGTGCCACTGGATTAATAAGACGTGATCTTAATTGATGACATGTCTTCTAGTGCATTTCCACGTGATTGATGCCCAAACATCTACATACTTTTAGGAAGGCCATGGCTCCAAGATAATTGAGATATTCCTTTCATACTACACCAATGCTTCAGATATTGATGGAATAGAGTGATGAGAAAAGTCGTTGCAAAGTTGCAAGCCCATCACCGAGGCTGAATTATTGAAGCATAAATGCAGACTGATAAAGTGCAGGTCCATATCAAGAACTAATACAAGCCTATAATACAATGCATGTCTAGAATACAACTCCAGAATGAAGATACATCACATGATTAGCCCATGATTATTCAAGTATGAAGATAATCCGCAAAAAATTAAGGAACATTATCAAGAATTCAAAAGCATTTGATGAGATAAAGACAAACCTGCTTAAGTGAAGCATATCATCAAACAATTGGTGTTCACCACAAATCCGATAAGATAAAGCTGCAAACAAGAATTTGAAACAATTCAGAAAGCTGCAATTAAAGAGATAATGTAGAGATATGATTACAATTTACAATCGAGCTGGAAGTGTGAAGTGATTAGGAATCCTAGAGTTATTTGCTTCCTTTCAAAAGTGTTACCCATTTTTAGTGTTTATTTCAAAAATAACTTGTAATTATCCAAAAATCAAGATCAGAAAGTTCTATAAATGTGCACTAGCAGTACAACAATGTAATTATCGAAGCAGAAACATCAATAAAGATATATTTTTCTTTACCATTTTTCTCTTTCTTTTCTATTTTTTCACATGGTATAAAAGCCTATTGGTGCTTGATCACCATCAAAATCGTATATACATCACGTCATCTCTGTCATTAAACATCAGTAGCTTCATCTCCCTGAAATGAACATAAAAAAAAAACTATCATTTATGGCGTGATCAAGCTCTAGCCCTAGTAGAAGGCTAAAAGACAATTTTGGTCCTCTAACTACACACTTTTTCGATTTTGGTCCTGGTTTTTTTCCGGCGACAATTTTAGTCCTGTAAGTGGTCATTATTTTGCAAAAATAGTCCTGAACGCCGGAAAGACCACTTACGGGACTAAAATTGGTCTTTTCCGGCGACAATTTTAGTCCGTAAGTGGTCTTTCTGCGACAATTTTAGTCCGTAAGCGGTCTTTCCGGCGTTCAGGACTATTTTTGCAAAAAAAGACCACTTACAGGACTAAAATTGTCGCCGGAGAAAAATCAGAACCAAAATCGAAAAATGTGTCTAGTTAGAGGACCAAAATTGTAATTTAGCCCCTAGTAGAAAGTTAGGATCTGGTTGGCCAATTAAACGAAGAGACCCCTGCACATGATCAGTTCATTTCATCCAATCTCGCAACTCCAGGCAGTGAATCCACTATAAAGGCAACAAATCAAGAATATACAAAATGGAAAAGGCCGACGGGTTGCTTAAGGGGTGGCTCATTGGATCCTTATCGAGAAGAATCTCTAGGTCTAATCATTGGACTATTAATCGCTCAAGATGTATGGGATGCACTTAAATGTGCATATGCACAAGATTCACAAGAAATGGAGTCTTACTTGAAGCGACGGATTACATATCTCAAGAAAGAGGATGATAAAAGTATCACGGATCATATTCAAAAATTTAAAGGCCTATTGCGGATCCGGAAAAGGTCCTGTTTTTCACTAACTTTGTCTTGGACATCAATATGAAACCTTTACAACCACTATGTTAAAGCCACCAGACCTACATATATAGAGTTGGTTTCACTCCCGCAAAACTTTGATCAAAGAAGTCTATGGTTCTCAAACAAAGTATAAGAAAGCCAATCCCTTTCTCATATGGATTTCTACGGGAAGAAACCACAACAAAGCAAGGTGAAGGACCTCTAAAATTCAACTCCACGGGTAGAGAATTTCCTGCTCAACAACACGGGGCACGATTTGAAGGAAATAACACCCAAGGAAAGGTGTTCAGGAAGATGTCTAGGGCAGAAAGAGAGCAATATAAGAATGAGACATGCCAACACTATGGTATTGCAGGACACGTGGCCAAAATCTGCTGGTAATTAAAAGTCACTGAATCAGAAGGATAACATACCAAAGGCATTATCTGCACTAACACTGGACAACACCATAGTAGATACATAGTGGATCTTAGACACTGGAGCCTCCAATCACATGACATGTAATTCATCTATTTTGCATAATCTTGCAGAATATAAATGGTTGGACTCTCTTGTAATAGGCAATGGAGCACAACAAACAATAAAAAGAATAGGAGAACTACATGTATATAATAATAAGTCTCACCCCACTATAGTCAGAAATGTATTATATGTACCTGCTATGACAAAAAAATCTCATCTCTATCAGTCAATTAACTTTGCAATATTCTACAAACTGTTTATTCACTAACCATGACTATGTTATTAAAGAAAAGACAACATGATAGGTTCTGGTGAAAGGGCATCGTAAAAGGGAATCTTTATATCATTCCTAGCAAAGTGGAGTCATTTTTCTCTCAAACGTTTAAGTCATGCACAGCAAAATTATGGCATCAAAGGATAGGGCATATTCAATTTCCTACAGTTCAATCCTTGAAGAATAAAGGCCTCATTGAGGTATTAGGCAAAAAATAAACAGGAGCATTTATGTGAAAGTTGCCAATTGAGCAAACTCATCAAGCTTACTTTCAATAATTCTGAACATACTAGTTCCTGTAGTTTTGATTTAATACATTGTGATTTGTGGTCCCCTGTCCCTGTACATTCTTTAGGGATTTTTAATATTATGCTTGCATGGTTGATAAACACAAGTAAATTTTTTTTGATACATTTATTGCTTTTGAAAAATATGTGTTTAGACAATTCAATAAACATATAAAATAGTTCCACTCGATGGGCCGGGGAATTCATTAATAAAAAACTTATTAAACACTTTTTGGATCATGGCATAGTCCATTTAATCTCTTGTCCCCACACTCATGAACAGACATGTGTAGTTGAAATAAGACATAGGACCATTTGGGAGTTAGGGTTAACCATGCTCTTTCACAGTAGGAATCCCCTATATCTTTTGGTAGAAGCTTTTTCCATAGCAGCTTATACTTTAAACAGATTTCCCTCCACTACCTTACCACATGTTGTTTAATAGAACCCCAGATTATACCACTTTCAGGGTCTAGATGTTACCTCTACACATGAGACACTAAGAAACATAAATTTGAGCCCAAGACTCTGCCTTGTGTGTTTGTAGGCTATAACAATCAATACAAAGGATATAAATGTTATCATCCCCACACAAAAAGATTCTTCATGTCTAGGCATGTTACCTTTGATGAAACCTTTTTCCCATATCACCAGAATCACACCTCATTCAATAAGGACTATGTGCTTGACATATTTGACTCATGGTCCTCTCCCACCAATCAGAACATTCCTCCTACAGGACTTATTCCAGAAATCACCCATAGAACTACCTCAGATACTGTTCCCAACCCTCCCAATCCACCATAGTCAGAAACCACTATCCCAGAATCACCATCGCATGCTCCTAGTACCAGTTCTTCTGCCTCTGCACCAGATCATTCATCCACTCCGGACTCTCAATTGGCACAAGAACAGGAAAACACCATTCCCTCAGCAAATACCGAACCTAATGATGCTGAATATATTTCCCCTCCTAAGGCTTCCATTCCCCATCACTCTATGGTCACTAGAGACCAACATGGGATATTTAAGGCAAACCCTAAATATGCTCTCACAGTATCCTATAATACCATTCCCAAATAACCCAAAATAGTTAAATATGCACTTAAATATGAAGGATGAAAAGCTGCAATGTTAGAAGAATTAGATGCTTTAAGAAAAAGCCAGACTTGGCATTTTGTCCCCAGAAGGCCTAACATGCACATCATAGGCAGAAAATGGGTTTTTAACGTAAAACTCAACACTGATAGAACCCTTGAAAGACTTAAGGCTAGGTTAGTAGCCAAAGGGTATAGTCAAATTGATGGACTATATTATCTTGAAACCTTCTCACCAATTGTTAGACCTAACACTATCAGGTTGGTTAGTATTGCTTTATCATATGGCTAGTCTATCAGGGAAATGGATGTTAAGAATGTCTTCTTACATGGGCACATCATTGAAGAAATCGTTATGGAACATCCCTCAGGATGGCAGATCCCTATTATCCCACTTATGTTTGCAAATTGGATTGGGCATTGTATGGTTTAAAATAGGCCCCTGGAGCCTAGTTTGATAAATTCAGTACCTTTATCCTTCAATATGGTTTTACATCCAGCCTTTTAGATCCATCTTTATTTTATTATCACTCTAACAAAGGTGCATTAGTGCTCCTATTGTATGTGGATGATATTTTTCTCATAGCTTCCAATGACTAGTTACTTCAACCACTTATTCAACTTCTAAGTCAAGCATTCTCAATGAAACATCTTGGGACCATTCATCATTTTATGGGGGTACAAATACAGCAGCTCCCTAAATCAGGCTCATTATGCATCCACTATCCTAGACAAGGTTGAGATGACTAATTGCAAGCCCATGAGAACACTCATGGCTACTAAGCTCAAGGACTCAGCAGACTCACCTCTTCTGACAGATGTCACACATTAAAGAAGTTTTGTTGGATCCCTTCAATATCTAACATTCACTAGACGTGACATCTCATTTGCAGTAAATCATTTATCCCAATTTATTCTAGCTCCTACACAAGCACACCTACAAAGGGCTCATAGACTTCTCAGATATGTCAAAGGAACCATTACCCTAAGAATCATCCTACAAGCATCCCAATATCACAGACTCTAGGCCTTCTCAGATGCAGATTGGGCGGGTTGCCACATCACCAAAAGGTCTATTACTGTAACGCCCCGCTCCCGGATACCGAGCCCTTATCCGGAAGAGAAACGTTCGGCGCGTATAGCATTAAATAAATCTAATATTATACGCAAGCCTCTACGTCGTCGTATCAAAATAAAGCAAACGGAAGCTAAAAGGACTCGGGTAAAAACATAAAAGCTACTATGAATAGAAAGTAACCATACTAAAGATGGATAGACAAATTACAACGACGAATAATCCAAATACTTATACAATACGAAGTCTTAAAAGTGGAAGTACCACAAATCTAAGAAAAGTAATACAACTAGTCTAGTACAACCTTTACAAAGAAATAAACTAAAAGCTTCGCCAAGACTTCAATGTCTTCAAAAGTCGTCATCTACACTTGGGAAACCTGTTCGTCTTCTCACCCCACAATGCATACAAAAGAAAATGCAAAGGAGGTAAGTACAAAGTACTTAGTAACAGTGAGAAGCTATGACAACAATTATAATTTATAAAGAGAAGATATTTAACCGTTTAGTTATTTATGTGTGACCGACTCAATCTAGGGTTCACTTCATGCCCATCGACATGTCATGACTATACGTTTCTAACTTAGCTTATCTTTGTTACATCATGAATAACAAGGGCACTACGCCTAGTAATAGGATGTACTAGGACAACCTGGGTGCAACCTACTTAGAGACACGCTCTAGTAGCCCCGGGAATATCCGAGTCCCGATAGTGTGATGACCGGCGAGTGCACCGGACGCTTTATCCGGCCAATCGATTGACCGGCGTGGGTACGTCTACTTTGTCTAGTCGAGAACACATCGCGATATTGTACTATGCCTTACCAAGCATTGCATGATGTTTAAGCTTTTAATCTAACACATACGTTTGATTAGATGTTTAACTAGCCACCTAAGTGTTTTCAAGTAAGCTCCCTCGCATCTCCTACTCTCGTACTTAGACCACTAGACACGGACAAGGCCTAGCAATTACACGGACATCGATAAACCCTAGTTCATCGAAGCACAAGGCAAATCCAAAGCTTTCGGTGGTCCCACACTTCATCTTTTTAGGGAATCCATGTGGTGCCGGAACTAAACGCACCAAAAGCTAATTCAGAGCTTTGTCACGTAAGGTTATGCGGTAAAAACAATATTATAAAGCCTCGAAATCAAGCCGACACGACAAAACAATGAAAAACACAAGATGGCGATCCAAACGCCCGTTTAAACTCATGGACGCCCGTCTAACAACCTAAACGCCCGTTTAAACTCGGACGCCCGTCCACTATCCTACAGACGCCCGTCTGTCTGAAAACGCTACATCCTGAATCAAAAACCACACCTCAAACGCCCGTCCAGAAAGCCCAGACGCCCGTTTGAGCTACAACGAGGCGGACGCCCGTCGACCACGGGTATCGGCTAGAACCCTAAAATCATCAACTTACGATTTCGAACCGTTTTTAACCCAAATAACGAGAAAATTAAGCACGGTAAAACTCGAGAAACATATCTAAACATACCATAACATCTATGATCCTTTGATCAACGAGAAACACACCTTTCTAGCACCTACGCATCTTAAAAACATGATCTAAACTTTACGAATCATAATTGAGATCATAGGAAGAGCCTCTTACCTTAAAGGCCTGCAAAACCAACAGCAAAACACCAAGCAACTGCAACAATTGTTGATCCTCAACCCCCAAAACCTATTTGATCAACAAAAACCCTAAAACTCCTATTTTTCCTTTCAAAAACGAAACTGAAAAAGTGCCATAAACTGTAGATTACCTGGAGTAACTGCTGCGAAACTATTTTTAGATTGATCTACGCTTCAAGACGATCGTTTCGACTACTCATGGCTGCGAAACAGAGCTACGGATTAAAAGATACGAATTTTCCAAGAATCGGACTCTACGAATACCAAAACTAGGGCTAAACTGAAAACTTACGGATTAAGGATATTTTATTTTCCAAAGTTGCGTCTCCTCGCGTTGATCACTTTTCTCTCCTGCGGCATCTTGATCAGATGAACGGATTGATCACACGGTTGATGCCTACAATTTCGCTTTCTCTCTGCGTCTGTCTTCTCTGATGCGCCGTTCCTCTTGTATTTTTGTCAAAAGATGCGTGTGAAATAATGAGGGAATAATTGGGATTATCTCTTTTTATAGCTAATAATTAAATCCTTTATAATTAATAGCTAAAACCTTTTAATTAAATCCCTTTTATTCAAATAAATAGGATAAATAACAATTAGGTCATAGTAAATACGCCCAATGACTATTTTACCCTTTTACGAAAAGTCGGGATGTTACATTCCTCCCCCCTTAAGAGGAGTTTCGTCCTCGAAACTCGAATGTAACCGGGAGGTGCTTGAACTCTGGACTTTGCAAAGCGTTTCGTCTCTTAACTCGTACAGTCTTCTTCTTCTTCCATCTTCCAACCCTTCCACATGTCTTGAGCTATCTCGAGGTGGCGACGATCTACTTCAATCTTTCGTTGACTTGCTATATCAAATCTGGTCTTGTATTCTGTTGTCGCTCCACTTCATCCTAGAAACTCGTGTTCTTCTATCTCTATCTTCATGAAAGATTTCCAGCAGTACCGTTCCAACTCTTGTACATCTTAGTCGCTCCGAGATGAACGCGTAATTGCCATCCCGGGTTCTCATTCTTCTTTGTCCTTCCCAATCTTCCGCAATCGGTACCCAAAGCGATTCCGATTCCAAAGGTTGTCATCTTCATCTAACTTGCGACCATTGGTGGTTTGGCTCCGGCCACCGACTTGTGCTTGGTGACAAGCTGGATCTTTGCCTTGTTTCATCATGAACTCATCGATTGTCTCGAATCTTGAAATCATCGGTTTACCATTCTTTGCTTGCTCCCGCCGACCTATGTCCGAGTGCTTGAGCTTCCCAACCGACTCATAGCATCCTGGCATACTTGTCTTCCTTCGATCTCAACTACCCTCATAGTACCACAAGCTTGCTGAAGAACTACAAGGATCCCAGCTGAAGGACTTCTGAGACTTCTTAGGGGTGGAGAACATGTTTTGCCATACTTTTTCTCTGGAGGTCTGATCCAATCCTTGTGCCTATTAGGGTTAGCTTGGAAAATATAAGAAGTTGAAAGGTGACAAGTTGAGTACCAGGGTGGTATGTCAACTAGGTAAGCCAAGGAAGGATACAATGCACTTGGAATAAGGAAGGTTGCTTGGGTTACAAGCGAACAAAATGATTCCATATTAGGGAAAAATTGAAGGTGGTTCCAAAGGCGAAGAATGAGACATTGTATCATAATACAAAAGGTAGCCCTAGAAGAAAAACAAAAAGAACACCTTGCGAGATGAAGTTCTTTTGAGGGAGTGAAATTACGCAAGAAACAAAGTGGTCTACAATGACTTCACGGGACACTCGAAAGGATGGTAATAAGCTTTCATATAAACCTTTAGACAAAGTGGAGACGTTAAAGGAAACATCACACAACGAGAAGAACAAGTAAAGGTGCATGGTCGAGCACCGAAGGATTTGAAAAGGATTTAGAAATCAACAGAGAACAAGAATCTCAACATGAAGGAGCCATGGAGACAAAACGAGTACACCAAAAGGTTTCAGAATAAAATAAACACTTGTCAAGAAGTATCCAAGTTTGCAGTAGTCAAAGAGAGGTTATCTCAAGATTTAAAAGAAGTAGAAATTTCCCTCAAGAAATTGTAAGGGATTAACAAAAGTTTGAATAAGTAAACGGCAACCAAGATTTTGAATGTAGGGGAAACGACACTTAAGAACTGTCGGATAAGGTTTAAAGAAAATAGACTTTCAACCAGTATGATAGAATTGTGATAGAAATGCCATAACAGAAAGTGGAAAGTCAAAATGGTGTATATGATAGTTCATGGATCTAAATGGCCCGAAAGAGAGTTAAAAGCGAAGGGTACAAGGTACAATAATCGAAACGGAGATCAAAAGTTTAGGAACTCAAAAGTCGGTTGGCTAGTTAGGTTCGAAGGCACCTTGGCAAAAACTACCTTCTAGTTGAAACTAGTCTAGCATAAAACGCTAGAAGGTTAAGGATAAGTATGCGAAGATAGATGTCAAGATAGGGTTAAAGGTCCCAGCTGGTAAGAAGATGAGATGCATACATCGAAAGAATAAGTAGCATCACCAAAATCAACACTACCCTTAGGAGGGAAGCTGAGAATAAACACAAGTAAGAAAAATGTTCTGACCTCATAAGGCTTAGTCAAACTTGAATTTGAAATGAAGGATCTTGTTTCTTGATTTGAAAAGAAAGAAGGCATGAATTTGCTCAGAAGAAGGGCTCAAGGTGATATATTTCTGAGGTAATTCATGACAACAAGTGGATAGAATTTGTTGAGTTTAAAGATCTCAAGTGAGGAATTACATGAGAAACAAATTACTAGAAAAAGGTATAATTACAACAGGCACAACAAGGGTCCGAACAACAAGCATGGCATCTTTGGAGGATAGCGTCTTGGTTATTGTTTATAAGCGCAAAAAAAACAACAATGTTAACTTTAACAATTCCTACTAAAAGGTTTAACTCGAAGGAGGTCAAACTTCGAGGAACTACTAAACATGACAATCATAACTTACTACCCTCTTAGCCCGGATCCCAAGTCGAAGAGGTGAAAAATTCCTTTTTGGTTGCTTGTGTATGATATTTACTCCGGATCGACATTATCAGTTTTTACATAACAAAGGAAGAGGAATTTGAGCATGATACAAAGAGATAAGAGTTAGATACTAGAGTTTTCTAGATGATATAAAAATTTTAAAATTTTTGGATGGAAATAACTTGGTCAAAAACATTTATTTCTAATAATTGCACAAGCTGTCAGAATTTCCAGAATCATAAACACTGAGTTGAATTGCAAATTGATATCAAACGAAAAAGAATCTGAACTTAATTCCAAAAGGAAAACTGTAGATAAAAGTCTTATCTGCAACATATCAAAAATTCAGATCATTTGGAGGTGTTTAACCTGTTCAAAACAGAAGAAGAAGCGAAAGTGCTGCTGCAGATTTTCTGGACAGAGTGTCCAGCATAAACACGAACTTTCTGAAAAATCCATAACTATTATCGAGTTGATGTAAAAAGAGAAATTGTAGATAAAACAGTAATCTATTTTGCTGAAAATTTTCAGAATTTTTTAGAGTAGTGGAAGACTGTCTTATGTTAAAGGGAAAACACAGGAACAGAAGTATTCACTCATGTTGGATAAAGCCAAACACGAGAATGATGAGAAGTATGTGCCAAAGTAAGAGACCTTTAACACTATTAGTTGAAACGACTGAAAAATATTTGGAAGGAATAGAATTACACATTGAGTTCGTGTAGAATCCATCTCAAGCAAAGAAAAGGTCAAAGAATGTTGATGAACTCAAACCAAGTGATGGTGAAAAGAGAAAGCGGAGGATTTGTAGAGTTGAATCAAATATCATTCTCTACCAAGTTAGGCCAAGCCAAAAGTAAACTTAGATATTCGTGTGTAGAGAAGGTGAAGAGATTTCAATAGGGAAAGTAAGGAAAATGAAATCAACCAAGTGGACCTCGACTTTAAGGTGTAGGCATAAAACTCCGATCCCAAAGCTTTACTTAAAACGGTTTCATTTAATCCTATGTGACCAGTTACGGTTTGGAAACTTCAAAAAGAAGAGAGAGTTTCTACTAAAGATCCTAGGAGGAACAAAACCTGAGGTGATCACATAAAAGATGTGAACTGGGAACTCAACATAACCTTCGTCTCAGAAGACTCCTCACTAGGTCTTGATAACTTGACCACGGTTTAAGGATTCTTAGTCATAAGAGGATTACCACCAAGCTCAAGTTCTAAAAGGTTTAAAGGAATCTTATCTTAGAGGAAAAGAAGCCTAGGATAGAAAGGACGCTTCTCTCTGATACCAACTGTAACGCCCCGCTCCCGGATACCGAGCCCTTATCCGGAAGAGAAACGTTCGGCGCGTATAGCATTAAATAAATCTAATATTATACGCAAGCCTCTACGTCGTCGTATCAAAATAAAGCAAACGGAAGCTAAAAGGACTCGGGTAAAAACATAAAAGCTACTATGAATAGAAAGTAACCATACTAAAGATGGATAGACAAATTACAACGACGAATAATCCAAATACTTATACAATACGAAGTCTTAAAAGTGGAAGTACCACAAATCTAAGAAAAGTAATACAACTAGTCTAGTACAACCTTTACAAAGAAATAAACTAAAAGCTTCGCCAAGACTTCAATGTCTTCAAAAGTCGTCATCTACACTTGGGAAACCTGTTCGTCTTCTCACCCCACAATGCATACAAAAGAAAATGCAAAGGAGGTAAGTACAAAGTACTTAGTAACAGTGAGAAGCTATGACAACAATTATAATTTATAAAGAGAAGATATTTAACCGTTTAGTTATTTATGTGTGACCGACTCAATCTAGGGTTCACTTCATGCCCATCGACATGTCATGACTATACGTTTCTAACTTAGCTTATCTTTGTTACATCATGAATAACAAGGGCACTACGCCTAGTAATAGGATGTACTAGGACAATGGGTGCAACCTACTTAGAGACACGCTCTAAGTAGCCCCGGGAATATCCGAGTCCCGATAGTGTGATGACCGGCGAGTGCACCGGACGCTTTATCCGGCCAATCGATTGACCGGCGTGGGTACGATCTACTTTGTCTAGTCGAGAGAACACATCGCGATATTGTACTATGCCTTACCAAGCATTGCATGATGTTTAAGCTTTTAATCTAACACATACGTTTGATTAGATGTTTAACTAGCCACCTAAGTGTTTTCAAGTAAGCTCCCTCGCATCTCCTACTCTCGTACTTAGACCACTAGACACGGACAAGGCCTAGCAATTACACGGACATCGATAAACCCTAGTTCATCGAAGCACAAGGCAAATCCAAAGCTTTCGGTGGTCCCACACTTCATCTTTTTAGGGAATCCATGTGGTGCCGGAACTAAACGCACCAAAAGCTAATTCAGAGCTTTGTCACGTAAGGTTATGCAGTAAAAACAATATTATAAAGCCTGAAATCAAGCTGACACGACAAAACAATGAAAAACACATGGCGATCCAAACGCCCGTTTAAACTCTATGGACGCCCGTCTAACAACCTAAACGCCCGTTTAAACTCGGACGCCCGTCCACTATCCTACAGACGCCCGTCTGTCTGAAAACGCTACATCCTGAATCAAAAACCACACCTCAAACGCCCGTCCAGAAAGCCCAGACGCCCGTTTGAGCTACAACGAGGGCAGACGCCCGTCTGACCTGGGTATCGGCTAGAACCCTAAAATCATCAACTTACGATTTCTGAACCGTTTTTAACCCAAATAACAGAAAATTAAGCACAGTAAAACTCAGAGAAACATATCTAAACATACCATAACATCTATGATCCTTTGATCAACGAGAAACACACCTTTCTAGCACCTACGCATCTTAAAAACATGATCTAAACTTTACGAATCATAATTGAGATCATAGGAAGAGCCTCTTACCTTAAAGGCCTGCAAAACCAACAGCAAAACACCAAGCAACTGCAACAATTGTTGATCCTCAACCCCCAAAACCTATTTGATCAACAAAAACCCTAAAACTCCTATTTTTCCTTTCAAAAACGAAACTGAAAAAGTGCCATAAACTGTAGATTACCTGGAGTAACTGCTGCGAAACTATTTTTAGATTGATCTACGCTTCAAGACGATCGTTTCGACTACTCATGGCTGCGAAACAGAGCTACGGATTAAAAGATACGAATTTTCCAAGAATCGGACTCTACGAATACCAAAACTAGGGCTAAACTGAAAACTTACGGATTAAGGATATTTTATTTTCCAAAGTTGCGTCTCCTCGCGTTGATCACTTTTCTCTCCTGCGGCATCTTGATCAGATGAACGGATTGATCACACGGTTGATGCCTACAATTTCGCTTTCTCTCTGCGTCTGTCTTCTCTGATGCGCCGTTCCTCTTGTATTTTTGTCAAAAGATGCGTGTGAAATAATGAGGGAATAATTGGGATTATCTCTTTTTATAGCTAATAATTAAATCCTTTATAATTAATAGCTAAAACCTTTTAATTAAATCCCTTTTATTCAAATAAATAGGATAAATAACAATTAGGTCATAGTAAATACGCCCAATGACTATTTTACCCTTTTACGAAAAGTCGGGATGTTACAATTACTATCTACTGCACCTTTTTAGGCCCAAATCTTATTTCTTTGGTGTGCCAAAAAGCAACCCACTATCTCCAGATCAAGCATAGATGCAGAGTATAGAGCTATGACTTATACTGCAGCAGAACTCACTTGGCTCACCTACATTCTACAGGAATTACAAATATCTTTGCCTATAACACCAGTCTTATGTGACAATCTCATTGCACTATATATGACTATTAATCCATTTTTCCATGCAAGAAGTAATCACATCGAAATTGATTATCACTATGTTAGGGAGAAGATAGCTCGAAGACTCTTGGTCACTAAGCATATTCCAGCTCAGGGGCAGATTGCAGATATTTTCATTAAGTCTCTACCGAAACAACTCTTCATGCAATTCAGCCTCAAACTAGGCTTGGTCTCCAGCTCCAGCATAGTTTGGGGGGGGGGGGGGGGAGGTATTGAAGCATAAATGCAGACTGATAAAGTGCAAGTCCATATCAAGAAGTAATACAAGCCCATAATGCAATACAAGTCTAGAATACAAGTCCAGAATGAAGATACAGCCCATGATTCGCGCATGATTATTCGAGTATGAAGATAATCCGCAAAAATTAAGGAACATTATCAAGAATTCAAAAAAGCATTTGATGAGATAAAGACAAACCTGCCTAAGGGAAGCATATCATCAAACAATTGGTGTTCACCCTAAATCCGATAAGATAAAGCTACAAACAAGAATTTGAAACAAGACATAAAGATATAATGAAGAGATAATATGACCATACAAAAATCGAGCTGGAAGTGTGAAGTGACTAGGAATCCTAGAGTTATTCGCCTCCTTTCAATAGTGTTATCCATTTTATTTGTTTATTTAAAAAAATAACTTGTAATTATCCAAAAGCAAGATCAGAGAGTACTATAAATGTGCACTAGCAGTACAACAATGTATTATCGAAGCAGAAACGTCAATAAAGATCTATTTTTCTTTACCATTTTTCTTGTTCTTTTCTATTTTTTCACATGAATCTCACTTAGTTGATTCCAAGTTTTACTCAAAGCACAATCCTACAAAAGAAGTGAGCATTTCAGCATGAGGAAAGAAATGTTGGGAAAACATGCTGGAAAGAAAAGAACCATCCAAAAGCATGCCGGGAAGCCTTTTGAGAAAGGCAAATTTAGATGCGTTGCCAACTTCTCCAATACAAGAGGAGATGACCTATTGACCGCTCGTCACAAGAGCAAAAAGCTCTGAGTTGATTGACTTTACCACTTCCTAAAATCAAAGCAGTAAAGATAGATGCACCTTAGAAGGGTTTAATTGTCTGAAAGAAAGCCCTACCATGGAACATGGAACACTACCCACTAGAGGGAAGATCCTCTGTTGTATCAATATCGCAGTATTGGTGATGTGTGTGTGTTGGGGAGGGGTAAATCTGGGAATTCAGGCCCAAACTAAAAAAAACTGAGAAAAAAACATAAGGCAAAACACTCACAACCTGCTGTATAACATAAGGGGATCCAAATTCCTAATGGGTTTGGTACAAGCTCCTTGACAAAGAACGATACAACCCTCAAACCTTCACGCCAAATGTGGAGCTAATAAAAGTAAACATGAAGAAATCTCAAACCCTTTCGAAGGGTAAATCTCTTGTTGTGAAGTCTACTCGTAAAGGTTAGGATATGCTACTGAAGCGCCAGTTCGCTTCGCGATAAAAAAATCAATTACATTAGGGAATTAGAATATGCCTTTTTTTTCTTCTACCAACATTTCTAAACATCCATGCACCTCGAAGACCTTCGGGGTTTGAAAGGTTTGGTCGCACAGAAGGGTGAGTCACGACTTGTGAGAGATTCTCTATCTCAAAGCATCCATATACTCTGGGTCGAAAGACAAAAGTAGTCTAGTGCAACAAAGCGCACTACCAAAAGTGGGGACATATGCTACTGCAAGAATTGTGTGACACGGGTCAGGAATAAAAAACGACACACAGTATTACAAGTTTTTAATGCACTATATAAAAATATATGAATAACTATGGGTCAAGGGTAAATATTTGAAACTTTTAGCGGGTCGATTAGTAGATATTAGTACATAAAAAAATTTAAATAGTGTAAGACATACATAGAAAAAAAAATTTAAACTTTTTTTTTTATTTTTTTTATTTTTAGGTTTGAGGGTCACTTGACCTTAAACCTATAAGGTGGCTCCGCCCCTAAGGGATGTTCTGTTGTAAAATATTGAGTAATTGTTGTGTGTTATAGTAGTTTGCTTTTCTTAAAGGGAGAATGAGGGAGAAGGACGTAAATATTTCATCAATTGAGTATAAGGACAGTCCTTTGAAACTTTTGCATAAAGGACAAAACTATTTATTCACTGTCAAAATTCATTTGTGTTCGAAATTCACTGTTTAAATTCACTGCCGAAATTCACAATAAAATTTCACTATTTTTCAAAATTCATTGTCGAAATTCACTGATTTTCGGGATTCACTGTCAAAATTTACTGTCGAAATTCACTGATTTCGGGATTCACTGATTTTCGGGATTCACTGTTTGTCCTTCTCGCTATAAAAATTATGCAGTTGTCCTTCTCCCTATAAAAAATATATAGTTGTCATGTTACTTAAAAAAATTTCAGATTGTGTCATTATCCCTAATTTCCTTTTTCTTAAAATATCATGTTAATTATGTTTATCCGAAATATTTCATTTTATTATGTGACTCTTCTTAAATATTTTTTTTTGTTGTTTTGCAGGAAATTAAATATATGATAATTTGGGCTGGTCGTATGAATATAGTGCTCTGGGCCTGATATGTTACAAGAATTTTTAGGCCTATCTTGAAACCTGCTAAGCCCAACAGCGTCCACCATGTTCAAATCGATAACCCAAAAACCCCTAACTAATTATTACCATATAGAGAATTAGGTATAAAGACACATTTGGAATATTTTTAAGTAATAATATGACAAACAAGTATTTTTTGTAGGAAGAATGACAACTTATACAATTTTTATAGCTTAAAGGATAAAAAAATTATTTAAAAAAAAATACACGTGCAGGTATTCTCCTCTTCCTCCTTTTTTTTTCTCTTTCCACATCCATTTTCAATCACTCATATCTTTTAATCTAGATCTGCAAACGTGATAAAATTTCACCAATTTTTTTTCATGCACTTTGTTTTGTGAGTTAGTTCGATTTCATTACCTCGTTTTCCGTGAGATTCACTGTCGAAATTCACTCGGTGAATCTCGACAGTGAATCCCGAAAAACAGTGAATTTCGAATAATAGTGAATTTCAACAGCGGATTTTCAGAAATTACGTCGGAATATGGTGAATGTGGTCTCAAAATAAAGAGCATGAAAAAACAAAAATTTAGTGAAAGAATTTTCAAATTTAAAGTTTTAGATTGAGAGATATAAGTGTTCAAAAAAGATATATAGAGAGAAAGTGTGTTTTTTTTTTCTTGAAGGAGTAGGAGGTGTCAATGATTTTTTAAAAATAAAATATTCTTTTTTTTGTGTAGTTTATGCAAATTTTTTGAAAAGTTATCTTATTTCCTAATTGATAAAATATTTTTATCTTTCTCTCCATTTCCCCTATTATCTTATCCCCGGCCCTTGACTCAAACCTAACTCTTTAGCCCCAGCTGTGCCAACTTTCCTAAAACTTGGTTCTTGTCTAATCCAACATGTTAAAGAATGAGGACTAACGTGTAATTAGTCTAAAGTTGAAGTCTTTATGTTGTATTTATTTATGTCTAAACTGTACTGTGACAAAACCCTATGGCTGGCTGTTTGGTTGAATCATTAGTTCTTTTCCCCTTTCTATCTTAACTTAACCAGACTTCCTTATTGATGTTTTTACGATAATTAAGTTTATCCCATATTATGTGCTTATATGTCTGATTTTACGCCTAAATCACGAACTAAATAAGCAAACTTAATATTTCAAGTAGTACCCCTAAAATTTAAGTAAGGGTATAAAAATAAATTGGATTTTCATTAAATATGTTTATCCATTTTACTTATATATATATATATATATATATATATATATATATATATATATATATATATATATATATATATATATATATATATAGTATAGTATAGATATATATCTTACTATTTAAGAACCCCGTGCATAGGTGCAATGCATGGATAAAATAAAAAAAACAAACATATAATTTATTCGAATAACAATAAAATTAAGTAAAAAATGCAATGTATCTATTATAATAGCTTTTTCTAGATGATGTATGCCACTTATTGAAATTTAAATGATAATAATTTTAGTTTTTATCCAAAAGAAAAGTAGCATATGCTGGGACGCCCCTCACACCTGGCCACCTAACCCCCTCGATTTATTTAATAAAAAAGACAGAACCATAAGTCGCCTCAACCTTCCACCCCACTCCGTTTATATATCCCCTAAACTCGCACTCCATTCGTCCAAGCTTATCTCCAGCCTCAAGCTGCCTAACTTATCAGCACTTTAAAGCTACACATTACCTTTCAAAAAAAAAAGCTACACATCAAATAATCAGTCCCAACCCAACACTCGATTCGCCCCCAAAAAATCCATCCCCAACCCTGTATCCATTCGTCTCAATTATCACCACATTTATCCCTCAACCCCACACTCCATCCGTGCTGCAGCTTATCCACGACACACACACCATAAGGTTTGTTAGCATTAGATTTGTAATACTAAATGCAATAAATTGGTTGATGTGTTTTGATTAAAGAATGGTAGATTAACACGGGTTATAAAAAAATTCAGATTTTGTTATGTTTTTTTAGGCAAATTATGATATTGTTACATATCATATCTTAAGAACAATGGAATCCACAATTAAGAAGTATAATATAACAATAGCATAAATAATCGACCATAAAACTAAATATTACTTTTTCCTATATACCATTTGCTAAAGAAGTATAATGATATCATTTTCACTTTATCCTAATATATACATGTATCTATATTTTTGTTAATGTAAAAGCAATAATTTATGTACTTTATGGTATTTACAAAAAATTATTGCCATGACATATCAACAATTGTTAATTCATGTAATATTTACTTGGCACCATATTCTTACTTTTATACATGCATAATCAAAAAAAAAAAAAAAAAAAAAATGGTACCATTTATGTTCTTTGGCCCTCACAACATCTCAATGTCAAAATAACTTCAGAGATACAGGCTTTAACGACAGACGTCTTGATTTGATTAAGTCTGAAATTTACAAAGATCATATGATCGATTAGAAATCAAAGAAAATACAAAACAATTTTGAAAAAAAGACCCAAATAAAAATGAAAGTTCTATAAAGACAACCAATTCCACATTCATAGAATGGATGAGAAGTGGAATGAGTTGCAAATGTGAATCGCTAAACACAACCCAAATTATACGCACTACAACTCCTACCGCGTGCATTCTTAGAGGATAAGATTAAATGTTTAATAAAACGTCATGATCAACAATTATTCAAACACAATATTCAAAATCAAAACACACTGTAATTGCTTGATTAAAAAACATCATTACCCGCTAAATTTAGCCACCACAAATGATCGAACCACATGATCTATGATAACACAAACCAACCTCATATTGCGATTGTTAGATGTGTTGAATACTCTTTTCTTTTTATTAACTTCAATCAACATTGCACCTATGATCTGGATAATATTTAAGTATGTTAGATAGGGATACCAAGAAGACTGTTTTGTCCTGAAAAAATAACAAAACGTGTGAGCATGATCCTGCTGCGTGCGAAGGTGCCAGAAAAAAACTAACAAATCACCCCTGCAGAAAAGAACACGGTTAACTTAGAGTGAAAAAAAACATTATTTTGCATTAAGAAATAACAAAGCAACAAATAAGTATGTTACATTATCTTTCCAAACTAATCCAATATGAAAAGACACATAACCTTGCAAAAGATGGAAGTCTTTGCAATTCACAGGCAGAGGGTGTGGGTAGGAAACATTTGCACCATTATCATGGCCAAGTATATTTAATGCATGCATAATTAATCAACCCATCCATACTGTCAACTTACGAACATAATGGCAAAATATTATCAAAAGACAAAATCACATTAAGTAAACTCGTATAATTTAGTGATTAAATTTCTTAGAAAAAAAAAAATAGTGATTAAAACACTGCATATGTAAGGGATGAACTTATCTGTCAAAGAAAGAAAAAGTAAAATGAGAATAGTACCCTATTCATCATACGTGTGAACATGTCAAAGAAATTACCTCATATGTGTGAATTGACAATAGATCCATCATATAGATCATAAAATAGATATCTAATTAAAGTGACGAAGATGGCTCCTGCAATAATCAAAACCATAAAATATAATGATAGCATCTTCACCCTCCAAATGGTGCATTATCCAATGAACGTCTGCAATCCATGTCTGTATAACCACACCAAACAGGAAACAGGAAAACCGGAGGAAGAGGGCGGAAGCATATAGTGATGATTAAATATTGGGTAGGATAATTAAACATTGGGTTGAATTGAAGGAATGAATTTGAGGTGAAAGATTGGATACATAGTTTTTTTGAGGAACGATTGGATATGTAGAAATCAAATGAATTTGAAGCAAAGACTATCTAGGATCCCGTTAAATAATATCAAAAGAGGATAATATCAAAAGAGGTTGAGATGTTTTGGAAATTTATCTGTAATCTGTTAGGATTTCCTATATTCAAAACATATCTATACAAATTATTTTCAAAACATATGGTTCAAAATCTGGGTCGGATCTCTTCAAATCGGGTAATCAATTTTATTATTGCTTTCAAATATATATATAGTATAGTATAGATATTATATTTTCAATCAAAAAACTGCCAATTTGACCCGTTTTATGCCAATTACCTGCTTCATACCCGCATTTTCCATGCATCTGACAAAACAAAAAAAAAAAAAAAAAATTTAAAATTAAAATTAAAAAAAACACCCTCCACTCTCCAGAAAATGCTTTTACCCATTTTCAACACAATACCCGCAAATGAGCCCCCTCCGTGCTTTCTCAATTCTCACCCACGATCTCCTTCCAAAAACCCTCCCCATGATCTACTCCCCTAACTTCCAACACTGTCAAGAGACATCTCCCATTAATTTCTCAGATTTTGACATTTATTCTTTTCCAATGAAAATGAAAAAACCACCGCAAAATAACCTAATCCTCCCTTATAAAAAAATTCATTTTTTCCTGTTTAAGAAAACATCTTTTCTTCAATTTCATCTGATTATCAAGGTGTTTGATTCAGATATGAATCGATCCATGGAGTAATCCGACACACTCAAAGGTAATATCTGATTCTTTCTTTAATCGAATTAAGGCATGCGAAGAATAGATAACCGGGGAAAAGAGAGGAAACGCAGGATTAGATTGCAGACTTATATCTTATATTATATTTTTAAGCAAAAAACTGCCTAATTACCCGATTAGATCCAATTTACCCGCTTCTGATCCGGCTTCTACCCGGCTTTCTTCCGTTCACGCACCCATGTTCAGAGTCTTCTCCCACGTTCTGCAACACATCCTTTTGAATTTCCTCTTTCAGGCTTTCAGCGAAAGAAAAGAAAAAAAAACCTTCCTTCCACGTTCTCCAAGCCTGTCATTCCGCTAAACTTCCATCGACGATTTCACGTCTAATTCCCTCAACTGTCCTCTATTTTGGCGCATTTTTATTCCATTATCCTTCAAACCTACGATCAATTCCACACCATTCGCCACTCAATTACGACGTTACGATAGAGTTGTCTTAATGAGCCGATTTCTCAAATTTATGCAACATATCCGGCGATAGAGTTGTCTTAATATTCAGGTAAATACTAATGGTTCTCAAGAATTTTTTTGGTCGGTTTTTTTTTCTGGTTTGGTCAGAATTTTTTTTGTTCTTCCATTTCTGATCCAACTGTACAATTATTTAGGTTTTATTTTATCATTTGTTTGCACAGAAGGTTGGTGACCATAATTTTACACAACCGATTTTGTCAATCTTTGCAATGTCTTCCCATTACTATTAGGTTGAGGAGGAGTAGAAGATTCAAGTAAATACTAATGGTTCTCAAGAATTTTTTTATTTTTTCCTTTAATTCCTGTTTTCCTTTAAAATTTGCACTACTCAGATTTTGGTCGGTTTTTATTTGTGGTTTGGTCAGAATTTTTTTGTCTTCTGCCATTTCCGATCCAACTGTACAATTATTTAGGTTTTATTTTATCAGTTGTTTGCACAGAAGGTTTGTCAATCTTTGGAATGTCTTCCCATTACTATAAGGTTTCACTGTTTCATTTTTTCTTGGGCAGGGAAACAGGGCACTATTGTTTTTAATCATGGTGAGTTTCTATAAACACAAACATCCTTTGGTTTTTGAGCTTTAGTTGTCATTTTCAGGAACTTTTCACATTGTGTATTGTTTTTTATATGGTTGTGTCCGGTAACATGCTTCTATATTGTGGAATTCATGCTTAAACTCTAACGAATAAATGGCTCAGGTATTAACTTTATGTACTTCTTTTACACAGGAGATCATTTTTCAGATCAAATAGCTTCTATTTCTCAATATGATTGGCATGGATCCAACCATCCACTGTATGTGCGTGAAATTAGAGGTATCGCCTGTAAAACATATTTCTTTGTTCTTTTTAGCTACAGAGGAATAAACACTACACGTATACATTACAAGGGAACAATTGTCTTTGTTCTTTTACGGTTGTTTTTATAATACGTTCAGTTAGATGTCACTATTATGCAATTCAAATGTACTTTCACTTCATTATATTAACATACATTCGGTATCAACAATAGCTTTTGTTAAAGTGAATACATGCGATATTATTATCTTACGAAGTCCTCATTGACTCATGTTTGAGTGGTTATCTAAGAGTAGCTGTGAAATTAGGCTCTTTGGTTTCAAGAACAAACGCACTCTTTGTTGTGTTGTAAGCGGTAGGTCCAAACACTTGGAATATAGAACTTGATATTTTATTGATACACAAAATATACAACAAATGGGACACTTGAAAAATACAAGAAGAGAGCAACTAGAAAGTGTTTGATGTGGGAGACTCACTTCACAACTTGTGTGTGTTGTGTTGTGTTGTTGGCCTAAGTTACAACTCCTATTTATAGGAAAGGTAAGAATATCCTAGAAAAAGTGGTAGATCCTCCTTCTAGAGAATATGCACACTAGATCTTTCTAGGCAAAGTGTGCATTGGATATTTATCTAAGTATTTTTTTAGAATTCTAGACTATTCTCTAAGGAAATAATTTCTAGATTTTTCCCATGTACTAGTTGTAGAATAATCTAGAAGTCATTGACTTCTAACACTCCCCCTCAATGACTTCTTTCTTTTGACGACGAGCTCATTTGCATCCCAAGAGCATTTCTGAATTCCTCGAGCTTGCATCCGCTTAATCCTTTTGTGAATATATCTGCTAATTGATCTTCGCCTTCACGTGAATCATCCGTATCTCATCTTGAAGAACCTTCTCTCGGAATAAAGTGGTAGTGCACTTCAATGTGCTTGGTCCTTGCATGAAATACCGGATTCTCTCGCTAGTTGAAGTGATGATATATTGTCGCAATGTAAATCCACCGCATAGTCAACCGGTGGTGTAAATCCTTCAATAACCGCACAAGCCAAGTGACTTCTTGAGCCGCTACGCCGGCGCCCGGTACTCGCCTCGGTAGTTGATAGAGATACGTAGGTTGTCTTTTGCTACACCAAGATATTACTCCGTAACCAAGGCCGAACACGTAACCGGTAGTTGATCGGAGAGTGTCATGATCCCCAAGATAATCGGCGTCACAAGATCCAACAAGTTTACATGGCACTCCTTTCGGTAGAAAATACCGTAGTCATAAGTTCCTTTGACGTACCTCATAATTTTTTCGAACTAACCGCCAATGTGGCTTTCTTGGACTTTGCATAAATCGCTTGCGACGCCAACTGCAAAGGAAATGTCTGGTCTTGTTAACGTCAAGTATATCAGACTTCCTACTAGTCGTCGATAACTTGTAGCATCATCCAACTCTTTGCCTTCTTTTGAGCTTAACTTGGCATTGACTTCAATTGGTGTTGGAGAAGGCTTGCGCCTATCATTCCGACTTCTTTAACAGGTTCCTTAACATACTTCGTTGGCGAGGAACAACCCATCTTTAGTGTACTCGACTTCAAGTCCAAGAAAGTGCTTAAGCTCTCCAAGTTCTTTCATTTGAAACCGGACCGATAAGTTCCTCTTGACTTTTGAACTTCTTTGTCATCATCTCCAAGTGATGATGAGATCATCAACATATACCAACACGACTGTTACTTTGTTATTTTGATACTTGATGAACAAACTTGAGTCGGACGGAGCCATAGAGAATCCACTATGAGTCAAGAACTCTGCAATTTTTCCGTACCAAGCCCTTGGCGCCTGTTTCAATCCATATAACGCCTTTCTTAACTTGCACACATATTTAGGATGAGTCATACTCTCGAAGCCTTTTGGTTGCTCCATGTATATGTCTCGATCGATCTCGCCATGTAGGAAGGCGTTCTTCACATCCATCTGCCATAACTTTCAAGACTTACTACCGCTAGTAGGGCCGTAAGACTCGTACCGTAGTTATCTTCGCCACCGGGCTAAACGTCTCATCATAGTCTAAGCCATATTGTTGTGAGAAACCTCGAGCAACTAATCGAGCTTTATGTCTTTTTATGGATCCGTCTTGTCGTGTTTTCACCTTGTAAACCCATTTGCAAGATATTGGTTTTACTCCTTCCGGAAGAGGAACAAGTTCCCAAGTCCGGTTTTGCTTAAGCGCTTGAATTTCCTCTTTCATCGCCCGGATCCATTCACCCTTTTTAGACGCCTCCTCATAGCTTGAAGGCTCCATAGTTATAGTATCATCAATCTGTCGCAATGTTAGCATACTTAGGATTTGGTTTCCTCTCGTCGAGATGATCTCCAATGTTGTTCATGATGATCAACTTCCTCCATCTCCAGTGTTGGACTTTCGATACTACTATATTCCATCTCTCGAGTTGCCGCCGATTTCTCTTGGCCATCATCATTTACTTTCGCAGTGCATAACTCTTCTCCGCCTTTTCTCTTATTTTCTCTTCTAGAATAGGTGAGTCGAAGCTCCTCATCTTGAGATGACCACCAAGAAGATGCTTCATCGAATACAACATTTCTTGACACCATACATCGATTCGTTCTTGGGTCACAACACTTCCATCCTTTTCTTTCCTCATCGTATCCTAAGAAGATGCATCCGATTGCTTTCTTGTCAAATTTGCTTCGTAGCTCATCCGGGACGAATACGTAATGCATACGCCCAAATACTTTGAAATGACTTACAGTTGGTTTCTCTCTTTTGAGTTTCTGATAGGGTGAGATGAATCCAAGCTTTGCTTGTGGTAGCCGATTGATCACATGGGCTGCAATCTTCATACATTCTGCCCAAAAACGGGTTGGGACATTCTTTGCATGTATCATACTCCGACATGTCTCAGCTAAATGTCGATTCTTTCTTTCAGCTACCCCGTTTTGTTGCGGCGTTCTCGGACAAGTCAACTGCCGGCGAATATTATTTTGCTTTAGATATTCCGAGAACTCGGTGGATGTATACTCACCTCCATTATCTGTGCGGAGACAACGGACTCTCTCCGGAAATTCTTCTTCGACTTTACATTTGAATTCCTTGAATTTCTCCAAAGCTTGGGATTTCTCCTTCATGAAATCCACCCACGTATATCTTGAGAAATCGTCAATGAAGGTGATCATATACTTTGCACCTCCAATTGATTGTTGCTTTACTGGTCCAAAAACATCAGAATGAATCAACTCAAGTGGCGCCTTTGCTCGGTATCTCGACTCCTTATATGGGAGTTGATGCGCTTTTCCATATTGGCATCCGGCGCAAACCGTGTCGTCCCGACATTCCAACTTAGGAAGTCCTTTGAGCATAGACTCTTTCATCATGACCTTAAGTCTCTTATAACCGACATGTCCCGTACGTGCATGCCATAGATCACCGTGTCATTTTTCCCGGTTTTCTCAACATATCGTTTTTTCGCGCCGTACATATACCGACTCCTTCTTTTCACCTTCTAGGATTGGAGTCCCAACGACTCTAAGATCACGATAAACCTTCACATTTGTGGACTGAACAATACATAATTACCTGACTCTGTGAGTTGTGATACTGACAAGAGATTTTTCTTCATTCCATCAACATGCATCACATTTTGCAGTATCACTGGCTGAGAATTTAAGTTTGGCGTGATCACTGTTTCTCCAATGTGTCTAATTGGAAGCTTAGTGTCATCCGCCGTTACGACAACACGACCTCCTTTGTATTCTGTCATACTTTGAAGTCTTTCTTTATCACCGGTCATATGATTGCCAGCTCCTGAGTCAACGATCCACAGATTGTGAAAGTTAACACGCCCAATATCACTTGTCATAGTTGCTGCACAAGTTACTTGGTCTTCTTCTTTCACCATAGTAGTGTCAATATTTTCTTTCTCGGACTTCAACCCTGAGAAAGATGCGTGGACATCCCACTCTGTTTCACTTTGATCATCTCGGGTATCTGAAGTGGCGGCGTTTCCTTCAACTTGTCTCTTCTTGAATCTACAATCTCTTGCAAAATGTCCCTTTTTGCCACAATTGAAGCAAGCATTTTGTTGCTTGTGAAAGCGTTTGTCTCCTCCTTGAGGTCTATAATTACTTTTCTTATTATCATGTCTCTTCTCTTCAGCTCTCCCCTCTTTGGTAACTCCGTCCTTCGTCCTTTTGTTGTTTTCCATCATATTGTCTTTTGAATCCTTTATTGTTATATCTCGTTTGATTTTCCTCTTGCTTGACTTGCATATAGTGTCTCTTCTTCCGATTTTATCACTACGCCCGCCATTTGCTTAGCCGGCGACTACCGGTCCGCTAATAAATTTTCCAAACTCATCAATGGTTGGTTGTGTGGCCCAAACTTGTATTGCCGTTGTGAAACTTCGATACTCGGGTTTTAAGCCGTGTATCAATATTCTTCTCATCCGAGACTCACCAATTTTGGACTCCGGATCTAATTCGGAAATCTCATAACACGTAGATTTTACCTTGGTGAAATAATCTCTCGATTGATAGATTTCCTAGGTGAGCGACATCAACTCATTCTCCAAGTATTTGCGGGCGTGAAATGTTCTTCCTCGAAAACGACTAGCCAACGTGTCCCATGCTTCCTTCGGTGTGGTGGCTTTCCGGATATGCTCAATCATCTCATCTTCGATTGATGTCTTTATAGCAAACATGGCTTTCGCAGCTTTCACCTTCCATTTACACAAATCCGTGGCATCTGTTGAAGCGGGCGGCGTTGCGTCACTTCCGGTGACATACTCCAACAAATCTTGGCTCTCTAGGTATGACACCATACACGATTGCCATGTGCTATAATTGTGATAATTTAATTTTTTTAATATTACTCACCGAAAAATCCGCCATCGTGACTTAGTTTTGTTGCACTGTCAAACACTAAGTAAGCTAGGTCCTAGACCAAACAGCTCCACAGTCCCGGACTGTGCACGAACAAGAATCGTTGAGTGATTCTTCTCAAACGGTGAATAATATCCTCCGACCTTTTACTCCGGCAGAGTGACGACGTCGTTGGTCCCCGACCAAATATCACCACCACAAAAAACTACGCCCGATCGACCTGGCTCCGATACCACTTGTTGTGTTGTAAGCGGTAGGTCCAAACACTTGGAATATAGAACTTGATATTTTATTGATACACAAAATATACAACAAATGAGACACTTGAAAAATACAAGAAGAGAGCAACTAGAAAGTGTTTGATGTGGGAGACTCACTTCACAACTTGTGTGTGTTGTGTTGTGTTGTTGGCCTAAGTTACAACTCCTATTTATAGGAAAGGTAAGAATATCCTAGAAAAAGTGGTAGATCCTTCTAGAGAATATGCACACTAGATCTTTCTAGGCAAAGTGTGCATTGGATATTTATCTAAGTATTTTTTTAGAATTCTAGACTATTCTCTAAGGAAATAATTTCTAGATTTTTCCCATGTACTAGTTGTAGAATAATCTAGAAGTCATTGACTTCTAACACTCTTTACTTAATCTATATGATTTTAGTAATTTTTTGTCCAATTAATGCAAGTTCATATTTGGAAAGATTATGTGCTCGAATCCTATGGCTAACGTAGGGACTGGATTGGTAGGTAATATGTAATAAGTATTTGTTCTTGGACTATCCTAGCCAATGATGTTAATTAGAGCCTACACCATCAAAATATTTTGGGAGAAAAAAAGGAATGTATGTTGATGTGCTACTCTTATATGGCAGATTTTTTTCTTTTCTTTCTTTCTTTCTATTGCTTCAAAGATTTTATAGGATTTTATACACAAGGTAAATGTTTTTTCTTTCTTTTCTTCCCACCAAAACCATCAAGAAATAACACAACCATTAGGATTTTCTTCAAAGCTGTGATGCATATGGTTAAATGGAAAAAGGAGGGTAATATGGTCTATATGGTATTACAGTTCCAACGACAACAGGTGGTTCTGCTTTGCCGCGTCTTCTTCTTTATTTGCTGGTTCTTTTTTGGCTTCTGCTTTCTTTGGATCTTCCTTTCTTTTTTTGTTCTTTTTTGGCTTCTTTCTTTTTTGGTTCCTCTTTCTTTTCAGGGTCTTTTGCAGGTCCAACTACGAGTGTTTGTTGGCAAAAATTCACACAGTTTCTTCGCTACGGAGACATGATCAACTATGCCTTTGACTATTAGTGGCTTGCCTTCATGTCAATGGATAACTCATCAATTTCAAGGAGACAAAATAGTCTTTTTACATCCTTCTTCTCTGTCATCTTACATTTCCAATCTTAATTACCACAAATTTTTTCATTTACAAGTTTTCTGATCTGGCTTATTGGGATTTGAGCAGATGATTCGAGAGTTGAATTTTGGGAATGCTAGCTTAATTGTTGCAGAAAGAAATGCTGAATAATAGAAGCGTGATGTTTAATGTGCTTCCATTTGATATTTTCTCAGCACCATAAACCATAATCCACATGCCTGTCATGACCATCTTTAAATTTCTTTCTTACGGCCATAATAACGCTTATTCTAGATTCTCTTCATATTTTTGTTCCTGTTCGTCATGGTGAGTGACTCATTTACTCCGCTTTTTTAACATTTTCAAAGTATTCAATGAAAATATATATGATAGTTTGAGAGTGATTATCCAACTCTGTGAAACCGTTATTGATCATTTTATTATCCAACTTTTTTTGTGCTGTGTTGAATGTGAATGATTGATTAAGGCTGTTAAGAAAGAGTTGTGCTATTTCTAAGTTTTCATAGTATTGTTCTAGGGGCAGAAATGGCTGCAGAATGTCCGCCGCCTTCAATGGGGCTTCCAGGGTGACGACATGTGAAAATATTGTCTGTTATACGAAATAAAAGTATGCATCTTGGTATGTTATTCAATTGCTTTTCTACATATATGGTTCAATTGTATTTATTTCTCTATTATCGTTAACATTTCTTATTTCAAGGTCTTAAGTTTGGCTTCCTGGGGTTGTTTTTAGTTGAGGGATCGAATAACGAATTGTGTCTCGGAGATTCTCTAGATAATTATTTTCTTTCAGACCCTATATTAATCAACTTCTCATGTTATCAATGATTTGTTATGTTTGGCTTATTTCCGTTTGGTGACAATTCATGTTTGCGCTTAGTCAGACGGGATTCAGCATTGTAAATAACAACGAGAAAGAGAAGAGTGATGATCCAGAAATGGGCGCTGCTCATTTTGTACTATATATGCACGTAATGTGCTCGAGATAATGACTGAGAAAGAATGGAGAAGTTTGTGTGTATATATATACACACACTAAGCTGGTATATAAAGCGATGGGTAAGGGCGGTGATGATGCAAAAACACAGCAGTGGGATAATTTATATCCATGATTATTTCTTGCCTTATTTCTCAATGAAGGGAAGGGGAAAAAGAAAGTAACAAACTTTAGTATAAAGAAATGCAAGTTGCATGTCTGTTTTATGTTACTGCTGTCTGTGGACTATGGATTATGGGGCATTATTCAATGCTCTCACTGCTTTTATAATACTCTGCAGAATGTGTGATATCTTAAATGACTTAATTCGGCCAATCTGCGTAGATGATGGAATTTTTATTTTATGAAAACGTAGATGATGTTGTTTACTTTTAAATAATCTACACTTGAATAAATGAATTGTCAATACATAGTGAATATGCTTCTTTTCTGATTGGGTACTCAAGTTTTAAGCTGCTTTGTCGATGTTCAGTATTCAAACAGAGCTTCAGATGCAATTCGAGTTGTTAGGGCATATCAGGGAGGACGGCAATGCTGCAATGACGATGGTAGAAGATCTATTCCTACCTCTATTGTTACACTAACTATTCTCCGTGTTCCGACTTTTATATGTCATGTATTGTGTTCCAACTTTTATATTACAAATTTCTACATACACATATATGAATCATGTATATTCAGTAGTTGGCAACCTAAACATAACATATCAAGAGTACTTAAATGTGTATTGATTGACATTGAACACATTTATACTTTTATATTTCATTGTAATTGGACATGTTTGTCGGATTTTTTTTTTTTCATTCAAACCATCGTTTTTCTATGTTTTTATGTTTCCCTGCAGTTCTTACAGTATTATAATATCCAAAACTATTGTCGTACACATTTATTGTAGGTTACACCTTTCTTTTCATTATTACAAAAATTAAATTTATTCTATGTTTTTATGAATATAATCATTAATGCTTTTTTTTTTTGAACAACAACTTATATATATATAAATATTAAAAGATGTTAGTTTTTTTAAACATAACATTTTTTTCATAATATATTATTTTTCTTCGATGTTTACTTTTTTGATTTAGCGTTCTCCGTGCATCGCACGGGTTTCCTATTAGTATATATATATTAACTAATTAAGGGGCAGTGGTTTAAAAAGACAAAAAAAGAGGGGAAAAATAGAAATCAGGACAGTGGAAATATAAAATGGGTGATAAGGACAAATTCATTTTTCATAATCCCAAATCCACTGTTTTATGCAGTGGAACTGGCCTCAAATCTAATGTTTCACTATCACAGTGAAATAATGACATGTCTTTTTTACCCGAAAAAAATTCCACTGGCCTCATTATATATTTCTAGATACAAATTGTCATTTTTAACAATAAACTCATTAATTAATTGGAAGTTGATTAGTTTAATTATCCTAAAAAATAAACTGCCGCCCCATTAATTACCCACTCACACGCCATTATCAAAAAATAGAACTCTCAAACAGCTTCGGAGAAAATTTGGGAAAAAAATGGTTTCAGCTGAATCTTCAACAATTGGCTAAATTGGTACATCTTTCCATAGACCGCAGTAGAGAAAGTTGATCCTCGCGTTGCAAGGATCGTATTGATACAAATATATCATCAATTCATGAGTATTTGTATTAGCCCTAGTTTAGAATCTTGATCGTTTCTTGATGAATTCTTGAGTATAGGTATTGTAGATTGTCATAATCATAGTTGTGTTTTGGGCTGTATAATTCGCAAAATATTCAAGTATTCGTAGCACTACAAGAAAACAGGTTTAAAGGGACGACATTTTGTCGTCCCTTTAAATACATTGTCGTCCCAATAATTGTTTAAAGGGACGACACGTCGTCCCTATAAATCCGTCCCTTACGCTTTGTCCCTTTAAACAACTGTCATATTTGAAGGGACGACAAAATCGTCCCTTTAAAAGAATGCTGACGTGGCACAAACTTTTCTAAGAAAATTCAACATGCTGACATGGCATTATTTGAAGGGACGACAATGTCATCCCTATAAACATGATTCATTTAATTTCAAAAAAAAAAAAATATTATCAGGAAAAGAATTTAATTTTTTTATAAAAATCTTCCTTGGGACGACAATGTCGTCCCTTAAAGATTATATATTTAATTTTCATAATAAAATTTAATACGAAAAAAATTTATTATTTTTATAAAAATGTTTTTGGGGACGACAATGTCGTCCCTTAAAAGATTATATAATTAATTTTCATAATAAAATTTAATACGAATAATCAATTTTTTTTTATAGAAAACATTTAAAGGGACGACATTTGTCGTCCCTTAAAATATATTTGGGTAAAAATAATAATTTTATAAAATTTCCAGAAATACATTTAAAGGTCGTCCCTTTAAATATATATATTTTTAAATATTTTTTTTTGTTTTTGCATGGCCTCCCATGCTATTAAATCAATCAAATCCTGTTTTTTCCAAAATCAATAACAGATGTGTTTATAAACGGTGATTCATAACAAAAAAAATGCATAAACAAAAATGTTACGTAAAATACAAAGTTGTGCAATGTTTCCAAAAGTAATAATAGTTTCCTCTACAATGTCTACGCATCATCGTCAAGATCAACTTGAGAATCATCTTCAGAATCGTCTTCATCTTCATCGGAAGATGATGAGCTAACCTCTATTTGCATATCCGGTTCCTTAGCCTTAAGATTAGTCAGCAACAATTTGAGAAGAGCCCCTTGTTTTTTGTTTCTCTTCTCTTGTTTTTTGGTTAACTTCACCAACTGATCATGAGGCTTTCTAAGTTCTTCAATCTGCATATTGCATTCTTGGTGGTAAGAAGATGACGATGCTGAAGACTGGGCCGATTGTGATGAATTGGATATGGAGGAAGATTGCGTAGGTCCAAGGCCAATCAAATAATCTCACCTAGTTCCTAAGGCGGCCTGAAAGATTGCCTCCTCATCTTCAAAAGTCATCGGTCGACCTGGTGCAATCATAGCACGCCAATCCTCCAGCCTCCTCTAAACACAACATATATCGTTGGCAGTTAAGATAAGGAAAAGGAAAATGTGAACGTATTGAATTGAAATATATACAACGTATATCACTCACGTAAGCAGCCTCCGCATGACTATTGAGAAACGAACCGTCAGCATTCTTATGCTTGCTCGCCTATACATGGATAGGATCCTGCCCCAAAGGATCAGGATCTTCACTCAGACTCACATTACCCTTGAAAAAAACAAAAGTATTAGTTATGAAAATTCAAAAAAATGAAGTCATAGGGATTTATTTCCTAATACTTACCCTTCTTAACTTATCCCATCGAACTACGGCCATAGGCGTTCGTCCTGGCGGCCTACATATTTACTCCCGGCACGATTCTTCTTATTCTGATCAGATCTTTTCTGCAAAAAAATAGTACTTTTGTATTATATATAAGCAGTAACAAGTAATAATAATCGAATCCATGTAACACATGTAATGGAATAAAAGCTTTACCTTAAAAGCAGCACTACTATGGTGGCGGAGAAACACTTCCTATTGTTGCTGTGAAAACACATCCCTGGGTCGGGGACAAGGCCCTAGCAACCCCTTGTTGTTGTGTTCATCTACATCCTCCCTTAGTCTAGCCTTCAATTTTCTGAATGAAGTACCGGCGCTTTTCAGCACGGCATCACGGTGAATAGGCTCAAGAGGTTGGAACGATGCCTGAAAACACAAGAAATGAAACGATTGCTTTCTAAATTAATAGAATGAAACTTACAATTTGAAAGTGTTAACAATTTGATTAGCTAAGTACCCGAAGTTCTTCCCAAATTAATTGTTTAAGTTGGTCTTCCACCTTTCGCCAGGTCGGGAAGTAACAGAGAACATGGGACCTCACGACTTTCCCTGTCTCAGACTCAAAATCCTTCGCGTATCTTCCCAATGCCTTTTTAACTTTGGGAAATCTAAGATCCCATATAAGAGGAATCAAGCCCCCTAACTTACTTTTGAGGGCTTGGACGGTGATACCTTTTGCAGGTCCATGTTCACCCTGCTTCTTTTTCGGGGATGGAGGTGATTGTATGAATTCCTCATACTTATTATCTGCTATATGATCTGTAGTATCGGTGTCAATGTTAATTCAACAAAATAAGAATAATCATACTAGAAAAAAAAAATGAAAGTTAATTAATTACCGTCCTCGCATTGGCCCGATAGCCTAAATGAATGCTCGTGCGGTGGTTGAGAACCACCTGCCGATCCCGCGCAAGCCATTCACCTATATGATCAAGTATTTGAATAAAAAAAATTGATATAAAGAACACATTTATGTTGATGTAGTATAAGTAAAGCACTAGTATTATATAATTTTTAAATTCAAGTATATTTGAATGAACTTACTAAAAGAATATTAGATTTATAGCATCATTCATCATCACTTGCATAGTTTGGTGGGATCGAGTCGTATATGTCATCATCTACACAGTTATTATCATCATCGCAATCCGTTGAAGCATACTCGTTATTGTCATCCTTTTCATTTTGATCGAGATCGTTTTCATCGTTTTCATCAACATCTGTCTTTAACACTTACCACTCATAGTTCTTCAATGTTAGACAAAACTAGTTTATGTTCTTCATCATCATTCTAGACATATCATCATGTTCTTCAACACTTTTCCTACACATATACATGGCCAAGATTCATACACTACTTAATACACTACTAGCTACTTGGCGAAATAAAATTTCAAGTCAATAACACACATATACTAGTCAGTCACACGCTTTATACACTAAGATGTTTCAAACAAGGAAACAAAGACTTTTAACACTTAAAACACTTTCACTCTAAGTGTAAGTGTGATCAATATTTTCAATAACAATGGTCTCTGAAACAGAGCCATTTTCAGTATAATTTTGGGTAGGAACAGCACCCTTGTGCACGATCAAACCATCAATATGGACAATTTCATTACTACCAACAACAATACCAAAGTTTACTACAATCAAACAATACCAAATTTATAACCAAGTCCTTCTACACCAATAAATCTCACCATAAGCATCAATCTCACCATCAAGCCTCAATCAAACCAATGTAATCTTACCATACCAAAGTTTACTCATACACTATCAACTTCCATGTCCCAATGTAAACTTACCTAGCCCAACACCAAACAACTCACCATCAAACCAAACTCACCACATAACCTTGCTCCAATCAATTTCAACTTTCAACTTTCATCAAATAATACACATTTTGGAAATAAACTTAACAAAAAAAAAACTAAGTCTTTAACACTTACACTACTATCATCATGTTCTTCAACACTTTCCCAATACATGCATGGCCAAGTCATATCCCTCATTTCAACACACACACACTACTATCCTTTTATCCATCAAAATCTACTAAATTACTACATTATCACTACACTACTCACTACACATCATTCACTACACTACATTATCCCTAATTAAAAGCAACTAATTTGACAAAAAAAATTGAACTAAAAGCAATTTTGAAGCAACTAATCTAGGTCACAATTGAACTAATTTGACAAAAAGAAGAAGAGAAAAGCAACTAATTTGACAAAAATAAGGCTTACAGGAGCTGTGGCGGAGCTGTGACGGAGCTGCGGTTGGAGATGTTGTTGTTGCGGCTGCTGCTTGCCGGAGGAAGGAGGAAATGGGTGGTTGAAGAGTGGTGACTGGAGGAAGAGTGGGGGTAGGGGTGGTGACCGGAGGAGGGGGGGGGGGGGATTTTCGGAAATCGGAATTTTGAAGAAGAAGAAAGAAATGAATAAGAAGAAGGGGGGCTGCCCGATTTATTACTGGTTTTAAGTTTAATGGGACGACATATTGTTTTTTGGGACGACAATGTCGTCCCATTAAAGCATTAATATTTTTTTTTAATAACATATTTTTAATATTATATATTAAATATTAAATATATAATTAAATTATCAATATAATTATATAAATTACATAACGGCTTGAAATCACTTAACCGATTTCGGATCTCGGGATTGAGATCAATCGCTCGTTAATGAACCTCGAGATTCGAATCAATCGCTCGATAATGAATAGACGATCTATAGTAGATAGTACTATCAGAATGATCTGTAAGGAAAGATATCGGTTTGAAATCACTTAATCGATTTCAGATCTTGGGATTGAGATCAATCGCTCGTTAACGAACCCCAAGATTCAAATCAATCGCTCAATAACGAACTGACGATCTATAGTAGTTAGTAGTATCAGAATGATCTGTATGGAAAGATATCGGCTTGAAATCACTTAATCGATTTCGGATCTCGGGATTGAGATCAATCGCTCGTTAATGAACCCCGAGATTCAAATCAATCGCTCGACAACGAACCGACGATCTATACTAGATAGTACTATCAGAATGATCTGTAAGGAAAGATATCAGCTTGAAATCACTTAATCGATTTCAGATCTCGGGATTGAGATCAATCGCTCGTTAACGAACCCCGAGATTCAAATCAATCGCTCGATAACGAACTGACGATCTATAGTAGATAGTACTATCAGAATGATCTGTAAGGAAATATATCGGTTTGAAATCACTTAATCGATTTTGGATCTCAGGATTGAGATCAATTGCTCGTTAACAAACCCCGAGATTCAAATCAATCGCTCGATAACGAACTGACGATCTATAGTAGATAGTACTATCAGAATGATCTGCAAGGAAATATATCGGTTTGTAATCACTTAATCGACGAACCCCGAGATTCAAATCAATCGCTCAATAACGAACTGACGATCAATAGTAGTTAGTACTATCAGAATGATCTGTAAGGAAAGATATCGGTTTCAAATCGCTTAATCGATTTCGGATCTCAGGATTGAGATCAATCGCTCGTTAACGAACCCCGAGATTCAAATCAATCGCTCGATAACGAACTGACGATCTATAGTAGATAGTACTATCAGAATGATCTATAAGGAAAGATATCGGTTTGAAATCGCTTAATCAATTTCAGATCTCGGGATTGAGATCAATCGCTCGTTAACGAACCCCAAGATTCAAATCAATCGCTCGATAACGAACTGACGATCTATAGTAGATTGTACTATCAGAATGGTTTGTAAGGAAAGATATCGGTTTGAAATCACTTAATCGATTTTTGATCTTAAGATTGAGATCAATCGCTCGTTAACGAACCCCGAGATTCAAATCAATCGTTTGATAACGAACTGATGATCTATAGTAGATAGTACTATCAGAATGATCTGTAAGGAAAGATATCGGTTTGAAATCCCTTAATCGATTTCGGATCTCGGGATTGAGATCAATCGCTCGTTAACGAACCCCGATATTCAAATCAATCGCTCGATAACGAATTGACAATCTATAGTAGATAGTACTATCAGAATGATCTATAAGGAAAGATATCGGTTTGAAATCCCTTAATCGATATCGGATCTCGGGATTGAGATCAATCACTCGTTAACGAACCCCGAGATTCAAATCAATCGCTCGATAACGAACCGAGAATCTATGGTAGAGAGTACTATCATAATCACCTGTATATTATCGTTAGATAAAGGAATTTTTATAAAAAATAATGTATTTTTATATTAGAATATGCATATTAAAAAAATTGTTTTTATTTAAAGGGACGACTGTGTCGTCCCTTCAAATAAGATTTATATATAGCTGAATCTTATTTATTAACACAACGTTTTATATTTCGAAAACATTTAATTTACTTTAAAGGGACGACAATTGTCGTCCCTACAAGCAAATTTTTTTTTATAATTTCTATTATACACATATTATTTTATGAAAAATATTTAATTTCCTTTAAAGGGATGACATTTGAAGTCCCTACAAACAAAAAAATCTTATATATCTTTTCATATAACATTTTTTTTATCTGAAAAGGGTTTAATGGGACGACATTGTCGTCCCTTTAAATAGTTCTGTCCACATGGAAATCCAAGCTGGCACGGTGGGGTTAATATTTTGTTTTTTGGGACGACATTGTCGTCCCATTAAAATTTCCCTCCAAAAAATCTGGCCAAAACTTTGACTATGTTTGAATTCATTTAAAGGGACGACACAGTCGTCCCAATAAAGATGTTTAAAGGGACGACAATGTCGTCCTTTAAAGTTTGTCCCTTTAAACACATTTTCTTGTAGTGTAGAGTGTTGGTTGTTCTTGTGCTTTGTCTTTGTTTTTGGATATTTTCTGCAAAATTTGAGGTAATGGGGTGTTCTAATTACAGTAATTTGTGTTATTGTGGTTCAATTTGATGTTTGGGAAGGCATATGTGAGTTGATGCAGGTAAATTCATGTTTTGGGTGTCAAAAAGACACTAAATTTTGGTGTAGATGAGTTTGGATATGTACATGTGATGAACATGGCAAAAAAAAGTGCAGAAATCGATCCCGAGCGTTTGCCCTGATAGGCCCTGCGTGTGCCCGACATGTTTTGGAACCAGGAAAACAGATTCAGCAAGTTAGGGCACGCGCCCGCCTACATCAGTCGTGTGCCCAAGCCCCGAAAAAGCCTTATGGCATGCGCCTGCCCTCTTTGAGCCTTCACCCAATGTCCCAGAATGCACCCGGGCATGCGTCTAGTGCTTTACGGGCGCGAGCCTACCCTTAAAATGTGCTATTTTGCTATTTTAAGTGTACTACATGATATATATTGGTTTATATGTTCTTTTGGGACATTACTTGGAAAGTGCCAAAGCCTAACAATTGACTTCTTGTAGCATCGGTTTAGCACCCAACTGAGACAGTCTGTGGAGAGAAGGTAAGAGCACCGGAAGGCTTTTGTCTAGACCTTGTAGAACATTGACTTAGTAGCTCATGATTCCTTTTCTATATGTAAGGTAATTAAAATAGAATGGTGTAGGACTAGAAGTCCTTAGGAAGCCTTTTTACGTGAATGAACCTATGTGGCTAGATTAAACTCGTGACAATCACATGTGATGATTCTAAAAGCTGAAACATCATAATTCATGGTAACGCATGTTTTTGTTTCGCAGCATGGAATAGTCCACATGAAACAGTCTGTGCCATATTAGTTACTGAACATTTCCCGATGCATATTCGGGCGAAGTGTCCTTGAGTTCTAACTTAACATACCCTTGTTTGGTCGAGGTTTTACCAATAGGGCTAGTAGAGGGAAAGTGAGCAATTGTATTTCAACACTTGATTGTTTTATGTGTTTCTATTTTTCTACCTCTTACTGAGTACAAATGTGTTTACCCCTCTTTATTATGTATGTTTTCCCCCGAGGATATTGGCAGGTTGATGAGTATGACAATGATGATGCGGAGGAATGAGCTTAGCTTGATGAACGAGATTGTTATCTATATTTTAGGCACTTTAAACAAAGTCGTTGAGAACTGTAAACGTTTGATGTTGAAGGTTCTACACTATGTCTTTAAAAAAAAATTACTTCCATTTCATTTCATATGAGATTTTCTAGACAACACTTATTTCCGTTGTTGGTCTTTTGGGATTTGATACATCGACTTATAATGGATCTGTTGCGATCGATCGTTTCTTGCTTTTTGGCATTCCCGAGTCAATCTCTTTTTATTTGTTTCTGTTTTGTACTCTGATAATGATGTCTTCGAGGCTTAGGTATTTTATTAAATAAAATATATGCGTACTAGGCGTTCTTTTTCAGATAGAGATTCGGTGTCCTGGAACAGGGCGTCACATTTCGTGGTTCTTGAAGTGAAAATTTATTTATACGTAATTTGCGGAGAAAAAAGGTTATTTCTTATATTACTTGATCTTTGACATATAACATTGGATAATTGACGTGCGAGATGGTTTACTAATTGACATTTCAAGGTATAGTTTGACATTTCATCATGCAATTTTTCATAAACATGCTATGCCCACTACTACAGATAAATATTATATAAACTATGTTTTCACAGATCTTAGTCTTCTATTAACATGTAAACCATGAAATCACTAGTTTTACATGTTTTACAAACTGAAATTTGCATATAAAATTACTCAGGGTGAGTATCGACAAAAATATCACTTTCAAGTTTGTTATATGACTTACTGCAGAGAAATTTCTAATCACTAAGCCGGTATACCCTGGATATGGCCTAGTGGTGAAGGCATGGGTGTTGTAATGACCGCCTGAACTATAAGCTGGAGGTCAGCGGTTTGATTCCGGTAATGAGGTTGATTTCCGATTGATAACACCCTCAGTGCAGTGGTTGACCAGGCAGTCCATGTTGGAGCTACTAGGTTACCTGATTAATCTCTCCTCGCATTCACGTGGGATCGATGGCGAGGGGCCCTCACGGTTAGGGTTTAACCGTTTTTTTTCTAAGCACTAAGCTGGCGGTTTAAAACTCTGCAAACTCTTATAACACATTGAACAGGTCTAGTATGCATCAAGTATCAAGTTCCAACCCAATTTTCACTCACATACAAAAATACAGCGACATAGAAGTGATGGAAGATAATTTCAAGAATAAAATTAGGGAAATTTATGATACATACTTTTGGGAAAAAATAGTTTCTTGTTTATATCCTATTTTCAATTCTTACAATCATAACTCCGTCAAAATACTCGGTAGACCGGACTATTTTCTCAAAAGGTCGGGTTATTTTTTCAAATAGCCGGAATATTTTTTAGTGAGGCCGGACTAATTTTAGGCCGGGTTATTTTTAATATATATTTTTTTAATTCTTATGTTTACTCCAGTATATCACGTTCAACATCTTTAAAAAGGTGTTCTATCGACACACCTCTTTTTACTATTGACACATGTTTTTTTATTAAAAAACGTAACTGACACTGACGTTGCTCTTCAAAAACGAAAGTCAATGAACTGACGTTTATAAGTTATAACACTTTTATAACGTAAACGTCGTTGCCACTAACTTTCGTTTGCGAACACCAACGTGAGTGTCACTAAACCAACAACAACGTCAGTGTCACTGACGTTCCGTTTATAAAAAATCATTGGGGAGCCGGAGTAATTTTTTGTGGTGCCGAGAATAATATGGTGCCAATAGTTGTTAAAGATTGATTTATTCCAGTCTTGCAGAATCACGATGATTTGTATTTTGTCATTAATGTGTATTATTATTCCATATAAGGAGTGATCTAGTCAATGATAGCCTTAAATTTAGGCAGCAAATTAGCACATGTTTTATGTAATTTGTGTATATATTTGTACTCTGTAAACACACAATGGTGCAGCGAAATTTACTATATTCTCATTTCCAACTCTGTTTATTGTCATGGTATCAGAGCAGGTTCTCGAAAGTTAAAAAAAAATAAAAAATAAAAAAATCCTCCATTCCAATGGCTATTGAAAGGTCTAGAGAGACGATGATACCCAAATGGGATAATCCCAACAATCCGTTGTACATTCATCATTCTGATCAACCCGGAATTGTGCATGTACCACAACCATTGGTAGAAGACAATTACAGTACATGGAAACAATCCATGACTATGGCATTAACGGTGAAAAATAAAATGGCCTCATAGATGGTTCGATCGACGAACCGAATGAAATGGACAAAGAAGAGCATCAACAGTGGAATCGTTGCAATAATCTCGTCAAAACATGGCTCCTCGGATCAATATCCAAGGAAATTGCCCAAAACGTTATTCGTTGCAAGGGTGCAAGAGAAATATGGCTAGAGTTGCAAGAAAGGTTCTCTCATGTCAATGTTGTGCAGTTATACAACATTGAGAATGCAATTCATGGATGCGTTCAAGGTAACAATAACATGACGGTGGGATCCTATTTTACAAAACTCAAAGGACTATATATGGGATGAGCGTGATGCACTTTGTGCTTTCCCAACATGCTCGTGCCGATCATTTAAGGAGGTAAGTTCTTATTTAGAGACGCGAAAAAACAATGAAGTTTCTTATGGGTTTGAATGATTCTTATACGGGTGTCCGGAGCAACACTCTCCTACTTGATCCCCTACCCACCGTGAATAAGGCTTAGGGGCCGTTTGTTAAATCTGAAGTCTGAATACATTAAGTAACTTGAATGATTTAAGTGCCGAAATCAATTAGACTGCTTGATAACACTTTAAATCTGATATCAGAATATGTTACATATATACACTTATATTCATGTATACATATATACATGCACAAACACACACTCTCTCACCCTATATATATATACATACACACACGTTTAATGCTATGGTTATTATACTAAATTTCACGTATAAGTTTAGTTATTTGTGTGTTTCAAATAATATTTCATAACTTAAAAGTATAACCCATTTACATTATTTTTTTACGATAAATAAATTCATAGGTAATACTAAATGTAAATATATTTTAATCAAAGTAATTACTTTAGTATGGAAGAAGAATAAAAAGATTTTATAAAGCAAACATAAAAAAAGAAAAGAAAAAAAAAAAGAAAGTTAGATAGAAAAAGAAATGTGCAAACGTGGGATTGAAAAAAAGTACGTGCAAAGAATTTGTTTTTTCAGACATAAGCATGTCAAGAGGCGCTGAAAACTTTTGCATTTTTTCAATGTGAAATTAAGTGGTACTTAATTAATTAAGATGTATTAAAATTATTAACAAACACCACTAAATGTAACCATCACTTAATATATTTAGAATAGTACTTAATCTGATTACCAAACAGGCCCTTACTCTTTGGTGCTTCGTCATGAAAAGCAAATGGAGGCGTCAAATAGTGATAAGACTGATGCACAAGCAAGTGCATCAGCCTTTGCCGTAAAAAATCGAAGCATACCCAATGAAGGAGAACAAAGATGCGCTAAATGCAATCGAACGAATCACACGACTAAAAATTGCAGGGCACATTTGAAGTGCGGATTATGTGGTTTATAAGGTCATAGCATCGAATTTTGCCGTAAAAAGAAGGCAGCAATGGAAGTGGATGGACTTCGATCCAAAGGAGGAATGCTCCCAGCAGCAGGTGACAAAGGAGACTTCAACTTTCCTTTTTCTACAGAAGAGTGTAAGAAAATCATGTACATGTTGAAGTCCAAATATCCATCTGTTAATCAAGTGAGTAGTGCATCCCATGAAGAACTAACAGGTAAAAATTTCCCATAATTTCTTATTGTAAAAATGACCACTTGGATATTGGATAGTGGTTGTACCGATCACATGATCTCCGACCACACCTTGTTCACGTCTTCGACAATCGTCAAAAATCGAACGGTGGAACTACCAAATGGATCACTAGAAAATGTGACCCATGTTGGTACCGTGACTTTATCCCATGATCTGATACTCACAGATGTTTTATGTGTACCTTTCTTTCGTTTAAATCTCATATCTGTGAGCAAACTTACTTGTAATGCACCATATGCCTGCGTGTTCCTAAACAAAATGTTGCTTGATACAGGATCTACGTACGTTCGGGGATGATGATTGGGGCGGCAATTGAAAGGGAGGGTCTCTATCAGTTAAACAGACCCAACACAACTTCCTGCAACAATGCTCAAGTTATAAATTCATCTATTTGGCATCAAAGGCTCGGACATCCCTCCACTAGAATAATGCCTTTATTTTCTAGTCCTTCTATTAATAAAAGTTGTGAAGTCAAGAATTGTCTTATTTGTCCTCTGGCGAAACAAACCCGACTTCCATTTTCCCCCAGCTCTATAAAAGGTACCGCTTGTTTTGCGTTATTGCATGTTGACATATGGGGAGGTTATAAAGTGCTTTAACTTTCAGGTGCACGTTATTTCCGTAATATCGTTGACGACTATACTCGATGCACATGGGTTTATCTCATGAAATTAAAATCCAAAACAAGGAATCTCTTGGTTTGCTTTATCAACATGATTGAAAATCAATTTAACACCAAGGTACGAGCCATTCGAAGTGATAATGGTGCCGAGTTCACTTTCCCGAATTTTACAACCAAAAAAGAATTATCCATCAAACTAGTTGCGTCGACACCGCCCAACAAAATGGCGTTGTTGAGAAGGTAAATTCTAGGCAAGCAAGCAGGATTTCGACAAACTTCATCCAACCATTCCTTATTCGTCCGAAATTGAGAAGGTAAATTCTAGGCAATTTTGGTCTATGTAGATGATGTGATACTAGCAAGGAATAGTCTCCAAGACATTGATGACACTAAAGCATTCCTGAGCAAGTAGTTTAAACTCAAAAATTTGGGGCAGCTCAAATATTTCCTCGGAATCGAGGTTGCAAGGACTCAGGAAGGTATTACTTTGTCTCAGTGGAAGTATTCTTTAGAAATATTAGAGGATGCCGGTTTCTTAGGTGCCAAGCCATCACGATTCCCTGTGGACCAAAACATATCTCTTACTCAATCGGATGGGGACCTTTTAGAAGATGCTTCTTTGTATAGAAGGCTTATTGGAAGATTGATTTATTTGACTGTGACCAGACCAGATTTGAGTTATGCGGTTCACATGATAAGTCAATTTATGGATGCACCGCGACAACCACATTTACAGGCAGCGTATCAGGTATTGAGATATATAAAAAACACACCCGGACAAGGCATATTGTTGCCATCGGTAGGAGATCTTAATATACAAACGTTCTGTGATGCGGATTAGGCAAGATGTAAAGATACACAGAGGTCAATTACAGGTTATTGCATATGCATTGGTCAATCATTCGTTTCTTGGAAAACTAAGAAACAATCAACCGTGTCACGTTCAAGTGCGGAGGAAGAATATTGGGCGATGGCCACGACCTGTTGCGAAGTAACTTGGTTATTAAGTTTGTTGAAGGATTTGGAAATAAATCATGTGAATCCGGTTAAATTGTTTTGTGACAACCAAGCTGCCATGCATATAGCGTCGAATCCTGTTTTTCACTAACGAACTAAGCATATTGAAATTGATTGTCATTTGGTACGTGAAAAAGTTCAAAAAGGGGTAATTCAAACAGCTCACATCCGTACAGCCGAGCAACCTGCTAATTTATTTACAAAACCATTAAGCACGGCGCATTTCGAGTTTTTACTTGGCAAGCTGGGCGTTATTAGCATACACACCATCTTGAGGGGGAGTGTTAAAGATTTATTTATTCCAATCTTGTAGAATCACGATGATTTGTATATTGTCATTAATGTGTATTATTATTCCATATAAGGAGTGATCTAGTCAATGATAGCCTTAAATTTAGGCAGCAAATTAGCACATGTTTTATGTAATTTGTGTATATATTTGTACTCTGTAAACACACAATGGTGCAGCGAAATTTACTATATTCTCATTTCCAACTCTGTTTATTTTCAATAGTAGATAGGGATGTGTCGATAGAACCCCTTCAAAAATATCACCCCGTCGTTTTCTTTTCTTCCTCCATACACACCAAACCACCACCGAAAGCTACCTCCACCACCTTCACCCTGCACATCCCTCCACCACCAGGTGCGCTGCTCCCTCCCCATATTTTCCAAATTCAAAAACGAATAAGTTACTTTTCTCCTTCGGGTCGATCGATCTTCAAAGAACAGACGTACGCTGCATTGTTCAGCACATTCTGAGGATGCCGAAAGGGAAGAATGATACCGAGATTCACTGGCTTTCGGCATGTACAAACGGCTTATCAATTTAACTATGAATAACTTTACCAGTAATGGATACAAGCAACTTCCTTTAAATTCAAGCTCAGCTACGGATTCACCCAAATCCAATAGGGCTTCTCCGGGACAAGAAGTTGTAATCGATTTCAGGCACATCGAGGTGCCAGAAAATTCACATTCTCAACACTCCGGTGGTGCCACTACTGATGCGTTCATAATTAGCCAAAAGAGTTGGCAGGAGATTTGTAACGCCCCCAGACCCCGGGCCTGGTAGCGCTAAATGAGTGATAAATATCCGGTCAACTGCTTAGACCGCCGTCCTCGCTTGGTCTAAAAGGGCTAACCCGAGTTAACAAGACCTTTATGTCTCACACTTATATGGGGGTGAACATTCTCTTATTTTACCGATGTGGGACTTTACAAGATTAAAGTAATACCAGGTGGAATTCAGGGTAAAGGCCCGCCGAGATTGACGGTTAAGGTTGATGAAGGAAGAGGAGGAATTAGGAATTAAAAATAAATAAAAAAAGGTGAAAAAATAATACTACATCCATTCCAAAATATGACACATCCTAAACTTTTTGTTTTCTCCCACAAAATAAGTTATTCTACCTTATATTTTAGAACGGAGATAGTATTGAACTTAACCCGGCCTTTTGAAAAAATAGCCCGGCCTCACTACAAATTATCCCGGCTATTTGAAAATTACGCGGCCCTTTGAAAAAAAATTAGTCCGGCCTACCAAGTATTTTGACGGGTTATGATTGTAATAATTAAAAATAACGGTATAAAGAAAAATACAAATTTTACACAAAAGTATATATTTTGAATTTTTTTTTTTTTTTTTTTTTTGGCAGAACGATGAAATTTTATTTCAAATCAAAAGCAAAGGTTCATTACAAAGAAAACTCAGTGAAAAACAAAGAGTTGAGCACAACAAAAGTGGTATGTAAATAAATAAAACTCCAAGCCTTTCAGAAGCTATAAATTCCAGGCGAGTTTGAGGTTCTTGGTTCTCTGCACCATCTGAGAAAGCAATACTTGTAAGGGCGGGTTGTCCTGCTGTGGGTCGTGTACCCGCTTGTTTCTCCAGTGCCAAGTAGTGTAAATCACATCGTGGAAGATGTATGGCCAATCTTTTCGATCATTTCGGTGAGTGACGTTTGCATCAAGCCAAGATTGGGTGTCCGTGGCTACGAAAAAGGTCGTCCTTTGCCGAGGGGGAAGGACCTGCGGCCAATACCTTTTAATCCAATAGCAGTCCCTCACCGCGTGAAGGGTGGTCTCAACGTATTGATTGTTGGAGATATAGAGGAATTGAATTTAAAATGAATTAAAAATGATTTTATAATCATTTTATTCTGTGACTTTATAAGCGTATTTCGGATATATTCTTGTATAGAATATATGTAATGTTTTATTAATTCTGAAAAACTACGTGAGTCGTAGATGAATTCGGGATTTGGAATCATTCAATTCGGATAACGAGTGAATGAGAAATTAACGCTTAAAGTCGGTTTGTTGGAAAATTGATGATATGTCATACTGGGCCTATTGGGCTTAAGTGTGTGTTATGAAAAGGAAAAATGGGAAGAAACTTTTCTCCCACATTGGTTGGAATAAGGAAAAAGAAGCAATATTTATATGATATTGTTTTAGTGTAGTTGGAATAAGAAACCAACATTATACACCGTTCTCTACGCGGGTGCAGGGGGGGTGGTGCAAATCCAATCCGGATTTACCCTTGGGCTTGTGCATGCCCGCGTGTCCTGCGTACACGAATGCAGCTCGGTTTGAAGGTTCACAGTTAGAGTTCGGTTTTGCGTTGCAACTGTTAATTTATTTTTGCTGTCTGCTTCCTATGTCGTGATTAAAGCTCAGAACTGAGTCAGCAAACTGACATTCAACTCAGTTATGCTGCTGAAAGGCTGACTCAGCTAAGGCAAATTCAGCATCAGCAGGGGAAAAGTCAGTTGAGTCGGTTGACGCCTTCGGCGGCTCGAATGTCTCAGTCAGTTGAGATTTTTCATCTTCTTTCGAGACTTTTCATCTTCGAACTCGTTATCATCAATACTTGAAGTAAAGTGGGAGTTATGCAATAAATGAATTTAATTGCGGGGACTCTTCCATTACAATCGAGCCTCTATATAAACAAAGTCCTCACAAGATGGGACACAGACACAGAAATACAACACCAGAATTGCATACATACATACATTCTTCTGCATACTGTTCTTGCATCAAGTGAAGAGTTTCTGAAGCACTGTAGAGTTCTTCGTTGTTCAGAGTTTGTAGTCGCTATTCGAAGGTAATCCGAGAATTCCCCGGGAGACAATTCGCAAAACGGGGTACATACCGGGGCAAATTTGTCTTAAGGACAGAGTTCGTCTCGGCTCAGATCGTCAATATCCTTTACCATTTCTTTCTGTATTTCTTTGTGTAATCTTTTCATTGGATCAATAAAATTGTTGATTTTATTCGAATTGTTTATTTTAATTATACACGGGTAATAACAACTTAAGACAAATTTTTTAGAACAGTGGTTCTAAATCAAACCTGTGTGTAATCGAAATATCTTCACGAATTATTCATCTTTTTTATTGATTGTCTAGTCTATTGCAGTCTGTAATCAGCCTGTTCTTCTAATTGCTCTCGTTTAAAAAAATAATAATAATAATAAATAAAAATAACGAGTTCAGCTCGTTTTAATTGAAAAAAAAAACGAACTGATCTTTTTTTTAACGAGTTCAGCTCGTTTTAATTGAAAAAAAAACGAATTTATTTGGATTCGTGGCTGTTTTGGATAGGCGAGTTAACACTAGCTCTAACTCGTTTTTACAAAATTGATCTTGTTATGGTTTGAAAAACTGTTGGATAAACAAGTTCAATTTTTGTTCTTCTGATTAAAGTTTATCTTCTGTTTCAAACAGAAATGGCATCTGACGATCAAGTCACATCAGCTCAAATCCTTGACATATAAAGACTATTCACATTATGTTTAGTGATTAGTTCGTGACATATTTATTTTGTAAGTTCAGAAAGACAATAGACATGCATACTTGAACCATTTTTAAGTATTATATTGCATATGTTTATGTCAACATAATGTTTAGTTGACCTCTAAATGATCGCCGATACTTGAATGTCGATGGTGTCAAATGTTGGGTATTGCCACAGCAGCCTAACATGATGATTCGTGAATGTTTTATCACATTATGTGAAGTGATTGAAAATTTTATTGATATTCAGTTAAATTGACAAATAGTTCGAATTAAGGGATATGTCAAATTAAGGATTACATTGCTATTTGACCCTAGTTAGTTGGTAAAAGCAACTTTTATGCTGTATTAAGCTCTTATCTTTTAAGTGTAGCCCTTTTTATTAAACTTATCTTAATACCACTTTTGCTGAAACTCATCTTATCACCACAACATAAAGATAAATGGGGTGTATATTACAAAGGTCAAGGATATCCACAGATACCTTGTTCGTCTTCTTTACAAAATTATCACTCAATTATGTGTGAGTATCACGACATTATGAGAAGAATTTATTGTGACTACCCACATGAGCACATTATTTTCTTGTCTATACTCTACTCTTATGTAAGTGTTGTTTAAAATAGCCTTATTAAATATTTTGTATCTCAATTTAGCCACAAGAAGTACCCAGCTTCTTGAAATAATACATACAAACGTTTGTGGACCTTTGATGCTCCCGCCTTTGGAGGAGAAAAGTATCTTACACCCTTATCGAGGATTATTCACGTTATTGTGATCTATACTTGTTGCATGACAAATCTCAATCTGTGGACACTTTACAAATGTTCATAACTGAAGTCGAGAGGCAACAAGATAGGAAGGTGAAAATCATAAGGTAGGATGGAGGTGGTGAATTTTATGGAAGGTATGACGAAACAGGACAACATCCTGGACCTTTTGCAAAAAATTCTCCAAAAGCTGGAATTATTGCTCAATACACAATGCCTGGATCTCCATGGCGGAATGGTGTACCAGAAAGGCAGAATCATACGTGTATGGAAATGGTTAGGTCTATGACGAGTCACGCTGATGCCTATATCAATGTGGATGGATGCTTTACGCGCAGCTGATTATATTGCAAATAAGGTTCCCAGTAAGGCAGTTCCAAAGACACATTTTGAACGGTGGAAAGGGTGGAAACCTCATTTGAAGCATCTCCAAATATGGGGATGTCCAGCTGAGGATAGAATTTACAATCCACAAGTAAAGAAATTGGATTAGAACAGTTAGTGGTTACTTCAAGGTTACCAAGAAAAATCCAAACGATATAGGTTTTATTGTCCTAACCATATTACGAGAATTGTTGAAACCGGTAATGCTATATTCTACAAGAATGGCGAAATCAGTGGGAGTTATAAAATTCGTGATGTGATCATAAAGGAAATAAGGGTACCCGTCCCTTTTAACCCTATTTCGAAAAGTATTGGGAATCTCTCCATTGTTGAACCGTTGAACAATGAAAAAAATCCAATAAATGATCAACAACTCCATTATGAGATCATCACCAATGAAAATAGTAATGAAGCACCAATGGAACCAGCATTAAGAAGATCTCAAATACAAAAGAGATCTGCTATTCCTGATGATTACATGCTTTATCAAGTAGAATATGAACGAGGGACAAGTAAAGATCCGGTTTCGTTTTCACGAGCCATTAAGGAAGTTAATTCTAGTAAGTGGATTGATGCCATGAAAGATGAATTGAAATCTATGAATGAAAATCAAGTATGGGAAGTCGTTCAATTACCTTCAGGACACAAACCAGTTGGCTTTAAATGGGTCTTCAAGACTATGCACGACTGTAATGGTAATATTGAATGATATAAAGCCGACTTGTTGCCAAAGGTTTTCAATCAGAAAGAAGGCATTGATTATAAAGAGACGTTTCTCTTGTGTCCAGGATAGACTCCTTTAGAATTATCATGGAACTAGTAGCTCATTATAATCTCGAGTTACAACAGGTGGATGTGAAAACAGTCTTTCTGGATGTAGACTTGAAAGAAAAAGTCTATATGCGTCAGCCTAAAGATTTCATTGTTGACGGTCATAAAGACATGGTCTGCAAGCTTAAGAAATCAATATATGGACTGAAACAAGCTTCGAGGTAACGGTACTTTAAGTTTCATGAAACCATTATTGTTTTCGGTTTCAATGAGAACACAATTGACCCTTGCATATATCTCAAGATCAGTGGGAGTAAGTTCAAATTTTTGATTCTGTATATTGGTAATCTATCATTGGCCAGCAGTGATCTTGGTGTATTACATGAAACCAAGGCCGATCTCTTCAAGAACTTTGAAATGAAAGACTTATGCGGGGCTTTCTATGTGTTAGGAATATAAATATTCCGTGACAGGGCACTTAATATTTAGGATTGTCTCAAAAGCCTATATTGATAAAGTTTTGGAAAGATTTGGCATGATGACATGTTCTTCCATTATTGTTCTAATATTATTCCGCAGAATGAGTTGGAACGTAAAGATATGGAAAAACATCCTTATGCTTCTCTTGTAGAGAGTTTACAGTATGTACATGTTTGTACAAGACCTGACATTAGTCATGTTGTTGGCATGATGGGTACGTTTCACAGCAATCCAAGAATGTCTCACTGGAAAGCTGCTAAGAAAGTACCGAGATACTTAAAGGTACGGGAATTACATGCTCACATACTGAAAATCAGGACACCCACAGGTGACTGGTTATTCAGACTCGGATTTTGGAGGATAAACTGACACCAGACTGTGTACTCTTGGCTATGTATATCTTCTAAACGGAGGTGCCGTATCACGGAAAAGCCAGAAGTCATAGTTGACATACTCATCCACCATGAAAGTAGAGTACGTGGCATGTTATGAGGCTGCAATCTAGGGGACATAGATCCTCTAAGCATGACATGATATCTAAGGGACAAAAACACATGGACCTTAAATATCTATTACTGAAGCAAGATGTTAGAAGAAATTTGTTTGTCATTGAACACATATTGACAAATCTTATGGTTGCAGACATATTTATGAAAGGACTACCCCCAAAGACATAACAGAGAGACACTAAAAGCATGAGTCTTGAGGATAGCTCCTAATTATCGTGTTCTGCCGCTTATTTTGCATTTACATTTGACATTTGTTGAGCTCTTAATGTCACTTTTCTACATCATTATTGTTTTCTGTTTTCCATTGTGTACACACCTTACGAATGGAATTATTAAAACAGAAATTGTCTCTTGCAAAGACATAAAGGGACCGTTTATGTAATCTTCGCTTATGGTCTAGTTAAGACGGTTGTCAGTGTTGTGGTACATAGAAGGGAGCATGTTGCAGAATGATGTGTAACCGCTATGACTCCCATTGACAGCTAGATTAATGATGACACTTACGCTAACCAATGAAAGAAATTGTTTAGCATATAATGCGCGCTTTATGTTCCTTTGAAAGGAAAACACTGATGAAATGTTCCTATCGACCAAGTGGGAGAATGTAAGAAAAATTATGTCGTGGCTTTTATAGAGCTCGATTAATTTCCTTCCCCGTAATAGTGGTCTTATAGGAAATTCGTTTTCCCTGGGAAATATGCTATTTATTATTTATTGGTTATTTAAAAGGAGTTTTAATCCGATTAAAACTCGGCTTTGATGGACGGCCGAGATTAAAGCTAAAACCTAGATCATTCGGATTTCGGCCCTCTCTCCGCCTATAAAAGCAATGCTTTACTCCATCATAAAGCATACGAAATAAACCAACACATAACGGTTGTAGGCAAGGAGAGAGATGTCGGAATCCTCTCATCAAGACGGCAACAACAGAGACGTAGTCGAGTAACAATGGATGTAGGGAAACGATCCTGGTGATTTCTTCCGCTATTCAGGTACTCTGAATTTATCGTTAATTTACACGTCAAACGAAGGACAGACTTCTCGGTCTACGGGAATTTTGACACAGACGACCATGGTTACTGGTGCAAACCATGAGAGACCGGAGAAGTTCAACGGTTCCAACTTTAAACGTTGGCAACAGAAGATGTTGTTTTACATCACAACACTCGGGCTAGCAAGAATGCTAATCGATGACCCACCAGTGGCGCCACCTGAAACTCCTGAAAAGACGGCTTTTCTTGCTTTGTAGAAAATTTGGAAGCACGGTGATTTTATGTGCAAGAATTATATTCTTAATGGTTTAGATAACATGTTGTATGGTGTGTACTGTACTTATGATTCTGCTAAATCATTGTGGCAAGCATTAGAGAAGAAATATACAACCGAAGATGCCGGTGCCAAGAAGTTTCTTGTCAGTAGGTTTTTGAAGTATGAAATGAATGATACTAAATCTATTGTGAAACAGGTGGAGGAGTTGCAAATTCTGATATCTGAGATGATAGCAGAAGATCTGAAAATCAATGAGAATTTTCAAGTGGCATGTGTCATTGAGAAGCTTCCCGACTCATGGAAGGAATACAAGAGCTATCTCATGCACAAGAGAAAGCAGGTGACGATGGATGATTTGATTGTCCGACTCCGTATTGAGGAGGACAATAGAGCATCTGAAAGAAAACGTTCTGTGCCGGTTGGACAAGCGAAAGCTAATGTCGCTGAGGTTCACAATCAGAAGAGAAAGAAGACAGAGAAATCGGTTAAGAAGATTGGGGAATCTTCAAAGAAACCGACGTCATTCAAGTTTAACGGTAATTGTAACAACTGTGGCAAGCATGGGCACCGTGCTGCGGAATGCCGCTCAAAGAAGCCTTATAAACCTAGGGTTCATATGGCTGGCGAGGAAGATGATGACAATCTCTCGCGCCATGGTGACCGAGTGCAACACCGTGGGGAATCCGAGGCAGTGGTTTGTGGACACAGGTGCAACTAAACATATATGTGCTGACCGTGAGATCTTCTCAACCTACAAGGCTGGAAATGGTGAGAAGCTGAGGATGGGAAACTCTGCCCAATCAACCATTCAGGGAACTGGAAACGTGATTCTGAAGTTGACTTCTGGGAAGAAGCTGACACTCACAAATGTTCTCCATGTTCCTGATATACGTAGAAACCTGATTTCTGGTGGTATCTTGAATAAGAATGGTTTTAAACTTTCTTTTGGTAATGACAAGGTCATTTTGACCAAAAATGAGATGTATGTTGGTAGAGGTTATTTTACCGAAGGTTTATTTAAACTAAATGTAATGTCTATAATGCCTAAGACTGTTGTGCCCACTGAGGCTAATAAAAATGCTTCTACTTCTGCTTACTTGATTGAGTCTTGTACTTTATGGCATAATCGTTTAGGACATGTTAATAATAAATCATTTCAAAGAATGATGAATTTGGATTTGTTACCTAAACTAAAATTTAACCAAACCGGTAAATGCCAAGTGTGTGTTGAATCAAAAATGACTAAAGCGCCGTTTCCATCCGTGGAAAGAAATACAGAACCTTTAGAATTAATTCACACCGATTTGTGTGATTTAAAGTTTGTGCAATCGAGAGGCGGTAAAAAGTATTTTGTAACTTTTATCGATGATTGTACAAGATACTGTTATGTTTATTTGCTAAGTAGCAAAGATGAGGCTATCGAGGCATTCAAAAATTATAAAATTGAAGTTGAGAATCAACTTAGCAGACGAATCAAGAAGGTTCGTAGTGATAGAGGTGGAGAGTATGAATCGCCATTTGAAGGATTATGTCTAGATTCGGGCATTATTCATCAAACTACTGCTCCATATGCACCTCAATCTAACGGAATTGCTGAACGCAAAAACCGTACTCTGAAAGAGATGATGAATGCTATGTTGATTAGTTCTGGTTTACCTCAGAACTTGTGGGGGGAGGCCCTTCTATCCGCCAATACAATTCTCAACAGAATTCCATCTAAAAAGATGGATAAGACCCCATATGAGTTGTGGAAAGGCCACAAACCAAGTTATAAATACTTGAAAGTGTGGGGGTGTTTAGCAAAGGTGGAAGTGCCTAAACCTAAACAAATCAAGATTGGGCCTAAAACGATAGATTGCATATTCATTGGGTATGCACATAACAGTAGTGCATATAGATTTCTTGTGCACAAATCTGACAACCACGATGTGCATGTAAACACAATCATGGAGTCAAGAAATGCGGTGTTTTTTGAGGATGTCTTTCCAAATAAAGAAAGACATAATGAAGACTCAAATTCGACTAAGAGGGCACACGAAAATGTGGGGGATAATGCTCCGAGAACACGAGGAAGTGGAACCTCGAAGGAGTAAACGGGCTAGGACTTCAACGTCTTTTGGGCCGATTTTCTCATCTACATGGTAGAAAATACTCCAAGGACATATGCCGAGGCTATGTCTAATCCGTAAGCACCTTTACGGAAAGAGGCAATTAATAGTGAGATAGATTCCATTATGCAAAATCACACTTGGGAATTGGTTGATATTCCACCGGGACATAAAGCGCTCGGGTGTAAGTGGATTTTCAAAAAGAAGCTTAAAGCTGATGGATCTATTGATAAGTATAAGGCCAGGTTGGTAGCTAAGGGTTATCGGCAAAAAGAGGGTCTTGATTTCTTTGATACTTACTCACCAGTAACAAGAATCACTTCTATAAGGGTTTTAATTTCTCTTGCTGCAGTCTATAACTTGGAAATCCATCAGATGGATGTTAAAACTGCATTTCTGAATGGTGAATTAGACGAAGAAATTTATATGGAACAACTTTGAGGGGTTTGTGGTTCCAGGTCAGGAAAACAAAGTGTGTCGACTCGTTAAGTCGTTGTACGGTCTGAAACAAGCACCCAAGCAATGGCATCAAAAGTTTGATCAAACTATGCTATCTAATGGGTTTAAGATCAACGAGTGCGACAAATGTGTCTACATCAAACATACAACTAATGCTTATGTGTTAGTGTGTCTATATGTTGATGATATGCTAATTATGGGGAGTACTCATGATATAATCATGAATACCAAAAGGATGCTGACACGTAACTTTGATATGAAAGATATGGGACTGGCAGATGTAATCTTGGGGATTAAAATCTCCAGAATATCTGAGGAACTAGTGTTGTCACAGTCTCACTACATTGAATCCGTCATGAGGAGATTCAGTGTTTATGATGAAAGTCCTGTGAAAACACCTATTGACTTAAGTCTTCACTTAGTCAAAAATAAAGGTGACCCTGTGTCTCGGTTAAAATATTCTCGGATTATCGGTACCGTTTAATGTACATAACGAATTGTACTAGACCGGATATTGCATGTCTTGTGAATAAGCGAGCGAGGTTTACAAGTAATCCTAGTGAGGATCATTGGAAAGCTCTTATTAGAGTACTCAAGTACTTGAAATATACAATGAACCTGGGATTGTGCGACACAAGATATCCAAAAGTATTAGAAGGATACTGTGATGCAAATTGGATTTCTGATACAAAAGAATCAAAATCAACAACTGGATATATTTTCATGATTGGTGGTGCTGCGGTGTCCTGGAAGTCCACTAAGCAGACGTGCATATCTCGTTCCACAATGGAAGCTGAGTTTATTGCATTAGACAAAGCTGGTGAAGAAGCTGAGTGGCTTCGAAATTTGCTAGAGGACATTCCATGTTGGACAAAACCGATTGCTCCTATTAGCATACACAGTGATAGTCAATCGGCTATATACCGAGCACGAAATAGTATGTATAATGGTAAGTCTAGACATATACGTCGACGACACAATACCATTAAACAACTGATCTCTAGTGGTGTGATTTCTATCGATTAAACGTACTTCAAGGTTCAAGGTTTTACTGTTCATGGACTCTATCAGAAAGGATGCAACAGTATAACCGTCCCTTCCCGATTTCAAGAATCCTATATCTAACCTTTATACTCAATAGCTTAAAAAAGATATATCACGAATGGTCATTGACCGAACGGATGCGCGAAATTACCAGTCTTACCTTCAAGCACCGTGTGCTAAATGCTTATATTTATGGAAGTGGGGTGAACCGAATCCACACCTTATCCGTAAATTCCAAAGCATATTCTAGGTAGACTTCTCGGTCTTACATTTCAATGTAAACCGTTATTTCGCTTCCAATATCTTTATTGAGTTAAGCAGTGTATTGTAGCACATCTAAAACTATGTAAGGCAATTTAACGGTTTCTCACTTAGTGAGAACATGTCACAATGAGGCAGGCTGAGCATAAGTCCCGAGGACTATGAATGGCCTATTCCGAGTATAGAATACTCTATCTCTGTTGAAAACCGAGAAACCTCAAAATATTTTGGATAAACTTGCCGGAGTGTTTGAATAGTTATCAGACAAGAAGTCACTACTCGGAAGCTCCTACTAGCTTGTATCTTTCATCAGACCCCGAAGGTCGTCATGAACAAGCTATGTTACTTCTTTATAACCATTATCCTTTCCCGATTGAAAGGAAACTAAGTCATTGAACCTTTGAGACAATATAACCGAGGTGGGAGAAAGGAATCACCCGAGCCGGTCTTCGTGTCTTGTCTTTTAGGGACTATGCACTAACTATAGGATGATATGAAGAAGCGTTTATCTAAATATAGAAACCAATTACTTTTAATAGTTCTTAAGATGTGATTTACATACATATTTCAGCAGTTGTAAGTGGTTTTGACTTTATCAAACAAAAGTCCGAGTCTTGGATTCGTACTACAATTGGTATATTCACTTTCTATACGACAAACAAATTATCGAATAGAAGGTAAATCCATTTGTTCCAATGAATCTTAAACAGAAAATAATTTTTTCCGCGATATCCAAGGATTGAATCCGAGATTCATTTCCTTATATCACTCCCACTATTCTAGCTAAAATTAACTGCCCGGTGTTTACTCTTTTAATCGTTAAATGCACTGCTACCTTGTTCTTCCAAAGAACTTAGCTCAAGAAAATCGCCAAGGATTCATAGGTTGGTGATCCAAAATCACTGTCCTTATCCTATAATTTTCAGTTAATTAATTTTCGGTTCAGCCTTAAAGTTTTCTCAGTTTAGATGACTAACACTTTTAGACATATTCTCCCATTCTTGACTTTCCGTGAATGGAAACAGTTTTGAACTAGCGGTTCGTTTGAGTAGACACTACTCTTGAACCGTGGGATGTCTATTTCGAGTGTTACTCATCGGGACTTCTCGGATTTTCTAATATACCAGAAAAAACAACAAATCATAACATTGAAGCTCCCACTAGTTTATCGGTTCCAAATACCGTCTAACGAGCAATGCTTTATTTTTATGATTTTCTGATTTTTTCGATTAGAAAATCTTTCGTACATAGTTCCAATGTTTTCAGAGAAACAATAAATCATAGAACTCCCACTAGTTCATCGATTCCAAATATCGTCCAACTAGCGACATTCCATGACTTTCCGGTTTTTCAATTAGAACGGTTACGTGTGTAGTCAGTTACACTTTTCTAATGTTCTAGAAAAACAACAAATCATAAAGCTACCACTAGTTCATCGATTCCAAATATCGTCCAACTAGTAACACTTCATCATTTTCCAATTTTTCAATTAGAAAATTACTCGTGTAATTACTACACACTCAAAATTCACTAGAAGAATTTCAAAGTCCGAAATCACCTTTGATCAAACTAAGTTTGTCTTCCGTTTGACACGAATGACACTGGTGACATACCTATATGTCACTACGGTTTTAAAAGGCTTAAGAGAAAATATCTCTTCCGAAAATTAATTGCATTATCGATTAACTAGTTCAACGTCCTAGTTACTTTCCACTTTTTAACGAAGTCAATACTAGTCAATTATAAATTTTAAGCAATTTAGTAAGGGATATAATGCTGTAAATAAAATGACAAATATTAATTCAAGTTTAACACTACTATATTTTATTTTAGGAATTGTAAACTAAAATTAAGTCTACTCTACCATTCCAAGGTTTTAACCTCACATCTCAGTGCCGCCGTAGGGTAGGTCAAAGAGATGACGGTTAAATCGAGACAATCTCATCAATGAATAACTTGTGAGAATCAAACATCCCACGAGAATCGAACATCCCTTTATTCATTGACTACCTTCCTTTTTTAGCCCAGATATTACCAAAAATATCCTTTATGAGTGTGACCTACAATATCGGATCTCTTAGGTACGCCCCGAGTGTGCCGTCGTAGGATAGGTCGGTGACCCGACGAGTACCCGTAAATCCTATCCTTTCGGAGACCAAGCCATGAATGTTGATAGGGGTGAACACCATCCGTAGGGGACGAAATCAAAGCGCCGCGAGGCGTCACCCTTCTCTCACTTACTTGTATCTATAGTAGAGGCCGTGGGGTTGGGGTTGTCGCCTCCCCCGCTCCCACTCAATATTTTGGAAGTGGTGGTGGGTTAACTAACCACGTCTTTTTTATGTTAACATAAAAGCACATCAAATCAAGGATTCCGAATGGTGTCGGTAACGTAGGCAAGCCTACCCGTCCTATTCGTTGGAACATATGTGACAGTCGGACGAAGTCGGGTCAAGACAGCTCAATTGAGATAAGAAGGAATCACCCCTCCGCTCTCCGGTGTAGCTTAGTCTTGCCGGACCCCCGTGCATACATCACACTAGGAGGGTAAGTCGGTCGAGCCTAGCTCAGTTGACCACTCAACCTATAAGCGAACCGTTTTTATCCAAGATTTATTGTTCTTTTACCATCATTCAATCTCGTAGACACTACGAATTGAAAACATGATCTCGTTTGGGCTTTAAGGCGGTTCACCGAGAACACACACCGAAAGGCTTAACGATTTCATAACCCGTCCTCGGATCTTTAATTAGTCACTAAATTAATTAATTACCACGTATTAATTAAATTTCAACTAATTACGCGAGTTTGTATACATGCCTATTTTAATTACCAAAATTACAATTCTACATGTATGCATGGAGTGGATTTATGATATGATGCATGTCATGGCAATTCCGATTTTATGTCTATTTTATGATCAAACACATAAAAAATAAATTGCGGAAAATTTTAAACACCGAGATGGATCGTTGGTACCCCCGACTAACCTATTTTCTAAGGAAAAGTAAAACTTAAATCTATGTCTTCGAGTCTTGATCTTCGAATCTTGAACTCGAAACTTCCGGATCTCGAAGCTTCGATCTTGACACGAACCACGAACGACGAGGAGAGGAGGCCGTAATATACCAACATATTTTAAAATATATCTATATTATCAATTGTTTTATAAAAAAAAACTTTTTTTTTTCTTTCACGGCAGTATATGGAAAAAAAGGCTCTGCTTTAATTTTATGCAACTAATTGTTTTATTCTCTCCTTTTTTTTTTTTTTTTTTTTCTGTTACAGTATAAGGCCTTGCGGCCAACAAAAAAGAAAAAATTAGGTTACCCAAAATTTTTTGCTGCCGCCTTGTTCCAAAATAAAAAAAATATTAAACAAATCGGCCTCCTCCCGTTTTACCTTATTGACGATCTTCAACATCATGATTTTCGTCGTCTTGAACCCGGATCAAAAATTAAAAACAAAAGGTACTACCTTTTTACATAATTTTCAAATTCAACATAATTAAATTACAAATCCTATGCTCAAGTGATACTAATCAAAAGAGCTACAAAATAGATCTACGGGTAAACAATACCAACCACAATCCATCTCTTCAACCACAACAATCGCAACATAAAAATAAAAAAATATGTGCATCGGCCCAAAAAAATTTGGGACACAAAAACTACATGTTTTCCACTCCTAGATCTAATATTTTATACGTATAAATATAGATCAACCTGGCTCCGATACCACTGTTAGTAATATCATCCGCAGCGGAAGCGATTTAAGGATCTAGATCTATAAATTACACGTAATAAAATAACTAGATCTACTCTACACGGGGGTTGTAGAACATACCTCTTGGATCTCAAAATCCAAGTTGAAGAACCGCAATAGAAAGAACGAACGAAGGTGTGAAGAGCACCACGATCTTCCGTACGTGTGATCCAAGCAACTCCCGGTGGAAGGAAATCCTCATCTCGAATCATTCCGATATGCTACCCGGAAAATCTCCAAGATTTTCCCCTTAAACCCCTTGGCCGAATTTTATTCCTTCTTCTCTCTAAGAGGAGAAGTCGAATTTCTTGTGTGTCTAAGGCTTGGGAGAACTCTCTTTATATAGGAGAGTAAAACTTAGCCTCCAAGGATTTAATAATTAATACAAAATCAATTATAATAATCCTATTAAATAAAAGATAATCCCATAATATTCTAGAACAAATCTAGAATAATATTTATCTTTATTTCTTTCCATAAATATTTATCCAATAAATATTTTATGCACATGTCTTATTAATCACAAAAAAAACCAATTTCTTGTTGATTAAAACAATGCAAGGGCCGAAAATTGTCACTTGTGACCTAGTCACAATAATTTTTGACTAACACACCAAATTGGGCCAAGATTACGAAAAATGTCTTTTCCACATATTTAATTATTTAGCCCAACTAATTTAATAGTCCACTAAACAATTAATTCACATATCGTTTTAATAAAGTCCAACAAGAACCAAATTAATATTATGAGGATTCGACGTCCGAGAATAGCTATGCTATATTAGGAGGCACGTCGGGGACCATGGACTAATAATCAGCGGCTCCGATAAATCAAATAAATAATTATTTTACGTCAGAATAATTATATTCGATAAATCAATCACAGGAATATGCCACCATAATCCCGTGACTGCACTCCTCCGATTATGAGATTATATTTATCTCCTCACGAGAATAATAATAAGCGTCCATTGATATAATGATTACATATGGATTAATCCTCCATATCGTTCATTCTAAATCGGGAAGTTACCGCTAACCCTTTTTAGAACCTCTTATCCTTATTTACCATTAACCCCCTAGTGATCAATTAATTCATACAACTCACTTGGTAGCTAATCGGTGTAATATGAACTCCATGGATCGATCGGTTTCTAGGATTAACAAATAAGGAAGCGTCTATCTACTTCCGAAATGGAAGGAATGGATCCCGTATCCGTGATAACACGGACTACTCACTCAATCCAAGTACAATGCCAAGATGGGGTAATTCGGACCACGGACTCGGTGTAATCCTTAACCGTCAAGTCAAACTTCATATGCGATTCAAGCGGTTGATTTGTGATCACCTCGGGATTAAGATATATCCATAAATATGATCATCCATTGATTCGATAAGACTTCTCGATTACGGAATTATATCGTGAACTCTAATCAAATCGGTCCGGCCCTATATGATATATCTATCATATATAAATGCCCCATTAGGTTCTCTTAACCGAAAGTCCGGATAAGACAATCACACCTATTGTGTTCGGGCGCATTAATAGCACGTTAAAGGAGAGACCCGATACTCTCGATTAACTTCACTACGGGCTAATTGTATTTTAAGTACATCTTCACTAACTCAATCCTCCCGTGTATATACCATACACTGAGTCAAGTGATTACATAAACGATATACTTTAGGGTTTTCTGTAGTGTAAATACTATTGTCACATCGGTGATTATGAGAATAATAAATATGAATAATAATATCATTTCATTTATTAAATAAAACAATTACAAAAATTGTCTTTCGGGCATAACACCTAACAATATAGACCATCCTTGAGATGCCCCTTGAGAAGAATTTTCCATGTTGCTTTGTCCTTGACGAGACAGAAATTATAGTTAAACTCAATAAGGATATCATTATCAGAAACAAGTTTAGATAAGCTGATCAGATTTCTTGTAATTTGAGGAACATGAAGAATGTCAGTAAGATACAAAGGTGTGGTGGATGTGTGCAAGATATTGTGGCCAGTGTGTGCAATCACTAGATTCTCACCATTACCTACTGTCAATGTATCATTACCATTATAGGTTGAATTGAGATTGAGATTAGCCAAAGCAGAGGTCACATGGGTTGTGGCACCACCGTCCAGGTACCAAGCATGATCAGCCACAGAACTTGGTGTAGCAACAAATGCATAAGTCTGTCTAGGTCTAGCTTGTTGTTGCACATCCACAGGCTTAAAATCTATCTCAAATCGATGCCTACAAATTCCAACTGTGTGTCCACCTTTCCCACACAGTTGACACATCACTCTTGGGGTATTTTTAGTATGAGAATTTGTAGGGCTTTGTGATCTTCCACCACCTCTGCCCCTGCCTCTACCATTCCTACCACCACCTCTTCCTCTATAGAAGTTTTGACCAGAAGCAGGAGGCCTATGTGCAGACTCTGTGTATGCAGCTATATTTCCTGTGGCATGCTGCTAAGGTAGATTGATGTGAGCAGTAGGATTAAACCTGGCCAGAAGCCTTTCATGTGTAATTAACTGTGATTGAAACTCCTGACAATTTAGAGAACCAATTTTGGCAGTAATGCTAACAATAGAAGCCTCATATCTAAACCACCAAGTGTAGCTAGAATTTATTCAGACTTAGAAATCGGATATCCGTTAGCAGTTAACTTATCACTATAAGACTTCATCATGGCAAGATAATCAACCATGGATTTGCTTCCTTTTTCTGCCTTAGTAAGAGCTGATTTGTATTCTAACATGTATGCTTCAGACCGATTATTAAACAACAATTCTAGGGTAGACCAAACTTCATAAGCAGTAGAGCAGCCTATTACCTCAGTGACTGCTTGTTCAGTAATGGAGCCAAGAAGCAACCCATTAGGAGTGAATCAATGGAGTCCCATTCTTCTATTGCTGCTTTGTTCAAAGTCCCAAATTCTGTAGGTCTTGGATTGTTCCAAGGAGATGACCATCAAGCTTGTGTCCTTTAACAATCGGCAAGATTGTGTAACGCCATAGAAAGTAATTTTCTCTGTTAAGCTTCACAGTAGTTGCTTGGTTTAGATGGCTGTTAAAAGGAGAAGGTGACAGATTATTGAAAGAAGATATGGGGCCTGGATAATGAGGAAGAGGTCCATATCTAATAGGAAGACTGATAATGGTCAGGAAACTGGACGGAAATGGAGTTTCCGGCAAAGAACTCAGAAATGGTGAAGTAAAGGTGAACAGAGAGCTGGAAGAACCAAATCCAGGGAATTGTGATACTTGTATGCCAGTAATAACATAAGAACTATGAAAGCTGGATCTGTAACTGGTGTTTCAATGGTGGAGTGAGATGTCGGAGGTGGATCATCCGCCATTGATTCCGGCGATAGGCTCCGATACCAAGAACAAAAGTGATATATTTCTCAATAGTTCATTCTTTGATAATAATTCACATACATCAGCACACACACATAGATATACTGACATATCATCATAGAGAATCCAACTAGATCTTATCCAATCTAACTAACTAGCCAAGTGTCACTATTGTAGCATGATAAGTGTGACACCATATATTCTCTTATATCTTTTCAGTTAATAACGGCATATGATATAAAATAATCCACAACGTTTAAGAAGCGTTAGGTTGTTGCGAGTAATGTGTACATTAGCACACCATATTGTTTGTTATATTCAGTGTTTTTCAACCAACAACAGAAGATCATCAGGCAATTTCGACATTCTTCAACAAACACCAAAGTTCATCCGGCAACTTCGACATTATTGAACAAACGCAGGAAATTATCTTCATACCCGGAGTTTTTCAACAAACAAAGTACCCCTTCCCAACAACTAGGAGCACCTCCAAAATAAGAGATCAAGCTAGTCTCAGTGACCCTCGGAGAAATCAAACGAGAGGATCAAGGAAGCACAGAAGCATCCAAGTCCTCTACAACAACCGAATATTATTTGCCATATATATGGAGCTTCTTCAACAACCACTGACGATCATCTGTCATATCCAAAGTTATTTCATAAATACAACATTCTTCCCAAAAAATTTTGAAGAGTACCGACAAAGTTTAAGAACATGTCCCGCGACCCTCTGAGAAAGTGTCAAGGTTTTTCTACAAAGATTCAAATACATGAATAGAGAATTTCTAGTATTCTCCTAAGAGTAGCATAAATATGTGAAGAATCTATTTAGCGGGCTTGGTCCGAGTCAGGGTCGGACTGTCGAGCTGGGGGGCGAGCAGGTCGTACACCAGTGCTCCTCACCGGCCTGTAAAGAGCAGGTTGGAGGCTTTGCAGATTGACTCTCTTATTCCTTGACGTGATAAATATCGTTAAGGCGACAGGCGAGCTGGATGTAATCCCGGATCGGCCCGGCTTATGAAGGTGCGGACCATATGGGCCGAGGACCATCTGACTTGGGCCTAGAAATAGGAGCCCAATTGATCACTCACAGGCTCGTTTTGGGTTAGGCGTATCATATATCTCTTTGTGTGTGCGCGCGAGAGATTTTGACACTAACCAGAAAAAAAGCTTGGAATGCCTAAGGCGAGAAACAATATCACGTATCTCCACATGTGGAGGGTTAGGTAAAATTACCCATAAAATTTGTAATTTTATCCCTACTCACTCCACATGGGGTGCATGGTTTGATGTCCGAGATCATCTGAACAACGCACTTTAAATCTAGTTTAAAAATTGACAGTCTCGATCGTGCCATATCAAATCTCTCATCATGTGGAGGGTGTAGCTAAAAATCACCCGTACGAAATACCTGCTATAATAATTTCATTATTAATGCAATTCTGTTAAGCCACTTTCAAGTATATATATGTGATTTTGACATTCAAACAAACGCACACTCACAAAAAAAAAAAAAAAAAGAAATAAAAAAATAAGAAGAAAAGGGGAGGGGGAGGGGGAGGGGGAGGGGGAGGGGGGTGGGGGGAGGTGTTAGAAGTACCGACTACGTAAGGCGAGAAAATATCAGCTGCAATCATTCGCTGAGTACAGGGCGGCTACACATACTAACAAATGGTTCACTCGACCCGCAAAAAATATATTACAGTGAAATTTTTTTTAGGTATAAATTTTATATGTTTACCGACCCCCTTATTTTTATATATTGATCCGTATTGAACAATAATATATAAAATTAAGTTTAATAATTATAAAATATGATAAATTTACGACCCGTATCATTAAATTCCCGTAGCCGCCTACAAGCTCAACTACTACAGCAACATTAATTTTAGTAAAGTCATATATAAGCTCACATTCTTTCTTATCTATTATCATAGGATCTTCCCTATTCATTTCTTTCACATTTAATACAAAGAAGGAGAGAAAAGAAAGACGAGTCTAAAGGGTAAGGTAATTGCAGAGATTGAAATCAAATCTGACGGAGATGTGTTTCATGAGATCTTTAGATGCAGACCCCATCATATATCCAACATGAGCCCAGATAAAGTCCAAAGTTTTGATCTCCATGAGGGTGAAGTGGGAGCCGTTGGATCTGTCATTTCCGTGAATTTCTCACATGGTAACAACTTATTTAAGCTTCTTATCAATAATCTTTCATTTCTATGTTTCTTTTGTTTTTGCTTAAAACCCGCGGTATCCGGAACTCACTAGATATGTTTTTTTTTTTCTTGCTTTAAGTTATTTTCGCAAGTGGTTGGTTTAATCTTCATTTGGTAATTTAAAGCAAGATATTTACTTCCAAATAATTCCTAGCAAATATTAAGTGAAAAATTATTAGTCCGTCTGAAATATGTTAAAACGATTTATCCATAGATCTAGAACATCTTGATAATCACTAGAATAAAAACCGTAAATTACCTTCGTTCGTCGCCATGATGTTGTTTCCGTCTTCAGATGAGAATTCCAATATCTCTCTATTTGCCTACAACTGTGATGTGTTCGTTTATTTAGTATGCTTTGTAACGGAATAAAGCATTGTTTTTATAGCAGGAGAGAGTGTCGAAATCCAAATTGACATAGGGTTTTTAGCTTTAGTATCGGCCATCCATCCAGTGGCAGAGCCCGAATCTACGATTAGTGGGGCATAAATTGCAGTCAAACGCACCGGTGAACGCCGTAGGCAGATGTAAGATTTTTATCAATGGGTTCAGTTCTAAAAATAATATCACTGAGAAAGTGTTTTAAAAAAAAATTTGTAGCCCTTAAAAAAATAAAAACTCGTAGTGATATAAATATGAAATCCAGAAGAACGAATCATGTTGACTAACCATACTAAAGAACAAAAGAAATTAGCTTTATCTTTATAGGAAAGTAACAAATTTAGGCATAATATGATGTATGAATATGGTAATTAGGAATTGTAAAATGCGAATGAATATTAGGGATGATGTAAGAGAGATTATAAATATGATTCTTTTTTTTTATTCCGCATGAATTGAGTTAATAAGAGATATAATGTTCAAAATTCACAAGTAGTAAACAAATTCTAAAAAAAATGAGGAAATGGGCCAGAAGGACAAGAAATGTCATAAATGGGGATGGCATGACAACTTCAATTTTGTGTAATTAAAAATGACAAATTTATAATCAATGGACCAAAATACCCATCTTTTTTTCCAGAAAATTTGGAGTAAATGTCATAAATTGTGGAGAGTGAAAATGTCAAATCAATTTATTTAGTAATAATCAATAAAATATAGTTTTTTTTTTGGTTGAGAAATCAATAAAATATAGTTACAATAAAAAAAATGTAGTAACATAAGAAAAAAATGTGGTATCATATAAAAAGTAGTTAAAACCAATGAAATAAAATTATAACAAAAGAGATGTAGTAACACTCGAAAAACAAGTAGTAACAACCAATAAAATAGAAATAGTTACAGCAAAAAAATGAAGTAACATTAAAAAAATAGTAGTAAAAACCGATAAACTAGATGTAGTTACAGAAAAAAAAAAATATAGTAACACTACTATGGATCGAGTAACATAGTTGGTGTAATTTGCATCAAATTGTGGATGAAGTTAATATTTTGTTTTACATTAAAATAAAAAATATGTAGTGATATATAATTGATGCGTAAATCATTGAGAATTAATTGACAGTCATAATAAATGATGAAGGAGCATTAAATACATTTTATGAGTATCTGACATTTTATCTTTTTTTTTTTTTGTATAAATGAGTATTTGGCATTTTTTATATAAAAGAAATAAATGGCAGATTTTTAAGAATCGTAATCGAATGTGAAAGAGATCAGCGCATATCAAGACTTTTAAAAAAATAGTAAAAAGGGTATTGTTGTAAGTTTACGCTATTTTCGTCTTGATTAAAAATCAGTTTTCTTGAATCCTGATGTATTAGTAAATCCGTACTTCTCGAAAACAAATATAAAAAAAATATGCTATGGTTCATAATTGAACCTAAGACGTAAAACCAGAAAGTATTTGTTTTACCAGTTAAGCTAGATCAAATGCTTCATAATTAGCCGACAACAAATTACATATATGAGATTCTATAAAATATTAAGAATTGTCAAATGTATATTAGTCATTTTCAAAATTTTAGGAGGGCGTGCCCCTTAGCCCCTTTTTAGGTCCGTCCCCTGCGTCCATCAAAGCCGAGTTTTAATCGTATCAAAACTCATTTTATATAACCAATAAATAAAATTATTATAACTCCTAGGGAAAACTAATTTCCTATACAACCGGGAAGGAAATTATTCGGGCTCAAACATAATTTTCTTACAAAATAAGCCTTTTTTATTTAACGAGTAGGGTCTATTTCCTATACATAAGTATGTTGACTTTGTGATTAAAAACGTCTTCATTTAATAGAGGGAAAACCGGAAGTGGCCAAGGAGGTTATTGATGTGGGGATGACTTTATTGGTGATTTAAGTATAATCACAAGCCATTGAGGTTATCGGGGTTTAGTGCAAGGATGGTTATGCTCGTAACGCTATATTATAAGTATGGAGATGCGGAGTGCACGCTTATATAAGTATTTACGTACGAGTGTACGGATGTAAAATGAGCAAGTGGAATTCGTAAAACAAACGGAAATTTGTTTTTGGAAAATCGAGTGTCACGGGCGCCACCGTGACACTACGCACCTCCGTGGTGTTTTGCCAAGGCAAAAAGTTGGACGGAGTTCATGTTCGCTTTTCGGTGCTCACGGGCGCCCGCCCGTGGCCCGAAAACTGAATTTTTGGTGTCTCTTGGTCATTTTAAGTGGGTACAACCAAATGGAACCTTTTCATTTGGTGTCTATCACTTAAGGGATAAATTCTCTTGCTCTATTTCAGATCCAAGTGCTATATAAGCAAGTTTACATTGTTAAAAAAATAACAACAAATGTAAGCATCCTTGTTAGTCAATCATATATATCTTAAAAATTTTAAGTGCTCTTTAATCTGTTTGTCCAGAGTTAAAGGTTGTTCTCTCAGTTTTGTATCTCACTTAAATATTCATGAAACCCGGGACAAGGTATAAGGGTCGAATAATTTAAGAAGGACAGCGTTTTTCGTGAAACTGTGAGGTTCCAAATATCTTCTAAGTTTGCAGGAATTCAAGACATTGTTGATCTTTTATACACCCAAATTACAACATTCTTCTTAAATTATTGTTCTGATCACAATGGTGAATGCAAAGGACTTGATGATGAATTTCGGGAAACTGGACAAGTTTGAAGGCGTTGATTTTCGGAGGTGGCAAAGGAAGATGCATTTCCTTCTCACAACATTGAAAGTGGTATATGTTCTTAGCATTGATATACCAGAAGTTGATGATGATGCACCATTGGAGGAGTTACGAAGGCGGAACAAATGGGAAAATGATGACTACATCTGTCGTGGTCACATTGTAAATGGTATGTCTGATTCGTTATTTGATATTTATCAAAACTTTGCATCTGCAAAAGAATTATGGGATGCACTAAAAACTAAGTACTTAAATGAAGATGCATCCGCTAAAAAGTTTCTAGTTGGAAATTTCATGAAATACATAATGGTAGATACACGGTCTGTAATGGAACAATTCAATGAACTTCAATGCATCTTAGGCCAGTTTGCACAGCACAAGATGGAAATGGATGAAGCCATTTCTGTATCTAGTATCATTGATAAACTACCACCATCATGGAAAGAATTTAAGCATATGTTAAAATACAAAAAGGAAGAACTCTCCTTGGTTGAACTTGGTAGCCATCTGCGCATTGAGGAATCCCTTAGGACGCAGGAGGATGTGAAATCCAAGGGAAAGGAAGTTGATGAATCGACATCCATTCATGTAATGGAGGCCGGGGAGTGTTCCAAAACAAACAAGGGAAAAGGTAATGGTAAGAAAAATAAACCATTCAAGGCTGGCAACAAAGAATCCGGAAAAAGGCCAAAAGGGGCCTATTGGATTTGTGGCAAAACAGGGCACTACAAGGCTGATTGCCGAGTGTGGAAGAACGGAAAGAGTAAGGGTCCAGAATAGGGGTCGAAAGACCAAGGACCACCCAAGCATCAAGGTCAGAATATTAATTTTGGTGTTAATTTGGTTGTGAATTATGTGCCATTTATTTCTGAAGCATTCTATATGCAGGATGATGATGTATCATGGTGGATCGACTCGGGAGCAACACGACATGTATGCAAAGATGAAAGCTGGTTTGAAGATTTTGAACCAGTGAATGATGGCTCCATACTAAAGATGGGAAACGAGTCGATGGCTGTTGTAAAAGGCATTGGAAATGTTATTCTAAATTTTAGTTTTGGAAAATTTGTAAAACTCTTTGATGTATTATTTGTTCCGTGCATCCGGAAAAACATTGTATCCGGTGCACTTTTATGTAAATCGGGCTATAAACAAGTGTATGAGTCCGATAGGTTTATATTATCTAAGCATAGTGTGTTTGTAGGATTTGGTTACTTATGTAATAATATGTTTATGCTTAATATTGTAAATAATAAAGTTAATCAAGTTATGCATATTTCTGATGTTAATATCTCAAAGTTGTGGCATGCACGGTTAGGTCACGTGCATTATAAACGTATGCAAGTTATGTCTAAAAATGCATTAATTCTACCGCTTGATATCAATATGGATAAGTGTACTACTTGTATGTTTGCTAAAATTGTAAGACAACCATTTCGTGGTGTTGAAAGATCGTCTACATTTTTGGAACTTATCCATAGTGATTTGTGTGATTTTAATGCCTCACCGTCTTTGGGAAATAAGAAATATGTGATTACTTTTATAGATGATAATACTCGTTTTTGTTATGTGTATTTACTTAATACTAAAGATGAGGCACTTGATAAATTCAAGATTTATAAAAGTTAAGTAGAATTACAATTGAATTCTAGTATTAAACGCTTTCGTACCAATAGAGGTGGTGAATACTATGATCCAACCTACTTCGGGCCGTGTGGTATTATACACGAGGTTATTCTTGCACCGTATACGCCACAAAAAAATGGCATTGCGGAGAGGAAGAACCGTACTCTACAAGAGATGGTAAATTCCATGTTATCCTACTCGGGATTGAGTAGTGGGTTTTGGGGTGAGGCCATGTTAATGGCACGTTATCTACTAAACGGAATTCCTAATAAAAAGAATTCGCTACCCCGTATGAATTTTGGTTTAAAAGGAAACCAAACTTGAATTACTTAAAAGTTTGGGGCTGTAGGGCGGTTGTTAGACTTCCCGATCTTAAAATTAAAACTTTAGGAGAAAGAGGCATCGATTGCATTTTCATTGGATATGCTACTCATTCCAAAGCATATAGGTTTTATGTTATAGAACCTAGTGATTCCGTGTTGTACATTCGGTTATAGAATCACGTGATGCTATATTTGATGAGAATAGATTTACATCTATTCCTAGACCAAAGTATATTGCTCCTACGATAGTTGGAGTGGAGAATGTGGAGAATAATGATTCTCAAGTCGAGTCTTCTGAACTTCGAAGAAGTAAGATGGCTAGAATAGCAAAAACATTTCCACCGTTGTTACTTATTTGGTGGAAGGTTCGAGAAATGAAGTTGGATATCAATACTCATATTGTTACAATATTGAGGATGATCCAAGAACATTTTCTGAGGTGATGGAATCTCAGGATGTATCATTTTGGAAAGAAGCCATCAATGACGAGATGGATTCTATAATGGGTAACAATACGTGGATTCTTACAGATTTACCACATGGCTGCAAACCGTTAGGTTGCAAATGGATTTTCAAAAGAAAAATGAGAGTCGAAGGTACGGTTGACCGATATAAAGCCCGGTTAGTTATACAAGGCTTTAGGCAAAAAGAAAGGTATCGATTATTTCGATACTTATGCTCCCGTTGCTAGAATCTCCTCAATCAGGTTATTGATTGCCTTAGCCGCAATTCATAACTTGGTGATCCATCAAATGGATGTTAAAAAAACATTTCTAAATGGAGATTTGGATGAAGAAATATACATGAAGCAACCGGAAGGATTTATTATGCCCGGTAACGAGCATAAGGTATGTAAACTTGTAAAATCATTGTATGGACTTAAACAAGCTCCTAAACAATGACATCAAAAGTTTGATGAGGTTGTCTTGGCTAGTGGGTTTAAACTCAATCGGTCGGAGATGTGTATTTATAGTAGATTTGATGATACCGGCAACGGTGTGATAATCTATCTATATGTCGATGACATGTTGATTTTGGGTACGAACCAAAATCAGGTAGATAAGTGTAAAGACATGGGGGAGGCAGATGTTATTCTTGGTATTAAAATTAAGAGAAACCAGGGAGGATTTTCACTAACACAGTCTCATTATATTGAGAAAGTGTTGAAGAAATTTAATTGTGAAAATTGTACTCCGACAAATTCTCCCATGGAGCCTCATGAGAAACTTGGACCTAATAAAGGTGAAACCGTGAATCAACTTGAATATTCACGAGTCATTGGTTGTTTGATGTATGCAATGACTAGTACACGACCGGATATTGCCTATGCGGTTGGGAAACTAAGTAGATATACGAGTAACCCAAGTAATTGTCATTGGAGAGCGGTTGTTCGTGTATTGAGATATCTTAAGTCTACCAAAGACTTTGGTTTGACTTATGTTGCATATCCTTCGCTGATTGAAGGATATTCGGATCCTAGTTGGATATCCAATATAGAAGATCATTCTTCTACTAGTGGATGGGTGTTTGTTTTAGGTGGAGGTGCCATTTCTTGGGCTTCTAAGAAACGGACATGTATATATAGCTCGACTATGGAGTCGGAGTTTATTGCCTTGGCAGCAGCCGGTAAAGAGGCAGAATGACTTAGGAATTTGATTCATGAAATTCCTTTAAGGCCTAAACCAATATCACCGATATCTATCCATTGTGATAGCTCCTCTACACTGTCTAAAGCTTAAAGTCATGTGTATAATGGTAAGTCGCGACACTTAGGCATTAGACATAGCACGGTACGTGAGTTGATCTCTCACGGGGTGATATCGGTTGTTTATATGAGATCTCAAAGGAATTTACCTGATCATTTGACGAAAGGATTAGCAAAGGACTTATTACAAAAGTCGGTTGTCGGGATGGGTCTACAACCCGTATAAGTTTCTGATAATAGGACGCCCAATTTCCCTTTGGTACAATGCCTTAGGCTAAATTCAATGTGGTAGGCCCGTTATTGGGAATTTGAGCACATGTATTAATCCCGAAGGTATGTGCTATAAACCTGTGAGGTTAGGTTGAAGTTTTACCTTCTTAATGAGTCTTTTTAAAGTGCTAATGCAGGTGCACGGTAAATTAAAGATTCACCTATATGAGTATGAGGTATGGCCGCTTCGAGGAAAGTTGGGTTAGCTTTCTATATGCTCAAGAATGGATATGGACACAAGGCCGGATTTCAATAAATGTTGTCAAGAATAATACTCTAGAGTAGTCTCAATTCATGTGTATTGTTATGTACATGTATTCAAAATGTGTAAATGGGTTCAATGCTTAGACACACCCCAATACTCGAATATTTGCGTGTAATAGTACTAGGTGGAAATTCATTCTTTGTGATATTTTCATTGAAGCATGAGTTGGTTTATATTATGACTATTGTTTTACTGAACCAAGGATTACACTTAATTGGGGGAGGAATGTTGGTGATTTAAGTATAATCACAAGCCATTGAGGTTATCGGGGTTTAGTGCAAGGATGGTTATGCTCGTAACGCTATATTATAAGTACGGAGGTGTGGAGTGCATGCTTATATAAGTGTTTACGAGTGTACGGATGTAAAATGAGCAAGTGGAATTCGTAAAACAAACGGAAATTCGTATTTGGAAAATCGTTGTCACAAGCGCCACCTGTGACACTAGGCGGCAACGTGTGGTGTTTTGCAAAGGCAAAAAGTTGGACGGAGTTCATGTTCGGTTTTCGGGTGCTCACGGGCGTCCGCCTGTCACTCATAGCGCTTGCCTTTGGCCCGAAAACTGAATTTTTGGGGTCTCTTGGTCATTTTAAGTGGGAACAACCAAATGGAACCTTTTCATTTGGTGTCTATCACTTAAGGGACGAATTCTCTTGCTCTCTTTCAGATCCAAGTGCTATATATAAGCAAGTTTACATTGTTAAAAAATTAACAACAAATGTAAGCATCCTTGTTAGTCAATCATATATATTTTAAAACTTCTAAGTGCTCTTTAATCTCTTTGTCAGAGTTAAAGGTTGTTCTCTCAATTTTGTATCTCACTTAAATATTCGTGAAACCCGGGACAAGGTATAAGGGTCGAATAATTTAAGAAGGACAACGTTTTTCGTGAAACTGTGAGTTTCCAAATATCTTCTAAGTTTGCAGGAATTCAAGACATTATTGATCTTCTATACACCCAAATTACAACAGTCTTGACATTATACAAGTATTTTGTCATTACTGTTCACGTTGATACTGTAGGAGAAAACAACATAGGTACATGGATATTGGACTTTGAGAAGTTGAACGCAGACACCCCATAGCCCTATACTCTGATGGAGTTTCTTCTCGGTCTAACTAAAGATATCGAGGCTTATCATCTCAAGTAATAATGAATGACTATGATTTTATGGAAATATGGAAGTATGAGATGATATGTATGTGACACGAATTACTATGGTTTTATGGAGATATATGGCACATGCCAAAATGGGTGCGATGTTATAAATAAATGGAAGCATGAGAAGGTGAGATATCTTTTATTTTACTTAATCATATCCAATGGAAATAATATTGTACACTTAATTTCCCGTTTCATTTGTAATTGAGATGATACCCTTATTTTCTCAGACGCCACAACTGAGGCAGGCCAATCAATTATGGAGTTGCTGGATACTTATGAATGGCTTTCAGGGGAGAAAATCAACTTAAATAAATCTAGGGTCTACTTCAGTAAGAGCATTAATATGGGCTGCAAAGAAGCTCTTTCTTCTATCCATAATATCCCTCTCGGGGATGAAAACGGAAAGTATTTAGACCTTCCTTTAATCATCGGCCGCACAAAAGCAGAAATCTTCTCATATGTTAAAGAAAGAGTGAACAAGAAATTAAACGGTTGGAAAGGCAAGTATCTCTCCTCAGCAGGAAAAGAAGTTCTCATAAAGGCGGTAGTTCAAGCGCTCCCTCAGTACAGAATGCAGTGTTTTATCCTTCCTAAGAAGATCATTTCTGAATTGGAAAGTTTGATGAAAAAGTTCTTCTGGAGCAATACAGACGGAGACCGGAAAATACATTGGATGGCTTGGAACAAGTGCTGTAAACCGAAGATGGAGGGGGGGCTAGGCTTTAGAGATCTTAAATGTTTCAATGCCGCTCTTTTAGCAAAACATGTTTGGCACGTTCTATCCGACCCAGGAACACTATCATCCCGAGTTCTTAAGGTGAAATATTTTGCAACAAAGGACTTTGGAGTACGCTACTATAACAGCCCGCCCATCGCCGATACGGTGAGGTATTCTTCACGAAGGGACCTACTTTTTAAAGGACTAAGATGACGGATAGGAAATGGAAGCATAGTGAGCATCACAAAAGACTAATGGTTGCCACTCCCTCGTACCTTCAAAGTCCACCCAAAAGACGATTCAATGTTGTCGAGAGAAGGTAACCAGGTTAATTAATTCTTATACTAGACAAACGGTGGAAACACACTTTGATTAAAGAAATGTTTTGGCCATATGAAGTCGACAACATTCTATCAATGCCTTTGTCCCCTCGAAACATTGATGATAAATTGATATGGCACTATACGAACAATGGCATTTCCTCGGTGAAATCGGCGTATCACCTAGCTCTACAATTAAAGACTCAAGAGGTGAATGATCACTCGCAACCACCTCACAACGGCCATACAAGAGAATTTGGATATCCTTGTGGAAATTAAAAGTAAATCCAAGAATCATACATTTCGCCGGAAATTCCTAACTAACGTTTTACGTATCGCGATGGGCCTTCACTCAAGGGGTATCAGCGATGGTATGTGCTTAGCTTGAAATAGAGAGAAAGAGACAATGACGCACCGTTTTTTTGATTGCGTCATGGAAAAATTGGTGTGGAGCGAGTTCCCAAGGAGACATTATTGTACATCCCTCAATTCGAGTCAATGCAAGACTTCTTCGAATTTGTTGGTTGACAAAGAAAGTGGCGAAGCAACGGCAAAAATTATTTGTGTTTTATGGTGGATATGGAAAAGTCGATGCAAATTAGTGTATGAGAAGCAACCAACTCGCCCTGATTTGGTGTTGGCCCTCGCCGAGTCCGAAGCTAAAGCATATTTAGAAGCCCAAGTTGGCCTTGCTTCCTTCCTTCCCAGCCAAATCTTAAGAGTTGGGAATCTCCACAAGACCCAATGGTAAAGTTTAATGTTGACGCTGCAACTAGAGAAGATACAATAGCTATTTGAGGTAATTTGGGTAATCATCGTGGTGACCTTCTATACAGTTTTTCAATGAAGTTAGATGGAAGGTATGAGGTAGCGATAGGTGAGGCTCTCGCGATTCACCAAGCTATCGTTTTTGCTTTAACATGGGGGTTATTCAGTGTCGTCTTCGAAGGAGACTCTCTGACAGTGTTCCACAAGTTAACATCGGATGAGTTGGATTTATCTCACTTGGGAAGTATCATTGATGATTGGAAAGTAATGTTCCCTGTTTTTTCTAAATGCTTTTTCTCTTTTGTCAAGAGAGAAGGAAATACTCCAGCTCACCTCTTGGCAAATGAAGATCTTTTTTTGGTAGGACTTAAACAATGGGGCTCTACGCTGCCTGCGAATATAATCATGGCTTGCTCTCTCGATTTGGTGAAATAAAATTCCTTCTTCTTCTCAAAAAAAAAAAGTACATGGATGTAAAACGTTATGTTCGTTGTTGTATAAATAAAAGTAATCGATTGTTGTGTGGATGTGGTTTGGCCTTTTTATTTGTGTCATTTTGATTCAAGGCAATGCCCATTTTATAGTACTCTTTTAGGATTAATTAATCATAATTATTGTGTTTGTCAAGAATATGGAATTAGTAAAGCCCAGGTAAAAAGAGCATATGTTATAAAAAAAATTATATATATATATATATATATATATATATATATATATATATATATATATATATATATATATATATATAATACAGAGATCCTTTGTATTACATTTTTCGGTTTCTGATCCATCTTCAATATCTTCACACCCCATTGGTGACTTGCCAAAATCCAAATGCATTGACATCTAGCTAGGTTTCATAAGATCAAGATCAACAAGAACCCTAGCAGTTGAAGGACGTCGTAGGTCTAACGTACTGTCAATTCTATATTGATAAATTTATAATAATTTTATATTGATCAATTTATATTGATCCATTCGTGAATTCAAGCCCGAGACTCGTTACTTAGTGAAATGTTGATTTCAAACTCGATATTGATTGACTAGTATTGAATTCAAGTCCGATGCTCGTTACTTAGGCAATTGTTGATTTCAAACTTGATATTGATTGATCGTATTGAATTCAAGCCCGATGCTCGTTACTTAGTGAAATGTTGATTTCAAACTCGAGATTGATTGATCATTATTGAATTCAAGCCCGAGACTCGTTACTTAGGAAATTATTGATTTCAAACTCAAGATTGATTGATCATTATTGAATTCAAACCCGATGCTCGTTACTTAGGCAATTGTTGATTTCAAACTCGAGATTGATTGATCGGTATTTAATTCAAGTCCGAAGCTCGTTACTTAGTCAAATGTTGATTTCAAACACGAGATTGATTGATCATTATTGAATTCAAGCCCGAGGCTCGTTACTTAGGCAATTGTTGATTTCAAACTCAAGATTGATTGATCAGTATTGAATTAACGAGTAGTGCTTTTCAAACCTTAGGCTCGTTGATTTTAAGTCAAATGTTGATTTCAAACTCGAGATTGATTAATGAGTAATGATTTTCAAACCCAAAGCTCGTTACTTTTAAGACAAATGTTGATTTCAACATCGAGATTGATTAACGATTAGTGATTTTCAAATCGTGGCTCGTTACATATAAGTCCATTGTTCATTTCAACCTCGAGATTGATTAACGAGTACCGGTCTTCAATCCCGAGGATCGTTACTAGCTTATATGTCAAATGTTGATTTCAAACTCGAGATTGATTAATGATTACTGATTTTCAAAACCCTTAGGCTCGATACTTATAAGTCAAATGTTGTTTTCAAACTCGAGATTGATTAATCAATATTGATTTTCAAACCCTTATGCTCGATAATAATAAGTCAAATGTTGATTTCAAACTCGATATTGATTAATAAGTAGTAAATTCAAACTCAATGCTCGTTACTTATAAGTCAAATGTTGATTTCAAACTCGATATTGATTAATAAGTTGCAAATTCAAACTCAATGCTCGTTACTTATAAGTCCATTGTTCATTTCAACCTCGAGATTGATTAACGAGTACTGGTCTTCAATCCCGAGGATCGTTACTTATATGTCAAATGTTGATTTCAAACTCGAGATTGATTAATGATTCGATTTTCAAAACCTTTAGGCTCGTTACTTATAAGTCAAACTCGAGACTCGTTACTTATAAGTCAAATGTTGATTTCAAACTCGAGATTCATTAACGAGTAGTGATTTTCAAACCCGATGCTCGTTACTTTTAAGTCAAATGTTGAATTCAACATCGAGATTGATTAATAAGTAGTAAATTAAAACTCAATCTCGTTACTTATAAGTCAAATGTTGATTTCAAACTTGATATTGATTAACGAGTAGTGAATTTAAAATATTAAATATAATTTTTAGATACAAAAATATAATTATTAAATATTAAATAAAATTTTTAGGTTAAAAATTTGAATTTTAAATATTAAATATAATTTTTAATAAAAAAAATCATTTTTAATAAAAATTTCATTTTTAGGGACGACATTTTTCGTCCCTATTAAATAAATAAAAATTCAAATTATTTCATGAAATTTTTGGTGGGAAAAAAAATTAAAAACAAGGACGACTTTGTCGTCCCAAAAGAGTTTCCCGGGTAAAATTTGCCACTCTGGAATCCACGTGGAAGGGCGGGAAATTTAAGGCTTATTAGGGACGACATTGTCGTCCCAAAAAATAAAGAATCGTCCCGAAAGATTTAACTTTCTCATATTTAATTAATCGAACGTTGACCGATCTTTAAGGACGACAAATGTCGTCCCTAAAGGTACGGTCTCTAAAAACCTAATTTGTTGTAGTGTCAATGACCCGATTTTCCAAATATATGCTTATTGAATGGCCACTTGTATTGTCAGGGTTAAAATTTGATTACCAAGGCATTTCACAAAGCATCACTTTAAATTACCAAGCATTTTGCCTTGGCAATACCAATTTTTGCCTTGCGAGAAGGCGAGGACGACTTATGCATCTCGATGAACCGAACGGTAGTCTTTGGGAATGTAAGGCCCAAGATCTTGGATAGAGGCTCCTTCGGCCAATTTGTTGAGACTATCCGAAGTAGACTTTCAAGTGACACGTGTTTGAGGTTGGGTCATACCCATATACGTTTACAAAGAACCTTCAAGTTGCTTTCCGAGATGAAGAAGTCCAATTTGCCTTTTCAAGTGGATATATAGTTGTCTCATATTTTGAATGGAAGATGATGATGATCCTCTCAGAACAACAACAAAAGATTTCGTTTGTTGTAGCATATTCTCCTAATCATCCAAAAAATATCGGTAGGAAACCCAGAGGCTAGGGTTCCACCTACTTTTCTTGTCAAGCTGAAGGATGAAAATTAAACGGTGTAGAATTGTAGACCAGCAAGTAATTTATATTTCTCTCATCTGATTTCCAACAGCTGTGAGTAGGATTTTCTAGTTAAACAAGAAATTATTTATTTCTACAAGGGTAGTCTTGGTATACTTCCGATTTAAAGAAGATAAATTAGATTACTTTTGAGTATATAGTTATTGAAACCCTAAAACATAAAGATTACTTACTAGGCTAGAAGTCTTGAAGATCGATGACTTAAGGTGTTGTAACGGATTACAAGTGAAGACACGAAATAGCGACTTAAATAACGTAAACAATCAAGAAAGAACATAAACAACAAAAACACATAGATTTGACATGGTTTTTAGCATTGTGCCAACTACTCCACAGACAGAAAATGAGATCTTTTATTATACATAGAATTACAAGAAGATTTTCACATGCTTTTACGTTACAATGAATGCTGATATTTATAGCTTTGGAAACAAACCCCTAGCCGCCATAATGACTTTTGTCAGAATTCCTATAAATACACCAGATGTGAAGTCTACTTAGCTGACTTCACCATACGTAACCAACTCAAATACAAAGCTAACACATACATGTTAAAAAATTTGGAAAGTGTGAGATCTTTTTTTTTTTTTTGGGTGGGGATGGGTCCTTAAAAAAAATTCTTGGGTTGATTGGAAAAAGTTGCAAGCTCCGAAATCTTTGGGGGGCATCGGTGTGGGTGGCCTTAAGGTGCAGAATTTGTCTTTGCTATGTAAATGGTGGTGGAGGTTTATTTCCGAACCAAATGCTTTATGGAGGAGAGTGATAGTGTCTATTTACAGGGTTGAGGGTGCTTGGGAGGAGGACGGAGTTCGACTGGGAGGGGGTGTTTAGAAGGGTATTGTGGGGGCTGTTAAAATTGATAAAAAGGCTGGGGTTGTTTTGTTGGGGTCGGAACGTTAGGTGGTGGGAGATGGGAATAAGGTAAGATTCGGGAAGATGTTTGGGTGGGTAGCACCCTTTGTGTGTTGCATATCCTAGACTATATAGGTTGTCCTTGGTCAAATGTGGTGTTGTTGGAAGTGTGGTTAAATGGGTTGAAGGCAGTTGTGTTTTTCAGTGGCCTTGGAGGAGGAAGTTGAGGGGTTTTGAGGAGGAGGAAGTAGGAGAGTTGGAGGAGGTTATTAAAGTTGTTTGTGGAAATGCAGGTACAAGGGACAAATTGAGTTGGAGTCTATGCTCCAATGGCGGTTTTTCGGTGGCGTATTTGCGTAAATTATTAGAGGAGGAATTTTTTAAATTTGCTTTCTCGGCTAATGAGCAGGTGGCAAAGTGGAACAAGTTGTTACCTTCGAAAGTGAAACTTTTCATGTGGAGAGCTAGCCTCAAAAGAATTCCCACAAAACCGAATCTTATGCTTCATGGTGTCAGTTTGCAGGATTCTTTTTGTCCGCTCTGCTATGAATTTGAAGAATCAGTTAATCATCTTTTATTTGCATGCGATGTGACTCTTTTGATATGGTCTCATGTTCTTAGTTGGTGCAAGTTACCTAGGCTAAATGTTTTCTCATTTAGCGACTTATTATTTGTGACACTTGGAAATTCTTAATCGAATTTGGTTTCTACTTTGTGGTCATTTATAGTTGGTGTCACGGCATGGGAAATTTGGATTCATAGGAACAAAGTCATTTTTCATTCTCAAGTTTTGAATCCGGAATTGATTTTCAGAGATGTTCAGAGGCTTTCCTTTTCATGGTTATCAAATTTTAAGGGTCTCAGGAAATTTGAGTGGGTGGATTGGAAAGCAAATCCGTTGTTGGCAGCATCATAACTTTTAGGAGCTGGGAAATGGTTTATTTCGAAATGGTTCTAGCAGTTTCTTTTGTTATCCATTTGGTTATCCATTTGACTGGGGTTGATCCCGATGTGTTTTGATTAGATATGTGTGGCTTGATAGTTTAGTTGTTTTTATTTTCTTAAACCAAATTTTGTAATTTTTTTAGCATCTTCGATATATGAGAAGTTCCCGGTCGTTCAAAAAAAAAAAAACCGACCATATAACTCGGTGAATAACACTTCGCTTGATCTTCCAAGGCTTAAACACTTCAACTCATCCGACCATCACTCGTCGAACTTCCCCGACTTCGACTCTTCCAAATTTAGACGCGAGAGATCAAGTCATCTAGTCTAACAAATCTCCACATTGACTTGAAATCTTGTTCAAACAGATTGTATAAACGGATGTAATGTACCGGATGCATTCGTCAAAGCCGGATGTACAAGCATCGTACTTCTCCTTTAATATCTCACCGAACATCACTCTAGCCGAGTTTTCCGATTCATATTAATAGCTCCGGATGTTGAGCAAATCAAGACACGGCTAAACTTTCCCTTACGAACGGACTTGGTGAGCATATCGGTAGGATTTTTATGAGTGTTGATCTTTCTCACCGCATTTTCTTCTCATTTCACAAAAAAATGAGACTTCACATCAATATGCTTGGTTCTCTCATTGTGAAACTAATCCTTAGCTAAACATATTGCACTCAAACTATCACAATATATCTCAGCTTGATCCTGATGCACACCCAAATTACTGACTAGTCCCTCCAACTAGATTCCCTCATTGGTTGCCTCTATAAGTGCCATGAATTATGCCCAGGTGGTTGATAATGTCACCGTTCCCCGTAAAGTTGCTTTCCAACCGATTGAGCCCTCAAAGTGAAAACATTACAAGTTATAGACTTTTTGCTGTCCACATCACTATTGGATATGCAATACCGAATCAGGACCCGAAACGCGGAAAAAACCGTTCCGGAAAATTTCTGGACCAAGCCGCAATGTGAACGATATAGACAAGGCTCGGAGTTTTTTCGTTTTTACAAATCGTTGAGATCACATCTAATTCACATGATTGATCGAGACACTCGATCATACACAGCGGAAAATACGAATTAAATTCATTTACGATTTTACCGCAATTTGAAATGCATAATTAATTAATCTAATCTACAAGAATATTTGAAGATGTACCTAACCAAAGAGGAGCCACAGTATTCCAAGTTGTATCTCCCAACGACGACCGTGGTGGGTGTCGATACCATATTGGAGCCTCCTTGAATATGTAAAAGAAGAATCCTATGTTTTACTTCTCCGAGTAGCTAGGACAATAAACTAATTTTGGGAAAAATAATATTTTTTTGGGAGAAACTCTCTCGTATATAGGAAGATACCAAGGCTTGAGAGTTTATCCATTTCACAAGACAATTATATTTTTGTTTATGGAAAAGATAATATTTATTTATTTTATAAGAAAACAAATTTCTTATTTATGCATTGTTTTTATGGATAAAAATAATAATTTCTTTTTATAAGAAAACAAATTTCTTATTTATCCTTTATTTTTATGGATAAAAATAATAATTTCTTTTTATAAGATAACAAATTTCTTTTTTTTATCCATAATTTTTTAATAAATAAAATATAATTACACCTTGAGACATAATTCAGAAAAATTATTTTCCCAAATAATTCAAAATAGGCGCAATTTATTTTGCCCGCGAATAATAGAAAATGTCTTTTTTGTTTTACATATTATTTATCGAACAAATAATAATTTCGCATATTCATTAAATAGACCAACTATCTAATAATCATCGAGGCTCCACAATACAAGAATTCACTCGCGTGTTAGGAGTTAATCCAAGAACCAAGAATCTATAACGAGTAGCTCACATAACTTGAATAAAATATTTATCAAACAAAATATTTTTATTCAACTTATTAATTTCGGAATTGCGCCATCATAAATCAGAAACTAAACTCTATCGATTATAGATATTTCAAATTCTCAATATGTCGAGTCAAGAAGTGTCCATTGGTATAATCATCAAATACATACTAACCCTATGTAGATTATCTGTAATAAAGCAGGAAAGTTTCTGTAAACCTTCTTTATTACATCGTATCTTTATTTATCATTAACCTATTAGTGATCAATTAGTTCAAAACCAATACGGACTCATCTGAACGATTAGTTTCTTGGATTAACATATAAGGGGGTTGCCTTTCTACTTACCGCAAGAAGGAATTGATTCCGTATCTGTGAAACACATTGCCAACTACTCATTCCTGATTGTGTGCCAATGTGAAAGTGATTCGGACTGCTCCACTTAGCAATCCTTAACGAACACATCAAACCCTTTCTTGAACAAGCAGGAGTCTACAATCATTTCAGAATTAAGGTCAATCCATAGATGATCATCTTGTGATTCAATAAAATTTCTCAATCACGGAATTATATGAGAAATTCACATTAAATCGTCTAGTCCTATATGACTACGTCATATATAAATGTCTCAATTAGATAACCGATATCAACGTTCCGGATAATATGATCACACCATAAAGTGTTCTAGGCACATTAATGGTTGTTTAATTCATACACCCCAGACATTAATTAATTTCACCACAGACTATAACGAGTCTATCACCATAAACTTAATCCATATATGTGATACACGCTAGGTTATATGGCTACATATGATACAAGTTAGGGTTTTCATTAGTGTATTACTTATAAGCACAAAGCAAATAATAAGATGATAAATGAATATGTCATTTATTAATAATAAAAACAATAACAAAGATTATCTTTTCCTTACAGGAAAAAATAAACCTAGGGTGATTTTCCTCTATAAAGAGAGTTTCTCCCAACACATTGGTATAAAATATTCTACGCCACTTTCCACCAAAATGGGAAAAAAAAAAATTTAGTTTCTTGTCCTAGCAATTGGGAGAACAAATACCTAGAGTTTTTTCTTGTGCATATTTAAGAAGGCTCCAGTACCGGATCGACGTCCATCAGACGTCGCTTGGAGATACAACTCGGAAGAAAGCGGCTTCGCTTCGGTTGGGTAAATGTTCAAATCTCTTGTAGATTAGATTAATTAATTATGTGTTTCAAGTTGTGGTAAAATCGATAACGGATTTCGATTCGTAGTTTCTGCTGCGCATGATCGAGTGTCTCGATCAGTGCCGTGAATCAGATCTTATCTCGACGATCTAGAAAAACGGAAAAATCCTCGCCACGGCAAACCCAAAAAATTTCTGCATTCAGGTTTTTCCGTGTTTCGGATTGTGATTCGGGTTCCCGCATATCCCGCATGTGGTATCGTAGAAAGGTTAAAAGCGATTTTTGATTTTGATTGAATAATTAGTTAATTAGGAGTGGAATTGCGTCTTTTATATATTTGTTATATATATTGCGTGGTTGAATGTTTTGGTTGACGAGATGGATTGGGTGTTTTGTGTACCCGTTAGATCTTTTGTAGCAGGGCACCACATTGTAAATTATTGTTGTATTTTATTTTTCTGAGTAGAAATAGAATAGATATCAATTTTTTTTTATATAATATGCGTTGCTGAAAGTTGTTGGGCGAAGAACGTAGCAGAGACGAATTTCTAGGGCAGCATGACGAACCAAAAAAAATCCCCGCTGCACCCAAGTCGTTCTCGCTGTGGCGAGGGTCAAAAAAAAAAATTTCGCCGAAGGGATCCTGGTTCGTGCAGATTCAGAATATGGTGCCCGGTTGAATTCGAAATCAAAGACTCAATGAATCTTTTCATTTTTTTTAATTTTTTTCATAGATTAGATATGTGGGGTACCAACCAATCCATCTTTGTCGTTTACTTTTTCAGATTTTTTTTCTTTGGTGATTATTATTTGATATAACCATGCCATAACATGTCATGCGTCATATTCATATATTCCACTTCTAGTCTTGCATAAATGTAGATAATTAATTGACATTGATTATGCATGCATGAACATGTAATTAATTTTGATTAATTTTTGTACTTCACTAAATGAATTGAACAAGGGAATTTTATCGGGATATAAAATTCTAATGATGAAAATTCATTTAGTGTCTAAATTTTTTTCATCATGAATTATTGGGATTAACTAAAATTCTTGGAGAATTTTATTTTGTAGTGTCTACGTAAAGAATCTTGATAAGTCCGAGAAACTAGAAAGTCGTGAATAAAGTGACACAAGTTAGATGGTATTTAAAACCAATGAACTAGTGGGAGGATTTAATAAATATTCATGATTTTTTGTTTTTTTTGGATGTTTATAAATTTTCTGAAATCCCGATAAGAATACCTAGTTTTCAAAATAACGAGTGGGTACAGAAAAGGTGACAACCGACCCCACGACCTCTACTATTGACATAAGCACTGTGAGAAAATGGTGATGTCTCATGTCGCTTTGATTTCGGGCTTATTCATATGGACTTCACCGCTATCAAAATTCAAGGCTTGGTTTCCGAAAATTACTTATCATTGCGTACATGTTGATGATGAAATTTTCATTTGCTATGCCGACATTGAGGATGAAAACAACTCTTCCCATAACAAAGTCATAAGTGATAAGGAAACCTCTTCACAAGCAGAAGATCCATCAATCAAGGTCGAATTCACTTGAATTTTCGAGATAACCTTTACAAATGATGACATGCTTTTGAAATGATCGTCCATCGTTCGTGACGGTATCCACACATGAACAATAAGCGATTTGTGTTCTACTTGACGGAGGATATGCCATTAACATTTTGCACTGCATGTAATGAAAAGCTTTAGAATCTATATGGATGAGCTCAGCGTCAATCGCTTGATGATTTAAGGATTCAACAATGGGGGCAAAGTGCCACTGGATTAATAAGACGTGATCTTAATTGATGACATGTCTTCTAGTGCATTTCCACGTGATTGATGCCCAAACATCTACATACTTTTAGGAAGGCCATGGCTCCAAGATAATTGAGATATTCCTTTCATACTACACCAATGCTTCAGATATTGATGGAATAGAGTGATGAGAAAAGTCGTTGCAAAGTTGCAAGCCCATCACCGAGGCTGAATTATTGAAGCATAAATGCAGACTGATAAAGTGCAGGTCCATATCAAGAACTAATACAAGCCTATAATACAATGCATGTCTAGAATACAACTCCAGAATGAAGATACATCACATGATTAGCCCATGATTATTCAAGTATGAAGATAATCCGCAAAAAATTAAGGAACATTATCAAGAATTCAAAAGCATTTGATGAGATAAAGACAAACCTGCTTAAGTGAAGCATATCATCAAACAATTGGTGTTCACCACAAATCCGATAAGATAAAGCTGCAAACAAGAATTTGAAACAATTCAGAAAGCTGCAATTAAAGAGATAATGTAGAGATATGATTAAAATATACAAAAATCGAGCTGGAAGTGTGAAGTGATTAGGAATCCTAGAGTTATTTGCCTCCTTTCAAAAGTGTTACCCATTTTTAGTGTTTATTTCAAAAATAACTTGTAATTATCCAAAAGCAAGATCAGAAAGTACTATAAATGTGCACTAGCAGTACAAATTATCGAAGCAGAAACATCAATAAAGATATAATTTTCTTTACCATTTTTCTCTTTCTTTTCTATTTTTTCACATGGTATAAAAGCCTATTGGTGCTTGATCACCATCAAAATCATATATACATCACGTCATCTCTGTCATTAAACATCAGTAGCTTCATCTCCCTGAAATGAACATAAAAAAAAACAATCATTTATGGCGTGATCAAGCTCTAGCCCTAGTAGAAAGTTAGGATCTGGTTGGCCATTTAAACGAAGAGACCCCTGCACATGATCAGTTCATTTCATCCAATCTCGCAACTCCAGGCAGTGAATCCACTATAAAGGCAACAAATCAAGAATATACAAAATGGAAAAGGCCGACAAAGTTGCTTAAGGGGTGGCTCATTGGATCCTTATCGAAGAATCTCTTGGTCTAATCATTGGACTAGACACTCGCTCAAGATGTATGGGATGCACTTATGTGTGCATATGCACAAGATTCACAAGAAATGGAGTCTAACTTGAAGCAGATTACATATCTCAAGAAAGAGGATGATAAAAGTATCACAGATCATATTCAAAAATTTAAAGGCCTATTCCAGATCCGGAAAAGGTCTATTTTTCACTAACCCGTCTTGGACATCAATATGAAACCTTTACAACCACTATGTTAAAGCCACCTAGACCTACATATATAGAGTTGGTTTCACTCCTGCAAAACTTTGATCAAAGAAGTCTATGGTTCTCAAACAAAGTATAAGAAAGCCAATCCCTTTCTCATATGGATTTCTACGGGAAGAAACCACAACAGCAAGGTGAAGGACCTCTAAAATTCAACTCCACAGGTAGAGAATTTCCTGCTCAACAACACAGGGCCTGATTTGAAGGAAATAACACCCAAGGAAAGGTGTTCAGGAAGATGTCTAGGGCAGAAAGAGAGCAATATAAAAATGAGACATGTCAACACTGTGGTATTGCAGGACACGTGGCCAAAATCTGCTGGTAATTAAAAGTCACTGAATCAGAAGGATAACATACCAAAGGCATTATCTGCACTAACACTGGACAACACCATAGTAGATACAGAGTGGATCTTAGACACTGGAGCCTCCAATCACATGACATGTAATTCATCTATTTTGCATAATCTTGCAGAATATAAAAGGTTGGACTCTCTTGTAATAGGCAATGGAGCACAACAAACAATAAAAAGAATAGGAGAACTACATGTATATAATAATAAGTCTCACCCCACTATAGTCAGAAATGTATTATATGTACCTGCTATGACAAAAAAATCTCATCTCTATCAGTCAATTAACTTTGCAATATTCTGCAAACTGTTTATTCACTAACCATGACTATGTTATTAAAGAAAAGACAACATGATAGGTTCTGGTGAAGGGGCATCGTAAAGGGAATCTTTATATCATTCCTAGAAAAGTGGAGTCATTTTTCTCTCAAACGTTTAAGTCATGCACAGCAGAATTATGGCATCAAAGGATAGGGCATATTCAATTTCCTACAGTTCAATCCTTGAAGAATAAAGGCTTCATTGTGGTATTAGGCAAAAAATAAACAGGAGCATCTATGTGAAAGTTGCCAATTGAGCAAACACAGCAAGCTTACTTTCAATAATTCTGAACATACTAGTTCCTGTAGTTTTGATTTAATACATTGTGATTTCTGATGTAGATGTATTTGAGGAAAATTTTCAATTTCTTTCTCTATTTTATGGACAGAGCACGCTTCTGATGTGAATGCCCTAATTATATCTAATTAAGAATTACCTTTTTTTATATAAATCTAAGAAATCTTAGTCATTACTAGTGCAATTCTATTATGTCACTCCCTTAATATACATGTAAACCACTCAAAAACAATATACATGTAAAAACAAAAAAAATAAAAAAAAAAATAAAAATTAAAAACTTAAATAACAAATAAATAAAAGAGAGAGAGAGAGAGGAAGGTAAGGAGTACATATGCGAGAAACACGACGATACTATAAAATATCAGCTGTAATGATTAGTTTCCGGCTGAGATGCTCAACTACTATAGCAACATTAATTTTAAATACTACTGTACTTATATTAGTTATATATGGGGAGATTGATACTGGAGATAAACTCACATTCTTTCTTCTCTGCTATCTTAGGATCTCCCATATTATTTTTCTAGCACATTACTATAAAGATAAAAAAAGAAAGATGAGTCTAAAAGGTAAGCTAATTGCAGAGATTGAGATCAAATCTGATGGAGATGTGTTTCATGAGATCTTTAGGTACAAACCGCATCATGTTTCCGACATGAGCCCAGATAAAATCCAAGGTGTTGATCTCCATGAGGGTGAATTTGGAACCATTGGATCTGTCATTTCCTGGAAATACACACACGGTATTTTTCATTTTCTATGTTTCTTTTCTTGCCTTGTCACCTTGTGTTATTTCTGCAGATTACTTTGTGATTAATTTAATAACGTCTTAATTCGCTTAATAGAGGGAAAACCGGAAGTGTCCAAGCAGATTATTGAAGCAATTGACGAGGCAAAGAAGTCTTTAACTGTCAAGGTGGTTGATGGAGATGTCCTTTCATTGTACAAGTACTTTGTCATTACTGTTCACGTTGACACCGCAGGAGAAAACAACTTGGTTACATGGATCTTAGACTTTGAGAAGTTGAACGCAGAGACCCCATATCCCTATACTCTGATGCAGCTTGTTCTCGATATAACTAAGGATGTCGAGGCTCATCATCTCAAGTAATGAATTACTATGATTTTATGTGAAAAAAGGACATAATATCTGGCACATGTGAAAAAAAGGTGTGATTTGTGAAGTAATGAATAAATGGAATTAAGTATGAGAAGGTGTGTTTGTGACATGAAATTCTATGGTGTTATGAAGATATATATGTTTGGCACATGTGAAAAAGGGTGTGATTCTTCTCAAAAAAATAAAAAGGGTGTGATGTAATGAATAAATATGGAAGTATGAAAGGTGTGAGTAAACTAAGAATGACTGCGTTGTATACTTGAAGCACCAATATATTTTATGCTTGATTTCCCGTGTTCTTTCTAATTGAGATGGATATTCAAGTGCATGGATATAAAATGTTGTGTTTGTTGTATGAATAAAATTAATCGATAGTTTTTTTTTTTTTTTTTGAGATAAAAATTAATTGATAGTTGTGTGGATGTGGTATGGACTTATAATTTGTGTCATTTTCTTTCAAGCCAATGCTCATTAATTTTATGCTCTTTTGAGATTAAGTAATCATAGTTATTGGGTTTGTCAAGAATATGGCATTAGGAAAGCACAGTTAAAGAACAAAAGTGAAATATTTCTCAATAGTTCATTCTGTCATAATAATTCACATACATCAGCACACACACATAGATATACTAACATATCATCATAGAGAATCTAGCTAGATTTTATCCAATCTAACTAACTAGCCAAGTGTCACTATTGTAGCATGCCAAGTGTGACACCATATATTCTCTTATATCTTTTCAGCCCCTCTCAAACTAATGTGAGGCATTGTCACATTGAGTTTGTCTCTAAAACAATTGAATGCATTCACTGATAGAGCTTTAGTACAACAATCAGTTATTTGATCTTGTAAGCGTATATGACAGACATCAACTTCCTTGTTGGACACTTGATTTCTGATGTAGTGAACATCAAATTCTATATGTTTTGTTCTAGCATGATACACAATGTTTTGTGCTAGTGCATTTGCCCCTGTGTTGTCACACCAGAGTGTTGGAACAGCAGCCAGCTTGAACCTCATTTCACCAAGTAGCTGTGTGATCCATTTAACCTCAGCAGCTAAATTAGCTAAAGCTTTGTATTCTGACTCACAGCTTGATCTGGAGACCACATCTTGCTTCTTTGAACTCCATGATACCAAACACTTTCCCAGATATACACAATATCCTTCAACTGATTTTCTGTCAATAGGACACACTGCCCAGTTTGCATCTGAAAAACCATGCAGTTCCAGTGAACCTGATGGTCTAAAAATCAATCCCATACCAAGTGTTCCTGCTACATATCTTAACAACCCCTTTAGGGCCTGCCAATGAACTGTGTGTGGTTCTTTGCATAAATTGGCTGAGAGTGTTAACAACAAAGGCTAAATCTGGCCTTGTTAATGTGAGGTATTGTAGACCTCCAATAGCACTTATATAGAGACTTGGATTTGTCATAGGCTCTCCTTGTTTAGGCAGCAGCAGTTTTCCGGATAAAATTGGTGTTGGACAGGGCTTCAAATTGTCCAGTCCTAACCTCTGAAGAAGTTGAGAGGCATAGTAGGACTGCGTTAGGTGCAGGCCATCCTTGTTTCTAGTTACCTGCATTCCTAAAAAGTGAGATACAGGACCAAGATCTTTCAAAGAAAACTTGGAATTCAACATATTTATGAACTTATGTATCATTCGTGGAGAGTTCCCTGTCAACAATATGTCATCCACATATACCAAGGCAAATAACACAAGATTGTCCTTTTTAAACATGAACAATGAGGTGTCTGATTGAGTTTGTGTAAAACCTCATATGACTATCTGATTTTTGAGAGCTTCAAACCAAGCTCTAGGGCCTTGTTTGAGCCCATACAAGGCCTTATTCAACCTACATACATACCCTGGCTTGCATGAATCTTCAAAACCATCATGTTGTTCCATAAACACAGGTTCCTGCAAAGGGCCATTCAAAAAAGCATTGTTGATGTCAATTTGGTTAATAGGCCAGTTCATTGACACAACTATGGCCAAGATGATTCTGATCATAGAAGACTTTGCCATAGGACTGAAGGTCTCTGTGAAGTCAATGCCATAGAGTTGACTGTAACCCTTAGCAACTAATCTTGCCATGTGCTTTAGAATTGTGCCATCTGGCCTGACTTTCAGTTTAAATACCCATTTATTGCCAACTATATTCTGTCCAGGGCTTGGTTGAACTAGATCCCATGTGTGATTGTTCATAAGTGCTCTACATTCTTCAGTCATTGCATGTCTTCAATCTGAATTTCCCAATGCCTCTGATATATTAGTTGGTTCAGTAGGGAAAGGTACCAAGCTAGTGACTGCAGCTGAATAAAGTTTATGTTTGAAAATGCCACTTTAAGATCTAGTTTGCATGTGGTGAGGTTGAGATTGTGCAGGTTGTGGTGGTGGTGATGGTGATTGAGGTTGTGGAGATAATGAGGGTGACTGTGGTGATGGTGATTGTGGTTGTGGAGATAATGGTGATTGTGGCTGTGGTGGTGGTGATTGTGGGTGTATAAATGATGATGATGACTGTGATTATGGAGTTAGGGTTGGTGAAGATAAACCCTGACTCTTACCGGATGAACTGGATGAATCAATAGATGTAGGTGTTGTTGGTGCTGTAGTAGCAACATGTACATCATCAGTTCTTCTCTCAAGGTCTGTCATAGGTTGTTCTTGTGTTTGCCCCTCTGGATGAGGCAGACTAAGCCAAGGAAGGATAGAGGAAGATGGAGACTCAACTAAAACCTGTCTACGAGGACCTTAAGTAAAACCCTCTGAGAAAGGAAATTGAAGTTCATTGAAAACAACACTGTTGGAGATATAGATTCTACCAGTGGAGTCTAGGCATTTATATCTTTTGTGATTAGGACTGGGGCCTAAGTTGACACATTTGAGGGTGTGATATTGAAACTTAGTGGTTTGAAAAGGTCTAAGATGGGGGTAGGTTGTTCTTCCAAAAGTTTTAAACCTGGTGTAGTTAGGTTTGACATGAAACATACACTCATAAGGAGATTTCATTTGGAGGACAGGAGTAGGAGGGCATTGATAAGAGTGACAGCCATTTGAAAACTATGCCACCAGAAAGATAAGGGCATGGATGCTTGAGCAAGAAGGGTAAGGCAAGGTTCAACTATATGTCTATGCTTTCTTTCTGCTCTACCATTTTGAGCATGGTCATGAGGACAGGGATGCCTAAACTGGATGCCTTGGGAATCTTGGGCAGCCTGAAAGGGTCTGTATTCTCCACCCCATTCAGATTGGACACATTTAATATCAGAAAAGAACTGTGCTTCAGATTTAGTTTTTAGAGGGTATATCCAAGTAAATCTAGTATGATCATCAATAAAGTGAATATAGTAAAGGTGGCCTTTTGTGGATTTTATAGGAGCAGGGCCCCAAAGATCAGTGTGAATAAGATCAAAAGGTGAAGTGGCATGAGAGCTAGAATTAAGATGAGGCAAATCATGAGATTTTCCAAACTGACAAGCATCACAAAACTCAAGGTTTTCATTAATTTTCAAAGAAGGACTACAATCTTTCATGACATGATTCAAAATAATACTAGAAGAGTGGCCAAGTCTCATATGCCACACACTAGGATTTTGACCAACATTACCAGACTTAATAAACTTAGACTGAACTTTAGGTTGAACTTGACTGAGATGCACAGCTCTAGTGTTGGATTGAAGGGAGATCTAAGGTGTCTTAGCATCCAGATTGGCTATCTAATAGAGAACATCCTTGAGATGCCCCTTGAGAAGAATTTTCCATGTTGCTTTGTCCTTTGACGAGACAGAAATTAGAGTTAAACTCATCAAGGATATCATTATCAAAAACAAGTTTAGATAAGCTGATCAGATTTCTTGTAATTTGAGGAACATGAAGAATGTCAGTAAGATACAAAGGTGTGGTGGATGTGTGCAAGATATTGTGGCCAGTGTGTGCAATCACTAGATTTTCACCATTACCTACTGTCAATGTATCATTACCATTATAGGTTGAATTGAGATTGAGATTAGCCAAAGCGAGAGGTCACATGGTTTGTGGCACCACCGTCCAGGTACCAAGCATGATCAACCACACGAACTTGGTGTAGCAACAAATGCATAAGTGTCTGCAGGTCTAGCTTGTTGTTGCACATCCAAAGCTGAAAATCTGTCTCAAATCGATGCCTACAAATTCCAACTGTGTGTCCACCTTTCCCACACAGTTGACATGCCACTCTTGGGGTGTTTTTAGTATGAGAATTTGTAGGGCTTTGTGATCTTCCACCACCTCTGCCCCTCCCTCTACCATTCCTACCACCACCTCTTCCTCTATAGAAGTTTTGACCAGAAGCAGGAGGCCTATGTGCAGACTCTGTGTATGCAGCTATATTTCCTGTGGCATGCTGCTTAGGCAGATTGATTTGAGTAGTAGGATTAAACCTGACCAGAAGCCTTTCATGTGTAATTAACTGTGATTGAAACTCCTGCCAATTTAGAGAACCAATTTTGGCAGTAATGTTAACAATAGCAGCCTCATATCTAAACCACCAAGTGTAGCTAGAATTAATTCAGACTTAGAAATCGGATATCCGTTAGCAGTTAACTTATCACTATAAGACTTCATCATGGCAAGATAATCAACCATGGATTTGCTTCCTTTTTCTGCCTTAGTAAGAGCTGATTTGTATTCTAACATGTATGCTTCAGACCGATTAGTAAACAACAATTCTAGGGTAGACCACACTTCATAAGCAGTAGAGCAGCCTATTACCTCAGTGACTGCTTGTTCAGTAATGGATCCAAGAAGCAACCCATTAGGAGTGAATCAATGGAGTCCCATTCTTCTATTGCTGCTTTGTTCAAAGTCCCAAATTCTGTAGGTCTTGGATTTGTTCCAAGGAGATGACCATCAAGCTTGTGTCCTTTAACAATCGGCAAGATTGTGTAACACCATAGAAAGTAATTTTCTCTGTTAAGCTTCACAGTAGTTGCTTGGTTTAGATGGCTGTTAAAAGGAGAAGGTGACAGATTATTGAAAGAAGATATGAGGCCTGGAGAATGAGGAAGAGGTCCATATCTAATAGGAAGACTGGTAATGGTCAGGAAACTGGACGGAAATGGAGTTTCTGGCAAAGAACTCAGAAATGGTGAAGTAGAGGTGAACAGAGAGCTGGAAGAACCAAATCCAGGGATTTGTGATACTGGTATACCAGTAATAACATAAGAACTATGAGTTGGATCTGTAACTGGTGTTTCAATGGTGGAGTGAGATGTCGGAGGTGGATCATCCGCCATTGATTCCGGCGATAGGCTCCGATACCAAGAACAAAAGTGATATATTTCTCAATAGTTCATTCTTTGATAATAATTCACATACATCAGCACAAACACATAGATATACTGACATATCATCATAGAGAATCCAGCTAGATCTTATCCAATCTAACTAACTAGCCAAGTGTCACTATTGTAGCATGACAAGTGTGACACCATATATTCTCTTATATCTTTTCAGTTAATAACGGCATATGATATAAAATAATCCACAATGTTTAAGAAGCGTTAGGCTGTTGCGAGTAATGTGTACATTAGCACACCATATTGTTTGTTATATTCAGTGTTTTTCAACCAACAACAGAAGATCATCAGGCAATTTCGACATTCTTCAACAAACACCAAAGTTCATCCGGCAACTTCGACATTATTGAACAAACGCAGGAAATTATCTTCATACCCGGAGTTTTTCAACAAACAAAGTACCCCTTCCTAACAACTAGGAGCACCTCCAAAATAAGAGATCAAGCTAGTCTCAGTGACCCTCGGAGAAATCAAACGAGAAGATCAAGGAAGCACAGAAGCATCCAAGTCCTCTACAACAACCGTATATTATTTGCCATATATATGGAGCTTCTTCAACAACCACTGACGATCATCTGTCATATCCAAAGTTATTTCATAAATACAACATTCTTCCCAACAAATTTTGAAGAGTACCGACAAAGTTTAAGAACATGTCCCGCGACCCTCTGAGAAAGTGTCAAGGTTTTTCTACAAAGATTCAAATACATGAATAGAGAATTTCTAGTATTCTCCTAAGAGTAGCATAAATATGTGAAGAATCTATTTAGCGGGCTTGGTCCGAGTCGTGGTCGGACGTCGAGCCGGGGGGCAAGGGTCGTACACCGGTGCTCCTCACCGGCCTGTAAAAGGGCGGGTTGGAGGCTTTGCAGATTGACTCTCTTATGCCTTGACGTGATAAATATCGTTAAGGCGACAAGCGAGCTGGATGTAATCCCGGATCGGCCTGGTTTATGAAGGTGCGGACCATATGGGCCGAGGACCATCTGACTTGGGCCTAGAAATAGGAGCCCAATTGATCACTCACAGGCTCGTTTTGGGCTAGGCGTATCATATATCTCTGTGTGTGTGCGCGCGAGAGATTTTGACACTAACCAGAAAAAAAAGCTTGGAATGCCTAAGGCGAGAAACAATATCACGTATCTCCACATGTGGAGGGTTAGGTAAAATTACCCATAAAATTTGTAATATCCCTACTCACTCCACATGGGGTGCATGGTTTGATGTCCGAGATCATCTGAACAACACACTTTAAATCTAGTTTAAAAATTGACAGTCTCGATCGTGCCATATCAAATCTCTCATCATGTGGAGGGTGTAGCTAAAAATCACCCGTACGAAATACCAGCTATAATAATTTCATTATTAATGCAATTCTGTTAAGCCACTTTCAAGTATATATGTGATTTTGACATTCAAACAAACGCACACTCACAAAAAAAAAAAAAAAAAATAAAAAAGAAGAAGAAAAGGGGAGGGGGAGGAGGAGGGGGGGGGGGGGGAGGTGTTAGAAGTACCGACTACGTAAGGCGAGAAAATATCAGCTGCAATCATTCGCTGAGTACAGGGCGGCTACACATACTAACAAATGGTTCACTCGACCCGCAAAAAAAAGATATTACAGTGAAATCTTTTTTAGGTACACATTTTATATGTTTACCGACCCCCTTATTTTTATATATTGATCCCTATTGATCCGTATTAAACAATAATATATAAAATTAAGCTTAATAATTGTAAAATATGATAAATTTACGACCCGTATCATTAAATTCCCGTAGCCGCCTACAAGCTCAACTACTACAGCAACATTAATTTTAGTGAAGTCATATATAAGCTCACATTCTTTCTTATCTATTATCATAGGATCTTCCCTATTCATTTCTTTCACATTTAATACAAAGAAGGAGAGAAAAGAAAGACGAGTCTTGATAGAATAATAGAGAAACGATAACTGATTGTATATAATAATACTGAAAGACGAGTACAATATTTATAGGACAATATACTTGGCCAACAAGTGAATAATAAAGACAGAATCAAATAATATCAAATGACAATCAATCATCATTATTAGCAGTATCAAAAGATATGGTAGCAATTAATCTTCAATCTTTGTCATTATCTCTAATACGCCCCCGCAAACCCATGGTAATACAATGAACATGGAGATTGGCTCATAAGGAAAGCATGGAGGGATATAACCCTAAAGGAAAAACGATAGTTGAAGGGATGTACCCTAGCAAAATTAAAGGAGTGGAGGGATATACCCTAACAGAAAGAAAGGCTTGGAGGGTTGTACCCAAACATAAATAAATGAGTGGAGGGATATACCCTAACAAAAAATAAAAAGGAACGGAGGGTCATGCCCTAACAAAAAATAAAAAGAAGCGCATGGTAGAAGGTGGAGAAAAGAAAAATAGAAATGAGTTGAAGGTGGATACGGGTTTGTGGATAAGATAATGACAAGATTGATATTTATTAAAAATAATAATAATAATAATAATAAGAAAATATTAAAGACACAAGGAGGCTGCCGGAGGCTTTGGTGGGGCATGGAGATGAGCGGCGTTTGCGGAAGGGCCGTGCTAATATCGGCATTGCAGTGAGGCTGAGTGCTGCTATATATTGCGAAAATCGCTGTGCAACAGGGGTTGAAAAGGCTTCAGCCATAGAATCCGGCGAGAAGCTTGAATGAACCTGGAGCGGCGATGAAGAATGAGGATGTTTGGGAGCCTAATTCGGCTTTCAATTTTGACGCCACCGGAGCCTTTCAATCAGCCATGTTTATTTCGAAAGGAAAAAAAAAATCAATGTGAAAATAAAAATTAAAAAAAAAAAAAATTGGGAGGGGTGTGGGTTTGATCATATTGATGTCACAAACCCCCACCCAAACATTCTTTTTCGTAAAGCTTGCTCAGGATCGAAAAGCCGTTAGTCTAGAGCTCTGATACCATGATAGAATAATAGAGAAACGATAATTGATTGTATATAATAATACTGAAAGACGATTACAATATTTATAGGACAATATACTTGGCCAACAAGTGAATAATAAAGACAGAATCAAATAATATCAAGTGACAATCAATCATCATTATTAGCAGTATCCAAAGATATGGTAGCAATTAATCTTCAATCTTTGTCATTATCTCTAATAAGTCTAAAGGGTAAGGTAATTGCAGAGATTGAAATCAAATCTGACGGAGATGTGTTTCATGAGATCTTTAGATGCAGACCCCATCATATATCCTACATGAGACCAGATAAAGTCCAAAGTTTTGATCTCCATGAGGGTGAAGTGGGAGCCGTTGGATCTGTCATTTCCGGGAATTTCTCACATGGTAACAACTTATTTAAGCTTCTTATCAATAATCTTTCATTTTTATGTTTCTTTTGTTTTTGCTTAAAGCCTGCGGTATCCGGAACTCACTAGATATGTTTTTTTTTTCTTGCTTTAAGTTATTTTCGCAAGTGGTTGGTTTAATCTTCATTCGGTAATTTAAAGCAAGATATTTACTTCCAAATAATTCCTAGCAAATATTAAGTGAAAAATTATTAGTCCGTCTGAAATATGTTAAAACGATTTATCCATAGATCTAGAACATCTTGATAATCACTAGAATATAAACCGTAAATTACCTTCGTTCGTCGCCATGATGTTGTTTCCGTCTTCAGATGAGAATTCCAATATCTCTCTCTTTGCCTACAACTGTGATATGTTGGTTTATTTAGTATGCTTTGTAACGGAATAAAGCATTGTTTTTATAGCAGGAGAGAGTGTCGAAATCCAAATTGACATAGGGTTTTTAGCTTTAGTATCGGCCATCCATCCAGTGGCAGAGCCCGAATCTACGATTAGTGGGCATAAATTGCAGTCAAACGCACCGGTGAACGCCGTAGGCAGATGTAAGATTTTTATCAATGGGTTCAGTTCTTAAAATAATATCACTGAGAAAGTGTTTTAAAAAAAAAAATTCGTAGCCCTTCAAAAAATAAAAACTCGTAGAGATATAAATATGAAATCCAGAAGAACGAATCATGTTGACTAACCATACTAAAGAACAAAAGAAATTAGCTTTATCTTTATAGGAAAGTAACAAATTTAGGCATAATATGATGTATGAATATGGTAATTAGGAATTGTAAAATGCGAATGAATATTAGGGATGATGTAAGAGAGATTATAAATATGATTTATTTTTTATTCCGCATGAATTGAGTTAATAAGAGATATAATGTACAAAATTCACAAGTAGTAAACAAATTCTAAAAAAAATGAGGAAATGGGCCAGAAGGACAAGAAATGTCATAAATGGGGATGGAATGACAACTTCAATTTTGTGTGATTAAAAATGACAAATTTATAATAAATGGACCAAAATACCCATCTTTTTTTTCCGGAAAAGTTGGAGTAAATGTCATAAATTGTGGAGAGTGAAAATGTCAAATCAATTTATTCAGTAATAATCAATAAAATATAGTTTTTTTTTGGTTGAGAAATCAATAAAATATAGTTACAATAAAAAAAATGTAGTAACATAAGAAAAAAATGTGGTATCATATAAAAAGTAGTTACAACCAATGAAATAAAATTACAACAAAAGAGATGTAGTAACACTCGAAAAACAAGTAGTAACAACCAATAAAATAGAAATAGTTACAGCAAAAAAATGTAGTAACATTAAAAAAATAGTAGTAAAAACCGATAAACTAGATGTAGTTACAGAAAAAAAAAATATAGTAACACTAATATGGATCGAGTAACATAGTTGGTGTAATTTGCATCAAAATTGTCGATGAAGTTAATATTTTGTTTTACATTAAAATAAAAAAATGTGTAGTGATATATAATTGATGCGTAAATCATTGAGAATTAATTGACAGTCATAATAAATGATGAAGGAGCATTAAATACATTTTATGAGTATCTGACATTTTATCTTCTTTTTTTTGTATAAAGGAGTATTTGGCATTTTTTTATATAAAAGAAATAAATGGCAGATTTTTAAGAATCGTAATCGAATGTGAAAGAGATCAGCGCATATCAAGACTTTTAAAAAAATAGTAAAAAGGGTATTGTTGGAAGTTTACGCTATTTTCGTCTTGATTAAAAATCAGTTTTCTTGAATCCTGATGAATTAGTAAATCCATACTTCTCGAAAAAAAAATATAAAAAAAATATGCTATGGTTCATATTGAACCTGGGACGTAAAACCAGAAAGTATTTGTTTTACCAGTTAAGCTAGATCAAATGCTTCATAATTAGCCGACAACAAATTACATATATGAGTTTCTATAAAATATTAAGAATTGTCAAATGTATATTAGTCATTTTCAAAATTTTAGGAGGGTGTGCCCCCTTAGCCCCTTTTTAGGTCCGTCCCTGCGTCCATCAAAGCTGAGTTTTAATCGTATCAAAACTCCTTTTCTATAACCAATAAATAAAATTATTATAACTCCTAGGGAAAACTAATTTCCTATACAACCAGAAAGGAAATTATTCGGGCTCAAACATAATTTTCTTACAAAATAAGCCTTTTTTATTTAACAGAGTAGGGTCTATTTCCTATACATAAGTATGTTGACTTTGTGATTAAAAACGTCTTCATTTAATAGAGGGAAAACCGGAAGTGGCCAAGGAGGTTATTGATGTGGGGATGTCTTTATTGGTGATTTAAGTATAATCACAAGCCATTGAGGTTATCGGGGTTTAGTGCAAGGATGGTTATGCTCGTAACGCTATATTATAAGTATGGAGATGCGGAGTGCACGCTTATATAAGTGTTTACGAGTGTACGGATGTAAAATGAGCAAGTGGAATTCGTAAAACAAACGGAAATTCGTTTTTGGAAAATCAGTGTCACAGGCGCCAGCCTGTGACACTATGCAGCCTCCTGTGGTGTTTTGCCAAGGCAAAAAGTTGGACAGGTTCATGTTCAGTTTTCTGGTGCTCACAGGCGCCCGCCTGTCACTCATAGGCGCCCGTCTGTGGCCCGAAAACTGAATTTTTGGTGTCTCTTGGTCATTTTAAGTGGGTACAACCAAATGGAACCTTTTCATTTGGTGTCTATCACTTAAGCGATGAATTCTCTTGCTCTCTTTCAGATCCAAGTGCTATATATAAGCAAGTTTACATTGTTAAAAAAATAACAACAAATGTAAGCATCCTTGTTAGTCAATCATATATATCTTAAAACTTTTAAGTGCTCTTTAATCTCTTTGTCCAGAGTTAAAGGTTGTTCTCTCAGTTTTGTATCTCACTTAAATATTCGTGAAACCCGGTACAAGGTATAAGGGTCGAATAATTTAAGAAGGACAGCGTTTTTCGTGAAACTGTGAGGTTCCAAATATCTTCTAAGTTTGCAGGAATTCAAGACATTGTTGATCTTTTATACACCCAAATTACAACATTCTTCTTAAATTATTGTTCTGATCACAATGGTGAATGCAAAGGACTTGATGATGAATTTCGGGAAACTGGACAAGTTTGAAGGCTTTGATTTTCGGAGGTGGCAAAGGAAGATGCATTTCCTTCTCACAACATTGAAAGTGGTATATGTTCTTAGCACTGATATACCAGAAGTTGATGATGATGCACCATTGGAGGAGTTACGAAGGCAGAACAAATGGGAAAATGATGACTACATCTGTCGTGGTCACATTGTAAATGGTATGTCAGATTCGTTATTTGATATTTATCAAAACTTTGCATCTGCAAAAGAATTATGGGATGCACTAGAAACTAAGTACTTAAATGAAGATACATCCGCTAAAAAGTTTCTAGTTGGAAATTTCATGAAATACATGATGGTAGATACACGGTCTGTAATGGAACTATTCAATGAACTTCAATGCATCTTAGGCCAGTTTGCACAGCACAAGATGGAAATGGATGAAGCCATTTCTGTCTCTAGTATCATTGATAAACTACCACCATCATGGAAAGACTTTAAGCATATGTTAAAACACAAAAAGGAAAAACTCTCCTTGGTTGAACTTGGTAGCCATCTGCGCATTGAGGAATCCCTCAGAGCACAGGAGGATGTGAAATCCAAGGGAAAGGAAGTTGATGAATCGACATCCATTCATGTAATGGAGGCCGGGGAGTGTTCCAAAACAAACAAGGGAAAAGGTAATGGTAAGAAAAAGAAACCATTCAAGGCTGGCAACAAAGAATCCGGAAAAAGGCCAAAAGGGGCCTATTGGATTTGTGGCAAAACAGGGCACTACATGGCTGATTGCCGAGTGCGGAAGAACGGAAAGAGTAAGGGTCCAGAATAGGGGTCGAAAGACCAAGGACCACCCAAGCATCAAGGTCAGAATATTAATTTTGGTGTTAATTCGGTTGTAAATTATGTGCCATTTATTTCTGAAGCATTTTATATGCAGGATGATGATGTATCATGGTGGATCGACTCTGGAGCAACACGACATGTATGTAAAGATGAAAGCTGGTTTGAAGATTTTGAACCGGTGAATGATGGCTCCATACTAAAGATGGGAAACGAGTCGATGGCTGTTGTAAAAGGCATTGGAAATGTTATTCTAAATTTTAGTTCTGGAAAATTTGTAGAACTCTTTGATATATTATTTGTTCCGTGCATCCGGAAAAACATTGTATCCGGTGCACTTTTATGTAAATCGGGCTATAAACAAGTGTATGAGTCCGATAGGTTTATATTATCTAAGCATAGTGTGTTTGTAGGATTTGGTTACTTATGTAATAATATGTTTATGCTTAATATTGTAAATAATAAAGTTAATCAAGTTATGCATATTTCTGATGTTAATATCTCAAAGTTGTGGCATGCAAGGTTAGGTCACGTGCATTATAAACGTATGCAAGTTATGTCTAAAAATGCATTAATTCCGCCGTTTGATATCAATATGGATAAGTGTACTACTTGTATGTTTGCTAAAATTATAAGACAACCATTTCGTGGTGTTGAAAGATCGTCTACATTTTTGGAACTTATCCATAGTGATTTGTGTGATTTTAATGCCTCACCGTCTTTGGGAAATAAGAAATATGTGATTACTTTTATAGATGATAATACTCGTTTTTGTTATGTGTATTTACTTAATACTAAAGATGAGGCACTTGATAAATTCAAGATTTATAAAAGTTAAGTAGAATTACAATTGAATTCTAGTATTAAACGCTTTCGTACCGATAGAGGTGGTGAATACTATGATCCAACCTACTTCGGGCCGTGTGGTATTATACACGAGGTTACTGCACCGTATACGCCACAACAAAATGGCATTGCGGAGAGGAAGAACCGTACTCTACAAGAGATGGTAAATTCCATGTTATCCTACTCGGGATTGAGTAGTGGGTTTTGGGGTGAGGCCATGTTAATGGCCTGTTATCTACTAAACAGAATTCCTAATAAAAAGAATTCTGCTACCCCATATGAATTTTGGTTTAAAAGGAAACCAAACTTGAATTACTTAAAAGTTTGGGGCTGTAGGGCGGTTGTTAGACTTCCCGATCCTAAAATTAAAACTTTAGGAGAAAGAGGCATCGATTGCATTTTCATTGGATATGCTACTCATTCCAAAGCATATAGGTTTTATGTTATAGAACCTAGTGATTCCGTGGCTGTACATTCGGTTATAGAATCACGTGATGCTATATTTGATGAGAATAGATTTACATCTATTCCTAGACCAAAGTATATTGCTCCTACGATAGTTGGAGTGGAGAATGTGTAGAGTAATGATTCTCAAGTCGAGTCTTCTGAACTTCGAAGAAGTAAGATGGCTAGAATAGCAAAAACATTTCCACCGTTGTTACTTATTTGGTGGAAGGTTCGAGAAATGAAGTTGGATATCAATACTCATATTGTTACAATATTGAGGATGATCCAAGAACATTTTCTGAGGCAATGGAATCTCAGGATGTATCATTTTGGAAAGAAGCCATCAACGACGAGATGGATTCTATAATGGGTAACAATACGTGGATTCTTACAGATTTACCACATGGCTGCAAACCGTTAGGTTGCAAATGGATTTTCAAAAGAAAAATGAGAGTCGACGGTACGGTTGACCGATATAAAGCCCGGTTAGTTATACAAGGCTTTAGGCAAAAAGAAAGGTATCGATTATTTCGATACTTATGCTCCCGTTGCTAGAATCTCCTCAATCAGGTTATTGATTGCCTTAGCCGCAATTGATAACTTGGTGATCCATCAAATGGATGTTAAAAAAACATTTCTAAATGGAGATTTGGATGAAGAAATATACATGAAGCAACCGGAAGGATTTATTATGCCCGGTAACGAGCATAAGGTATGTAAACTTGTAAAATCATTGTATGGACTTAAACAAGCTCCTAAACAATGGCATCAAAAGTTTGATGAGGTTGTCTTGGCTAGTGGGTTTATACTCAATCAGTCGGACAAGTGTATTTATAGTAGATTTGATGATACCGGCAACGGTGTGATAATCTGTCTATATGTCGATGAAATGTTGATTTTGCGTACGAACCAAAATCAGGTAGATAAGTGTAAAGAACTCTTATCTTCTAGATTCTCTATGAAAGACATGTGGGAGGCAAATGTTATTCTTGGTATTAAAATTAAGAGAAATCAGGGAGGATTTTCACTAACACAGTCTCATTATATTGAGAAAGTGTTGAAGAAATTTAATTGTGAAAATTGTACTCCGGCAAAATTCTCCCATGGAGCCTCATGAGAAACTTGGACCTATAAAGGTGAAACCGTGAATCAACTTGAATATTCACGAGTCATTGGTTGTTTGATGTATGCAATGACTAGTACATGACCGGATATTGCCTATGCGGTTGGGAAACTAAGTAGATATACGAGTAACCCAAGTAATTGTCATTTGAGAGCGGTTGTTTGTGTATTGAGATATCTTAAGTCTACCAAAGACTTTGGTTTGACTTATGTTGCATATCCTTCGGTGATTGAAGGATATTCGGATCCTAGTTGGATATCCAATATAGAAGATCATTCGTCTACTAGTGGATGGGTGTTTGTTTTAGGTGGAGGTGCCATTTCTTGGGCTTCTAAGAAACGGACATGTATATCTAGCTCGACTATGGAGTCGGAGTTTATTGCCTTAGCGGCGGCCGGTAACGAGGCGTAATGACTTAGGAATTTGATTCATGAAATTCCTTTATGGCCTAAACCAATATCACCGATATCTATCCATTGTGATAGCTCCTCTACACTGTCTAAAGCTTAAAGTCATGTGTATAATGGTAAGTCGCGACACTTAGGCATTAGACATAGCGCGGTACGTGAGTTGATCTCTCACGGGGTGATATCGGTTGTTTATATGAGATCTCAAAGGAATTTACCTGATCATTTAACGAAAGGATTAGCTAAGGACTTATTACAAAAGTCGGTTGTCGGGATGGGTCTACAACCCGTATAAGTTTCTGATAATAGGACACCCAATTTCCCTTTGGTACAATGCCTTAGGCTAAATTCAATGTGGTAGGCCTGTTATTGGGAATTTGAGCACATGTATTAATCCCGAAGGTATGTGCTATAAACCTGTGAGGTTAGGTTGAAGTTTTACCTTCTTAATGAGTCTTTTTAAAGTGCTAATGCAGGTGCACGGTAAATTAAAGATTCACCTATATGAGTATGAGGTATGGCCGCTTCGAGGAAAGTTGGGTTAGCTTTCTATATGCTCAAGAATGGATATGGACACAAGGCCGGATTTCAATAAATGTTGTCAAGAATAATACTATGGAGTAGTCTCAATTCATGTGTATTGTTATGTACATGTATTCAAAATGTGTAAATGGGTTCAATGCTTAGACACACCCCAATACTCGAATATTTGCGTGTAATAGTACTAGGTGGAAATTCAATCTTTGTGATATTTTCATTGAAGCATGAGTTCGTTTATATTATGACTATTGTTTGAACCAAGGATTACACTTAATTGGGGGAGGAATGTTGGTGATTTAAGTATAATCATAAGCCATTGAGGTTATCGGGGTTTAGTGCAAGGATGGTTATGCTCGTAACGCTATATTATAAGTACGGAGGTGTGGAGTGCATGCTTATATAAGTGTTTACGAGTGTACGGATGTAAAATGAGCAAGTGGAATTCGGAAAACAAACGGAAATTCGTATTTGGAAAATCAGTGTCACAGGCGCCAGCCTGTGACACTAGGCGGCAACGTGTGGTGTTTTGCAAAGGCAAAAAGTTGGACAGGTTCATGTTCAGTTTTCTGGTGCTCACAGGCGCCCGCCTGTCACTCATAGGCGCCCGCCTGTGGCCCGAAAACTGAATTTTTAGGGTCTTTTGGTCATTTTAAGTGGGAACAACCAAATGGAACCTTTTCATTTGGTGTCTATCACTTAAGGGATTAATTCTCTTAATCTCTTTCAGATCCAAGTGCTATATATAAGCAAGTTTACATTGTTAAAAAAATAACAACAAATGTAAGCTTCCTTGTTAGTCAATCATATATATCTTAAAACTTCTAAGTGCTCTTTAATCTCTTTGTCAGAGTTAAAGGTTGTTCTCTCAGTTTTGTATCTCACTTAAATATTCGTGAAACCCGGGACAAGGTATAAGGGTCGAATAATTTAAGAAGGACAACGTTTTTCGTGAAACTGTGAGTTTCCAAATATCTTCTAAGTTTGCAGGAATTCAAGACATTGTTGATCTTCTATACATCCAAATTACAACAGTCTTGACATTATACAAGTATTTTGTCATTACTGTTCACGTTGATACTGTAGGAGAAAACAACATAGTTACATGGATATTGGACTTTGAGAAGTTGAACGCAGACACCCCATATCCCTATACTCTGATGGAGTTTCTTCTCGGTCTAACTAAAGATATCGAGGCTTATCATCTCAAGTAATAATGAATTACTATGATTTTATGGAAATATGGAAGTATGAGATGATATGTATATGACACGAATTACTATGGTTTTATGGAGATATATGGCACATATCAAAATGGGTGTGATGTTATAAATAAATGGAAGCATGAGAAGGTGTTATATCTTTTATTTTACTTAATCATATCCAATGGAAATAATATTGTACACTTAATTTCCCGTTTCATTTGTAATTGAGATGATACCCTTATTTTCTCAGACGCCACAACTGAGGTAGGCCAATCAATTATGGAGTTGCTGGATACTTATGAACGGCTTTCAGGGGAGAAAATCAACTTAAATAAATCTAGGGTCTACTTCAGTAAGAGCATTAATATGGGCTGCAAAGAAGCTCTTTCTTCTATCCATAATATCCCTCTCGGGGATGAAAACGGAAAGTATTTAGACCTTCCTTTAATCATCGGCCGCACAAAAGCGAGAAATCTTCTCATATGTTAAAGAAAGAGTGAACAAGAAATTAAACAGTTGGAAAGGCAAGTATCTCTCCTCGGCGGGAGAAAAGAAGTTCTCATAAAGGCGGTAGTTCAAGCGCTCCCTTAGTACAGAATGCAGTGTTTTATCCTTCCTAAGAAGATCATTTCTGAATTGGAAAGTTTGATGAAAAAGTTCTTCTGGAGCAATACAGACGGAGACCGGAAAATACATTGGATGTCTTGGAACAAGTGTTGTAAACCGAAGATGGAGGGGGGGGGGGGGGGGCTAGGCTTTAGAGATCTTGAATGTTTCAATGCCGCTCTTTTAGCAAAAATAGTTTGGCACGTTCTATCCGACCCAGGAACACTATCATCCCGAGTTCTTAAGGAGAAATATTTTGCAACAAAGGACTTTGGAGCTGCTACTATAACAGCCCGCCCATCAGCGATCTGGCGAGGTATTCTTCACAGAAGGGACCTACTTTTTAAAGGACTAAGAAGATGGATAGGAAATGGAAGCATAGTGAGCATCACAAAAGACCAATGGTTGCCACTCCCTCATACCTTCAAAGTCCACCCAAAAGGCGATTCAATGTTGTCAGAGAAGGTAACCAGGTTAATTAATTCTTATACTAGACAGTGGAAACACACTTTGATTAAAGAAATGTTTTGGCCATATGAAGCTGACAACATTCTATCAATGCCTTTGTCCCCTCGAAACATTGATGATAAATTGATATGGCACTATACGAACAATGGCATTTACTCGGTGAAATCGGGGTATCACCTAGCTCTACAATTAAAGACTCAAGAATTTGAATGATCACTCGCAACCACCTCACGACCATACAAGAGAATTTGGATATCCTTGTGGAAATTAAAAGTAAATCCAAGAATCATACATTTCTGCTGGAAATTCCTAACTAACGTTTTACGTATTGCGATGGGCCTTCACTCAAGGGGTATCAGCGATGGTATGTGCTTAGCTTGAAATAGAGAGAAAGAGACAATGAAGCACTGTTTTTTTGATTGCGTCATGGCAAAATTGGTGTGGAGCGAGTTCCCAAGACCCAATGGTAAAGTTTAATGTTGACGCTGCAACTAGAGAAGATACAATAGCTATTGGATGTAATTTGGGTAATCATCGTGGTGACCTTCTATACAGTTTTTCAATGAAGTTAGATGGAAGGTATGAGGTAGCGATAGGTGAGGCTCTCGCGATTCACCAAACTATCGTTTTTGCTTTAACATGGGGGTTATTCAGTGTCGTCTTTGAAGGAGACTCTCTGACAGTGTTCCACAAGTTAACATCGGATGAGTTGGATTTATCTCACTTGGGAAGTATCATTGATGATTGGAAAGTAATGTTCCCTGTTTTTTCTAAATGCTTTTTCTCTTTTGTCAAGAGAGAAGGAAATACTCCAGCTCACCTCTTGGCAAATGAAGGTCTTTTTTTGGTAGGACTTAAACAATGGGGCTCTACGCTGCCTGTGTATATTATCATGGCTTGCTCTCTCGATTTGGTGAAATAAAATTCCTTCTTCTTCTCAAAAAAAAAAAAAAGAAAAGTACATGGATGTAAAACGTTATGTTCGTTGTTGTATAAATAAAAGTAATCGATTGTTGTGTGGATGTGGTTTGGCCTTTTTATTTGTGTCATTTTGATTCAAGGCAATGCCCATTATATAGTACTCTTTTAGGATTAATTAATCATAATTATTGTGTTCGTCAAGAATATGGAATTAGTAAAGCACAGGTAATAAGAGCATATGTTATAAAAAAAATTAATATATATATATAAATTACAGAGATCCTTTGTATTACATTTTTCGGTTTCTGATCCATCTTCAATATCTTCACACCCCATTGGTGACTTGCCAAAATCCAAATGCATTGACATCTAGCTAGGTTTCATAAGATCAAGATCAACAAGAACCCAAGCAGTTGAAGGACGTCGTAGGTCTAACGTACTGTCAATCTGAAAGGGCCTTCCAATCAATGACCCGATTTTCCAAATATATGCTTATTGAATGGCCACTTGTATTGTCGGGGTTAAAATTTGATTACCAAGGCATTTCACAAAGCATCACTTTAAATTACCAAGCATTTTGCCTTGGCAATACCAATTTTTGCCTTGCGGAAGCGAGGACGACTTATGCATCTCGATGAACTGAACGGTAGTCTTTGGGAATGTAAGGCCCAGTACTGGATAGAGGCTCCTTCGGCCCATTTGTTGAGACTATCTGAAGTAGACTTTCAAGTGACACGTGTTTGAGTTTGGGTCATACCAATATCTGTTTACAAAGAACCTTCAAGTTGTTTTCCGAGATGAAGAAGTCCAATTTGCCTTTTCAAGTGGATATATAGTTGTCTCATATTCGCTTGCTCTCTCGATTTGTTGTAGCATATTCTCCCAATCATCCAGAAAATATCGGTAGGAAACCCTAGAGGCTAGGGTTCCACCTACTTTTCTTGTCAAGCTGAAGGATGAAACTTAAACGGTGTAGAATTGTAGACCAGCAAGTAATTTATATTTCTCTCATCTGATTTCCAACAGCTGTGAGTAGGATTTTCTAGTTAAACAAGAAATTATTTATTTCCTACAAGGGTAGTCTTGGTATACTTCCGATTTAAAGAAGATAAATTAGATTACTTTTGAGTATATAGTTATTGAAACCCTAAAACATAAAGATTACTTACTAGGCTAGAAGTCTTGAAGATCGATGACTTAAGGTGTTGTAACGGATTACAAGTGAAGACACAGAAATAGCAGCTTAAATAACGTAAACAATCAAGAAAGAACATAAACAACAAAAACGCATAGATTTGACATGGTTTCTAGCATTGTGCCAACTACTCCACAGACAGAAAATGAGATCTTTTATTATACATAGAATTACAAGAAGATTTTCACATGCTTTTACGTTACAATGAATGCTGATATTTATAGCTTTGGAAACAAACCCCTAGCCGCCATAATGACTTTTGTCAGAATTCCTATAAATACACCAGATGGGAAGTCTACTTAGCTGACTTCACCATATGTAACCAACTCAAATACAAAGCTAACACATACATGTTAAAAAATTTGGAAAGTATATCTTTTTTTTTGGGGTGGGCCGGGATGGGTCCTTAAAAAAAATTCTTGGGTTGATTGGAAAAAGTTGCAAGCTCCGGAATCTTTGGGGGGCATCGGTGTGGGTAGCCTTAAGGTGCAGAATTTGTCTTTGCTATGTACATGGTGGTGGAGGTTTATTTCCAAACCAAATGCTTTATGGAGGAGAGTGATAGTGTCTATTTACAGGGTTGAGGGTGCTTGGGAGGAGGACGAAGTTCGACTGGGAGGGGGTGTTTGGAAGGGTATTGTGGGGGCTGTTAAAATTGATAAAAAGGTGGGGTTGTTTTGTTGGGGTCGGAACGTTAGGTGGTGGGAGATGGGAATAGGGTAAGATTCGGGAAGATGTTTGGGTGGGTAGCGACCCTTTGTGTGTTGCATATCCTAGACTATATAGGTTGTCCTTGGTCAAATGTGGTGTTGTTGGAAGTGTGGTTAAATGGGTTGAAGGCGTTGTGTTTTTCGGTGGCCTTGGAGGAGGAAGTTGAGAGGTTTTGAGGAGGAGGAAGTAGGAGAGTTGGAGGAGGTTATTAAAGTTGTTTGTGGAAATGCAGGTACAAGGGACAAATTGAGTTGGAGTCTATGCTCCAATGGCGGTTTTTCGGTGGCGTATTATTAGAGGAGGAATTTTTTAAATTTGCTCTCTCGGCTAATGAGCAGGTGGCAAAGTGGAACAAGTTGTTACCTTCGAAAGTGAAACTTTTCATGTGGAGAGCTAGCCTCAAAAGAATTCCCACAAAACCGAATCTTATGCTTCGTGGTGTCAGTTTGCAGGATTCTTTTTGTCCGCTTTGCTATGAATTTGAAGAATCAGTTAATCATCTTTTATTTGCATGCAATGTGACTCTTTTGATATGGTCTCATGTTCTTAGTTGGTGCAAGTTACCTAGGCTAAATGTTTTCTTATTTAGCGACTTATTATTTGTGACACTTGGAAATTCTTATTCGAATTTGGTTTCTACTTTGTGGTCAGTTATAGTTGGTGTCACGGCATGGGAAATTTGGATTCATAGGAACAAAGTCATTTTTCATTCTCAAGTTTTGAATCCGGAATTGATTTTCAGAGATGTTCAGAGGCTTTCCTTTTCATGGTTATCAAATTTTAAGGGTCTCAGGAAATTTGAGTGGGTGGATTGGAAAGCAAATCCGTTGTTGGCAGCATCATAACTTTTAGGAGCTGGGAAATGGTTTATTTCGAAATGGTTCTAGCAGTTTCTTTTGTTATCCATTTGGTTATCCATTTGACTGGGGCTGATCCCGATGTGTTTTGATTAGATATGTGTGGCTTGATAGTTTAGTTGTTTTTATTTTCTTAAACCAAATTTTGTAATTTTTTTAGCATCTTGCTGATATATGAGAAGTTCCTGGCTGTTCAAAAAAAAAAAAAAAAAAAGCTGACCATATAACTCAGCTGAATAACACTTCAGTTGATCTTCCAAGGCTTAAACACTTCAACTCATCTGACCATCACTCTGTTGAACTTCCCGGACTTCAGCTCTTCCAAATTTAGACGCAGAGATCAAGTCATCTAGTCTAACAAATCTCCACATTGACTTGAAATCTTGTTCAAACAGATTGTATAAACAGATGTAATGTACCGGATGCATTCGTCAAAGCCGGATGTACAAGCATCGGACTTCTCCTTTAATATCTCAGCTGAACATCACTCTAGCTGAGTTTTCCAGATTCATATTAATAGCTCCAGATGTTGAGCAAATCAAGACACGGCTAAACTTTCCATTCTGAACAGACTTGGTGAGCATATCGGTAGGATTTTTATGAGTGTTGATCTTTCTCACCTGCATTTTCTTCTCATTTCACAAAAAAATGAGACTTCACATCAATATGCTTAGTTCTCTCATTGTGAAACTAATCCTTAGCTAAACATATTGCCCTCAAACTATCACAATATATCTCAGCTTGATCCTGATGCACACCCAAATTACGGACTAGTCCCTCCAACTAGATTCCCTCATTGGTTGCCTCTATAAGTGCCATGAATTCTGCCCCAGTGGTTGATAATGTCACTATTCCCTGTAAAGTTGCTTTCCAACTGATTACAGAGCCCTTAAAGTGAAAACATTACAAGTTATAGACTTTTTGTTGTCCACATCACTATTGGATATACAATACCGAATCAGGACCCGAATCGCGGAAAAAACCGTTCCGGAAATTTTCTGGACCAAGCCGCAATGTGAACGATTTAGACAAGGCTCAGGTTTTTCTGTTTTTACAGATCGTTGAGATCACATCTAATTCACATGATTGATCGAGACACTCGATCATACACAGCGGAAAATACGAATTAAATTCATTTATGATTTTACCGCAATTTGAAATGCATAATTAATTAATCTAATCTACAAGAATATTTGAAGATGAACCTAACCAAAGAGAGCCACAAGTATTCCAAGTTGTATCTCCCAACGACGGCGGTGGGTGTCGATACCATATTGGAGCCTCCTTGAATATGTAAAAGAAAAATCCTATGTTTTACTTCTCCGAGTAGCTAGGACAATAAACTAATTTTGGGAAAAATAATATTTTTTTGGGAGAAACTCTCTCGTATATAGGAAGATACCAAGGCTTGAGTGTTTATCCATTTCACAAGACAATTATATTTTTGTTTATGGAAAAGATAATATTTATTTATTTTATAAGAAAACAAATTTCTTATTTATGCATTGTTTTTATGGATAAAAATAATAATTTCTTTTTATAAGAAAACAAATTTCTTATTTATCCTTTATTTTTATGGATAAAAATAATAATTTCTTTTTATAAGATAACAAATTTCTTTTTTTTGGATAAAAAAATAATTTCTAATTTATCCATAATTTTTTAATAAATAAAATATAATTACACATGAGACATAATTCAGAAAAATTATTTTCCCAAATAATTCAAAATAGGCACAATTTATTTTGCCAGCGAATAATAGAAAATGTCTTTTTGTTTTACATATTATTTATCGAACAAATAATAATTTCGCATAATCATTAAATAGACCAACTATCTAATAAATCATCGAGGCTCCACAATACAAGAATTCACTCGCGTGTTAGGAGTTAATCCGAGAACCAAGAATCTATAACGAGTAGCTCACATAACTTGAATAAAATATTTATCAAACAAAATATTTTTATTCAACTTATTAATTTCGGAATTGTGCCATCATAAATCAGAAACTAAACTCTATCGATTATAGATATTTCAAATTCTCAATATGTCGAGTCAAGAAGTGTCCATTGGTATAATCATCAAATACATACTAACCCTCTGTAGATTATCTGTAATAAAGCAGGAAAGTTTCTGTAAACCTTATTCATTACATCGTATCTTTATTTATCATTAACCTATTAGTGATCAATTAGTTCAAAAACCAATACGGACTCATCTGAACGATTAGTTTCTTGGATTAACATATAAGGGGGTTGCCTTTCTACTTACCGCAAGAAGGAATTGATTCCGTATCTGTGAAACACATTGCCAACTACTCATTCCTGATTGTGTGCCAATGTGAAAGTGATTCGGACTGCTCCACTTAGCAATCCTTAACGAACACATCAAACCCTTTCTTGAACAAGCAGGAGTCTACAATCATTTCAGAATTAAGGTCAATCCATAGATGATCATCTTGTGATTCAATAAAATTTCTCAATCACGGAATTACATGAGAAATTCACATTAAATCGTCTAGTCCTATATGACTACGTCATATATAAATATCTCACTTGGATAATCGATATCAACGTTCCGGATAATATGATCACACCGTAAAGTGTTTTAGGCACATTAATGGTTGTTTAATTCATACACCCCAAACATTAATTAATTTCACCACAGACTATAACTTAGAGTCTATCGCCATAAACTTAATCCATATATATGTGATACACGCTAGGTTATATGGCTACATATGATACAAGTTAGGGTTTTCATTAGTGTATTACTTATAAGCACAAAGCAAATAATAAGATGATAAATGAATATGTCATTTATTAATAATAAAAATAATTACAAAGATTATCTTTTCCTTACAGGAAAAAATAAACCTAGGGTGATTTTCCTATATAAAGAGAGTTTATCCCAACACATTGGCATAAAATATTCTACGCCACTTTCCACCAAAATGTGAAAAAAAAATTAGTTTCTTGTCCTAGCAATTGGGAGAACAAATACCTAGAGTTTTTTCTTGTGCATATTTAAGAAGGCTCCAGTACCGGATCGACGTCCATCAGACGTCGCTTGGAGATACAACTCGGAAGAAAGCGGCTTCGCTTCGGTTGGGTAAATGTTCAAATCTTCACTACTACAAAATATGGATATTAAGACACTATATTTAAGACATTTTGTTCCAAACGTCCTTTCAGGCCTTTAATGGGGCGTTCACTCTGTTAGTGCACTTTACTACAGTAAATGTATCATTATGTTTTATTTATTTTTAATTCCTAATAGCTGTGAAGGCGTTGAGAAGCGCCATATAGCCTTTATTTTTTTTTTCCTTCTTGTTTTTTTTTTTTTTTTTTTTGTTTGTTTTTTTTTTTTTTGAGAAGACCCGCCGTTCTTTTTATCATGCGTTCTTTTTATCCCGCCGTTCTTTGTTTTCCTTCTTTTTTTTGCTTACAAAAGAAAAGCGGGACAATATCCCGCGTTATTTTTCCCCAATCCTTTTATCGGACAAGAGAAAAAACCCGCCGTTCTTTTTATCAACTATCTAGGGTTTATCTCTTCCACCCTCCTCCATTCTTCATCTGTTTCTGCCGTTCTTCATCAGTTTTCCGGTAATACTTCTTTCCTTCTAAGTCTGTCATATGGATCCATTTCCATATCTAATTTGTCTCCTCCGTTTATAAATTGCCCTGTTTCTATTCTTGGACTTTACCAAATCAAGATCTGCTGGCACACCTAAATGGAAGTGCGCTCTTGATTTCCATTTTTTTTATCATATCGTTACAATGTTCTCCTTAGCAACATTCTCGACATCATTTTGATATCAAGTGTAAGTTTTCAAAATTGGATCTTTGGCTTGTTTATCATTTATTTTTTTGGCTGAATTATTCCATGTAATTCTTCATTTTTTTTGTTTACAGGTTTAGGTGAAAGATTTCCATGCTTTCTTCTGATTTATAAGGTGAGAGAAAATTTGATTTTGATTTTGATTTATGCATTGTCTACTTTTCCTCATTTTTTCCGCCTTTGTACAATTGGGGAGATAACCAACAACCAAGAAGGTATGCTCTTTTAAACCTTTACTCTTATTCATTGCTCTTCTGCGGTTTAATTCTTATAACCCACTAATTCCCTAATATCCTGATTTTTTTTTCTAAATATCTAAAATTGTGCTTTTATTTGTTCATTTTTTAGGATTTCTTTTATTTATTATAAATTCATAAAATCTTGATTTTATATTGTTTGAAGACAAAATCCCCAATCATTTGTGCTCAATTTTTTTCCTGCTGATACTAAAAAGTTCGAGCTGGTGAGCTAATATGGGGGAGTAGCTCTGGTGTATAGTCAAGATTGGAGTACATGTCAATGTGCACAATTTTTTTTTTGTGTTTGTGTGTGTGTGTTGGAGCAATTGAATTGTGCCAGCAAATCTTATATAAGCTGGGTGCAAAGGCTAGTTTGACATATACTTTCTTTTGTTGGCAGAGAAAAATAGTTCGATTTGGTTGAGTAGTGATGGACTCAAGCTTGCATGGACCTTGAATCATCCAACGTAATGTATAACATATAATTACCTTTGCCTTGAACTCTCTTTCTTGAGTCTTGGTCTAAATGTTCTTCTTTCCATGAGAATTGTTGGCTGTGATTTCATAGTTATATGTGATGCCCATGTTTTGTATGATTTCTAAGACCGTATTATGTCCATAAGATCTCACACCAAATATCATGTCATCTTTGATTGAGTTCTACTATACGATCTTTGGTATGAGTTTGATTTGATATCATTTTGTGAACTTTGATGTTAGAGAATCTTGATTGCTCAATTTTATAAGAATGTTGTGTACTTAGTGTTTTGGTTTTTGATTTTGGAGAAATGAAGTTTGATGATGCATGCTTAATGCTCATAAATGTATGTGGTCCCACCATTTTAAGTATTTTTTTTTCCTATCCAAGCCATTTTCTTTATATGGGTGACCGAAGCGGTGGTGATTATTAAAGGCTTATTCAGAAACATAAACGTTGATTAATCATTTGGCTACTAAATTCATTTATAACATGTAACTTTGGAGTTCACTTGGTAATATTCATATGTAAATGGGCAATATCTTTAGGGAATATTGATTAGACATTGCCTTGGATTGGAGTATTGTTGTTTGTAACTTAAATTAGAGCGGGTTTTTTGGTCTTATAGAAATGATAGTGCTCAGATGAAAGTTGAAACTTGGATAAAGTGATGTAAGAGTGAAACTGTATGATGCAAGTACTAGATCGGTTATTTATTCTTCTTTTTTCTTTTTTCTGAATGTTAGTTTATTAAACGAAAGAAGTATAATCTGTTTGTCTCATTTAACTGCAGAGAATACTTTGATTGGAACATTACCATGGAGATTGGTGCATATATATGAAAGAATATTTGATCTATCAGAACTTGTTTTCAGGTGATTACTTATTTGTTTTGAAAGTATTCTGTTGGTCTTAAACTTTTAGACTTGAATATGCCCCCCTTGATACATTTGGTTCAAAAACATGTTCTATGTAGACCATGCAAATTTATCATGAGATTCAAATGCTATTTAAGTTGGAATATATGCAATTTCACTACAGGGAAGTTTCTTATCCAAGCTAAAGATGGATTTTGTAGACTCTCGACTCGTGATACTCATGTTTATGAAGTCGTGTATTTGATAACATGTGGTGCTCGTACGATCTGATTATATTTAATTGCATTGCAGGACAATGCAATGGCTACGCAGCTCCAACCTCACGGATTGGACTTCTGGGAAGTTAGTTTGTTCAACTTTGTAGATTTGTGTATTGACCTAGATTTTTTATGCCAAATTATTGTATAACGGATGACTGCTGAGGAGATTTGAAGCTCAGATTAGGTCTTTTTTATGCTTTGGTTTTACTTTTGTTTATTAAATATATTGGCTTGAGAATGTAAAATAGTATGTGCCTCTTTTTTTGAACTCTGTATGTGCCTCTTACATACTAGAGAATTGGGGAGCGGCAAACTGTTTCAGCAATATATATATATATATATATATATATATATATATATATATATATATATATATATATATATATATATATATATATATATATAAATAAAAAATAGTTTTAGGGCGTTTTCAAGTGTCCTTTTAAGGGAATAATATGGTGTTTCAAGAATTCTTTCAAAAAACATCAGGGCGTTTCAAACTGCCCCATCAGGTCTGTGTTAGGGCGTTTCAAATTGCCTTATCATGGAATTTGTTAGGGCGTTTTTCTTGTATCCTATAATGACGTTCAAAAACGCTGTAAAGTCTACCGCAACATCGACAGAAAGGGCGTTCCATCCAAATACCTTTAAATAAAAAAACGCCCTATTAGACCAATATATAGGGCGTTTTGAAACGCCCTTATAGACCTTTTTTGGAGCAGTGCTTCTTGTAGATTAGATTAATTAATTATGTGTTTCAAGTTGTGGTAAAATCGATAACGGATTTCGATTCGTAGTTTCTGCTGTGCATGATCGAGTGTCTCGATCAGTGCCGTGAATCAGATCTTATCTCGACGATCTAGAAAAACGGAAAAATCCTCGCCACGGCAAACCCAGAAAATTTCTGCATTCAGGTTTTTCCGTGTTTCGGATTGTGATTCGGGTTCCCGCATATCCGGCATGTGGTATCGAGAGAAAGGTTAAAAGCGATTTTTGATTTTGATTGAATAATTAGTTAATTAGGAGTGGAATTGCGTCTTTTATATATTTGTTATATATATTGCGTGGTTGAATGTTTTGGTTGACGAGATGGATTGGGGGTTTTGTGTACCCGTTAGATCTTTTGTAGCGGGGGCACCACACTTGTAAATTATTGTTGTATTTTATTTTTCTGAGTAGAAATAGAATAGATATCAATTTTTTTATATAATCTGCGTTGCCGAAAGTTGTTGGGCGAAGAACGTAGCAGAGACGAATTTCTAGGGCAGCATGACGAACCAAAAAAAATCCCCGCTGCACCCAAGTCGTTCTCGCTGCGGCGAGGGTCAAAAAAAAAATTCGCCGAAGGGATCCAGGTTCGTGCAGATTCAGAATATGCTGCCCAGTTGAATTCGAAATCAAAGACTCAATGAATCTTTTCATTTTTTTAATTTTTTTCATAGATTAGATACGTGGGGTACCAACCAATCCATCTTTGTCGTTTACTTTTTCAGATTTTTTTTCTTTGGTGATTATTATTTGATATAACCATGCCATAACATGTCATGCGTCATATTCATGTATTCCACTTCTAGTCTTGCATAAATGTAGATAATTAATTGACATTGATTATGCATGCATGAACATGTAATTAATTTTGATTAATTTTTGTAATTCACTAAATGAATTGAACAAGGGAATTTTATCGGGATATAAAATTCTAATGATGAAAATTCATTTAGTGTCTAAATTTTTTTCATCATGAATTATTGGGATTAACTAAAATTCTTGGAGAATTTTAATTTGTAGTGTCTACGTAAAGAATCTTGATAAGTCCGAGAAACTAGAAAGTCGTGAATAAAGTGACACAAGTTAGATGGTATTTAAACCAATGAACTAGTGGGAGGATTTAATAAATATTCATGATTTTTTGTTTTTTTTTGGATGTTTATAAATTTTCTGAAATCCCGATAAGAATACCTAGTTTTCAAAATAACGAGTGGGTACAGAAAAGGTGACAACCGACCCCACGACCTCTACTATTGACATAAGCACTGTGAGAAAATGGTGATGCCTCATGTCGCTTTGATTTCGGGCTTATTAATATGGACTTCACCGCTATCAAAATTCAAGGCTTGGTCTCCGAAAATTACTTATCATTGCGTACATGTTGATGATGAAATTTTCATTTGCTATGCCGACATTGAGGATGAAAACAACTCTTCCCATAACAAAGTCATAAGTGATAAGGAAACCTCTTCACAAGCAGAAGATCCATCAATCAAGGTCGAATTCACTTGAATATTCGAGATAACCTTTACAAATGATGACATGCTTTTGGAATGATCGTCCATCGTTTGTGTTGGTATCCACACATGAACAATAAGCGATTTGTGTTCTACTTGACAGAGGATATGCCATTAACATTTTGCACTGCATGTAATGAAAAGCTTTAGAATCTATATGGATGAGCTCAGCGTCAATCGCTTGATGATTTAAGGATTCAACAATGGGAGCAAAGTGCCACTGGATTAATAAGACGTGATCTTAATTGATGACATGTCTTCTAGTGCATTTCCACGTGATTGATGCCCAAACATCTACATACTTTTAGGAAGGCCATGGCTCCAAGATAATTGAGATATTCCTTTCATACTACACCAATGCTTCAGATATTGATGGAATAGAGTGATGAGAAAAGTCGTTGCAAATTTGCAAGCCCATCACCGAGGCTGAATTATTGAAGCATAAATGCAGACTGATAAAGTGCAGGTCCATATCAAGAACTAATACAAGCCTATAATACAATGCATGTCTAGAATACAAGTCCAGAATGAAGATACATCACATGATTAGCCCATGATTATTCAAGTATGAAGATAATCCGCAAAAAATTAAGGAACATTATCAAGAATTCAAAAGCATTTGATGAGATAAAGACAAACCTGCTTAAGTGAAGCATATCATCAAACAATTGGTGTTCACCACAAATCCGATAAGATAAAGCGGCAAACAAGAATTTGAAACAATTCAGAAAGCTGCAATTAAAGAGATAATGTAGAGATATGATTACAATATACGAAAATCGAGCTGGAAGTGTGAAGTGATTAGGAATCCTAGAGTTATTTGCCTCCTTTCAAAAGTGTTACCCATTTTTAGTGTTTATTTCAAAAATAACTTGTAATTATCCAAAAGCAAGATCAGAAAGTTCTATAAATGTGCACTAGCAGTACAACAATGTAATTATCGAAGCAGAAACATCAATAAAGATATATTTTTCTTTACCATTTTTCTCTTTCTTTTCTATTTTTTCACATGGTATAAAAGCCTATTGGTGCTTGATCACCATCAAAATCGTATATACATCACGTCATCTCTGTCATTAAACATCAGTAGCTTCATCTCCCTGAAATGAACATAAAAAAAAACTATCATTTATGGCGTGATCAAGCTCTAGCCCTAGTAGAAGGCTAAATTACAATTTTGGTCCTCTAACTACACACTTTTTCGATTTTGGTCCTGGTTTTTTTCCGGCGACAATTTTAGTCCTGTAAGTGGTCATTATTTTGCAAAAATAGTCCTGAACGCCGGAAAGACCACTTACAGGACTAAAATTGGTCTTTTCCGGCGACAATTTTAGTCCTGTAAGTGGTCTTTCCGGCGACAATTTTAGTCCTGTAAGCGGTCTTTCCGGCGTTCAGGACTATTTTTGCAAAAAAAGACCACTTACAGGACTAAAATTGTCGCCGGAGAAAAATCAGAACCAAAATCGAAAAATGTGTCTAGTTAGAGGACCAAAATTGTAATTTAGCCTGTAGTAGAAAGTTAGGATCTGGTTGGCCATTTAAACGAAGAGACCCCTGCACATGATCAGTTCATTTCATCCAATCTCGCAACTCCAGGCAATGAATCCACTATAAAGGCAACAAATCAAGAATATACAAAATGGAAAAGGCCGACAGGTTGCTTAAGGGGTGGCTCATTGGATCCTTATCAGAAGAATCTCTAGGTCTAATCATTGGACTAGACACTGCTCAAGATGTATGGGATGCACTTAAATGTGCATATGCACAAGATTCACAAGAAATGGAGTTTTACTTCAAGCGTGCAGATTACATATCCGAAGAAAGAGGATGATAAAAGTATCACGAGATCATATTCAAAAATTTAAAGGCCTATTGCGAGATCCGAGAAAAGGTCTATTTTTCACTAACTTTGTCTTGGACATCAATATGAAACCTTTACAACCACTATGTTAAAGCCACCTAGACCTACATATATAGAGTTGGTTTCACTCCGCAAAACTTTGATCAAAGAAGTCTATGGTTCTCAAACAAAGTATAAGAAAGCCAATCCCTTTCTCATATGGATTTCTACGGGAAGAAACCACACAATGCAAGGTGAAGGACCTCTAAAATTCAACTCCACGGGTAGAGAATTTCTGCTCAACAACACGGGGCCGATTTGAAGGAAATAACACCCAAGGAAAGGTGTTCGGGAAGATGTCTAGGGCGAGAAAGAGAGCAATATAAGAATGAGACATGTCAACACTATGGTATTGCGGGACACGTGGCCAAAATCTGCTTGGTAATTAAAAGTCACCGAATCGAAGGATAACATACCAAAGGCATTATCTACACTAACATTTGGACAACACCATAGTAGATACGAGTGGATCTTAGACACTTTGGAGCCTCCAATCACATGACATGTAATTCATCTATTTTGCATAATCTTGCAGAATATAAAAGGTTGGACTCTCTTGTAATAGGCAATGGAGCACAACAAACAATAAAAAGAATAGGAGAACTACATGTATATAATAATAAGTCTCACCCCACTATAGTCAAAAATGTATTATATGTACCTGCTATGACAAAAAAATCTCATCTCTATCAGTCAATTAACTTTGCAATATTCTGCAAACTGTTTATTCACTAACCATGACTATGTTATTAAAGAAAAGACAACACGATAGGTTCTGGTGAAGGGGCATCGTAAAAGGGAATCTTTATATCATTCCTAGCAAAGTGGAGTCATTTTTCTCTCAAACGTTTAAGTCATGCACAGCAGAATTATGGCATCAAAGGATAGGGCATATTCAATTTCCTACAGTTCAATCCTTGAAGAATAAAGGCCTCATTGAGGTATTAGGCAAAAAATAAACAGGAGCATCTATGTGAAAGTTGTCAATTGAGCAAACTCATCAAGCTTACTTTCAATAATTCTAAACATACTAGTTCCTGTAGTTTTGATTTAATACATTGTGATTTGTGGTCCCCTGTCCCAGTACATTCTTTAAGGATTTTTAATATTATGCTTGCATGGTTGATAAACACAAGTAAATTTTTTTTGATACATTTATTGCTTTTGAAAAATATGTGTTTAGACAATTCAATAAACATATAAAATAGTTCCACTCTGATGGGGCTGGGGAATTCATTAATAAAAAACTTATTAAACACTTTTTGGATCATGGCATAGTCCATTTAATCTCTTGTCCCCACACTCATGAACGAGACATGTGTAGTTGAAATAAGAGATAGGACCATTTGGGAGTTAGGGTTAACCATGCTCTTTCACGGTAGGAATCCCCTATATCTTTGGGTAGAAGCTTTTTCCATAGCAAGTTTATACTTTAAACAGATTTCCCTCCACTACCTTACCACATGTTGTTTAATAGAACCCCAGATTATACCACTTTCGTGGTCTAGATGTTACCTCACACACATGAGACACTAAGAAACATAAATTTGAGCCCAAGACTCTGCCTTGTGTGTTTGTAGGCTATAACAATCAATACAAAGGATATAAATGTTATCATCCCCACACAAAAAGATTCTTCATGTCTAGGCATGTTACCTTTGATGAAACCTTTTTCCCATATCACCAGAATCACACCTCATTCAATAAGGACTATGTGCTTGACATATTTGACTCATGGTCCTCTCCCACCAATCAGAACATTCCTCCTACAGGACTTATTCCAGAAATCACCCATAGAACTACCTCAGATACTGTTCCCAACCCTCCCAATCCACCTGTTAAGGGTGAATTTATACGATTTATAACGCTATATTCTATGATATTTTTCCCCGTAATTGTACTAAATTGCATAAGAAACGAGGGTTTAATGGATATATTGAGCAAATGATATTTTAAATGAGTTAATCGCAAACTAGGTTGATTTATGTGTTTTAATTGTGATTTTATGATTATTTGAGCATTATTACATTTTGCGATGTTTTTATGTGTTATAGATACATGTTGGAGGCTCACAAGATGATCAAAGGTTGATTAAGTTCAAGCTAATTGATGATAAAAGAGATAATGAAGAAGTGGGATAGAGATAGAAGAGATAAAGATCAATAAATCAAAATCGATCATATCAAACTGGCGTCCAGTATCTCCGTCCAGTGGACGGGCGTCTGATGCAATTGGACGAGCGTCCAGGGTGTCATCTTTGATTCAGGAAGTTTGGACGCTGGAGTGGACGCTGGATGGACGAGCGTCTGGTCATGACTCGGCCCGATTCGAAGTATTATTGAAGAGTGGACGGGCGTTCAAGGTTTCAGACGGGCGTCCGGTGGCCGACTTAGCGAACCGACTTTAAAATCTATATATAGTCGGTCGTTTTCTCCACAAAAGATCATCATACACACATTATTCAAAACCCTAAACCTAGGGGCGGCTTTAGGCTGCGTTTTTCATCTTTTTATTCCTATTTTCATGCTCTTAATTTAGATTAAACACTAGTTACTTTTTATGTACTTTTTACGCAAATTTGAGTTGCCGAGGATGTTCGAGGCTAAAAGCTTCATCAAACGAGTATTGTGAAGCCGTCCAACAATTGTTGATTTCGTTTTCTTCGATTATACTGTGAGTTTTTAATAAAGGTTGTTTCTTATTCATGTTTATTCATGTTTAATTTGCTTTTATATCGGAAGATATGCATGTGTTGATTGTTTATTGTTGATGGAAGTCTTAATAAACCCTAGATCACCATGAATAAGAATAGTAATTCGAATCTATAATAACGGAAGTTAATAGGTCGATTACTAGGTTATAAACACAAAGTTTGCACCTTTGATTATTAAACGCGTTAATCTTACATCGGAAGATAATAGATTGATAGATGAACTTTCTAAGGAATTAGGGTTCATGTCTAGGTAAGGTGAATCACAATCTGAATAAAAACTGCACTATAATCGAGATAGGGAATCAATGCTTGTTGGATAGGTGGATCAATCCTCGTTTGCTCGTTACAAATTTGATTTAAATCCTTAAAAGCTTGAATTTGTCTAGTTAGTTACTTTTATCCGCATCTTAGATTAGTTAGTTTAAATTGGTTCGCAGCCCGTATCTTCCCTGGCTTTAGATCATCTCTTCTGTCCAGTTTTACGTTTTAGTTAAAGTTTAATTTGCAGTATTTGTTTATTTTTATCCGTTATTTAGCTTAGTAATCGTGACATAGGTTAGTTAGATAAAAACTAGAAACCACAATCGTTTAGTTCCCCGTAAGATCGACCCGGCATTAGCCTCCATACTACGATCCTTATACTTGAGGTTAACCGGATTATTACTTGTTTATTTTGTGTTGATAAAATCCGTGACAAGTTTTTGGCGCCGTTGCCGGGGAACCGGACGGTTGTCTAGTTTTTATATTCGTTTTCCTTTTTTTTGTTTTCTGTTTGTTTTTGTTTCGTTTAGTTCCTGTTTTAATCCGTTTTAAATTCCTGTTTTTAGTTGATAATTGTTTTAGGTAGTTGTTAAGTAGATAATTAAGGTTTAAAACTTTCCCTTAGTATTTTTCTTGAAGTTAGATCTTCTGTTTTTTCTGTTTTTTCTGACGTTTTTCCTTCCTTTATCTGCAAATTCCTGTTCTGTTCTAAGTTTTCCCGTGAGCAAACGGGCGTCTGGGATATTGGACGCCCGTCCGCTGGGAAATTATCAATTACGATTACGTTCGTTTTATTCACTTAGACGAGCGTCCATCACTTTTGGACGCCCGTTCAGTTATTACATGCCGTCGGACGAGCGTTTACATTACTAAACGCCCGTCCGACCTTAATTTCATCTGGACGCCCGTCCAATCTTTTGGACGTCCGTCCGGTATTGTTTTCTTTAACACTTTTGTTTCCCTCTCTTCTTTTCCTTTCCTCTCTTTAGGCTTTTAATTTTTAGTTTAGGCTTTGATCTCTTCGTAGTTTTTAGGTTTTGTTCCACTTATTTTTGGTCCGGTTTATGCAAACTCGGAGTCAAAAGGGTTTGTTAATATACACCCCTGACCCCGAGCGAACCATAGTCCGGCCAAACAGGCGGAATTTCCGTTCTGCGGTTCTGGCTGACAGAGCCGAGCGAGATCTTGAAGAACAACTAGCAAGAGAAATCACCGATTTTGTGATAATGGCCGCGATAATAGACGTACATTGGCGGACTACGCCATGCCGGGCGAAGTCAAGGTCAACCCGGCTATTGTTATTCCAGCCATTCGCACAAACTTTTGAGCCGAAGCCGGGACTTATCCGGATGATGCAAAGCACGCATCAATTTTTCACGGCTACCAATCGAGAATCCGCATACCCACTTACACACATTCTTAGAGATATGCGGTACTACACGCATCCAAGGAGTAAGTGAGGATGCCATTAAACTTAAACTTTTTCCTTTTTCTGCGAAAGGAGAGGCTAAAGAGTGGTACACCTCTCTCCCTTCGAATTTATCACCACACAGGCGTAACTCGAAAAGGAGTTCTTGAGTCAATATTTTCCACCTTCAAAGACGACCCGGTGCTTAAATGACATTTTCACATTCTACCGAAAGAGAATGAATCTTTCTTCGAGTGTTGGAAGAGATTCAAGTCCCTTCTTAGAAAATGCCCCCACCATGGCTTGCCACCTTTGGAAAGGCAAGTCAATACATTCTTCGGTGGATTGACCGAGCTTACAAAAGGCATGGTCAATAGTTCTTCGGCGGGGCCTTTCGAAGAAAACGCCGATGAGGGATGGGCATTGTTTGAGGACATTGCCAAATATAACTATGCCCCCTCTTATCAAGCAATTCGGGCACCTCCTCCTCCCAAGGTTGAGGAAGTCAATTTACAAAGTTTGATTGCCATGCGCAAAAGCGAGATGGCCTCCCCTCAAGTTTCCAATCCTATAAATCAAACTTCCTCTTTTCCGCGAGAACCCTCGGGTTCGTATTGCGAAAATTCTTTGTCGGACCGGCCATATGAATGGCCAATGTCAATTTAACCCCCCTGCACCTTATCAAGTTAATGCTGTTCATGACTATGGACAGTACAATCAAGTCACATGTCAAAATTGTGACGAGTTGGGGCACACTTCTAAATTCTGCCCTATGAACGGACAGAATGCGGAAGTGAATGCATTCTATGGCCAGAACAATCAAAGGTTCAATCAGTTTCCAGGTCAGGGCAATTTTCAAAACCAAGGGTTTAATCCATCTTCAAATTTCAATCCCAACTCAAATTTTAATTCGAATCAGAATTTCAATAGAAACCCTGGGTTTAATCAGAATCAAAACTCGAATTTTTCCAATCCTACGCAAAAATTCAATCAAAATTGGCCTTCCAATTCAAATTCTCAATTTCAAAGTCGGCCCAGCCAGCCCTATGCTCCAAATCACCAAAACTCTCAAGGCCCCCCCCAACCTACAAATCTTGAGGCTAAGTTGGAAGAGCAAAGTAGATCGATGAAGAATCTTGAGAGACAAATTGGGCAAGCGGCCGAGCGGTTAGCTTCTAGACCCCGAGGCGTTGCCCGGTTTCACCGAGAAGAATCCGAAGGGTGGTCAAGTTGCTCGGGTGATTTGAACAAAGGCCAATGTACCGACCTCGTGCCGTCAATTCGGTACGGTAAGGAGGAGGCCGGTGCAATGAATCTTCGGAGCGGTACTCAAGTTAGTGGTCCTTCCCATCCGGGAAACCACTAGCCCCTCCCCGCCATTGATAAGGCGGGGAGGGGAAGGCCGAGCACCTACACTCCCCTCAACCGCAAGAGAAAACTCGGGTGGCGATCCCCCGAGAGGTGAAGAATTTGGTGATCCTCAAGTGGCCGATCCTTTGAGGACCGAAAAAGCAAGCGAAAGTCGGAGGCGATCCCCCGACTACCGTGAAATCCGAAAAAGCTGTTCGTTGGAAGGATCTGGAAGACAGAGCTATCAGTGCATCCTCGAAAAAGGTTTTCTCTGAGGATGACCTTAAGAAACTTCCATTTCCACCGAGAAAGAGCAACATTCCTTTGATTGAGGATAAGAAGTACGAAAAGGTGCTAAACCTTTTGAAAAATACTCGAGTGAATCTTCCATTGTCGGATGTCTTAGTCGAGATGCCTAAGTATACGAAATTTATCAAGGATGTTGTGTCTTCGAAGAAGAAATTAGCAGCATGGAAAGGCAGATTGGTGAGGATTGTTCCATGATTAATTATGAAAACTTACCAATTAAACGAGGTGACCCCTGGCAAATTTGTACTTACGAGTTTTGATGGGAGGTCTAGTCTTCCCAAATTCTTTGTGTGATCTAGGTGCCTCTATAAGCCTTATGCCAATGTACGTATGCAAACGGCTCGGTTTACAAAGTCTTCTAGAACCCACTACTATGAGTTTACAATTCGCGGATAGATCCTCTAAGAAAGCTTCAGGAATCCTAAAAGACGTTTTGGTTCAGATTGATCGATTTACCTTTCCAGTTGATTGGTATGTCTTAGATATAGAGAAAGAAGAAAACGTTCCCTTGATTCTAGGAAGACCTTTCTTATCTACGGCTCGAGCTCTCATCGGCGCGATGGTGGGCAAGTGACTATCCGAGTTGGTGACCAAGAGGTGAGTTACAATGTCTTAAAGTCCATTCAAGTACCCTCGGCCCTCCAACCGGCTTTTCCATTGATTATATGACGGATGATTTCACCGACTATATGGATAAGCAAGTCATGGTGTAGAAGCGAATATGAGCGATTAGTTGATAATTTGAATACTCATGGTAGGGTGAATCGGATCAACTAGCGGTGATTTTGAGGAGAAGAGTTTGTTGGAAGGAGAAGCTTTGGCGGTGGGACCACGAGTAAACTCAATGATATTGAGTTGAAAAGTGGAGATCTCAAGTCTAGTTTAGAAGTCCCCCGCGGATTTGGTGTTGAAGCCGTTACCTAAACATCTTAAGTATGTGTTCTTAAGAGAGGGCGACAAGCTTCCTTTAATCATATACGCCAAGCTTTCCCGTACGAAGAAATGAAACCGATTAACGTCTTGAAGAAGAATGAAAAAGCTTTTGGTTGGCAAGTAGGAGATATCGGGGGAATATCTCCGACATCCGCATGCACAAGATCAAGACGAATGAGGGCGCCAAGTGTGTCGGACGGCCCCGGCGAAGGCTAAACCCTCATATGCAAGAAGTCGTGAAAAAGGAAATCATTAAACTTACGGACATGGGAATCATTTATGCCATCGCGGATAGTGAATGGGTTTCCCCGACTCAAGTAGTTCCCAAAAAGGGTGGAATTACAATTGAAAAGAATGAGAAGGGAGAGGAAATTGCATTGAGGCTTGTTACCGGTTACGAGTCCGCATCGATTATCGAAAGCTCAATGAGGTAACCATGAAAGATCACTTTCCCCTTCCATTCATTGACCGGATGCTCGAGCGTACGGCGGGGCACGCATTTTCTTGTTTCCTAGATGGATATTCGGGATATTTCCGGATACCCATTGATCCGGTCGACCAAGAAAAGACCACCTTCACCTGCCTTCTTATGGTACATTCGCATATAGACGAATGCCGTTCGGTCTCGCAATGCCCCCGCCTACATTTCGGCGATGTATGCCGGCCATCTTAGACGGGCTTGTAGAAAAGTGTATGGAGATTTTTATGGACGATTTTTCGGTTTTTGGTCGGTCTTTTGATGATTGCCTTGACAATCTTGATCGTGTGTTATCCGGATGTGTGGAAAAGAACCTAGTACTTAATTGGGAAAAATGCCATTTCATGGTAGATGAAGGAATAGTTCTTGGCCACAAGATCTCCGCCAAAGGTATAGAAGTAGATAGGGCCAAGGTAGAAGCTATTGAGAAGATGAGTTACCCTAAGAATGTTCGGGAAGTCCGAGGTTTTCTCGGACATGTCGGCTTCTATAGGAGGTTCATTCAAGATTTCTCCAAGATAGCCAAGCCCCCGTCCACTTTACTAAAGGAAGACGTTGAGTTTAATTTTGATGAAAGCGCAAGCAAGCGTTTGAGGAGCTTAAGGATCGTTTAATATCTCGCTCCGATTCTTATATCGCCCGATTTGGAACCTACCATTTGAGCTTATGTGCGACGCATCAAACTATGCTGTTGGTGCTGTTCTAGGGCAAAAGATCAAGGGAAAGTTCCGGCCTATCTATTACGCAAGTCACACATTGAACCCCTCTCAAGTTAACTATACTACTACTGAAAAGGAACTACTGGCCGTAGTCTTTGCTATGGACAAGTTTCGTAGTTACTTGTTAGGAGCTCAAGTGATCGTGTGGACTGATCACGCTGCTTTGCGTTATCTAATGACTAAGAAAGAGGCCAAACCGCGCTTACTACGTTGGATATTGACCCTACAAGAGTTTGACGTTCAAATTAAGGACAAAAAGGGCAGTGAGAATGTAGTAGCGGATCATGTGTCTAGGATGTTAACTGAGGAAAAGAATGAACCGGATGATATAGATCTTTACTTTCCTCTAGAGAACATCATGTTGATAGATGGCCGCTCCCCGATGTTCCATGGTATTCTTCCATTGTAAACTACCTTCATGGCCGTTATCTCGATCCGGAGATGTCTTATCGAGAGAAGAAAAAGTTCTTCTCGGATTTAAAATATTTCGTTTGGGATGAACCTTATCTTTTCAAGATCCGTAAAGATGGTTTGCTTAGGAGATGTATTCCGAGAATCCGAGCAACGTGACATCATTGAGCAAAGTGCCACGGTGGACCCACGGGAGGTCACTTTGGTCCGTGGAAAACCGTTGCTAAGATCTTTCAATCCGGTTTCTATTGGCCTACGATCTTTAAAGATACGGAAGCTTTCGTAAAGCTTGTGATAGGTGCCAAAGAACCGGTACTCGACAAGGCGTTTTGACATGCCTTTAAAACCCATCCTCGAATGCGAAGTCTTTGATGTACGGGGTATCGATTTTATGGGACCATTCCCATCATCTTGCGGTAATAAATACATCTTAGTCCGCGTGGATTACGTGTCTAAATGGGTGGAGGCCCAAGCCACTCCTCACAATGATCATAAAACGGTAATGAAATTTCTAAAGAAGAATATTTTCGTGAGGTTTGGATGTCCACGTGCCTTGATCAGTGATGAAGGGACGCATTTCTGCAATCGACCCCTAGAGAAAGTACTTGAGAAGTATGGTGTTCGTCATAAAATTGGCACACCGTATCATCCGATGACTAGTGGTCAGGTTGAAAGGAGCAACCGAGCATTAAGAAAATCCTGGGAGAAGATCGTTAACAGTCATAGGAAAGACTGGAGTCTAAAGTTGGATGATGTACTGTGGGCATATCGAACTGCCTATAAGACCCCCATGGGTACGTCACCATATCAAATGGTCTACGGGAAACCATGTCATCTGCCTGTCGAGTTAGAGCATAGAGCTTATTGGGCTACAAAGTTTCTGAACTTTGATTCCCAATCTTGTGGGAAGCATCGACTACAGCAGTTTACATGAGTGGACGAATTCAGACTCCAGGCCTATGAAAGTGCCAGGATTAGTAAGGATAAGATGAAGCTACTCCACGATGCTAAGATTAAGAGAAGAGAATTTCATGTCGGCGAACAAGTTCTTCTATATAATTCCAGGTTACATCTGTTTCCTGGAAAGTTAAGGACACGTTGGTCCGGCCCTTTCGAGATTCTCCAAATCATTCCGGGAGGCGTTCTAGAACTTCGTGGTTATAGTGGTGAACCGTTTCGAGTCAACGGTCAAAGATGCAAACACTATATTGGTGAACCTAAAGAGACATCTTTGATTGTTAAATTTCTCGATATTCTCGGATGTGGTGTTACTCAGGTCGAAGAATTTGACGAGTTATCACCCGACTTGTTCTCCGAGGATGACGGTAGTGATCCGTCCGAAGAAGTTCTAGCGGGTAGTGCGATATGGAAGAGTTAGAAAGGGAGCGACAACTTAAACGTCATCAGAGGAGTCAGAGGAGAACGAACACAACCATGGGGAGACTTAAGAAGGTTTGGAGAGCTTTCAAAGATTTCACCCCATGTGTGAGATGCTGTTTCTGCAGCCACACTACTGATCAGAGCTTAAACGAGGTAATGGCTGGCAGAAAGGATAAATGGCCTGATCCAGGCTGAGCTTACAATGTGTCGAGCTAACGACATTAACCAAAAGCGCCACTAGGGGGCAACCTAGATATCGTTCTTTTAGTTATTTTGTTTTATGCTTTGATAGTGTTAGTATTTAAGTTTAGTTTATTCAGTTTTAGCCTTATTAAGTTTTTGTTTTTATCTGTCAGTTAGTTGTGCTTTCTAGATATGGATTTCGGTGTTCAGCCAGAGGAGTTACCTTTCCTTAGGAGGATTCCACTCATTACTGTAGATGACGGACCGGGAGGAACCATCGTTTTGCACGTAGATTTTGACATTAGTACCCGCATCAAGACGGTCACCTATGTTCTCATTGTTCCCCGTTGTTCGGGAGGTGGAGACTTTACTACTGAGGAGTTACAGGCAGCTCTAGGACGTCCTTACACCATCCTCAATGATCCGATCGACAGATTTAGCGCTAGTGCCGCAAGCCGAGCACTTTCGAGGTGTTGATGTAGCTGGTGAGGACTGGGGTTTACAAGATGAGTATGATTTCCCTCCGGCAATTGACATGCTCCGCCGTCTCATTCGAGTGATCGATTGGTCGGACATTTATGATGACTAGCGTTCTTAGGATGTTTCGTCGAGCAAACGACGTAAAACAAAAGCGCTGAGTGGGAGGCAACCCATTGTTTTCCATTTGTTTTTATTTATTAGTAATTTTGTACTTCATTTGCTTTTTATTTGTATTTTTGAGGATTTATATAAGTTTAATAAGAAGGGAAATTTTGAATTTGATGTGTATGGGAATTTTATGATTTTTGCACTTAAACTGCGTGGACGCCCGTCCAGAACTCTGGACGCCCGTCCGCCTTGACCAATTTCAGGACGAGCGTCCACTAAGCCTGGACGCCCGTCCGCTTTATTCCCTCCAATCCCGTATGTGATTTCAAATCTTGGACGAGCGTCTAATAAACCGGACGCCCGTCCCGTTCATTCGATTTCCCAGTGGACGCCCGTCCACTGTGTTGGACGAGCGTCCAACCTCTGTCTATATATACCCCATCATCGAGTGAACCCTCACTTTTTCAGAATTTCAAAACGCAAAAACGGTTTCTCTCCCTCCTTTTGCCCTAAAATCGTCGATTCTAAACCATTTCGAGCGCTTCAAAGTGCTATAGGCCGCCCTTGATACCCTCTCTTTGATTTTCATAACCAAATCCCCCAACACACGATATTTTTGGAGAATCAGGACCCACTTCAGTCCGACTTTTTGAGCGAAAAATCCGATTTTGGGAGCCAATTTGGTGTTGTTTGGACTAATCTTCATCTCGATCAACATCTACTCACCCTACTTGGTAAGTTGGTAACAACTTTTCTGGATTTCATTCACGTTTTTGTGAGTTCGATCTTTGGGTCGGCTCGTTTTCTTGAATGTCACCGTAATTTGTTTTTTTTCTGGTTTTGATGTTTCTTTCTGCTCTGTTTTGGTGGTGTGGTGTTGTGATGGGTGATGAATGGGTTGTTTGGTGATGATTATGGATGTGGTTTGGTTGATTTGAAATCCCGCTTTGGATGATAAACGGGTATCCTTTGTGCACATTTGGATTGTTTGGTTTAGATTAGGCGTGGAAATGGTTCATAAGAAGGCAGTTGTGAAGAGGCATGGTAAGGAAGTGGCCCGGGAGGCGGGGAAGAAGCGTAAAGAGATTGACCCCACCTTAGTTGATCCTAACCGGGGTGTGAGTATTCGTGAGCAACCCCAGAGCCACCCAAACTAGGGCGACCTTACGAGATGAGCCAACCTCGGAGTCTGAGACGGATGATGATGTGCCTTTAGTACGAATGCCGAGAGTTCAGAGAGGTGGAGGTTCGTCTAGGGCTGAGGAGACTGTCGATGCTACCCGGGAAGAGGAGCCAGTTGTACCTAGGGGGCCCTCCTAGGAAGAAGTCTAAAACCGTTGCCCCGATGCCATTGCCTCGTCGTTTCGTGAACCCTAGAGCTCATGAAGTCTATACCAAACACTATTTTTCGAGAAACATGTTGGTTGAGAGGGCTATTTTAGAGGCGAAGGTCGATCCGGGGTTCGTTAAGTTGCTTAAGGATAGGAAATGGGAAGCCTTGATGACAATCCCGACTACCCCGGTGAATAGCTCCCTAGTTCGGGAATTTTATGCAACTGTTCGGAAACCGACTTGGGGACAAAGGTAGTCGTGGTTCGAGGGGTGGAAGTTCCCTTTACACCGGAGGTGATTAATCGGAAATACAACTTAGCGGCTTTCGAGGGTCGGGACTATAAGGAGGAGATTGTGCATAGACAGAGTTTGGGACAGGATCCTTTGGAGGAGTTGAGATTGCGAGTTTGCCCGGATGTGGGCTCGGACGTTGAGACCGGGAGGAGACCGGAAGGAGTTGGTTACCACGACCTGGACGGAGGATTGGAAGGTCCAGTGTCGATTCATTCAGAATCGGGTGTTGCCTAAGAACAACTTGACACATTTTCATATAGGTGACCTGGGAGTGTTGTATGCGTTGACATTTGGTTTGAATGTGGATGTGGGACGAGCTTTGTATGACGAGATCTCGATCAATCAGAAGGTTTATACACGGAGCTTGATCATACCTCATTTGATCCACAGTTTGTGTCTCGATGCCGGTGTGCCTGAGTTTGGGGCGGATCATAAACCGAAGAACCCTAGGCCTATACGAGAGGGAAAAGAGTAAGCCCTCGGGACATTCTGAGCCGGAGGCACCTACGGAGCCTGGTTCATCGGCACCACCTCGTGCATCCGCCCTTCCTCCTTTATCTCCCGCTGTCAGGATGCGGTTAAGCATGGCCAATAGTTTCCGGGAATGGCTCGGTGATATTCGGGATACACAGAATAACATGTTGACGATTCTTCAGTGCATCTGTGAGGGCCGGCAACCGAGGGATGACAGAATCTTCAATCCGAGCTCCGTTGATTATCTTTTTACTGATGAGATTGAGCAGGTCATTGCGGATGCTTTACACGACTACGAGTCATCTTCAGATGAGGAGCAGCCTGACTCGGCAGCTAGGGCTACGGCACCACCTTCTGGACCCTCCTCTGATCCTCCAGCTGATGATTCTGCGGCGCCGAGCCAACCTTGATCTTATTTTGTCTATTTTTACATTGGTTGTTTTGTATTGACATTTTTACTTTTACGGTTCGTTGTAATTTTGATATTGCTACTATTTATTTTCGATGGACCTTGTAAGCCATAAGGCTAGCGTACTTTCATGTCAACTGTGTTTCAACTTTCTGGATGTATTGAGTGCTCTCACTTTGATTTATCTTTATTTTTGATATCTCTTTTCATGTTGGTATGACTCCCCGTTTTCCCCGAGATGGTTCCATGTTGTCTAAGATGTGCAGGTATCTACATTGTCTGGTTATACATTCGTGGTATCATTATGAAGGCTCCGGCCTGACCAACGATTCGAGTTTCGATTTAAATCAGCTAAGTCTTTTCTTTTTCTTTCGTTTTGCACAACATGAGGACATGTTGATTTTTAAGTGTGGGGGAGGGGAATGTTTCGATATGTATCTACACATTTGTTTATTTCATAATGTTTCTATGCAAATGAGCTAAAATTTTTGAAAATTTTTAAAAAATTTTCCGACACTGTTGTTTTTGTTTTGTCCCGAGTAGGCAATACATGTTAATGTTCTTTGTTTTCGATAGTCATCTATGCTATGTATCATATATTTGGTAAGTTAGATGTTTCACCTGACACTATTTTTCACGAGCCATAGTGAATGATGAGCTAATTTATAAAGCTATACCCCTTTTGGATTAGTAGTTTTTGATTATCTCGTAAGTCATGTGCTTAGTGCTACGTATATATCGTGAGATTTATGATAGTTTGTATTTAGATCCGAAGTATGAGGTACTGTGAATATCTAGAAGTTTGAATGTGATAAGCAACACGTAGCTATTGTCAAGTGAAAAAGTTGAATTAATATGAAATTATTCGTGTGTGTCGAAAGCTAGTCGATGATTTGAGTGAGATAGGGTATACCACGTATGTCCTATACCACTATGATGACTAAAAGCTCACGACGATCGAAGAAGCGCCTTATGATTGGAGTAAGGTAGGGTATTATCTCGAAATGTCCTATTCTCGCTATGACGGGGCAAGAGCTCATTCGATGTGTGTTTTAAGTGAAAAGTTAAATCAAGCGATAAAGTGTTATGAAATATATATAAGACTCAGTTATCGTTTGTCTTATCCCCAGTATAAACTGATAGATATGTTGTAGGGATTATTCTCTGAGTATTTCAGAAAGGCCCTAGATATATTCGATCATTCTTTTCGGGATATATCACGTTTGTAGGGTGCATCTTATGAGTGTCCTTTATTACTAGTCTACAAGGGGGTATTAGCTAGTTTTGCTTTGAGTTTCTCGAGTTTGGATATAGTGGAAGTTTATTACGGCTATGCACACGCACAAGGGTGAACTTCTGATTTATTGGATATGTGTTATGCACGTTTAGATGCCTGTTTTTCTCTCGAGCCTAACTTTTGTTTTGTTTTGCTCGGGACGAGCAAAAGCTTAAGTGTGGGGGAGTTGTTAAGGGTGAATTTATACGATTTATAACGCTATATTCTATGATATTTTTCCCCGTAATTGTACTAAATTGCATAAGAAACGAGGGTTTAATGGATATATTGAGCAAATGATATTTTAAATGAGTTAATCGCAAACTAGGTTGATTTATGTGTTTTAATTGTGATTTTATGATTATTTGAGCATTATTACATTTTGCGATGTTTTTATGTGTTATAGATACATGTTGGAGGCTCACAAGATGATCAAAGGTTGATTAAGTTCAAGCTAATTGATGATAAAAGAGATAATGAAGAAGTGGGATAGAGATAGAAGAGATAAAGATCAATAAATCAAAATCGATCATATCAAAGCGGCGGCCAAAGTATCTCCGTCCGGTGGACGGGCGTCTGATGCAATTGGACGAGCGTCCAGGGTGTCATCTTTGATTCAGGAAGTTTGGACGCTGGAGTGGACGCTGGATGGACGAGCGTATGGTCATGACTCGGCCCGATTCGAAGTATTATTGAAGAGTGGACGGGCGTTCAAGGTTTCAGACGGGCGTCCGGTGGCCGACTTAGCAGAACCGACTTTAAAATCTATATATAGTCGGCTGTTTTCTCCACAAAAGATCATCATACACACATTATTCAAAACCCTAAACCTAGGGGCGGCTTTAGGCTGCGTTTTTCATCTTTTTATTCCTATTTTCATGCTCTTAATTTAGATTAAACACTAGTTACTTTTTATGTACTTTTTCTGCAAATTTGAGTTGCTGAGGATGTTCAGAGGCTAAAAGCTTCATCAAACGAGTATTGTGAAGCCGTCCAACAATTGTTGATTTCGTTTTCTTCGATTATACTGTGAGTTTTTAATAAAGGTTGTTTCTTATTCATGTTTATTCATGTTTAATTTGCTTTTATATCGGAAGATATGCATGTGTTGATTGTTTATTGTTGATGGAAGTCTTAATAAACCCTAGATCACCATGAATAAGAATAGTAATTCGAATCTATAATAACGGAAGTTAATAGGTCTGATTACTAGGTTATAAACACAAAGTTTGCACCTTTGATTATTAAACGCGTTAATCTTACATCGGAAGATAATAGATTGATAGATGAACTTTCTAAGGAATTAGGGTTCATGTCTAGGTAAGGTGAATCACAATCCGAATAAAAAGCGCACTATAATCGAGATAGGGAATCAATGCTTGTTGGATAGGTGGATCAATCCTCGTTTGCTCGTTACAAATTTGATTTAAATCCTTAAAAGCTTGAATTTGTCTAGTTAGTTACTTTTATCCGCATCTTAGATTAGTTAGTTTAAATTGGTTCGCAGCCCGTATCTTCCCCGGCTTTAGATCATCTCTTCGTCCGGTTTTACGTTTTAGTTAAAGTTTAATTTGCGTATTTGTTTATTTTTATCCGTTATTTAGCTTAGTAATCGTGACATAGGTTAGTTAGATAAAAACTAGAAACCACAATCGTTTAGTTCCCCGTAAGATCGACCCGGCATTAGCCTCCATACTACGATCCTTATACTTGAGGTTAACCGGATTATTACTTGTTTATTTTGTGTTGATAAAATCCGTGACACCACCATAGTCAGAAACCACTATCCCAGAATCACCATCGCATGCTCCTAGTACCAGTTCTTCTGCCTCTGCACCAGATCATTCATCCACTCCGGACTCTCAATTGGCACAAGAACAGGAAAACACCACTCCCTCAGCAAATACTGAACCTAATGATGCTGAATATATTTCCCCTCCTAAGGCTTCTATTCCCCATCACCCTATGGTCACTAGAGACCAACATGGGATATTTAAGGCAAACCCTAAATATGCTCTCACAGTATCCTATAATACCATTCCCAAATAACCCAAAATAGTTAAATATGCACTTAAATATGAAGGATGAAAAGTTTGCAATGTTAGAAGAATTAGATGCTTTAAGAAAAAGCCGGACTTGGCATTTTGTCCCCGAAGGCCTAACATGCACATCATAGGCGAGAAAATGGGTTTTTAACGTAAAACTCAACACTGATAGAACCCTTGAAAGACTTAAGGCTAGGTTAGTAGCCAAAGGGTATAGTCAAATTGATGGACTATATTATCTTGAAACCTTCTCACCAATTGTTAGACCTAACACTATCAGGTTGGTTAGTATTGCTTTATCATATGGCTAGTCTATCAGGGAAATGGATGTTAAGAATGTCTTCTTACATGGGCACATCATTGAAGAAATCGTTATGGAACATCCCTCAGGATGGCAGATCCCTATTATCCCACTTATGTTTGCAAATTGGATTGGGCATTGTATGGTTTAAAATAGGCCCCTGGAGCCTAGTTTGATAAATCGTACCTTTATCCTTCAATATGGTTTTACATCCAGCCTTTTAGATCCATCTTTATTTTATTATCACTCTAACAAAGGTGCATTAGTGCTCCTATTGTATGTGGATGATATTTTTCTCATAGCTTCCAATGACTAGTTACTTCAACCACTTATTCAACTTCTAAGTCAAGCATTCTCAATGAAACATCTTGGGACCATTCATCATTTTATGGGGGTACAAATACAACAGCTCCCTAAATCAGGCTCATTATGCATCCACTATCCTAGACAAGGTTGAGATGACTAATTGCAAGCCCATGAGAACACTCATGGCTACTAAGCTCAAGGACTCAGCAGACTCACCTCTTCTGACAGATGTCACTCATTAAAGAAGTTTTGTTGGATCCCTTCAATATCTAACATTCACTAGACGTGACATCTCATTTGCAGTAAATCATTTATCCCAATTTATGCTAGCTCCTACACAAGCACACCTGCAAAGGGCTCATAGACTTCTCAGATATGTCAAAGGAACCATTACCCTAAGAATCATCCTACAAGCATCCCAATATCACAGACTCTAGGCCTTCTCAGATGCAGATTGGGCAGGTTGCCACATCACCAAAAGGTCTATTACTATCTACTGCACCTTTTTAGGCCCAAATCTTATTTCCTTGGTGTGCCAAAAAGCAACCCACTATCTCCAGATCAAGCATAGATGCAGAGTATAGAGCTATGACTTATACTGCAGCAGAACTCACTTGGCTCACCTACATTCTACAGGAATTACAAATATCTTTGCCTATAACACCAGTCTTATGTGACAATCTCATTGCACTATATATGACTATTAATCCATTTTTCCATGCAAGAAGTAATCACATCGAAATTGATTATCACTATGTTAGGGAGAAGGTATCTCGAAGACTCTTGGTCACTAAGCATATTCCAGCTCAGGGGCAGATTGCAGATATTTTCATTAAGTCTCTACCGAAACAACTCTTCATGCAATTCAGGCTCAAACTAGGCTTGGTCTCCAGCTCCGGCATAGTTTGGGGGGGGGGGGGGGGGGGGGGTATTGAAGCATAAATGCAGATCGATAAAGTGCAAGTCCATATCAAGAAGTAATACAAGCCCATAATGCAATACAAGTCTAGAATACAAGTCCAGGATGAAGATACAGCCCATGATTCGCGCATGATTATTCGAGTATGAAGATAATCCGCAAAAATTAAGGAACATTATCAAGAATTCAAAAAAGCATTTGATGAGATAAAGACAAACCTGCCTAAGGGAAGCATATCATCAAACAATTGGTGTTCACCCTAAATCCGATAAGATAAAGCTACAAACAAGAATTTGAAACAAGACATAAAGATATAATGAAGAGATAATATGACCATACAAAAATCGAGCTGGAAGTGTGAAGTGACTAGGAATCCTAGAGTTATTCGCCTCCTTTCAATAGTGTTATCCATTTTATTTGTTTATTTAAAAAAATAACTTGTAATTATCCAAAAGCAAGATCAGAGAGTACTATAAATGTGCACTAGCAGTACAACAATGTATTATCGAAGCAGAAACGTCAATAAAGATCTATTTTTCTTTACCATTTTTCTTGTTCTTTTCTATTTTTTCACATGAATCTCACTTAGTTGATTCCAAGTTTTACTCAAAGCACAATCCTACAAAAGAAGTGAGCATTTCAGCATGAGGAAAGAAATGTTGGGAAAACATGCTGGAAAGAAAAGAACCATCCAAAAGCATGCCGGGAAGCCTTTTGAGAAAGGCAAATTTAGAAGCGTTGCCAACTTCTCCAATACAAGAGGAGATGACCGCTCGTCACAACAGCAAAAAGCTCTGAGTTGATTGACTTTACCACTTCCTAAAATCAAAGCAGTAAAGATAGATGCACCTTAGAAGGGTTTGATTGTCTGAAAGAAAGCCCTACCATGGAACATGGAACACTACCCACTAGAGGGAAGATCCTCTGTTGTATCAATATCGCAGTATTGGTGCTGTGTGTGTGTTGGGGAGGGGTAAAGCTGGGAATTCAGGCCCAAACTAAAAAAAACTGAGAAAAAAACATAAGGCAAAACCCTCACAGCCTGTTGTATAACATAAGGGGATCCAAATTCCTAATGGGTACAAGCTCCTCGACAAAGAACGATACAACCCTCAAACCTTCACGCCAAATGTGGAGCTAATAAAAGTAAACATGAAGAAATCTCAAACCCTTTCGAAGGGTAAATCTCTTGTTGTGAAGTCTACTCGTAAAGGTTAGGATATGCTACTGAAGCGCCAGTTCGCTTCGCGATAAAAAAAATCAATTACATTAGGGAAATAGAATATGCCTTTTTTTTCTTCTACCAACATTTCTAAACATCCACCTCGAAGACCTTCGGGGTTTGAAAGGTTTGGTCGCACAAAAGGGTGAGTCACGACTTGTGAGAGATTCTCTATCTCAAAGCATCCATATACTCTGGGTCGAAAGACAAAAGTAGTCTAGTGCAACAAAGCGCACTACCAAAAGTGGGGACATGTGCTACTGCAAGAATTGTGTGATACGGGTCAGGAATAAAAAACGACACACAGTATTACAAGTTTTTAATGCACTATATAAAAATATATGAATAACTATGGGTCAAGGGTGAATATGAAACTTTTAGCGGGTCGATTAGTAGATATTAGTACATAAAAAAAAATTTAAATAGTGTAAGACATACATAGAAAAAAAAAATTTTTTATTTTTTTTATTTTTAGGTTTGAGGGTCACTTGACCTTAAACCTATAAGGTGGCTCCGCCCCTGAGGGATATTCTGTTGCAAAATATTGAGTAATTGTTGTGTGTTATAGTAGTTTGCTTTTCTTAAAATATCATGTTAATTATGTTTATCCGAAATATTTCATTTTATTATGTGACTCTTCTTAAATTTTTTTTTTTTTTTTTTTTTGTTGTTTTGCAGGAAATTAAATATATGATAACTTGGGCTGGTCGTATGAATATAGTGCTCTGGGCCTGATATGTTACAAGAATTTTTAGGCCTATCTTGAAACCTGCTAAGCCCAACAGCGTCCACCATGTTCAAATCGATAACCCAAAAACCCCAAACTAATTATTATCATATAGAGAATTAGGTATAAAGACACATTTGGAATATTTTTAAGTAATATGACAAACAAGTATTTTTTGTAGGAAGAATGACAACTTATACAATTTTTATAGCTTAAAGGATAAAAAAATTATAAAAAAAAAAAATACACGTGCAGGTATTCTCCTCTTCCTCCTTTTTTTTTTCTCTTTCCACATCCATTTTCAATCACTCATATCTTTTAATCTAGATCTGCAAACGTGATAAAATTTCACCAATTTTTTTTTCATGCTCTTTGTTTTGTGACTTAGTTCGATTTCATTACCTCGTTTTCCGTGAGATTCACTGTCGAAATTCACTCGGTGAATCTCGACAGTAAATCCCGAAAAACAGTGAATTTCGAATAATAGTGAATTTCAACAGCGGATTTTCAGAAATTACGTCGGAATATGGTAAATGTGGTTTCAAAATAAAGAGCATGAAAAAACAAAAATTTAGTGAAAGAATTTTCAAATTTAGAGTTTTAGATTGAGAGATATAAGTGTTAAAAAAGATATATAGAGAGAAAGTGTGGTTTTTTTTTTTCTTGAAGGAGAAGGAGGTGTCAATGATTTTTTAAAAATAAAATATCTTTTTTTTGTGTGTGTAGTTTATGCAAATTTTTTGAAAAGCTGTTTTATTTCCTAATTGATAAAATATTTTTATCTTTCTCTCCAATTCCCCTATTATCTTATCCCCGGCCCTTGACTCAAACCTAACTCTTTAGCCCCAGCTGTGCCAACTTTCCTAAAACTTGGTTCTTGTCTAATCCAACATGTTAAAGAATGAGGACTAACGTGTAATTAGTTTAAAGTTGAAGTCTTTATGTTGTATTTATTTATGTCTAAACTGTACTGTGACAAAACCCTATGGCTGGCTGTTTGGTTGAATCATTAATTCTTTTCCTCTTTCTATCTTAACTTAACCAGACTTCCTTAACGTGACACATCTTTATGATGTTTTTACGATAATTAAGTTTATCCCATATTATGTGCTTATATGTCTGATTTTACGCCTAAATCACGAGCTAAATAAGCAAATTTAATATTTCTAGTACCCCTAAAATTTAAGTAAGGGTATAAAAATAAATTGGATTTTCATTAAGTTAATATTATATATATTGGATTTTAGACCACTGCCTCTTAATTAGTTATATATATATATATATATATATATATATATATATATATATATATATATATATATATATATATATATATATATATATATATATATATATATATATATATATATATATATTAACTAATTAAGGGGCGTGGTTTAAAAAGACAAAAAAAAAGAGGGAGAAAATAGAAATCGGGGACAGTGGAAATATAAAATGGGTGATAAGGACAAATTCATTTTTCATAATCCCAAATCCATTTGTTTTATACAAATTAAGCGCGCTCAAATCTAATGTTTATTTATCACGGTGGAATAATGACATGTCTTTTTTACTCAGAAAAAATTTCCACTGTCCTCATTATATATTTCTAGGTTCAAATTGTCATTTTTAACAATAAACTCATTAATTAATTGGAAGTTGATTAGTTTAATTATCCTAAAATATAAACTGCCGCCCCATTAATTACCCAGTCACACGCCATTATCAAAAAATAGAACGCTCAAACTGCTTCGGAGAAAATTTGGGAAAAAAATGGTTTCAGTTGAATCTTCAACAATTGGCTAAATTGGTACTCCCTCCGTCCCGCAATATAGGTCTTTTTAACTTTTTTATAGTGTCTCAAAATATAAGCCTTTCTAAAATTTCAATGCATTATTCTATTCATTTTGCCAATTATACCCTTCATATATCACGCAGGATGTATCATCATTAATAACAAACCTTTCATGTTTTCCAAAAACAACTACTCCCATTGGTCAACATTGCCTCTTCGACTTTTACGTAAATACGGAGTACTAGTATTTGGATTACTATATAACACAAAACGTAAAAGAGGGTTCAGAGATTGCTACCCCATAACTTTGTTATGCAATTTATATAATGTGGTCTGCAAATTTTATTTGAATTTGTGGAGGGAAATTTAATCTAATTATCCAAAAAATTTGGCGCAAATGATTACAGATTGGAGTAGAATTTGCGGCAGTATTGGAAAGTGGAAGTGGTAAACATATAGGCACTTCTTTGACTTTCGGTGCACAACTTACTAGTCCATGTTATCCATATTACTTGTAGGATAAAGGGCAATTTAGTCCTAAATGACAATAAAAAACATCATTTATTAACTTTCTTAAACTGTGTGAAAAACCTACGAGGATTAATATTGTGGGACGGAGGGAGTACATCTTTTCCATAGACCGCAGTAGAGAAAGTTGATCCTCGCGTTGCAAGGATCGTATTGATACAAATATATCATCAATTCATGAGTATTTGTATTAGCCCTAGTTTAGAATCTTGATCGTTTCTTGATGAATTCTTGAGTATAGGTATTGTAGATTGTCATAATCATTGTTGTGTTTTGGGCTGTATAATTCGCAAAATATTCAAGTATTCGTAGCACTACAAGAAAACAGGTTTAAAGGGACGACATTTTGTCGTCCCTTTAAAGACATTGTCGTCCCAATAATTGTTTAAAGGGACGACACGTCGTCCCTATAAATCCTTCTCTTCCGCTTTGTCCCTTTTAACAATTGTCATATTTGAAGGGACGACAAAATCGTCCTTTTAAAAGAATGCTGGCGTGGCACGAACTTTCCTAAGAAAGTTCAACATGCTGACATGGCATTATTTGAAGGGACGACAATGTCGTCCCTATAAACATGATTCATTTAATTTCCAAAAAAAAAATTATTATCAGGAAAAGAATTTAATTTTTTTATAAAAATCTTCCTTGGGACGACAATGTCGTCCCTTAAAAGATTATATATTTAATTTTCATAATAAAATTTAATACGAAAAAATTTTATTATTTTTATAAAAATGTTTTTGGGGACGACAATGTCGTCACTTAAAAGATTATATAATTAATTTTCATAATAACATTTAATACGAATAACCAATTTTTTTATAGAAAACATTTAAAGGGACGACATTTGTCGTCCCTTAAAATATATTTGGGTAAAAAAATAATTTTATAAAATTTTAAAGGTCGTCCCTTTAAATATATTTTTTTGTTTTTGCATGGCCTCTCATGCTATTAAATCAATCCAATCCTGTTTTTTCCAAAATCAATAACAGATGTGTTTATAAACGGGGATTCATAACAAAAAAAAATGCATAAACAAAAATGTTACGTAAAATACAAAGTTGTGCAATGTTTCCAAAAGTAAGAATAGTTTCCTCTACAATGTCTACGCATCATCGTCAAGATCAACTTGAGAATCATCTTCAGAATCGTCTTCATCTTCATCGGAAGATGATGAGCTAACCTCTATTTGCATATCCGGTTCCTTGGCCTTAAGATTAGTCAGCAACAATTTGAGAAGAGTCCCTTGTTTTTTGTTTCTCTTCTCTTGTTTTTTGGTTAACTTCACCAACTGATCATGAGACTTTCTAAGTTCTTCAATCTGCATATTGCATTCTTGGTGGTAAGAAGATGACGATGTTGAAGACTGGGCCAATTGTGATGAATTGGATATTGAGGAAGATTGCGTAGGGCCAAGGCCAATCAAATAATCTCGCCTAGTTCCTAAGGCGGCCTGAAAGATTGCCTCCTCATCTTCAAAAGTCATCGGTCGACCTGGTGCAATCATAGCACGCCAATCCTCCAGCCTCCTCTAAACACAACATATATCGTTGGCAGTTAAGATAAGGAAAAGGAAAGTGTGAACGTATTGAATTGAAATATATACAACGTATATCACTCACGTAAGAAGCCTCCGCATGACTGTTGAGAAACGAACCGTCAGCATTCTTATGCTTGCTCGCCCATACATGGATAGGATCCTGCCCCAAAGGATCTTCACTCAGACTCACATTACCCTTGAAAAAAAACAAAAGTATTAGTTATGAAAATTCAAAAAAATGAAGTCATAGGGATTTATTTCCTAATACTTACCCTTCTTAACTTATCCCATCGAACTACGGCCATAGGCGTTCGTCCTTGGCGGCCTACATATTTACTCCCGGCGCGATTCTTCTTATTCTGATCAGATATTTTCTGCAAAAAAATAGTACTTTTGTATTATATATAAGCAGCAACAAGTAATAATAATCGAATCTACGTAACACATGTAATGGAATAAAAGCTTTACCTTAAAAGCAGCACTACTATGGTGGCGGAGAAACACTTCCCATTGTTGCTGTGAAAACACATCCCTGGGTCGGGGACAAGGCCCTAGCAACCCCTTGTTGTTGTGTTCATCTACATCCTCCCTTAGTCTAGTCTTCTTTTTTCTGAATGAAGTACCGGCGCTTTTCAGCACGGCATCGCGGTGAATAGGCTCAAGAGGTTGGAACGATGCCTGAAAACACAATATAATGAAACTTACAATTTGAAAGTGTTAACAATTTGATTAGCTAAGTACCCGAAGTTCTTCCCAAATTAATTGTTTAAGTCGGTCTTCCACCTTTCGCCAGGTCGGGAAGTAACAGAGAACATGGGACCTCATGACTTTCCCTGTCTCAGACTCAAAATCCTTCGCGTATCTTCCCAATGCCTTTTTAACTTTGGGAAATCTAGGATCCCATATAAGAGGAATCAAGCCCCCTAACTTTCTTTGACGGCTTGGATGGTGATACCTTTTGCAGGTCCACGTTCGCCCTGCTTCTTTTTCGGAGATGGAGGTGATTGTATGAATTCCTCATACTCATTATCTGTTATATGATTTGTAGTATCGATGTCAATGTTAATTAAACGAAATAAGAATAATCATACTAGAAAAAAAAATGAAAGTTAATTAATTACCGTCCTCGCATTGGCCCGATAGCCTAAATGGATGCTCGTGCGGTGGTTGAGAACCACCTGCCGATCCCGCGCAAGCCATTCACCTATATGATCAAGTATTTGAATATAATAAAAAATTGATATAAAGAACACATTTATGTTGATGTAGTATAAGTAAAGCACTAGTATTATATAATTTTTAAATTCAAGTATATTTGAATGAACTTACTAAATGAATATTAGATTTATAGCATCATTCATCATCACTTGCATAGTTTGGTGGGATCGAGTCGTATATGTCATCATCTACACAGTTATTATCATCATCGCAATCCGTTGAAGCATACTCGTTATTGTCATCCTTTTCATTTTGATCGAGATCGTTTTCATCAACATCTGTCTTTAACACTTACCACTCATAGTTCTTCAGTGTTAGACAAAACAAGTTTATGTTCTTCATCATCATTCTAGACATATCATCATGTTCTTCAACACTTTTCCAACACATATACATGGCCAAGATTCATACACTACTTAATACACTACTAGCTACTTGACGAAATAAAATTTCAAGTCAATAACACATATATACTAGTCAGTCACACGCTTTATACACTAAGATGTTTCAAACAAGGAAACAAAGACTTTTAACACTTAAAACACTTTCACTCTAAGTGTAAGTGTGATCAATATTTCCAATAACAATGGTCTCTGAAACAGAGCCATTTTCAGTATCATTTTGGGTAGGAACGGCACCCTTGTGCACGATCAAACCATTAATATGGACAATTTCATTACTACCAACAAAAATACCAAAGTTTACTACAATCGAACAATACCAAATTTATAACCAAGTCCTTCTACACCAATAAATCTCACCATAAGCATCAATCTCACCATCAAGCCTCAATCAAACCAATGTAATCTCACCATACCAAAGTTTACTCATACACTATCAACTTCCATGTCCCAATGTAAACTTACCTAGCCCAAAACCAAACAACACCAAACAACTCACCATCAAACCAAACTCACCACATAACCTTGCTCCAATCAATTTCAACTTTCAACTTTCATCAAATAATACACATTTTGGAAATAAACTTAACAAAAAAAAACTAAGTCTTTAACACTTACACTACTATCATCATGTTCTTCAACACTTTTCCAATACATGCATGGCCAAGTCATATCCCTCATTTCAACACACACACACACTACTATCCTTTTATCCATCAAAAACTACTAAATTACTACATTATCACTACACATCATTCACTACACTACATTATCCCTAATTAAAAGCAACTAATTTGACAAAAAAATTGAACTAAAAGCAATTTTGAAGCAACTAATCTAGGTCACAATTGAACTAATTTGACAAAAAGAACAAGAGAAAAGCAACTAATTTGACAAAAAAAAAGCTTACAGGAGCTGTGTCGGAGCTGTGACGGAGCTGCGGTTGGAGATGTTGTTGTTGCGGCTGCTGCTTGCCGGAGGAAGGAGGAAATGGGTGGTTGAAGGAGTGGTGACCGGAGGAAGAGTGGGGGTAGGGGTGGTGACCGGAGGAGGGGAGGGGGGATTTTCTGGAAATCGGAATTTTGAAGAAGAAGGAAGAAATGAATAAGAAGAAGGGGGGCTGCCCGATTTATTACTGGTTTTAAGTTTAATAGGACGACATATTGTTTTTTGGGACGACAATGTCGTCCCATTAAAGCATTAATATATTTTTTTAATAACATATTTTTAATATTATATATTAAATATTAAATATACAATTAAATTATCAATATAATTATATAAATTACATAACGGCTTGAAATCACTTAATCGATTTCGGATCTCGGGATTGAGATCAATCGCTCGTTAATGAACCTCGAGATTCGAATCAATCGCTCGATAACGAACAGATGATCTATAGTAGATAGTACTATCAGAATGATCTGTAAGGAAAGATATCGGTTTGAAATCACTTAATCGATTTCGGATCTTGGGATTGAGATCAATCGCTCGTTAACGAACCCCGAGATTCAAATCAATCGCTCGATAACGAATTGACGATCTATAGTAGATAGTAGTATCAGAATGATCTGTAAGGAAAGATATCGGCTTGAAATCACTTAATCGATTTTGGATCTCGGGATTGAGATCAATCGCTCGTTAATGAACCCCGAGATTCAAATCAATCGCTCGACAACGAACCGACGATCTATACTAGATAGTACTATCAGAATGATCTGTAAGGAAAGATATCAGCTTGAAATCACTTAATCGATTTCAGATCTCGGGATTGAGATCAATCGCTCGTTAACGAACCCCGAGATTCAAATCAATCGCTCGATAACGAACTGACGATCTATAGTAGATAGTACTATCAGAATGATCTGTAAGGAAATATATCGGTTTGAAATCACTTAATCGATTTTGGATCTCAGGATTGAGATCAATCGCTCGTTAACGAACCCCGAGATTCAAATCAATCGCTCGATAACGAACTGACGATCTATAGTAGATAGTACTATCAGAATGATCTGCAAGGAAATATATCGGTTTGTAATCACTTATCGACGAACCCCAAGATTCAAATCAATCTCTCAATAACGAACTGACGATCTATAGTAGATAGTACTATTAGAATGATCTGTAAGGAAAGATATCGGTTTGAAATCGCTTAATCGATTTCGGATCTCAGGATTGAGATCAATCGCTCGTTAACGAACCTCGAGATTCAAATCAATCGCTCGATAACGAACTGACGATCTATAGTAGATAGTACTATCAGAATGATCTATAAGGAAAGATATCGGTTTGAAATCGCTTAATCAATTTCGGATCTCGGGATTCAGATCAATTGCTCGTTAACGAACCCCGAGATTCAAATCAATCGCTCGATAACGAACTGACGATCTATAGTAGATTGTACTATCAGAATGGTCTGTAAGGAAAGATATTGGTTTGAAATCACTTAATCGATTTTTGATCTCAGGATTGAGATCAATCGCTTGTTAATGAACCCCGAGATTCAAATCAATCGCTTGATAACGAACTGACGATCTATAGTAGATAGTACTATCAGAATGATCTGTAAGGAAAGATATCGGTTTGAAATCCCTTAATCGATTTCGGATCTCGGGATTGAGATCAATTGCTCGTTAACAAACCCCAATATTCAAATCAATCGCTCGATAACGAATTGACAATCCATAGTAGATAGTACTATCAGAATGATCTGTAAGGAAAGATATCGGTTTGAAATCCCTTAATCGATATCGGATCTCGGGATTGAGATCAATCGCTCGTTAACGAACCCCGAGATTCAAATCAATCGCTCGATAACAAACCGAGAATCTATGGTAGAGAGTACTATCATAATCACATGTATATTATCGTTAGATAAAGAAATTTTTATAAAAAATAATGTATTTTTATATTAGAATATGCATATTAAAAAATTTGTTTTTATTTAAAGGGACGACTGTGTCGTCCCTTCAAATAAGATTTATATATAACTGAATCTTATTTATTAACACAACGTTTTATATTTCGAAAACATTTAATTTACTTTAAATTGTCGTCCCTACAAGCAAATTTTTTTATAATTTCTATTATACACATATTATTTTATGAAAAATATTTAATTTCCTTTAAAGGGATGACATTTGAAGTCCCTACAAACAAAAAAATCTTATATATCTTTTCATCTAACATATTTTTATCTGAAAAGGGTTTAATGGGACGACATTGCCGTCCCTTTAAATAGTTCTGTCCACGTGGAAATCCAAGCTGGCACGGTGGGGTTAATATTTTGTTTTTTAGGACGACATTGTCGTCCCATTAAAGTTTCCCTCCAAAAAATCTGGCCAAAACTTTGACTATGTTTGAATTCATTTAAAGGGACGACACAGTCGTCCCAATAAAGATGTTTAAAGGGACGACAATGTCGTCCTTTAAAGTTTGTCCCTTTAAACACATTTTCTTGTAGTGTAGAGTGTTGGTTGTTCTTGTGCTTTGTCTTTGTTTTTGGATATTTTCTACAAAATTTGAGGTAATGGGGTGTTCTAATTACAATAATTTGTGTTATTGTGGTTCAATTTGATGTTTGGGAAGGCATATGTGAGTTGATGCAGGTAAATTCATGTTTTGGGTGTCAAAAAGACACTAAAATTTGGTGTAGATGAGTTTGGATATGTACATGTGATGAACAGGGCAAAAAAAAGTGCAGAAATCGATCCCGAACGTTTGCCCTGATAGGCCCTGTGTGTGCCCGACATGTTTTGGAACCAGGAAAACGGATTCAGCAAGTTAAGGCACGCGCCCGCCTACATCAGTCGTGTGCCCAAGCCCCGAAAAAGCCTTATGGCATGCGCCTGCCCTCTTTGAACCTTCACCCAATGTCCCAGAATGCACCCGGGCATGCATCTAGTGCTTTACGGGCGCGAGCCTACCCTTAGAATGTGCTATTTTGCTATTTTAAGTGTACTACATGATATATATTGGTTTATATGTTCTTTTGGGACATTACTTGGAACGTGCCAAAGCCTAACAATTGACTTCTTGTAGCATCGGTTTAGCACCCAACTGAGACAGTCTGTGGAGAGAAGGTAAGAGCACCGGAAGGCTTTTGTCTAGACCTTGTAGAACATTGACTTAGTAGCTCATGATTCCTTTTCTATATGTAAGGTAATTAAAATAGAATGGTCTAGGACTAGAAGTCCTTAGGAAGCCTTTTTACGTGAATGAACCTATGTGGCTAGATTAAACTCGTGACAATCACATGTGATGATTCTAAAAGCTGAAACATCATAATTCATGGTAACACATGTTTTTGTTTCGCAGCATGGAATAGTCCACATGGAACAGTCTGTGCCATATTAGTTACTGAACATTTCCCGATGCAATTTCGGGCGAAGTGTCCTTGAGTTCTAACATAACATACTCTTGTTTGGTCGAGGTTTTACCAATAGGGCTATTAGAGGGAAAGTGAGCAATTGTATTTCAACACTTGATTGTTTTATGTGTTTCTATTCTTCTACCTCTTACTGAGTACAAATGTGTTTACCCCACTTTATTATGTATGTTTCCCCCCGAGGATATTGGCAGGTTGATGAATATGACAATGATGATGCGGAGGAATGAGCTTAGCTTGATGAACGAGATTGTTATCTATATTTTATGCACTTTAAACAAAGTCGTTGAGAACTGTAAATGTTTGATGTTGAAGGTTCTACACTATGTCTTTAAAAAAAATTACTTCCATTTCATTTCATATGAGATTTTCTAGACAACACTTATTTCCGTTGTTGGTCTTTTGGGATTTGATACATCGACTTATAATGGATCTGTTGCGATCGATCGTTTTTTGCTTTTTGGCATTCCCGAGTCAATCTCTTTTTATTTGTTTCTGTTTTGTACTCTGATAATGATGTCTTCGAGGTTTAGGTATTTTATTAAATAAAATATATGCGTACTAGGCGTTCTTTTTCAGATAGGGATTCGGTGTACTGGAACAGGGCGTCACATTTCGTGGTTCTTGAAGTGAAAATTTATTTATACGTAATTTGCGGAGAAAAGAGGTTATTTCTTATATTACTTGATCTTTGACATATAACATTGGATAATTGACGTGCGAGATGGTTTACTAATTGACATTTCAAGGTATAGTTTGACATTTCATCATGCAATTTTTCATAAACATGCTATGCCCACTACTACAGATAAATATTATATAAACTATGTTTTCACAGATCTTAGTCTTCTATTAACATGTAAACCATGAAATCACTAGTTTTACATGTTTTACAAACTGAAATTTGCATATAAAATTACTCAGGGTGAGTATCGACAAAAATATCACTTTCAAGTTTGTTATATGACTTACTGCAGAGATATTTCTAATCACTAAGCCGGTATCCCCTGTATATGACCTAGTGGTGAAGGCATGGGTGTTGTAATGACCGCCTGAACTATAAGCTGGAGGTCAGCGGTTCGATTCCCGTAATGAGGTTGATTTCCGATTGATAACACCTTTCAGTGCAGTGGTTGACTAGGCAGTCCATGTTGGAGCTACTAGGTTACCTAATTAACCTCTCCTCGCATTCATGTGGGATCGGGGACGAGAGGCCCTCACGGTTAGGGTTTAACCGTTTTTTTTCTAAGCACTAAGCTGGCGGTTTAAAACTCTGCAAACTCTTATAACACATTGAGCAGGTCTAGTATGCATCAAGTATCAAGTTCCAACCCAATTTTCACTCACATACAAAAATACAGCGACATAGAAGTGATGGAAGATAATTTCAAGAATAAAATTAGGGAAATTTATGATACATACTTTTGGGAAAAAATAGTTTCTTGTTTATATCCTATTTTCAATTCTTACAATCATAACTCCGTCAAAATACTCGGTAGACCGGACTATTTTCTCAAAAGGTCGGGTTATTTTTTCAAATAGCCGGAATATTTTTTAGTGAGGCTGGACTAATTTTAGGCCGGGTTATTTTTAATATATATATTTTTAATTCTTATGTTTACTCCAATATATCACGTTCAACATCTTTAAAAAGGTGTTCTATCGGCACACCTCTTTTTACTATTGACACATGTTTTTTTATTATATTTTTTTATTAAAAAAGTAACTGACACTGACGTTGCTCTTTAAAAACGAAAGTCAATGAACTGACGTTTATAAGTTATAACACTTTTATAACGTAAACGCCGTTGCCACTAACTTTCGTTTGCGAACACCAACGTGAGTGTCACTAAACCAACAACAACGTCAGTGTCACTGACGTTCCGTTTATCAAAAATCATTGGGGAGCCGGAGTAATTTTTTGTGGTGCCGAGAATAATAGGGTGCCAATAGTTGTTAAAGATTGATTTATTCCAGTCTTGCAGAATCACGATGATTTGTATTTTGTCATTAATGTGTATTATTGTTCCATATAAGGAGTGATCTAGTCAATGATAGCCTTAAATTTAGGTAGCAAATTAGCACATGTTTTATGTAATTTGTGTATATATTTGTACTCTGTAAAGACACAATGGTGCAGCGAAATTTACTATATTCTCATTTCCAACTCTGTTTATTGTCATGGTATCAGAGCAGATTCTCGAAAGTTAAAAAATAAAAATAAAACAAATACTCCCTCCGTCTCAAAATGTTTGGGACATTTCCTTTTTTAGCCGCTTACGAAAAGTCTAATTAATCCTTGGAATTTCGTTAATTGATGTAATATTATTAGGGTTATGATAAAGTGAAACTTAAAGTACATAAATGTAAAAAGTATTAGATCATTTGATGAAATTCGAAGGATTAATTAGACTTTTCGTAAGCAGTTGAAAAGTGAGGATGGAGTAAATAAAAAAAAAAAATCCTCCATTCCAATGGCTATTGAAAGGTCTAGAGAGACGATGATACCCAAATGGGATAATCCCAACAATCCGTTGTACATTCATCATTCTGATCAACCCGGAATTGTGCTTGTACCACAACCACTGGTAGAAGACAATTACAGTACATGGAAACAATCCATGACTATGGCACTAACGGTGAAAAATAAAATTGGCCCATAGATGGTTCGATCGACGAACCAAATGAAAAGGACAAAGAAGAGCATCAACAGTGGAATCGTTGCAATAATCTCGTCAAAACATGGCTCCTCGGATCAATATCCAAGGAAATTGCCCAAAACGTTATTCGTTGCAAGGGTGCAAGAGAAATATGGCTAGAGTTGCAAGAAAGGTTCTCTCATGTCAATGTTGTGCAGTTATACAACATTGAGAATGCAATTCATGGATGCATTCAAGGTAACAATAACATGACGGTGGGATCCTATTTTATAAAACTCAAAGGACTATATATGGGATGAGCGTGATGCACTTTGTGCTTTCCCAACATGCTCGTGCGGATCATTTAAGGAGGTAAGTTCTTATTTAGAGACGCAAAAAAACAATGAAGTTTCTTATGGGTTTGAATGATTCTTATACGGGTGTCCGGAGCAACACTCTCCTACTTGATCCCCTACCCACCGTGAATAAGGCTTACTCTTTGGTGCTTCGTCATGAAAAGCAAATGGAGGCGTCAAATAGTGATAAGACTGACGCACAAGCAAGTGCATCAGCCTTTGCCGTAAAAAATCGAAGCATACCCAATGAAGGAGAACAAAGATGCGCTAAATGCAATCGAACGAATCACATGACTAAAAATTGCAGGGCACATTTGAAGTGCGGATTCTGTGGTTTAAAAGGTCATAGCATCGAATTTTGCCGTAAAAAGAAGGCATCAATGGAAGTGGATGGACTTCGATCCAAAGGAGGAATGCTCCCAGCAGCAGGTGACAAATGAGACTTCAACTTTCCTTTTTCTGCAGAGAGTGTAAGAAAATCATGTACATGTTGAAGTCCAAATATCCATCTGTTAATCAAGTGAGTAGTGCATCCCATGAAGAACTAACAGGTAAAAATTTCCCACAATTTCTTAATGGAAAAATGACCACTTGGATATTGGATAGTGGTTGCACCGATCACATGATCTCCGACCACACCTTGTTCACATCTTCGACAATCGTCAAAAATCGAACGGTGGAACTACCAAATGGATAACTAGCAAATGTGACCCATGTTGGTACTGTGACTTTATCCCATGATCTGATACTCACAGATGTTTTATGTGTACCTTTCTTTCATTTAAATCTCATATCTGTGAGCAAACTTACTTGTAATGCACCATATGCCTGCGTGTTCCTAAACAAATGTTGCTTGATATAGGACCTACGTACGTTCGGGGATGATTATTGGGGCGGCAATTGAAAGGGAGGGTCTCTATCACTTAAACAGACCCAACACAAGTACACAACTTCCTGCAACAATGCTCAAGTTACAAATTCATCTATTTGGCATCAAAGGCTCGGACATCCTCCACTAGAATAATGCCTTTATTTTCCAGTCCTTCTATTAATAAAAGTTGTGAAGTCAAGAATTGTCTTATTTGTCCTCTGGCGAAACAAACCCGACTTTCATTTTCCCCCAGCTCTATAAAAAGTACCGCTTGTTTTGCGTTATTGCATGTTGACATATGGGGAGGTTATAAAGTGCCTTCACTTTCAGGTGCACGTTATTTCCGTACTATCGTTGACGACTATACTCGATGCACATGGGTTTATCTCATGAAATTAAAATCCGAAACAAGGAATCTCTTGGTTTGCTTTATCAACATGATTGAAAATCAATTTAACACCAAGGTACGAGCCATTCGAAGTGATAATGGTGCCGAGTTTCACTTTCCCGAATTTTACGACCAAAAAAGAATTATCCATCAAACTAGTTGCGTCGACACCGCCCAACAAAATGGCGTTGTTGAACGTAAGCATCGACAACTTTTAAATATGGAAAGATCTTTGCTATTCCAAGCCCACCTACCCAAGCAATTTTGGGGTGATACGATCCTCACTGCCGCATACCTTATAAACCGAACACCCACTCCACTTCTTCACGGAAAAACACCATTGGAGAAATCATATAACACCAGTCCAAGTTACTCACATATTTGTGTTTTTGGTTGTGTATGCTTCGCATCCACCCATGCAGATGACCCTTCCAAATTTGACCCAAGAGCCTCGCGATGCATTTTCTTGGGATATCCTTTCGGACAAAAAGGGTATCGGCTCTTTGATTTGCGCAAGAAAAGGACATTTACTTCCAGAGACGTCACTATTATTGAAGATGTGTTCCCATACAAGGATATAATTAACCAACAAACCGAGCCACCTTTATTTCAACCACAACCAAACTACTACTTTGATTCACCTCCACCCTTCCAGTCGACAATCACCCCATATATTGACCCAGTAAATGATCACATGTTGTCCTCTCCCCCACCTTCTCCTTCAGTCTCACATAATACCATACCCACTCCACAACCAATTGACCCATATGCACCTCCTCCTCGTTGAAGTAGTCGACCTACAAAAGCACCACAATTCTTGCAAGATTTCCATGTTGATGCGACTCTCCCTTCAAGGTCAGACCAGTCACATTCCACGAATGTCGTGTCCAAGTCAGGTACTTCCTATCCTCTCCACAATTTTTTGTCTTATGAAAAATTATCCTCACCACACAAGACTTTTACTGCTAATATTGCTCTCTTAAAGGAGCCAACAAGTTATTCACAGGCTGTTACAGACCCCTTGTGGCGTCTTGCTATGCAACAAGAAATTGATGCTTTACAACAGAATAACACATGGAGCATTGTGCAATTACCCCCTCACAAACGCCCCATTGGGTGCAAATGGGTGTATAAAATAAAATTCCACGCCGATGGAAGTGTAGAAAGATACAAAGCACGCTTAGTGGCTAAAGACTACAATCAAGTTGAAGGAATTGATTATAAAGAAACCTTTGCACCGGTTGCAAAAATGGTCATTGTGCGGGTTTTATTAAGTGTTGCTGCTATGCGTGGTTGGTATCTTCACCAATTAGAAGTCAACAACGCTTTCCTCCATAGAGATCTCAACGAATACGTCTATATGGCCTTACCCCCAGGATTCGGACGAAAGGGGGAGACACGTGTTTGTAAACTTAATAAATCCATCTATGGTCTAAAACAGGCATCCAGGCAATGGTTTGCAAAATTATCCAGTGCTCTCAAGCAAGCAGGATTTCGACAAACTTCATCCGACCATTCCTTATTCGTCCGAAATTGAGAAGGTAAATTCTAGGAAATTTTGGTCTATGTAGATGATGTGATACTAGCAGGGAATAGTCTCTAAGACATTGATGACACTACATTCCTGAGCAAGTAGTTTAAACTCAAAAATTTGGGGCAGCTCAAATATTTCCTCGGAATCGAGGTTGCAAGGACTCAGGAAGGTATTACTTTGTCTCAGCGGAAGTATGCTTTAGAAATAATAGAGGATGCCAGTTTCTTAGGTGCCAAGCCATCACGATTCCCTGTGGACCAAAACATATCTCTTAATTACTCAATCGGATGGGGACCTTTTAGAAGATGCTTTTTTGTATAGAAGGCTTATTGAAAGATTGATTTATTTGACTGTGACCAGACCAGATTTGAGTTATGCGGTTCACATGATAATTCAATTTATGGATGCACCGCGACAACCACATTGCCATCGGTAGGAGATCTTAATATACAAGCGTTCTGTGATGCGGATTGGGCAAGATGTAAAGATACACGGAGGTCAATTACAGGTTATTGCATATGCATTGGTCAATCATTCGTTTCTTGGAAAACTAAGAAACAATTAACCGTGTCACGTTCAAGTGCGGAGGCAGAATATCGGGCGATGGCCACGACCTGTTGCGAAGTAACTTGGTTATTAAGTTTGTTGAAGGATTTGGAAATAAATCATGTGAATCCGGTTAAATTGTTTTGTGACAACCAAGCTGCCATGCATATAGCGTCGAATCCTGTTTTTCACGAACGAACTAAGCATATTGAAATTGATTTTCATTTGGTACATGAAAAAGTTCAAAAAGAGGTAATTTACAGCCGAGCAACCAGCTAATTTATTTACAAAACCATTGAGCACGACGCATTTCGAGTTTTTACTTGGCAAGCTGGGAGTTATTAGCATACACACCATCTTGAGGGGGAGTGTTAAAGATTGATTTATTCCAATCTTGTAGAATCACGATGATTTGTATATTGTCATTAATGTGTATTATTATTCCATATAAGGAGTGATCTAGTCAATGATAGCCTTAAATTTAGGCAGCAAATTAGCACATGTTTTATGTAATTTGTGTATATATTTGTACTCTGTAAACACACAATGGTGCAGCGAAATTTACTATATTCTCATTTCCAACTCTGTTTATTTTCAATAGTAGGGGATGTGTCGATAGAACCCCTTCAAAAATATCACCCCGTCGTTTTCTTTTCTTTCTCCATACACACCAAACCACCACCGAAAGCTACCTCCACCACCTTCACCCTGCACATCCCTCCACCACCAGGTGCGCTGCTCCCTCCTCCCTTCCTCCCCATATTTTCCAAATTCAAAAACGAATAAGTTACTTTCCTCCTTCGGGTCGATCGATCTTCAAAGAACAGACGTACGCTGCATTGTTCAGCACATTCTGAGGATGCCGAAAGGGAAGAAAGATACCGAGATTCACTGGCTTTCGGCATGTGCAAACGGCTTATCAATTTAACTATGAATAACTTTACCAGTAATGGATACAAGCAACTTCCTTTAAATTCAAGCTCAGCTTCGGATTCACCCAAATCCAATAGGGCTCCTCCGGGACAAGAAGTTGTAATCGATTTCAGGCACATCGAGGTGCCAGAAAATTCACATTCTCAACACTCCGGTGGTGCCACTACTGATGCGTTCATAATTAGCCAAAAGAGTTGGCAGGAGATTTGTAACGCCCCCAGACCCCGGGCCTGGTAGTGATAAATGTGTCATAAATGTCCGGTCAACTGCTTAGACCGCCGTCCTCGCTTGGTCTAAAAGGGCTAACCCGAGTTGACAAGACATTTATGTCTCATACTTATATGGGGGTGAGCATTCTCTTATTTTACCGATGTGGGATTTTTACAAGATTAAAGTAATACCAGGTGGAATTCAGGGTAAGGGCCCGCCGAGATTGACGGTTAAGGTTGATGAAGGAAGAGGAGGAATTAGGAATTAAAAATAAATAAAAAAACGTGAAAAAATAATACTACATCAATTCCAAAATATAACACATCCTAAACTTTTTGTTTTGTCCCACAAAATAAGTTAGTCTACCTTATATTTTAGAACGGAGATAGTATTGAACTTAACCCGGCCTTTTGAAAAAATAGCCCGGCCTCACTACAAATTATCCCGGCTATTTGAAAATTACGCGGCCCTTTGAAAAAAAATAGTCCGTCCTACCCAGTATTTTGACGGGTTATGATTGTAATAATTAAAAATAACGGTATAAACAAAAATATTATTTTTACGCAAAAGTATATATTTTGAATTTTGTTTTTTTTTTTTGGCAGAACGATGAAATTTTATTTCAAATCAAAAGCAAAGGTTCATTACAAAGAAAACTCAGTGAAAAACAAAGAGTTGAGCACAACAAAAGTGGTATGTAAATAAATCAAACTCCAAGCCTTTCAGAAGCTATAAATTCCAGGCGAGTTTGAGGTTCCTGGTTCTCTGCACCATCTGAGAAAGCAATACTTGTAAGGGCGGGTTGTCCTGCTGTGGGTTGTGTACCCGCTTGTTTTTCCAGTGCCAAGCAGTGTAAATCACATCGCGGAAGATGTATGGCCAATCTTTTCGATCATTTCGGTGAGTGACGTTTGCATCAAGCCAAGATTGGGTGTCAGTGGCTGCGAAAAAGGTCGTCCTTTGCCGAGGGGGAAGGACCTGGGGCCAATATCTTTTAATCCAATAGCAGTCCCTCACCGCGTGAAGGGTGGTCTCAACGTATTGATTGCAGAGGGGGCAAAAGGAGGAATCTGCAATCTGCCTTCTCCACAAGAGCTCCATGATAGGGAGTGCATCATGTTTCACAGTCCAAAGGAGGTAGTTCTAGCATAGAGGACCCTTAAGTTTCCATACGTGATCCCAACTGGGGTCCTTTTCATCTTGGTCAGTGTGCAAAAGGAAATTATAAGCACTATTTTCATCAATGAAATTTAAATAGTTTGTTATTTTAAAAATAGATTTATCTGCGGTGAATATTTTATCTTTATATTGGAGGCCTACAAAGTTTAATTCAAGATATGCATTAACTGCGAATAAGATTACTGGTGGGGATTATTTAATGCGATTATAAGCAATAATTGTTCCAATGTATATAATAGAGATGAGATCAACTAGATGTGTGTCTAAATAAAAAAAACAACGCCAGTTTATGTGTGATATAATTTTTTTTTAAATCCGAAAAACAAAACATCATTAAACGATGTAATTTTATTATAATAATGTACTTTTATTCCAAAAGTCACTTTATTGTATTTTTTCCAACTGCACCATTTTTTAATATTATTATCATCATCATCATCATTATGTGAGAGAGTAAAAGAACTACATTGATTATAATGAAAAGATATTTTTTGTCATTTAATTTCACTGTCAAAGTAAAATTATTAACTCAATTGTTTGATAAGGAAATGTTATAACTGATCGATCAGGAAGTGATGATGATTGTGAGTAAAGAACAGAAAATAAACAAGCAAGTAATACAGAAACAAGAAGAATACTGATTTAACGTGGTTTACGTCACTGTGCCGACTACTCTATGGACAAACGAAAATTATTTTATTATAGCGAGAAAGTTACAATTTACAACAAATGCAGATGGTATTTATAGCCTTGGGAACGCAATCCTAACCGCCTTAACAGTCAACTCAGGTAATGACTGTAATACCTTAGAAGTAACTTAACCAAAACGGAAAACCCATGCAAACTTTTCCCCCAAGTAATGCTAAGAATAAACTCCGCACCATAAGTTTCATCAGATGATCACAGACTCAAAATGCATAGCTTAATTCACCATTACAAATCTCCACCTTGACTTGAACTCTATGCAGACCAACCAGAAATAGATGCACGACCAAGTGCAAGATTTCCTCTTTGTCTTCAGATTTGAATACCTCAACAGAACCCCCACTTCAACTGACTATTCCTTGATATAGATTAACAGCTTTGGATGTTCAGCAAGTCCAGGCAACTGAAACTAGCCTTTTGGAACTGGTTTAGTGAACATATCAGTAGGATTAATATCAGTGCTGATCTTTTCCACTATGACCCTCTTCTTATTCCTCAGAAAATGGTACCTAACACCAATGTGCTTGGTTCTCTCATGATGAACCTGATCTTTGGCCAAGCATATTGCACTAAGACTATAGCAATACACCTTATCTTGATGCAGACTCGGATCATTGACTAGCCCATTTTACCAGATTGCATCATTTGTTGCTTCTATCAGTGTCATAACTCTGCTTCCGTAGTAGACAATGTCACTATTGCCTGTAAAGTTGCTTCCCAACTTACCGCAGAGGCACCCAAAG